>OX439035.1:81779403-82440551 GCA_949317995.1 Acholoe squamosa | reverse complement strand
AGACTTTTTGTGGCAACAAATATACCACGGAACGAGACGGCTATATCGATGGTATAAGAGAAGACCGGCTAGTGCAGGGGCGTAGGAAAAGGGGGGCCAGGGGGACCCGCCCCCCCCCGCCAATAATGAGGAGGTTCCCTATATAAGCCTATATAAAAATGCAGCAGCCCCCCCCCCAATACATATTTGAGAGTGCTACACAAAATCGCTTGTCATCGTCATATTGAACCTGATCAATCAAAATACATGTGTATTTAGCTGTGTTAATATGGTGTTATGGACATACTATACCTCTCATAATACAAACAAAAAAACACAAAAGCATAAAAGTTAATCTTTATAGCAAGTACAGAGCGGAGAATAGATATATCTTGCATAATTATTTAACATTTATAACTCAACTGAGATATAGAAAGGTGGATGGTTTTAACTTTATTAGAGTAGAAACTTTATAACGGACACTTACCTCGTATATACAAATAACGTCCCTTCAACTTCTGTTTTCTCCTAAAAGAGAAAAGAAGAAAAAAAAACAGTTTTATGAGTACACATACTTAATTTTAAACCATGATGCTTTACTGCCCTAATAATGTATCGTGCTAAAACCATCACATTTGTATATATGTGAATCCCTTCTATTTCGGGCTGACAGTGCCCAACACTGACGTTCATGCTTCCTGTTTACTCCAGGCCTATGCCTGGTCTTGCCACCACCCATGTCATCTATTCAAACCCAAACACACCGAGGTAACTTCAGCCAAAGCCACCCTCTGGTAATTCACTGCCACAATCTATTTGTGACAAAGAAAGATGTAGCATTTGTTGCCATTCGCTCTCTCTGTGGTTTTGCCTTTGGAAAGACTATTCTAGAATAGGTTATGGGAGTTGGGCATATTCTTTAACTATAATGTGTAATGGACCTCTCACTCACAAAAACCTAGATTCTGGGAAATAAAATTATGTTCTACTCTAACCAACGTCATCATAGCCTCAGTCGCGTATTCGCCATATGATATGATTAGCTATGTAATATTTGAAACAGTGTGTGCAAGTCCATTGTACTGCTAAGAGTTGCACCAGCCTTGGATAGATCACCAAGACAGAAGAGAGAGGCAATGTCTGATTGTACAGCTGATACTGGGTTACCAACATGTAACCCTGGGGTCGGTATCTACGATCATAACCAAACTCTTGCCCAACGTATCTATTAGTCGAGCCTCCACTATTCTAGCATAAAGCACACACCCAGGAATCTTAAACATGCAGTCCAAATAGGCTTCTAATCGACACAGAGATGTTGTAATTTTTACATTATTTTAATCATTTCAAACGTTTGTGTTACCATCCTCCGCTATAGTTGCAGCTTTTTCCCAAACGTTACATTCATATTTGTTTTTAGAGCATAATATAATAGGCTCCAGTAGGATACGATAGACTTGCATTTACAATATTTCTTAAGTACCAAAGACTATATCCTAGCTACCGTCAAGAGATGTAACCACCCTTAGGCAATATTGCCCAATACAAATGCTACTACCACACAAGATGTTGGTAGTGGTACATTTGATATAGTCTAATCGTCTACCGTAAATTCTCTCGTATAAGCCGCAGCTAATACCAGAATCCAAATAAAAATTAGGCTTATAGAATGTGCCTAAAGTAAGGCGCGGCTTATATGAGGGGTTTTTACACAATAGAACAGGACTTAACCGTCAATTTCAAGCCCCAGATGTGGCTTATAGCCTCCTTTCAAACTCAGGGTGCGGCTTATATGAGGGATGCGGCTTATACGATGGAATTTACGGTAGTACATGTACTTGTAATCATGTAGGGGGCTTTGTCAAGCCTTGACTTAAGGCAGTACAGCAGCAGGCTAGGGATGAGGGAGGGGAGGAAGGATAGTTGTGTGAGTAATGGGGTGTGAGGGTGGTAAGAGCTGTATCCCCAAGTGCAATGCTGACACATAGATAACCATCTTCATCTAAAAACACACTTTATATACATCTACTTGTGTGAGGTTGGAAGACCTGAGTTGGAAGACCACCTTGCGTGGATGGTGGGATCTCTAAGGGAAACTTGGGAAATACAACACTTTCTCAGTGATAGGCCTACTGAAGAAATCTCACTCACTGGCCATTCAAATGTTATGAAACAGTGTTCCAACTCATGTAAATTCCTGAATAACGTCAAGTTATACGACTAAATACATCACTGCAAAACGGAGGGAACTGAAATACGATAACCCAAATATAATACATGTCCTAAATCTGGGACAAACAACTAGACCAGAGGAATTCAAGATGACGTGGTGCTTCCAGACCAAGTGGTAGCCTAATACACATTAGAACAGGTGCTAAAGTTTTTCCAGCACAGATGAGGGATGTACGGGCCTCCTCTACAAGAGTATAGCTTAAGAGAAGTACAGCTGGATGTTACAGGTTAAGGAAGTTTGCTTAGAATTTGCTCTACATTTTTGTAGACGGTCAAAAACACATTCAGCAAAGTATAGAATTGTAGCATTGCTTGTATAACTAAAAGATACAAGTAAATCCACCCCTGAACCTCAGTTATTTGACGAGATTCTGTATCCTTTTCTCACTTCGATTCTCCAAAGGCACTGAAAATACCCTCGTAAACTTGGAGTAGTTAACATTGTCAAGGGCGTTTGAAAGCATCCACAGGTAAAATCCTCATAGGTCTACCTCCATCCATATTTGTGTTGGGCACTACACCCTAGCAGGAAATGCGTTGATGTCTTCCTACATTTAATCAGAACCATTTTATTTCATTTTGGCTGAATGATGCTTAGACTGTTTTTTTACTTTAATACCACTTGTTATTTGATGTTATTTGATGATGCAAAGCTCTTTATTAGTTCGATATCTTTTTAAGTTATTCAGAAGCTTGGCTAAGATATGGCCTCATCCGGGTTTTGGTTAAAAACAATGTTGCTTCTACTATGGCTTATACTTGAGCTAAAGAGAATGAAAGTCATTGTTGATATCATGATGTGGCTTCATGCCGGTTTCTGCACAAAAATGTCATGAGGCCATAACATGGTCTAAACTGCTAAATCACGACACAAGGTAAACAGAAGCCACCATGGAAGCCGTGACATAGCTTCATGCAATTTTCTTTCTTTACTAGTAACTCCAGAGGCCACAATCTAGATTCTAGCTAATATGGAAGCCACTGCAGAAGCCAATTAGTAGCTTCATGCAGCGTTTTGGTCACAGTCCATAATATGGCTTCACCTACGGCATAAATGTCAATAGAAGCCAATAAATGGCCTCATATAACCTTTTGTTTTAAAGTTACTTCCTTATTCCATAATATGACTTCTATGGATTACACTTGCCAATGGAAGCCACTGTAGAAGCCATGATGCAGCCTCTAATGTAGGGCCTATAAACCAGCTTCGTCAATCAGAATCTGTAGTCTGCTTCTGAGAGAAAGAAAGTTGGGTGTGAAATGCACTGCGATCCTGTTACAGAGAACCAGTGTTGCCGAAAAGACGCCGGTACGCCTGCTTTTGCCGGCGTAGAATGTAAATGGCCAGCGTAGGGCTTTGGACGCAGGCCAAAATGGCCTGCCATGATCTGAGCTTTCTTTCTAAATGGCGAAAGAATTTTTCAAATCAGTCTATTAGAAGCAAAGATACAGCTGTTTATGTACACTCAAATATTTTACCTTTTTTGAGTTTCTGTATATGTATAATAACATTTATAATACAGTTTATACCAGTGCCTTACCATGTCAATATTCATATGGCCTGCGTGAGAGGAAAATGGCCTGCGAAAAATATAGGACGCAGGCCACATTGGCCTGCATCGAGAAAATGTTTTCGGCAACACTGAGAGAACAAATCCAGTAGGGGCAGTGAGTCAGGTAGAACAGCAGGAAGTTGTCTGATGTAGAGTCAAATATCAGAGGTGGTGCAGAGACAGGGGGGCTCGGAGTAGAGGTGAGCAACTATGGAGGTCAACAGGCATATGGGCCTACCTGGGATGGGGGACATGTTCGTCCGATTCACACCAGCCAGACAAATTAACACAGAACCCCACAAAGTAAACGTAAAAGATATGTGGTGTAAATAAATCAATTTGGATAAGGCTAAAACGAATCATAGTAGTTGAGTGGGACACCAATGACCTTCACACAGAGAGTCCATAGTATCTTTAGTACACATAATGATCGTTTCTTTGTGTCTGGAATCAGGAAAAGACATTGTGACGAACAGGATATGCGGTTATGGTTATTGCTAGTAGCAATGTTACAGAGTCCTAAGATGTGAAGCTTCTATAATTATAAAAAGGTGTAATTCGCAGGGATGCCACTCACTGATACCCAAAAAATCGGAAATCTTCCTTATTTTCTCAATTTACGATAGGAAATACCTATAGGAATGAAAATAAAAAAATTCGGAATTCCTAAAAAGTTAGGAAAAGTGGCAACTCTGAATTCGGGGGTTTGACCAGAAGAAGCCCAGTGACCTGAGCCCACCCCTATCCGGTCAGACGGCAGCTACAGCCACGTGCAATGCACGAGTCCTGTCCCTGGCTGTTATCTAGACTCCTGCTGATAGCTACAAGCTGTGTGAGAGATGGGAGCTGAGCAGCTCAGTCTGAGCAGCCGATACCCTGAGCAACTCGCACCGGAGAAACTCGCCCAAACCTGCCGACCACTGCCTGGTCTGCAAACGCTAGCACCCAAGTGGGGACGTATCTCTGCAGTGGGACTCCATGTTTTCTTATCATAAACGTAGGAAAACAGGGGTGATATAAATGCTTGGGTAAATATACAGTTTCCACAGACGATAGTGCAGAATATAAACTATACACTCCAGGGTAACTTATACCATTACAATTAACCATATCCTACTCTAGTACAGGTATACGCTGTCTTGCCTGGCATCATTCTATCATTTTTCTTTTGTATAACTGGCTCGCCCAATTATACAAAAGACTTTGTCTGCTCACATACATGGATGAAAAAAAAAAAAGAATTACATGCTAATGGCACGGATAAATATTTACAGCCATATGGTGTGTGGTTTCATATTGTTGGGTTAAAAAAACACATCCGAGGAAGAGTCTACAAGGAAACCGATAAACACAGCAAATGAATAGCTGGGTCTAGCATCTCTTTACTTCTGACATGTAAACCACTCCTTTTTGGATAACATCATTCACGCCACTGACACAAAGGTATGATAAGATGAGACACTATTGGCTGCATTTCTTTTACCTTCAACCTTCACAATTCTTGATTTACTACAAGGATGCAAAGGTAATGGATACAAAGGTAAAGGATGCAATTATTATGAAGGCTTAAGGAGGGTACAGCATTGTTGTAGTGGCAGATGACCTCTTGAAGATTAAATAATGAAACCTTTCCATTAAAATACAAAAAGTGTACCTGGAGTATGCATGTAGACCCATAGAACCTAGAAAACCCATTCAACTGTGGCCCTTCCAACCCAGTAATCCTCATTACTGAATAAGGTCTGGCTGAAGAGATTTCCCTACGGCCAGTTATAGTCTACTAATTGTCTCTCCACCACTCTAAGCTGTCCAAATTGTATGTGGCCCCGGTAGTAATTGGGTAGACATGCTTATACCTTCTGTCAGGACAACTGGTTAACAAGTACTAGTGCTTGCGTCCATGTGCGTCCGACCACTACCAACAGCCAATCAAAGACGGGGACGTGGGGTCAATGCGTCCATGTGCGTCCGCCTAACTGTGCGTTGGATGCGGGTCATGCCACCACAGCCAATCAAAGACGGGAACCGTGGGGTTTCAGCCAATCATGGCGAGTGGGAAGGGGGAGGGAAGCCACTGTGTTGGACGCCTTAAGGAGGAGTTCCATGTAGTACATTTGATATATCGAAGTAGTTCATGGACACAAATATAAATACCAAATCTTTAAATTTAGCAACTAAGAATCATGTTTTCATAAGTTATTCTTCATAAATGCTTGACACAACCAAAAGTAGTAAGAACATTGATTTCTAAGCTTTCAATTTTTGTGTGAATTAATGAAATGTGGAATCTGCCCTTTAGAAGTCCTTACAACATGACGCCATATATCTAAATGAGCACCAACGCGGATACTAGACTTGCCACATGCCATTTCTGGTTTCCAGTTATAGATTTATATAGTACTTGTCAACCAGTTGTCCTGACAGAAGGTATAAGCATGTCTACCCAATTACTCTCGGGCCACATCCAATTTGGACAGCTTAGAGTGGTGGACTTCGGGGCAAAAAGTCCTTATACAATTGAGAGAATTGAGAGGTGGGTAAAGCAAGTTTGTTTGTTTTTTGTGGGGAGGAGGCAGGGAGCTCCACTCTAGCTATTTACAATTATCAACTTGACATAAAGGATCCACATAAAAGAGTATTCTTTGGTGGGTTTTACTTCTGCCCAGGCCCCCACTTCTTCCTGTCCCACTTATTTACAGAGATGTGACAGCCTAGGGCCCCTGAACATTTTATATATTTCTCAACATATGAAACTGCACTTAAGTCTAAATTTAAGGGGCCTATGAACCTCTGAAAATAGACAAACCTCTAAGCCCTGACATCTGTGTATTGGTGTAATAATTATGTCGCATGTTGCTGTTATATGAGTGGTAGGGTGGGGGAAACGTGAGTGTGCCTTTCGTAATAAATTGTTGACATTTCTCTGTTTTTTGTTGTTGTTTTTTTTGTGTGTTTTCTTTTTGGGTGGGGGTGGGGGTGGGAGGGGGCAGATATATCCCCACTTCTCTGTGAGGTAGGGGGGCGCAGGCCCGCCTGGTCCCCCTTTTCCTGGGAAAGTGACATAAACAACTAGAAATTAAGAACGTACATTGATCTAAATCGGATGCCTTTTGCTTTATTTGAGCAGGTCAACTAGTTCTTGGCTCCGTATTTGAGAGGACATCGTCCTTGATATATGAAACTGTCCAAGGCTAAATCCAGGGAGCTAAGTTCAAAGCAGTTACTGCAGCATCCCAAGTAGCCCTCGGTAATCTCCCTGGATTTGATCACGCACTGCTGCCCCCGATCACTACCTGACCCTTGTTATAAATAGCAGGCGCTTACACCCACCTACATTAAGTCACCGAATCATGGTGCTTGCCTCATTAGCTGAGGAATCTCATCAGTTGGAGAATGTCCTATTATCAGTTGGTTGTATTGGCGGTTTTTCATTCCACTTATCAAGGGCAATGAAAGTGACCGACTGTATGGAATACAAAATGTAGATGTGTCAGATTTATATATGACAAGACTACCGGTACAACGCATTTATTGAGGAAATATATCCCCCGCCATACCATGTCTTATTCAGTCATTGCCCTGATAGTTCATTCAGAACGATATCTTCCTGATCCAAAGATCTATGTAGCAACCCCTCTGCAATATAGCCCATGATCTACTCAGCCTGTGTCTGTATCGCGCTGAGCTGCTCAGAGTTACTCCCAGGCAACCGGAAGCTGTTTCTGCCCACATCCAGGCGGTATACACCGCTTGCCATGTGGTAGATAGGGATAAATGAGAGGCAGCAAAACCCAGAGGTGCCCTTCAAGTTAAGCTGCAAACCATAGAGGCATGAGTGGCCGTGCTCCTTAGGCCTAAAAAAGAAAGAAGTTGGGTTCAGGTATCCCGACCTACCCTAATTTTTTGGCCCGACACTAATTTTTTTTAAGATTTTTTTTTTTAGAAATTTTTGGTAAATATGACCCAAAATTCAAGAAAAATGTCAAAAAAGTCAATATATAGGCATGTTTGGTATCAAATTAAAGCCCACGGTCTCACGAATGCTACGAGCTTGAAATAGCCAACATTTATTATAGTTTTTTAAGTTGGTTAATCTTTTGAACCATGTTTAATATCATTTTGGCAGTTTTCGGCATCCAGGAACTTGCACAAATACCTCCATATGAATATCAAACGGATGAAATATAAATTGGGACTTTGAATTATGATATCAAGCTTTATATAGGTCAATATCTTCATCATTATTTCTTTCGTTTTTCTAAAATGCTCGGGTGTTTGGATGACCCTTACTGTTTTCTTTATGATATTTGAGTGATTAGTTTTGCTTGTTACTATTACACATCTATCCCTGCCATGCATTGCTACAACACGAGATAACTGATGAGATCCACTGCATGATTGAAGCCACGTGGCGGTCGTCTCGTACAGATTGGGTCTGGGGTTGGGCGCACGTCTAGTGCTGGGGCCGGTTACCTGGCCAACAGGATCACCTGTTCTTGTAATAGGGGCTACAGTGATCATTTGCAGTACTCACAACGTATTTGTACAAATGAGGAGACTCCCTTACATGAAGAACAGTTGATATCAAGATATAATAGATTTGGTCTCGATGGGGGGGGGGGGATAGAGATAAGAAGTATTACTAAGGCGGGACATCAGCGTGCCAGAATCTACGATGGAGGGCATAACCATATGCCCCTTGGCAATGTGTGAGATGGGTATACCCAACTGGCATTCCTCGGGGAGTGAGGGGGCTAGTTTTGCTTTTCTGTGAGGTAGTAATATAGTACTATTGGTGCAGGATGGCTTGGTCTACTACTTCAGGTGGTGATAAATGATGTATAAGGCACCAACATGCCTGGTTAAGTGTAAAGGCTGATACTAAAGGAGGGTTCCAAACAGGACACCAAATAGGTATACTCCTACACAGAAATATCTCTCTCCTTATCTGGCATCGTTTTCTATAATTCCCACTAAGGCATTATAGGCCACACCTTATAAAAGTTCACACTTCCCTCGTCCATTCAACTCTATGATTGCCACTTTTGATTTTTCCAAGGATCTCGTAGTTAAAGAAGTAGGGTTCCCCCTAAACTTTTAGTTTACCTATAATCAATAGAGTAATCAATGCGTTTTCTTCGAACACGCCCCATGAAGCCCACCCCTGAATCACAGAAAGTTGTACCTGTGATAGCTTAAATTCAAAGTTGATCCTATAAATCTAAAAGCACTATATAAGGCAGCTTGTCATATCACACGAGGAAGGATGTTGTGATGGGAGGAAACTCGTTTCCTTGACAACAATGTCTGATGACGTCAGACCCCCGCCAGTGCTTCCACCTGGCACCCTAGTTCTCGGTGAAGGTATTGATGGGGTCTGAGGCGGGTATAGCTAACCCAGGTTCACTCGCCCGGTTTTCCCCTGTTCAGTACTTTACACTGCTATTTGCCCCTCATGGACTACAGATTCTCCTCTTCATATTACTTACAGTTTGGAGATACTGTGGAGGAAAAAAAAGAAAATATGCAGCCCAAACACACGCTTACAACTCTCCCAGGGCAAGCTTGGATGGAAGTTGGTAAAAAGTTCTGAGTGTGTGGTATGAGACTTTTGATGTCTCAACAGACACTTGGTAGGGGTTTTCAGGGAATGTCATGATGAAGCTTTACTTCAAAGCCTCAAGTCATGTTTATAATAGAGGCTGTATGCAATTTTTGTAGATACAGGCAATCAATATCAATATTGTCCGGAAATAGTGCTTGAGTATATAAGCCCTACCAAGGCCTTGTATCTTATGATTAGATGCTGCCAACGGGAGGCATTTGTAGAGTAATCTGGCCATAAGTCCATCACAGATTATCATCCAGCTCTAAACATTATATATCAGCACATGCAAAATGTAGGGCTGACTCTGTAGTACACTGAGGGGTACATGAACTACCAGTTCTGGGGTTGGGCAGGTGGGGGCGGCCACCCCTGAAGGAGGGGCAGACAGTGGACTGGCCCAGGGTAGCAGTGTGGTGAAGGCCGGGAAGCGCCGGGAGCTGCTCAGGGCTGAAGCTGAGCTGTTCTCTGGTGTGCTACTATTATAAGGGTAAGGCAGCCGTACGACTAGCGGACCCAGGTGGTGATGAGAGTGACGGAGAGTACCAGGACGACTTGGATCCTTACTGATGAAGACTCGCCTGGAACAGCGCCTCCACCACCTACCCTTACTGACACGCCCCACCTACCGGGCTGTACGGTGTGAAAGATCCTGATAAAGTACCTGGTGGTGCTATCACAGCCTGCCGGGCCTTGTTCCAACACCTGGATCTACCTGCACTACCTGCTGCCTGCCAGCGTGTGGAGTCTACTGTGTGTGACTGCTACATCTGGTAGAAGGAGACAGTTTGTGGCACCTTACAACGACTTGTCGTGGCGGTAGTGTTGTCTGTGGGAGCACGGATGTGTACTGATCACACACACAAACACCCACCACCCACCAAGTGTTCAGCTACTCATGTGATATCTACCTACTATCAGCATTATCTCCATCATTCACTGGGATTACTCTTGCTACCTTCATCAAGTTTCACTTCTCAACCGACCAATGTGGAGTTGTTGATGTAGCCCATGTATACAAATCCAGTTACCAGGATATTATGTGAATACCATTATTATTTATCACCATTCTTATTATCGTTACAACCCCATTGAGTACAACAAAGTCTGTATACATATAGCTCTTGTGCTACTGGATTACTCCTCGCCACTCACTAAGATCTAAGCTCCAAGCCTGTACTGGTTGCCATTGGAACAGGTGCAGGGGCTGCGGTACAGCTGTAGGGAATGCCCCATCTACTGAGGTACGTATAGGTGAGCAGGACAAACCCTGCTCCTCACACTACCATGAGTTGCTCAACTACTGTGAGTTGCTCAGTCCCCTCCTTCTTGCCCAGTATAGAGTCGACCGACCGTCCCCCATACCTGCTGCCCCATAACCAACACCACCTATACACACATCTTACCTATCTTTCAGTACTAACTCATACTCTCACAGGCCACATAGAGGTAGGTAGGACAGGCCTACCTACTACAGTACCTCTATGTGGTCTGTAGCATGTACAGAAAAAAAGATGCATATAAGGAAAAGGTAGCATTTTCTTATTTTACAAAGTATGGGTGTCCAGTACATAGATGAGCGGATATTACCACTGAAGCATAATGTAGTTGTGTATGTATACTACATGTATACCAGAAAATACATCACAGTATGGGTACAGGTACATATTGATATATCCATTCGTTTTGTCGTTTTTTATCCTACCGTAAACTGAATTGCCCCCTTTACAAAGGTTAATTCAAAGTAACATAATATTTAATGCAAACTCCTTGTGTCCGAAATCTAGACTGTTGAAATGTTCCACGTGCCACGTTTTATTTTTCATGATATTCATAATCTACTTGACAAATCTTGAGAACTATTAGACCAACAATGATCTATTTACTGACTATGAATTGACACCCATATGGTTAGTGTGTTCACTGATCTTTGGGATAAAAATGATTAATTCAGTTGCTCCTAGTAAACCTACTTTGGCTCCTGTACTGGAGGGTATATAAATATGGTAGTAAACACATTACTGGTTTGGCCAGTCGTGTGAAAGTTCTCCGGTGATTCATAACTGACGTAAGTTAGTAAATGGAGGATTGCCTCAAATATCTGTATGGCCATTTATAACTTTGGAAATAGATTGATAGTGATTGAAAATATCACTTAAAAATTAATTATTCTCTAAATCAGTTACGCGTCAACGTGTGCACCAATCCCTCATTGACAATTCATGATTGATCTACAGCCATGGGCGTGGAAAGCAGGGGGGACATGTCCCCCCCCCCCCACTTTTGGCCAACTCCACAAAAGGTCAAAACTAAAAGGTCAAGCAAAGGGAGGTCAAAAATTGCAGAAAACCCCCTGGTCCCACCCACTCTGAAACCGCTTCCCACGCCCCTAACAGCTTTACATTTTAGAGTGAACTGGTTAAGTGCCGGGCCATTAACTTATCTGATATACTACTGGAGTTGTCACTCACCCTTAAAGGGAATGAGTCATGTAGACAACAGGATCAGAATTATTGTTCACTAATGTATCAATCAGTGGGAATCAGCCATCTAGTGATATGTCATTGGGGGGTTGTAACACCACGTTTTAGCCGCAGGGCACCACATGGATAATATGTGAGGGATGTTGTGGTCAAAATGTGCACTGTGGACATGTAGTACCTTCTGTGCTCATTTTGTGAGCGGGGTTTCTATTGTTTCTATAAGAGTTTGTTGTGGAGAGGCTGTGCATGTGCACAGGTAAGTCACAGGAGACAAACCCGTCCGCTACCCACACCTCAGCTCTGCTGTCCCTTGCCATGAAGGTAATGACATACGGTTTTGTCCCTATTAAGGACATAGATACATGTATGGTAAATCCTGCTCTCAGCAGCAGACAACTTGCCATGGTCCAGTGGGCTGGAAACAACACCCCCCCCCCCATAGATGCATCGACATTACTAATTATCAAAGCGACTTGATAAATGCTGCTGTAGAACTGGGGGAAAACCCTCCGTAGATGCACAGACATATGGCAACCCCTTTTGATAGCAGAAAAAAGTAATAACCTTAGATGGCGTAAGAAAGTTATCACCTTAAAACCAGTGGTCTTGTCTGCCATGTAATATATTTCTCTTATAAGAAATCATCCATGGCTGTCTTTAGACCAGGATATATACCGGTAGATGTTTTGTGTGCGTGTGTGTGTGTGTTTTGTGGGGTTCTTTTTGTTTTTTGTTTGCTTGTTTGTTTTTGTTGTTATTTGTTTTGTTTTTGTTTAGTTTGTTGTTTTTTTTTTGGGGGGGGGGGAGGCAGACCAGTGCGTAGGTGCAAAACTTGAAATATACCGGTGGCAGACTAGTGTCTCGTGGCGCACTCCGGCATGCCATGGAGTAAACCCCTGGAGGGGCTACAGAAGTGGAAGAAGGATAGAGGCAGTTGGTATTTACACGTTTACCTGGCCGTGTCGGTAGGCGGTAGCCAACAGGTAAACAACAAGACAGGGAACCCCCCCCCCCCTTACCCCCAACCAACAGGCAAGGGTCGCCTCCCTCACTGTTTAGGTCCCTTAGTATGATCGTGTACTAGTTGCAAAGGCCCGGTGTAAAGGTTTTTGCTACTGCTGTATAACCATGGCCAACAAACATGTCACCCATTTGAAGATGTGAAAGACGTGCATGTCATTTCAATAAAGAAATCCAACATTATTCACCTGTTCAGTCAAATGTTTCTGTAAAATGTACTGCTATAGGCTATTCTATAAAACAAGCCCGATTACGGCATGTCGACTTGCAAGCTTAATCAGTTTTGTACATCCCCATATATTACCTGCAGGGTGATAATTCAATTGTATCTCATGCACTATAGGCAAGATATACTTCTGACCTGAGGCGAAGGGGGGCACCATCGATGAGATACCTGCAGGAGTCGCACTGTCACAAGACCCACATAGGCTGTAGTGTTAAATGGATCTCTTCACTAAACCCATGTGTATATCTGCTCCAACCAGTAGCCTACATACTCTGTGGTAGTTTGTGGGACCTTGGTCCTGCGTCTACTGAGCAGTTTGCCAATGATTCTAAGAGACCCCAGAAGAGGCATTTCACAGAAGTTCGGAGCCTCCTCGGTTAACCATTTTCATTTACACCTAAAGTTTACTGCAATCATGTGTATGGGCCTTGCATAAATTGCACAAATTGCGAAAACAATGTCGTCGCCCTTGTGCACGAAAACGATAACTGCAGTACTTTTTACAGTGTCGGTTACAACTTTCTTGCATTAGATGTTGTTTATGTTTTTTAATGTATCATTTATCTTTCACGGCTTTTCAACCAGGTCATCCCGTTCTTTGACTGAGGAAGGTGCCAATAAGATGGACACGAAGAACCCACATCAAGGGTATAGGTATGGTGGAATTGGATACCCATAACCAAGTTGTGTTCATCTTCAGACCGTTGATATGTCTATTACTGTTTCGCTTCGCCAATTGGCTCTGAGTGAGTGAGTAATAGATGTTTAACGCCATTTCGACAACTAAGGTCATATTCATGGCCAGAACTACATTACTATTTCACAAAAGAATGTGTCAGTGCCCACGCATATGTGCACCACACACATCCGAGGGGATAGGAAAGAGGAGATATAGACCCTTTTAAGTGGGCTAGGGAAGCCCGTCCAATTGGCTCTAGGTCAATCCCCATATAGGAGGTGATGAGTGGAGCCTCGTGTATCAATACATGTTAATGAATTCCCTATACTCTCTTCACTGGCATAATGATATCGAAATCAACATGGAGAGTAAAGGTTTAGTCTCCCAAGAAACAGTCACATATAAATATCGAACTAAAATTCTTTAGATTGCCGCTACAGCCGATAGGAGCTAAACTCAATTGATACAAAGTTAATAGCCCTTGCCATTCAGACCCTTTTCTTCTAAATAATTCCTTATTTTTTCCTATTATCTCTACTAGCATAGTAGATTTTGATTGTGCCTCAAAACGGAGTGTTTTGTACAATTTCTAGGCTAGATAATAACAAAAAAAAGAGGGTGGGGGTGCGTTTATTGGGGTATGTGCGCTCATTACATCAAAAACTGTATCATGTGTATGCACTGTTAAAAAGATAGAGGAATCAAGATGACACTATGATGCATAAGATTGACCCTGGGACTTATCCTGTTAGGTTGTATACACAAAGGGAAAATTTACATTCAGACCTATTTCTTTTACCTATAGCGACAGCTGGTTTGTTCGTTGGACGCGGCCATGTTGGCACCCATCTCATGAGATTTAGACAGATGTTAGATACCTTTTAAACAACCAGCTAATGAACATCTCAAATAAGTTTTTGTCAGTGGACATGTGGTAGTCATAGGAACAAGCTGCTTTATGTATTATGGTACTAGGCACACATTTTCAATTGAATGTATAGGTCTCTCTATACTACTGGGTATAAAATATCAAAATCAACACCAGTTCAGGATTACTGGTAAGGCCCGCCATCAGCGAGGGTGCAGTAATAGTTTGAGTTCCCAGGAGCGTTGCCCAATCTAGAAGTACGAAATATTCTGTAATATTTCATTGCAGCTTTGTCAGAATATACAAATCTTTAATCTAATTCCAGCAAAGCGTCCTGCCAACAGCTGTAGTAGCCTGCAGCCTGTTTGTGTGTGTTTGAAACAAGTGCCAGCAGTTACACTAATGGCCACAGACCAGATAAATGCTGACCTGTGGCCTGGGTATGTCAGCACCCCAGGTATTACTCCTTCTACACTCCTCCTGGCTATGCTGACCAGCTGTTGGCACAGGAGGCGCCTGTCTTAAACAGGCTTAAGACAGGGAGCTGCTAACAATTGCAAAGTATGTCTCGCCATAAAACCAGTCTCTGTTCAGTTGTGAAGTGTTAATGTTGGAATCAAAAGACCTTTCACAGATAATTAATGCAGTACCGGGTAGAAGGGGTTCCTTTGGTTGGCAAAGTTTGCAATCTGCTTTGTCAATCAGAAGAGAGGAGAAAAAATCTAATTCTCTTTAATGCATTACTTGCATCAAGGTCAACCTCTAGAAGGCTCTATCCATCTCCTAAAGGGCTTAGCTCACGACAGAACAGTCAGCTTCCATTGTGAGTGATGGAGATCAGAAAGGTAACACTGAGAAGGCTGATGTATGTAGAACTGATGACCACAGGTAAGAGCTGCTCAGATGCAATCCGTTATCTAGAGACAGTTGTGAGTGGTTGATACCACTAGAGCAGCTCTGGCTTAGCAGTCAGTCAGGTGTGATTGCCATGAACCCGACATGAACCCTTTCTGTAGGCATTGCCCTGGGAATAGATGCTCTGTTCAAAGCAGCTCTGGGGAGAATCTCGCCTGGACGTGACCCCCGGAACACCTGGCGAGCAGCTGAGTCGGCCCCGGTGAGTGGCTAAGGCAGCAGCAGCTGACCTGTGCCCCACAATTTCCTCCCTGAGGACAGGGTATTAAGGCTGGCCTAAAACCCCTGGCAGGTGAGATTACCTCAACTTCCTTTCACAGACTGAAAATGCCACTACCAGACGGTGTGGTAAAATACAACTGGTATGTTGTAGACTGGCAATGAAGGAGCTTATATATTGAGAAAACCTATAGGGCATACCTGGGTCATATTTTGACACTTTACTAAGTACCGGTGTATTCAACAGATACCCTGTCTATGGATTTTGACAAGGCCGCGCCCTGAGCCATACACGCATTAAAATCGGCAATGGCGCATTAAAATCGGTAGAATTTCACCCTATGGCACATTGGATGCTTTTCCCTATCTGTCAGACACATGGAGAGCAAACTATTAAGGATACAGAAATGACAGACCTTCTTTGAAAAGATAGATATTCCCGCATTCAGCCAACTGATTGCTATATATTCCAAGCTTTATTTTGAGATCCCAAAATATGAGAAATAACAAAGTTCCAATCATTCAAAAGCTCTATTTTCCTGTAATTGCATAAGGTCTCGCACAGTTTACTTGATATGATATTGGGACTGGTATCATGTGTAGTTCAATGTACTTGTACTAAGGCCATTTTTAACTCAGAAAGCCGAGTTATAGGAGACATGTAGGGGCACCCACAATTTTAAGATCGCAAAATCAGCATTTCTGAGATCGGACTGTTGGGTTCATCCTTAAATTACATCAAAATGCTCAAATATGAGAGAAGGTGAAACATCTCATGAGATAGTAAACATATTCAAGATCATCATGTACGTGTAGTTGTTACCTGTTATCTTGTTGTTATCTTTGTAATATAGAGCTTTGAAAAAATGTAGGTCATCTCTACTTTAACTTAGACGCTTTGTGCACACAATGCTTTTCTATGGGTTGTCATTATTGGGTGTCAGCTCTGGGTGGGTTGGGTGTCATCCACATGATCATACGTATTACCTACATTTTAGACTGGTTGTAGTCCCCTCCACTTTACCTATAGCATAAAATGAGAGACCTTGTTGATACATACCTTTCCGAGTTACCTGCGATATAAATCGCTTCAATACTCGTTCTTTCTAAGTTTCTGTTAACATGGACCAAAAAGTAGAAGAAGGTGGGTCTTTTTTTCTGAACTATATTTTGACTCGTTAATAATGATTGGATTGCTTTTATTGATAATTGACCCCCAATAATTGGTTTCATCTATAATACCAACAACATTTTGGAGTGTTGGACGAAATACTGAATTATATGGTTGAACATGAACAGATTCTCAAAATAGTAGAAACATGAAAATTTTCTTCAAAAGGTTGGTACCTGAGATAGGTGGGATGACCAGAAACAAAGTTCTTTTTTGGGGGCTAAATGGGTGTTATGTCTGTGATGGCCCATTGAATTGTTGAATGGCGCATTCTTTTGCCCAGGAGTGTGCCATTTGGCCCATTGCAAAAATCCTGTCAAAATCCCTGATAACGTGCGCCCTGAGCTCAGGAGCATCCTAGAGACCTCTCCCATATTGTGCAGTGGGCGCAACCATTGCTGAAGGTGGTGGTACCACTGAGATAAGAACTGATAACAGCCACCATGATGGGTACCAATTATCGGGGTAGTTATTACATGAAACAGAGGGATGGAATATACAGGAGCCTTCCCAATATATCATGTTTCAGTCTGGATTAGTTCAAAATACAGTAACAAACATTATATAACCAACGTTCAAGCACACTGTTGACAGAGATAGCAAGCAGAACGCGAATGCCGATCTCGCTGACGTCACAACAAACATTAGTGCATTATCTATATAGTATAATGTATTGCTGTATACCTTGTATATTTAGTGAACTTGATACATTTTCCAATGAACTCATTCTACAAGAATACAATGTATTACCGCCCTTCCCGTTCAGAGGGGAGGGCCCTTCCTGTTCAGAGGGGAGGGCAATGTCCAATGTAGTCCAACCGCCCTTCCCGTCCAGAGGGGAGGGCAATGTCCAATGTAGTCCAAAAGAAGCTGGGGAAAAGTGAATCTAAGAACTCTGTGGCCAGGGTATCATGGTATGTGGATAAAGCACACCACGTGCAACAGGTCGGTACTGGGGTCTCCCTCTCCCTATCTCTTCTAGCCATTACAATTAGCTCATCTGCATGTAACATGAAGGGCAGGGCTACATGGCATTTGAAGGAGTTCCTCCTCAGGTTTGGTCTAGCTTAGAGTATGTGAGTGGGTAGCTATATTCGGTCCCTGTACTCTTGGTTAGGGGATGGGAGTGGTCTGGTCGGATGAAAATGATCCAGACACCATTCAAAATCATTTCTTTATGTATATGTGGTGTGGACAAGGATTTGTTGTACAGTGTTCTACAATTTAGTGTCCAGTGTCCGTAACACAAGGGAGCACAGCTCTGGACATAAGGGGACACAACTCTGGACCCCAGACACAACTTCATTTTAGAGGTTGCTTCCAAGAAAACTTGAAATGATTTAAAACAGGGAACAGACGGGTTCAGTATAGCATTACCTATTGAGCTAAACTAATTTTTGTCTGTGTCCAGTGGGCACAGATGTTCTATTTAATTTTTGATCTTTCGACACCCAAGTTGTTTAGGCCTTATAAATTGATATCAACGTGGGTCTATTTGTATTACATGTCAACTTTCAGATAGCATGTATTATCCGTGGTTTCTATAGGTACTTCAACCATGTCATTGAAGGAGCGTATCAATGCAACGATAACACTTCAGAGAAAATCCCAGTAACTGAGTATTGCCATTATAATCCACAGCGACATACTATAGCAAATAGAGGGTATATGTAGGAGGACGACTGGAGGAAGAGGAGGAGACTGGAGGAGTTCACGGCGGGGTAAAAATACCTCATGGTGGCCCGGTAATGAGCAGCTCGGGGTTGGGATGGTTGCTGATGGGAGCAGCTCGGGCTGGTCACGTGGCGATGGCACTGTGGCACGTGTAATCTGTGTACAACACGTGGGGGGGGGGGGGGCAGACAGACCTCCACCCCCCCCCCCCAAATCTACTACAGACCTGTCATGGGAAGAGGGTTGGCGGCTAGTGAACCGACCATTCCGATTTACATACGTCTATACTATAATGCTTTCTGAGTTGAGAGCCCTATGTACTTGCAGTGTGATTCCCCAGTTTTGGCCCAACCCTTGTTTTGTAGGCATCTACCATAGATTGTTATTGCTGGAATTTGTTTTGGGTTCTATTATGTGTTGATAGTGCCATGGTAGTACCTCGCTGGTTATGTTGAGTTACCCACAAGTACGCCCTCGATTATTCTCCAAGTCTGGACACACCCTATTTAAGTCAACATATAATCCACAATTATATCAATTAGTACTAAAATGGGAGTGGGGGTGGGGATCAGGCCCCAGATGCGCCTTTTAGGAAGCCGGAGTGCACCTTTTACTCAAAAGAATACGGCAGAATACACATCTGTACCTTACAGACTCACGGGATACTGTGGTTACAATCCTATAATCTATACTATCAATGTAACGTGCTATGACCTACACATGAGAAACACGATGGAGTCAGCAGCGACAGATTAACAGGCCTTTGGTTGGATCATCCTGGTGGTTGGGTTGATTCGGATCTGCCATCGTACCCCCCCCCCCACATCACTCCCCGCGTAGTCCCTTAGAATAACAAGCTGCTCAAGGCTAAACCTTCACCCCCTGACAGCAATCTCACAACCCCATGTTCCACCAGTCACTACCAAGCCATAGTGGCAGTCACTACCACTTGTTACTACCTAACTCTACCTATGTGCCGTTAACCCTTACATGTGAGAGCATCATTTTCTTCACCTGTCACCCTGAGCTGGGTTTGAGTCTGGGGTGTTGCAGACAGAAGGGGGTTAACCTTTGGGTATATCCTAGTCTGAGGTTATCTAGTCTGCCCCTACGTGTATACATAGGGCCTATACTAGTGCCAGCTCTAAGTGCTCCCACTGCAGCCTGCTCAACTCGCCATCTGAATAATATTATTCAAACCCATCAATTCCTGATGCCGTACGCTTCTGGCTCCTTGGTAAAATCTCCACTAAAAAGAGGCTCAAGTTGAAATGATGCAGACACATTTCTGTCTAATGACATTAAAAAGTCACTGAGTAAAACTGATGATCTTTTAACGATTTGACATTTCCACTTCCCTGTAGTTGCTCTTGGTCTAGTTGCAAGACTGCAACATGGGTTTGGATCTTGCCAGGCTCTTTATTGTACTTCTAGCATCATTCAGGTTATATCTGAGGGGGTTATTCATAACTTCCCCTTCTGTGCAAAATGTCAATATCAAGGGGAAACGTTATTATCTCTTTACCTTTCTATCGGTGGTAATCGTAGAGGCCTCACATGAAAATTAAAAGTACCCTTCACAGTTAAGTATAGCTTCATTGTGAACTTCCATCTCTAGAAATCTAAAATCTGTAATAGTAGTCAAAATAGCATCTGTGTTAATTCAGTTGTGTCTTTAGGAGAAGAGAAACTGAAGGAAACTCGTACATTTTTATATCACTGATTATCATGAATATTTTGTTCCATAGTTGAATTTTCCTTCAAGGGATTGAAAAAAAACGCTGATTTAGTGTACCAGTATCCCAAAAAAGGGAGATAATTTTGTTAGGCATGATGATTAGTTCTTTAAGGCTGATTAAGTTGTCTGTCATCAGCTGGACATTGATCGCCCTATAAATAATCGACAGGTTAAAAAAATTGCTAATACATGAGGATTGAATGGTAATGGTTGGGCCCGATAGCTGTGATTTAATTGAAACCATTAGCCTGGATAAGATTGGGATTTTCGAGCGTTAAGATCACTTAGGCTTACATAATACGAACTTATTAGCAATTGGCTTACTCGTGGTTGTTCAACTCCACAGATTTCTGTTTCTAACAACGTACTATTGTACCTCGCATGCAAGGCGTATGTGGTTTATAAACGAGGATGGATCCCTGTTGCACAGGATCGTCCTATTAACGCTAATGCCTAATGGTGCTAAGGCTTTGAATTAAGACGACCTAACCAGGCACAACAAATACTGCATTAGAGCTATGGTATTTCTAATAGGTGGTTTTAAACCCTAACAAGTTTTTTTTATAGCCCCCCCCCCCTCACTCCACTTTTCAGTCAGCTGACAGCCCCGTTTTTTGGGGCCCTCTTCTAATTGAAATACAGTTTTTAGTAATGATGCTAGGAATTCCACAGTTCTCGAACGGATATATGAGACATGAGATTTATTTCATGAACTATATGAGTTATAACAGGTATCAAAACCACTCTAGTTGTAAATCTATATTCAATCGACAGCCCAACTATTGCTACAGCAGTTGGTACCAGGGATGCCACTCACTAACTCTCAAAAATTCGGAAATCCTCCTAATTTTCTCATTTTACAATAGGAAATACCTATAGGAATGAAAATCAAAAATTCTGAATTCCTAAAAAGTTAGGTAAAGTGGCATCTCTGTGGTACCCAAACCAAGGCCCAGTACCCCCCCCCCCCGGTGGCACACTAGGAGGTAGGAGAACGGTCACGACTACCCCTGAAGTACAGCCTAAAAGATTTATAAAGTAAGTTAATGGTATATTGTTCTACCGTGGTACCCACTCGCCCTACATCTCCCTTGGTATAGAATACGGCAACTACCAATAAAAATTCCTCACCGCGACTTAGAAACTGCACCGCTACCCTGGAGGAATAGCACCAGCAGAAGATGGGGTACTCGGTAGTAGTTATAGTAGACGTTCTGTGGACACCCGACAGAAATACAACCACATAACCAGGTGCCAGTTTATTTTGAAAAACGACCCTTGTGGGGAAGGATCCACACCTGAGCGCATGAGAGCTGCTCCCAATACCCCTCCTGCTCCTCTCTTAACTGTTCCAGGGCTTCCCTAGCCCACTGAAAAGGGTCTACATGTATACCTCCTCTTTCCTATCCACTCGGATGTGTGTGGTGCACATATGTGCGGGCACTGACACATTCCTTTGTGAAATTGTGTAATGTAGTTCTCTCCATGAATATGAACTTAGCTGTCGAAATGGCGTTAAACATCTATTACTCACTCCCTCACTTAACTGTTCCTGCTCTCCAGAAACCAGGCTGGGAAGTTCGGCTGTCCTACACTTAGTGTTTTAATGCTGGGTACCTAGACGGTTTTATTGTTGTGTACAATGAGACCGTCTTAGTGCTGGGGAACCCAAACTGACTTATTGCTGGGTATATAGACTGTCTTAGTGATGGGTACAAAGAGTATCTTAGTTCTGGGTACCTAGACTGTCTATAATAGTTCTGAGTACCTAGACTGTCTTAGTGCAGGGTACCTAGACTGTCTTAGGGCTGAGTAAATAGACTGTCTTACTGCTGGGTACCTGGTGATGGGAACCCAGACAGTTTTAGTGATGGGCACCTAGACTGCGTTAGTGCAGCCAGCACTGTCTTAGTGCTGGGTATATAGACTGCCTTAATGTTGGGTACCAAGACTGGCTTAGTGTTTTGTAACCAGACTGAAAAGTTGGGAAAATTGGCTATGGTTTAACACTTAATTTTCGTCCAGACATGGCCATGCCTTAATCGTGCAGGAAATTGGCTACAGGGGAATCCATATTTAATATAGTTAAGTGAATCTGCTACAATTGAGAGGGTTGGATGCATAAAGATCTCTCTAGCACCCCTTTTCTCTTCTAGGTCATGGCCTAAACTGTGACCTGTTCCACTACCTGGTGGGTGCAGTATAAGAGGTTATGCCTAGATGTGCTAAAGGTAACAGGTGTGAGTTGGCTTATCACATCCATATGGTAAATGTGTATGAGTTATGTTAAGAGAACTAACATGGGGTATACACAGGGAATTGACCTAAGTCAGGTCAACCATTATAATCACTTTTTAGTCAACATTTGGGGCCGATCCATAACGCATGTCACACGGCAGGGGGGGGGGGGTATCCATGGCTATTATACATTTATTTAGTAAAAGTGTGACGGGGGGAGGGGGGTGTTCAAAAAGGCCTAAAAAAGCGTGACATACTTTATGGATCAGCCCTAGAGAAAATATCACAAATCATCGTTTTAACTGGCGTTTATAGAAAAAAAAATCTTGCCATACTTTATGGGTCAGCCCTAGAGAACATGTGACAAATTATCCTTTTAACTGGCGTTTAAAGAGAGAAAATAAGATAACTGGGTACTGACTTTTGACTGACCGATGGAAACCTTGTATGTAATAGAATACCATGTACCTAGGGGCTATGTACCCTGTGACTACTTAGTAGAATTCTTACTACCGTAATACACAGTACTTTGACATTAAGCTTTGGGCTGTGACTGCACTGCCCCCTGCCAGATACATTCTGAACTACAACGTGCACTGCATTTCTATATCTTTAGGCATTCCCTTCAATGCCTCTCCCCAAACTACTTCAGCTGAGCTCAATAACACACATCTATTGTTTCACTCTGAAATCCTGGAGTAGTAAAACGGTGAATGGCAATTTGGACGATTACAAACACCAAGGTGTAGGATAATACCAAATGCATGATGTTACAAATAAGTGTTTTCACTGCAAACATTGGGGAAGTAGGCTAACATACATCATATCAAGAGGGAAATTATGAGGCATTTCATCAGTTCTTGGGTGCATCGTACCGGTATGTGGCAAAGCCCTACTTCTCTCAAACTTTTCAATCACCCTCGGACAGAAATAATATGTCTACATAAGCTACCCTCTGTTCTTAGTCCTACCCTTAATTGTTTTCATGGACCGGGCCTTTTGGATGAAAATTCTATTTTTTGGGGCTCATTTGGGAAAAAATAGGATGACGCATGTCAAATTTACATCCTTAGGCCATGTTATTTTAATAACTTGTATTACGGATTTTTTCACATACATTTTCCATCGGCCAGCAGCAAAAAGATAAAAATAAATGGCCTGAAACACCCCTAAGAAGTAGAAAAGGTTCCATATCAGCGGGAGCAAAAAAAAAAAAAAGCCACGAAAATACACCTAATTGGTGATCAGATAGACCATTTTTGGGCTACTCAGTTTAACATTTTTGACATGATGCATTCAGAAGGGGAGGGAATGCACATTGTTTGGTCACTTCCATGGACTTTTTTTCAAATTTTTCACCCAAAGTGTTGAAAAATCCTGTCGGCCAGTGGCAAAAATTTTTAAAAAAAAATTTTTTTTTTTCTAAAATTACCAAAAATCTCACCCGCGGATCCGTAATCCAAGTTATCAAAAAGAAATGGCTTTACATAATACCCATGATTTGAGCTTTTAACCCTGGAAGAGTTTTTCAAAGACTCCAATCATAAGGTAAATTAGAGCCATTTCTATATTCAGGGTTCTCAACAAACTCATATGTCACACCGTTAAACCAAGCATGCCAAGGTATCAATATCATTACAATAATGTCACATCATATAATCATAGCTCTCATTCTCATAATGGTGATAAATATTGAATAAGAAGATTCATATTCGGAATTATGCCCATAATAAGAAAATAGATGCTTTTACTTGGAAAAATTTCTAAAATGGGTACAGATTTGGTTCAAAATTGATGGATTTTCAAAATCCAAAAACGTACAGGAAACAGGAAATGACAACGGCGGCGATTCTGGGGGCTATTTTAAACCGGCGGCAGTAAAAACGAGGCCTGCCGGTGTCATTGCAGTGTGGGGAGAAGGCTGACTGTATTTTTCTCTTCAAATTCAATTCCTTTCTTTTAGATTTAAATTCCGTGAGCGGAGGCAAATGGAGTGATACATGTACGACAGTATATACCGTATTCAATGTGATTAGCACATATACCCTAAAAAGCACACAAACCCTCCTTTTTGCTCATATTTCAAACTAGAAATGACCCAAAATCTTCCAAATTTAAATCTAGATTAAACTCTTGACTACAAAAACATGTACTAGATAGGTATTCCTGATATTTTTTAAACCGCACTCTATCTAAATTACATCGAATACGGTATTTTTGATTTCCCAATACACTTTTAACCATATCGTCTGTTAGGAATTTTTGCAATAATCTTCCAAATTTAGAAAGCCTAAAGCGGAAAAGTCAGGTGTACGGGGACGGCGTGGGTCCTATGATTGTCTTTAGCTTAAATAGCAAGCATTAAGGGGACATAGAATTGTATCTATATAATGGTTTTAATACTTTTATCGATGTGATAATCGCGATCTTATAAATGACGATGTATTCTCAGGAGCAGAACTCTGGTTGCTAAGGACCTGACAAGGGTCAAATAGCATAGGCAATGTACGGTAATCTCCCGCATACAAGGCGCATCTTAGGGGTTTTAGTTCTCTGGATCCGCATGGGGGACACCTAGACGTTTCTTTTGATATGTTACACTCCCCTTAAGCCCTAATAGGACATGAGGGGGTGCAGTGATTTTAGAATCCTTTCAGTAGAACAATAGTTATGATTTTTTTTACCATATTCTAAAACTCTAAGTCCGTCTTATATGCGGGATGCACCTTATATGCAGGAGATTACTATACTAGAAAATGTCACATCGTTTGTGTACTATTAGGATTAGAAAATAATGCACCATTTTTCAGATTTTGTAATACATTTTACTATAGGTGGCCTAGATCTATTCTGATATTGGCTTTGACATTTTTTTCTAGTATATTTCATATTAATGGTTTAACCCTTCTGGAGCACCCTTTTGATCAGTGGGGAGATAAGACTGATAAGGGCCGCGCTGGTCCATGTGACGTCACTGCTCTCTCAAAAATCAACTTGATAGGTATCAAAGACACTCCTCCCAGCACCTGATGGTAATGCCAGTACAGACGTTGGTGGCCCAAGGCTGTTGGATCACCTTGATTATCCAACTTTCAGTTGTAATCATGTTATTTGGTTCCCCTTCGACTCCATGACCGATATGGGTACTCATGAAACCTAATCAGGCTAATGTCAGATGGATAAGTACAGGGTATTGATAGTGAATGTAGTCAATTACACTCGTACCAGGGCACTCGTACCAGGTACCTGGTGCTGCCCCTACCAAGCATTTCCTGATGCCAGAATGTTAGGTCCACGCATCAGGAAATGCGCTATATTTGCCTAGTGCTTTATTGTCCATAGACATTGCTCGATCTGGTATGATACAGGGATGTAAGTCAGGGTTTGTGAAAAACTCTTAATATACACAAAGAAGTACTGAATTCATTATGAAATACAACAAAAAATTGATCTGATAATAGAAATTTGGGTAAATCTATAGGCATCTCAACCTCTGCAAATTCTGTTATCAGACAAAATTCTGAAAACTTACATCCCTATTTAGGCTATTGGTGGTGAGATAAGGGATTAGTCCAACAGAGGAGGGGTGGTGGATTTGGTGGGGGAGGGGCAAAAAATTTCAGACCCCTCATGGGGGGAGGGGCACAAACTTTTCACCCCTTCTTAAAAAAAAAGCCCACATGATACTTTAGAATAAAGGGGGAGGGGCAAAAAAAATCACAATCACCGGGCTGCTGACACTTATAGGATTCTAAACCCATAAGCTTACCCAGTGGACCCACCATTTTGAATTTTGATGCATCTGTCAATGCCTGCAAAGGTTGCAAAACACAATGGTTGCAGATCTAATGACGATGGGTACCTTGTACCTGGGTGTCATCCACTTCCTGGGACAGTCTGGTTCCTATTTTATCAGATTTTATCAGTTCATGTTTCCAGAACCAGCTCCAGTCCCGCCTGGGGCCTATAACAACACATTTATAGGCCTATTCACAGCACAACCACTGAACTTCTGAAGTCTGAATCAGAATCTCAGATGACAACAGCTTGAAGTTGAACAGGCTCAACAGGCCGTTTACTTTAGACAATGAACTATTGATAGTTCGGCGGTAAAATAACACGAGGGGCAATACACCTATTTATCAAATCAAATACTTTGCCTTAAGTATGAAATTTACACAAAAAGGACGAACTGCTATGAGCAGACTCACGTATGAATAGACCTGCCAACCGGTCCCTAGGCATATGATGTACAGAGCTCCCTGAGCGGCAGACGGTGTGGAATACCCACACTACGTATGAAGGGATAGATAGGCAGTGCAACTACAAGTGTGAGTGTGACTCCAAAATAGAGCCAGTGTCAGAACGAAAACAACAGACAGTTGTCGAGTTGACAGTGTGGACTGTTTGGTGGCAGGCGAGGCGATTTCACCGGTCTGCGCACCTACACACATGCTGAACTGGACAAACATGACGGCCTACGGGCTATTACTTACCCATTCATTTGTTTTCGAACTGAATGAATACAAAGCAACTTGACTAGCTGTATCAACGATGTCTGTAATATACGGATCCCGCTGCTGTAGCGCGGATAAATTCATTCTTCCTTCGGCTTTGCTCGCCATCTTGGTGTGAGGTGTGTGCAGCCGATGACGTCGATCGCTGTCTGCTCGACCCAGTTTGCCGCCACGCAGTTGCCGCTGAGCTTATGGGGCGCTGATAGGGAGAAGTTTGTACCGCATCATTGAATAAATCAGACATATTAACGCCATATTCATTACTCCATGGTAGGGGGTGATTCTCTCACCAAGGGTTTTCTTCCCTGATACAAGGGTATAAAATGATCGATCCTGCCATGAGCTATTTTGAAAAAAAAAGATTGATGAATTATGAATTGAAATAGGCTAAAATGAAACATAAGGCCACTCCAAAAAACACTTGTTTCTCATCACCGCCCTCATCAGAAAAATTGTCATTTGGGATTTTTTTTTTGGATAGAATTTCCTGATGAAAATACATTGAAAAATGGACAAAGATAGTCAGATTTGGTATCAAATTAAAGCTTAGGGCCCCAGCAATGCATCTAGCTATGGAAAATAACCATTTTCACACTTTTTAAAGTTGATGATAACTTTACTTTTGAAAGGCATTTTTTACTTTTTCTACCCCCAGGTTCTATTCCCCCAAAATCATACAGCCTAATTTCCATTAGGGGCTCGTTTCTCGTGCTGACTTATGAGGGGCCCATAAGAAAGTTCCATGAACCATAACCTTTCCCCATAAGCCATAATTAGATAATTGTATTACAAGTGTATTACTTCCCCGTTTGACATTCTCTACCTTCCACCTACATCTGGATCGGTATGATACACAAGGGGGGCAGCTTATACTGGCTGACCAGCCCCTGAGGGCTGGTGCAACCTGAACGGGGCAGATGGCCTACCGCCATGGACTTATAGCCAGAGCTGGCCCCTACACTCCTCCCAACCAGCTTCAATCATGGCCAACCAGCACTAAGCATTCCTCCCAACCAGATCGGTTTGGGCTTTATCAGGCAGTGTGAGGCACTCCTGACTTGCCAGTTGACCTACCAGTACACAGAACTGCCAGGGTCGAAGCGTATCTGTATTATACCATTCCAGGCACCTTGGTATGACACACACATAGGGGGGAGCTACCACCGGATGCCAGCCCCTGGGGGCTGGGATCTCCAGAAACGGGGCTGCTGGCCTTATGGCAGAGTGGGCCCCTACACAAGGAAACTTAAGATCGATCTCATGTTGTAACTGTGGCATAGGCCTAACTTATGGCATAAGATTTTCTGATTTCCTTGAGTTATTTGAAAAAAAAAACAAAACACTCCACTATGGACTTTCCACATGATTTCGTTTATGGCAGTGACTTTACGGAAGTATTATGGCCAACTTATGGCCTCCATGAATCAAGTTAATGACATACATGTATATGGACATTTTAAGTGATGGACACTAGACAAGATACATCTAAGTTTCTCATACATATATCAGTGGGATTTTTTTCCTGGCGTCGGCTATGAGGAAGTGGCTTGCAGAGAAACCTTGAGGCGTATGGGAAAAAGTACATGGGATATATTCCACTTTCCTGCGCAAATTCTCTTTTATCCTCCTGAGGTGAAGAGGGAATTGCTCATGGAATTACCTATGCATGGTTTATGAAAAAATATATGGACTTTCTCATGGACACCATCAGTATTTACGAGAAATGCAAACCCCTTTCCGGGTACACCAGTTAGCCCTCACCTTACAGAAGATCCAGCCATCATTATGCAGTCACCAATTAGCAACAGAAGTAAAGGAGAGCTGTTGTGAGCAGCCCATGAGCATGGGAGCAAGGTTTCCCGATGACGAGGACATCTAGTGGCTATCATAGGAACTACAGCGACTGCTGCATGTTTGACACCTTTCCACGCCCTTCAATGGGCACTGAAGTGCATGCACAGGATTGCACAGCCACTATTGGCATTTGGTATCTCTATGTATATTTGCTATTGTCGAGTTCCCTAGCAGTGCCACATTGCATTTTAGCAAAAGGGGCACATAACAACTGGATAACACAAATGATGATAAGCCTATGTCATGTACTTGTTGTATATAGGGCCAAAAAAAAGTGTGTTTCCAGTAACATGGTTTAGAGACCTAGGGTCGGTTGGTCGGATTTTTTTTTTTTTTTATTTTGTATAGAAAGGTACATGTAATGGACAGACCTATGTGATTCTTTGATGTCACAGTAAGATCATGGAAAACATATGACAAATATGAAAAATATATGTCTTATGCCTACATAGTTAATTGACTGTAATTCTCTAAAAATTTCAAAATAAAAAAAATATATATAGGGTCGGCCCTGTTTTCCTAGGGTTAGTCGGGTGACTGGAAACAAACCTTTTTTTATATTTGGCCTAGGCCTTGGTAGGCCCCTATAGGGCTCAGTTTTGAGGTCCAGTGAGTCCACCATTGCTTGATCTGGGACCTGGCGAGATAAGCACTGATGCAGCGCATGATGGTACGAGGTGTTACATAATGTACCCAAAAAATTCTGCAGTGAATGGAGAGTGTTATCTCATTGGTTGATAATGTATCCCGGTCAGCCCTATATGCCCAGTGGATCGGCCGTTGCTTAATTGGTCTGGTACCTGGCGAGTTAACCACTGATAAAAACATGGTGGGTACCGCTACACCAGTTGTTATACATATTTATAATGTACCTGAAAAAATCTGCAGTCAATAGACGAAATTATCTGATTGGTTGATAATGCACCCCGCTTGGTTTCTATAGGGTGAGGCATGAGACTGGTAAATATCGTACCCTATATATAGGGGTAAGGGAGGGGTATTGGCTGGTCCCCAGCCCCACCTCCCTCACTTGGTATAGGGCAGGTATAGCTAGCAACTTCAATCATTGGCAGCCTTCTAAAGATTGGTATAGGAGAGTGAATCCCGCACACTCCCCTATACCAAGATTTAGCAGGATGCCAATGCTTTGAGAGTGATTTGCACATGATAATGTATGTTAATGATATTCTGGTCACGTGTTAGCTCTAGGAGAACTTGTGATGTCACAAGGTCAGTTAGTAGCATGGGCATGTACTAGTTACCACGTTGGATCTGTGTAGTTGTTATCTATATACTAAGGAGAGGGTGTGACACTCTATGACTGATGCTGCCCTCTGGCAGCTCTATTCCTATGCATAGCCATTGGTGACAGAGGTGAGGGGGGACTTTGCCAAAGTCCCCCCTCACCTCTGTCACCCATGGCTATATGTATAGGAAATAGTTCAAAGGGTATCTGCCAGAGGGCAGCAAAGGCCCTGAGTGGCCAACCCTCTCTTAGTATATATGGAACACCTACACAGACTTAACTTGGTCACTAGTACACGCCCATGGTTAGTAGCCACCTGCGGGCATATCGCATCGATCCCGCAGTGGTACAAACGAAGGAGGGGTAGATTTCGGACCAATGAAATTCCCTCAATTTACTTCTGATTTGTAGGATACAACCGGTGTCCATTGTGATGGCTGCTATCAGTCCTTATCTCACCAGTGCCAGCTTCGGCAATGGATGAGCCCACTTGACAATGCAGAACTGGGGCTCATTTTAGCGATATCATATATGCACATGGTACCAGCTGATATGATGGGGACCAGGTCCCTGGAAGTAGGTGTTATCCAAGGACCCACAATGTTTTATCAGTGAGTTTCATTACACCCAGCGAAATTCAAAATGGTGGAATCAATGGGTATAGGTCAATACCATCCTTATACGGACTTAGCTGGTTATCAGCCAATGAAATAATACCATCTATTCACTGCATTCCTCTTGGGGGCATTCCTCTTGGGGTACTCATCTTTTATCAATAACAACCACTGGGAACAGGCTTCAGCAATGACGGCGCTCATTGGACAATCCGCTACCTCGGTTTAGGAATATGCTTCATGTAACATGGGCCTACTCCTTTATGAATACTAAGTAGTATATGGAAATGGCAACTATGCTAAGGTGACATGGGTCTCTGAGGTATCCTATTTGGTGCCTTTCAAATATTACGTAACACCATAGGGGAGGGGGGGGGTCATGAAGTTTGTTGTACTTTGTGACTTTGGGGGAATCTATCCAAATGTTACATATAACAAAAATGGTAAATGCATTACATGTCAATTACATACCTATTTACAAGCATTGGAAGCATCTTCATTTGTTCACTGTCAAAATATGAAGGGGGGGGTGTACCCGGAGGGGGGGTATATTATAAATTAACAAGTAGTATTCCCAGTAGTGTTACATAATTAGGGAGGGGTTGGTCATTTTGCTTCAACATGTCACAAGGCAGGAGGGTGGGGATAAAAAAGTGGCCAAATTTGTGTCACGTATTATGGCCCTTTATGCTTCATGTACATGTATAGGCTACCCGTCTTGGACTTCGCCTACACCCGAGAGGATTTGGGGAGGAATAGAAAGGAGGTGCTAGGCCTACTAGAGTAGTGGTTACCTCGTTAGAAAGGTTCACAAACAATAGCCCACTGATTTCCCACTGAGACTGGGGTCTCTGTTATATAGGCAAGCAGGTTAGAATTATTAAGAAATGCTTCTGCATTGTTTGCATCTTATCGATGTCTAACATTGAGCCGCTGTCAAGTACAAAATCGCCACAGACCATGCTTGGAATTATCAGTTGCTTGAATATCCTTATAGCTAGATCGGCATTGATGCATACCTTCGAAGGTTTCCCAAATGTTTTAGACGTTGGCAATGGGTCGGCAATTGCTAAAGCTGGTTACCAGTGGTAAGGCCAAATAAAAAAAAGTTTGTTTACAGTCCCCCAATCGACCCTAGCAAAACAGGGCCGATCCGAGACGTTTTTGTTTTTAATTTATGGTCTGTCCCCTTACCAAGATAGCAAAGTCACCAGCAGACATGAAATAATCTGCATGCTGGATGACAATGGTGATTGAGTCTTCATACCAGAAACAAAAAGAAAAAAAACATATACATTGTACTATGACTAACAAGGCCAGCCACATATGCCTTAGTTTTTAGCCAAAGAGATTATCGGTGTAGTGCATGGCTGACAATCCGTTGAAGAGAGCGGTCTGCACCCGTTCCGTGTGATAGCTTCTAAACCAGTTTACACTGCCTTGGTCACAACCTGTAATCTGTTCAAATCTCTCCGGCAATTATCGTTGATTGATAGTGTCAACCACATTCTTGAGGTCAAGGAACACTCAAACCAGTCAGTTGTCAGTCGTTTCTGAAACCCCCTTCTGATGTGGGAATGGGCAGTGGGGCTCTAAACATATGGATCATAGAAAAGAAGAGAGAAATTTCTCAAAATCACAAAATCATTGAAAGATTAGATGGAAAATAAACAGAAAAATCGAAAATAAATCAGGAATTTTTAAACCTTAGGATATGTAGAAAAATACTGCCAATTGAGTGAAAGAAATAACTCCTTTATGAAAAATAGAGAGATTTGTAAACCAGGGGTCAGAAGTAGGAGGCCTCTATTCCGACTTAGCAGGTCGCCCCATGGGCGCCGCCATTACTGGAGCTTGTTACCAGCGAATTCTACTGATAAGACCTATCAGATGGGTACCAGTCGGCCCCCGAGAGGACCGCAGTGAATCGTTGGGGTTATCTCATTGGCTAATAAATGATCCTGCTAAGTCCGTATTGGACCCTTATCTTATCTCTTATCCCTGATCTTCTCAAAACTTCTCCCGACTGACCACTGACTGAAATGCTTTCTTGGGGGTCGAGCCTATTAGACCAGGCATAGATTCCAGGACAATTGACTCCTATTCCGACCTAGCAGGATACATTGTTGACCAATGAGAAAATTCCTTTTATTCAGTGCCGACTTTTCAGGGTGCATTACGTAACACCTGGTAGGGGGGGGGCTACCCATCAGCCTACTGTTATCAGTCCTTATCTCGCAAGGTATCAGCTTCAGCAGGGGTCGGCCCACTAAGGAACACGCTAAGGCCATTACTCCCATTAGTGGTAAACTGTAGTTGGCCACCCCGTGAGGGTTGGCAGACGAGGCCTGTGTGGTTGTAACCTGCTTGACCGCGATGAAGTGGTAAAATAGTTAAAATATTTAGATAGGCCTTTCTATGTATGTCCATAGATAAAAGAAAAGTGTGGGTGGATAGGGGTGCCCTTTTTCCAGGGAAACACATGCACAGGACATACGCCCTCATCGGAAAATTGTCCATCACATCCTTTTGTAATCACTGTCTATCTTTAATAAATACATGTAGCATGTTTTGCTCTAATATCCAAGTAGGCCTACATTGTAGTTACATAATGATGTGGTATGTGATAGGGCGGGGCCTCAATTAGGCCTTAATGAAACCCAGTAGGTAATACTACATACATACATGTACATTCCCTGCTTACCATCCAATCTTCTGTTTGCATGTAGGCCTATAAACAGTCTATCTGTGTTGGATATGAAATTAGTTCTCTGCATGCTTTTTAGTCCTAGCCAATAAGCCGCATGGACATGCCTTCTTTAATATATTTCATAAATAACAACGTAACGGGGGAGGGGGTCATGCCCACCATGACAGGATAGATTTTCCGTAGCCTACCTTCAGCATTAAAAAATGAAGGGAGAGGAGTGGGGTCAAATATTGTCAAATTTTCATCTTTATAGAACAAAGAGGGGCGTGAAAATTCTGGATAATTCTCTGTGCCTCCAGCACGAGGAGCACAAAAAATGTTGACTGCCGTCATGGGGGGGGTGTAAAATTTGCGCGACCGCCCCTTGTTGATAAATAATTACCAATCCCTAAAGGTTTGTATTTCACAGGCATTTACCAAGTCCGTGGGGTCTACACTAAGTAACAGGGAAAGGCAGATGGCCTAGCCAGGTTGGAGTGCAGTCAGGTGTTTAATTTCTACCCCTTTCAAAAGGTGGCGCCAAAGTGCAATCGACTTTGTCGATCAGTACAGAATCTGCATCATCAGCTTACCATACCAATTGACAAGTGCGTGGCTCGTGACAGGCGGTTCGTGACTATACTGCCGTCTGATTGGATAAAATTCCAGTATATTTAGATCGAGAAAAATAAAAATTTGACAGAACTTCAGCAAAAACTCGGAAACAATACTGTAATATCATGACAGTTTAGACATGATGCTATAGGGAAATTTTCATGGGCGAAATCAGTAGTTCAAACTTCGCGGGATCATCTGCCTTGATCAGAATATTCTAAAATTTCACAGGGAAAATCACTGAGAGCAGTGAATCCGGGAAATGTTGTGGATAACATGTTGGGATGAGCGAGCCGGTAAGAAATGAAGCACACTCCGCTATTAGACCACCCAATAGGTTGGAGGTAGTGCATGCCAGGAATAAATGAACATATCTGTCGTCTCATTCGGAATTGACATGTTACATCGGGAATAAGATGAGAAAAATGGACGAGGCTTGACAGTGACAGTGGATAGTACCCTACCCACCTAGGGATTCTGTCAGTGTCAACAACAACACAGACCTATCAGAATGGCCTCCCAATATTCAGGTAAGATGGGAAAGTGTAGCATAGAATGCAGATTCTGTACTAGGTAATTGCAATGGAAGGGGGGTTCTCATCGGGTTTGATCTGAGATTAGCGAGGGGTTGATGTAGACATCTGATATGCTGGTTTGTAGCTGCCGGGGCTCTCCAAACATGGCAGTGCATAATAAATGATGGAATGGGCGTGTGAGGCAGCAGTGGCAGGCAGCGGCTGCAGCGGCAGCAGCGGCGGGGGGCAGGGCCGTCAGCAGTCGTGCTGTGGACCCTAGCTGCTCCTGCTCACTACCACCACTGCTAGCACACACTCCAGTCACCCATCTCAATGGTCGGTGTGCATACACGGCAGCCGCCGCCTCCGCGCCTACTTCTCCTCCACCTCCGCCACTAGATCATCACACAGCAGCATGTAGCTGCTCCATGAGCAGGGAATCCCAAACCCTCTTGAAGCATTTCACCTTAGTCGTTTTAGACCTGACATCATGTCTTCGACTTTTGCAGGATCGGGCAACAATGAGCGGGTGGCCAGTGGTGGCGGCTACAGCACTAGCCACGAATCAACTTCAGCTTACCCTCGGCCGTCCAGGACCAAGCCCTACGACAGGGATCCAGAGGAGTCCGATCTACCAGCGCCCGACTACGACGACCCGTCGACCCCGGTTCACGGGCCTCAGAGCCCTGGTACACCGACCAAGGACGGGACTGTTGCCGGTCCAACTGGCGCTCTCCCGGCGGAGAAGGGCAGTCCAGAAAGACCGCTTAGTTCGGCTTGGAACACAGCTCTAGCAGCTACAGGAGTTGCCAACACCATGGCTGCAGCAGCCCAAAAACGACGGACCAACCCCCGTAACCAAAACCTCAACCCCCGCCCACCACGGGCCCTCTTCTGCCTCACCCTAAAAAATCCAGTGCGGAAACTGTGTATAAATATTGTCGAATGGAAATATCCTTTTTCACAAATGAAAAAAAAAAATCTATATACATGAGCATAAAGGCAGGCGAACAGCATGTGTTGTGCCATAGATGATGTGTTGGAATATTTATTGCTTCATGTGTGTAGTGCGTGCTGCTCCATATGCTTTCCTACCTGTGTGTCTCATGTCAACCCTGAGGTCGATCACCAAGCTGGATTGTATTTCATCACATCAGCCTCCAGGCGCTCTAATGCTGCTCCTGCCCAGCAGCACAGGGATACCCCACCCTGAGGAGGGAGCCCTTCATGATGTAAATAAAGGCAGTGATCGACCTCCATCGTCTAGCTGCTGTTGTGGATTATGCTCATGCAGCTGGATGATATGTTCTAAAAGATGTACAAGACTAGCAAACCACAACAGCAGCTACCCAGCCCAGCTGAACACAGCCCAAATGAGATGTGTATACACCGACATGCACAGCTTGTCTATTGCCCCCCACCAGCAAGCAGTCAAACCTGGGCACTTCTCTCCATATGGTTCAGCCCCAGGACTGGCCAGTCGACATCACAGGGTAATGTATCCCATTTGTTATACCCCTCAGTGTGTTCTCAACCAGCAGCCAAAGGTTAAAAGATGTTGTATATAAAACTGGTAGGATCAATATGAGCGTGTAGAGCCATTGTCAGTAGGTGGGCGCACACTGCAGCACACCTGTGTGCATGTGTCATTTCCACCTACTGAGTGACAGCACCTCCCCTTTTCAGGTAACACTGTGATGTAACCATGTCTCTTTTCCAGCATTATGTAATCAGTACCATGTCCAGGGTCTACATTTAGACTCTATTGATAATCAAGGTTACCTAATTTACATTGAATTGCGCTAGTCAAGTTCCACCCTTTTACCATATATGTTCTGGTGTGACTATTGATTTCAACGGGACAGCGATGTAAGTAGTATATGGGATTGGCGAATTAGTACTTTGACTACAAAAGCAATAAGCTGGTGTAGCTTTCATGTTATGCGACTTAACAGTCAAATAATGCGGTGTATCGTAGAATTAGTTTAAGCTTTGTTCCTGGTGTGAATTTGGCTTATTTGTGGGATTAAGTTACACGCCACATAATGAAATAAATCTAGTGACAATACAGTTCTTATGGTGCCCCGCCACCTACCCGGCTGCGACATAATCGCACAAGAACCAATGTCCCGAAATGGGGATTATATGCTTGTTAAAACCACGGCAAACCGACGGTTATTATATAATCTGGCTCTCTGACCAACGCAGAGGAAATACTACATTGACATATATTATACCTAAATATCACAGTATGTAGTCGGCGTCGCTATTCCCCTTTTTGAATTTGCAATGCGGGATACTGGCATTGTATGCATCAAGACAACTCAAACTTAAACAGGTTTGTCAGGGCACTTCTCTAAGTATTGCAACCACCAGAGCTAAGTCACGTCATGATCGCCACGTTGTCATTTCTCTATATTAAGCCCTACGGTGGTTGTTGAAGGGCGATGGCAAGGGGGTGGGGGTATTAGATCTTTATCATAGATGTAGGGCTAGGCCGCATGGGGGTGGCGGGGAGGGGGTAGAGGAAGAGACCACAATAGGCCCTCTATAACAGTAACGGGCTCCACCCCCCCCCCCCACCCTTCCGTTAGCTACATATGATATAGTGCTGCTAGAAATGCCTTAGCAGCAGGGAGGGGGGGGGGTTAGGTGAACGTCTGTTGGGGCTAACCAACCAAGCATTCAGTCAAATTCAAATCGATCGATCAAAGAATCAATTCTGGAATTCATATCTTTTTGGGCAGCCCTCTGAGAGACCCATGTTTCCAAGAACACCACTTACTGGTTTGTTTTTAGGTATTGCCACTGCTCTGAAGGTGGTTTGAATTATCGATTTTCATTACATTGAAGTTTATGAGATCAATTCCAGTAATGCCAAATCCTCAACACAAACTCTACTTCCAGCAATACAAACGTAGTCTGAATATTTAAGTGCCATTAATCAACACTAACACTCCAAGTCCACTAGAGCTCTTTCAAGTGGTTTGCCTGTTCACTTGAGCTTGTGGCCAAATATAGCGTTGGCAGCAGGTTGCGTAGTATGGACTAATGATAGCATGTGATGGAGCTCCATCTCCAATGTCGAATGTCGTCTGCTCGGGGCAACATGCTGCTGCTACACATTAGTGCGGCGCCGCCATAATAAAAAATACTACTCTTCGGCTCTCATTACCGACCAATCTACCCACTGTCAATCCCACCCACTCATTTTTTTTTTTTACCACAAACGGCAATAGACGATTGAAAAAATGGAGAGTCTGGAGAACCTTTCATCAAGTGACTTACATACCCAGCCTAACCAACTTTCAGGTAATGTTCGACTTGGTAGTACATGTGTATCTGTAAAATATAAATTTTCTCTTCTCCCCCTCCTCAGTTCCAGAAATGGCATAAGATACAGGGAACTTTAAAAAAAGAAAAGAGAGAGAAAGCTTGAGTATTTACTGGTACACATAATATACACGCTAGTGCGATGTCTATATAGCTTTACACTCACTTGACGGATTCCTCTGAGAATCAGTGAGATACTGTACTAAATTTGGTCTAAATGCAGTAACAGGGACTGAGCGAGCTGTGATATCGCATATCATGATGGATTTCAGTCACAACAACCATAGTATCTCCCAATTAACATTAACATTATAGATGCGTCAACTACAGCAATCAGATCCTTCAAGTCGCGTCTCCCAGGCTCCGACTCATAAAACGCTAATGGTGAGTGTAGCAGTCATATGACGCTAACCATTCGCTGTCCACCTGAAGTAGATTGGCGCGTCATATATAGACAGAACGCATCAGTCACACCCGATGTCGCAGCAGCAATGGCAGCAGCAACAGCAGCAGTGGCAGCGACAGCAGCAGCAGTAGCGGCAGCAGCCGAGCCCAGGCAGCCGAGGCAGTGCCCAGGCTATAACAAGAAGGCCCTCGCTGCGCCACATACGCACCAGCTCTCACGGTTGCCATGGCGATTAAGGTGGCCAAAGGCATGAGGGGTCGGTCAAGTCTAGTCGTCACCTGGGCGGGGAATAGGTTAATTCTGTGGTGCCATGGAGATATGCAGTCATATAAATGCCCTCCGGTGAACAGATAAACGAAAAGATATTTGCTTTTGGGCTAATACCAACTTGCTAATATATTGTAAATAGGAGGGGGTTGGGTGGGAGGGGGTGCGGTTCACGCATGTAGACGACTGAAGCCTTGCAATAGTTTTGTGAGAGTTTATGTGAGAGTGCACGATATGTATATTGTATGCATTATGTGCAGGTAAAGAGAGAACGATATTATATGTGAATCATTCTCCACGTTAGCTTAATGTATCCTCGGTGTTATTCACTGAAGTGATTACCCCCGTTTCGCAAAAATCACCTGGGCGACATGTCTTTCCAGTACGATTTCCAGTCAAATACGTTATAGTATTGATATTTCATTAGGCTCTAAAAGTCGCCTTATAGATCCCAATTTGCTATCGGTAGTAACAGTTAGATTATTATGTCAGCTGGACCCATCCAAGCTCAACTACAGTGGTTCTCATGTGAACTCTCACAATACATATACATGTATAACATATTAAAGGTAACAGAAAATTTTCGTATTCTGAAACAGACAATCTTATTGTCATGACACACCTGCCAAGTTTTGCAGAAACCTTTGGTTCTACGATATTGCCAACAGAATCAATTGCTCTCCGAAAGCGATGTGTTCTCACCCTGTGATTTCTGTCAGTCTATTAGACCTTGGCATGTGGGGAATTATGTTACTGTTTTGGTAGTTGCTATACTAGTTCACGGTAAGGGACTAGGCCTCTTATCAGACCTGACTACGTAGAGGCAGGGCAGATTCATTCAGTCGCACTGACCCATTACATATTCATGCCGCTCCAAAACAAGGTGAAAGTCAACGCCGCCAAGTTGTTCTGAGCAGCTGGCTCGCAGGTCAGAAGGCTAGCGTTTGAGAGCCCCTGGGAGGGATACCACATACATATTGTATATGAACACAGATATTGGCAGTCAATATACACACATATATCATGTTGCCTACAGATTATGTAAAAGCAGAATCAATGTTAGTTATCCACACCTTGTTGACCCACAGGCAGTTACAACCTTCTTGCACTGAGGCGACGATTTCACTTACGTACACTCGCATGGAGTCTGACCCCTGTGGGCATATTGATACTGGATTTAGGAGAGGCTCTCCTCCCTAGTCCACATGTGTTATCCCAGTAAGAGCCACTACCTGGTCTGAATATGTCTGTAACTGGTCTCATTTTTAGGCAGCCATTTTGCCCCCCTAAAAAACACACTTGGCTCCCACAGAATAAAGCCCTACCCCATGGAGGACCTATAGTTAAATACTATTCTGCTGGGACCAGTTAAGATCACAGTAACATGATAGTTTTTTTTTGTTTGCCATCGCTAATGCCAGCAGGGCTCTGCATCAGTTCCAGATCTTCCCTTTAGAGCCCTTGGCAGCGGAAGCCCCCAGGCTTAGTGGCAAAACGAAACGTTCCAGTCGGCGAGCTGCTCCTGCATAAAGCAGGACACTGCAATAAGCAGCTCTTCTTTGGCCCATTGGAGTGCTCCTGTGTCGAGAACTGCTCAGTATGAGTGGGTCGGTCAGCTGATGGAGGAAGTGATGTGGTTGAGAGTGTGGGGATGGGTTGGGCAGGGTTGTAGGGTGGATCTGCTGGAAGAGGGCCGGGGAGGGGGTAGTTGTTGGGGTGGAGTAGCGGGGTGACGGTGGGGTGAAATTGGACCGACTTGGCTGCGGCAGCTATCGGTGGCGAAATTGAAAAGGCTGGATTCGACAACACATTGCTTTTATCTGATGAGGCCAATACCACCTCCCAGCCCAATGGTCGCCTGCTTGGCAATTTACAATTCACAATTTACTTTCCCCCCTCCATCACTATTAGAGCTATCACATTTAGGGGATATGCCACATCTGGGGAGATGTGTTATTATAGGGGACAGTCCTAATCGATATATATGGGGAGAAAAGCACAGTGGTTATTTTAGTAGGCGTGGGTAGACCTATTACTCATACAATGATCCTCTCAGATCGCGTGTCTGCTATTCCTTCCTTATAGCATTTATTATGCGCACTCACGAGGGTACATTGTAATTCCTGAATTGCATTAAAACATATCCTCTATTAAAGTAAGTTTAGACAGGCTCTGTTGGTGACGTGTTGGAGGGATAGGGTAGTAGGCATGTACACCTGAGTCCAAATTGGAGGGACTTACCGGGTAGTACTAAATTTCAGTGTAGGGTGGTAGTACCTGTACACCTGAGATGGACTCCCGTGTTGGAGGGGTAGGATGGTACATTTAGTACCTGTACACCTGAGGTGGGTCCATGTTGGAGGGGTTGGATGGTACCAACATGCAGTGTCTGTGCACCTAAGATGGGCCCATGTTGGAGGGATAGGGTGGTACCAACATGCAGTACTTGTGCACCTGAGATGGGCCCATGTTGAAGGGATAGGGTGGTACAATTATACCTGTACACCTGAGATGGGCCCATGTTGAAGGGATAGGGTGGTACAATTATACCTGTACACCTGAGATGGGTCCATGTTGGAGGGATAGGGTGGTACAATTATACCTGTACACCTGAGATGGGTCCATGTTGGAGGGATAGGGTGGTACCATTATACCTGTACACCTGAGATGGGTCCATGTTGGAGGGATAGGGTGGTAGTAAAGGTGTGCACAGTACAGGAGTCCATGTTGGAGGTGCAGGTTAATAGTGCCTGTTCACCACCGGCACCATGAGTGACAGGTATCAATATGGTGTGGTCAGGTAATGTTAACATGTGACCGCGGACAGACGGTTAACCACATAGGCGTGTTGACACTGTCTCTTTACTCAGCTGCACCATCACACCACCCTCAGTCAGAATAATGCAAACACCCTAGGACCTTTCCACTGAGCTCTCTCTACGCCCTTGATTAACATCAAAATTTCAAACGATTTAAGTTAACCACAAGAAGATGGTTCATAGCATCATACCAGATTGGCTCCAAAGACACCAAAGAAGGCAGCCTAGAGTGGGATCGGCTTATCCTAAAACAAAATTATGTTAGAAAACATTACTCCTGTGCCTGACAGTGCCATTTCTTGGGAACCATACTACGCGACTATACCGGTAGGTAAGAACAACTAGAAAAAAGACAAAAAGAGTGTGCTCTTGAAGCAGGTCGATAAAAAAGTATTATGTGGTTAGCATTATCTTGTGCGGTAACACTCTGCCATGGATGATTATGTAATATGTATTCACTCAAGGAGTAGCACATCGATTCAGGGTCTGTATGCCATAAGGTCGATATTTGCTAACACAAAAACACAGTGAAGAAGGAAATGCTAGAGAGTGTTACCTTTCACAGGAAAGGTATATACAGTGTACTTAAATTTCTTTTTAGAAGAGGATAGTCCACGTTAGCATTGGTGTATAGGACTCAGTATGGAGGCCTAGTGGAGCCACCATCTTGAATTTCGCTGGTTGAGCTAAAACCCACTGATAAGACATACCATGATGGGTACCTTGTCCCTGGTTAACACCCACTTCCAGGGACATGCTGGCCCCATCTTATCAGTTCTTTTCAGTGTGTTGAGGGAACCAGCTCCAGACCAGCTAGTGGCCAATATGCTGTTCGTCCTATCACGTGTACTCCGACACGTCATCACCCCACTCCCCAGACCCTAAGCTTGCTTCTCTTTGTATTTCACTCCAAATAAAGTCGTGGTAATTCGCAGTATTTTGGGTACTGCTATAATTGTCTCAGATCATCCAAACTGGCCCAGAGGTCACCTGTAGGACTGTGTCACGCGTGGTGCTATGACCTCCTCTGGACGTCCCTCGTGTCTGACACCCCTCTTTCCACCTTAAATCACATCTTTCAAAACGCCACTTTCCAAACAATTTCAGTTGTCGTTTTTATGTTGCAAAGAACTGCTATTCAGGGATCTCCATAGCCATGACATTTCAGTGTTTTATTTCTTTTCTCTTCTGTATATAAAGAAGAGTATAGATACTCTTATTTCTCTGTCGCACCTTATGTCCATTTTGTCCTATTTCTCTGGTAGCATACCCATTAAGCGTGTTGAACCCATATAATGAGGTCATTAATAGTGAATTGGCCTGATGGTGGTCGTCTAGTACCAACTCTAGATTGGGGATTGACGCAGGGCTCTAGGTGCCTCATCTATTGGGAGGTGATGGACAGACAAGAAGAGTAGAGATCCTCTCCTGGACCCACTTCTCCCTAATGACCTATCGAGAATTTCCACCTATAACTATTCCTACCAATCTAGATGGCCTCCTGATTGTTATGGCACCAGTGAGTATGTAGGGTGGGGACTGTTCGGCAATATGGTGGCCTACAGAAGGTGACCAGTGATAGTGCGGTGATAGTGCGTTATCCCTGTTTCCCATATATAAGTGTGAATGACCGAGCTCAGCAGGTGATGCAGTGTTTATCCAGAAATGAGGCACACGACATGCATTGTGTAACAAATTCACTGTTCACAAAATACCGGTAAGTGGAAGCGGGGGCGGGACAGGTGTGTATAGACACCCCCACCCCACTTTCCTTCTACACCTCCCTCCCTAGTGAAAACACAGGTACAACATGGTGGACAGGTGAGACGACGTGCTGCCTTATTAGCACGATACCTCAAGGTACGGACAAAACAATACGTATGGAATATCATCACTTTAACACAGATGGGATGACCATTATATTCCAATTAGATCGACTCCTACCTGTAATACAATACTCCACTGGGGACCGAAAGTTAGCCTACAGCATGCATTCGTAGTATGTAGCATTGTAGGTCTAACAGGCATTTACTCTTTGGCTAATAAAATGCGTTACACAATTTGAAAATATCAAAAGATTGCCTCAGATACTTGAAGCATTCTTTCCTAATTTCAATGTTAGAAACTACATTTCCTATCTAATTTAACCCTTCTGGAGAATTCTTATCTGATAATCGCCGCGCTGCTCAGTGTGACGTCACTGCTGCTCGACAGAATCCACACAAGGCCAAATAAAAACAAATTGTTTCCAGTTACCCGACCGACCCTAGAAAAGTAGGGCAAAAAACCCCCATTTTTTTTTCTGATTTTGGAGAATTTTGTCTCATTTTTTCATATTTTAGAGAATTTTTTCATTATATTTTTCCACCTTTTCCTGTACCCTTTTTGTGTTCTCCCCTTCTCTCACAGTTGTCACTTTCCCGTCATTATTTTACAAAGAAATCAAAGAATTTGATAGATCCTTTGATATGTGCCCTCACATTTCCTAAATAAATCTAAAAAAAAAAAAAAAAAAAAAAAATCCGACCTACCGACCCTCCCTTTTCAGGTCATTTTACTGGAAACACACCTTTATTTTTTTTTGGCCCAAGCGATGCAGCAGCATTTTACTTTGTGCACAAACACTGATTTGCCTAGTCAGCTATAATATCAAGGGACACAGGTGCGTCCCCACGGGTGATTGTCTCCATCGTCATTGGCCTGAAAACCAGTCTGCAGCCCACATTCTCCCCATTGCCTATGGCCGTGACTTTGGACAGCTCATGAATGCCAGAGCCAGAACAAGATAACTAGGGTACGGTATCCTGCCCCCCCCCCCTACACGCACACTCAAAATTGTTAAACCCCAAGACTTGCTCAAGTCTAGATTTTGATTTCAGATAATTGAAGTAAAGTGAGAAAACGAAGTTTAACAAAATTTCTAATAAATCAATTTCTAGTGAATCTATGCACTCAGCAGAGACGAGAAGAGGGATGGCGGGGGGGGGGGTATAGTGGAAGGAGAGCCCAGGGACTGTCGCCAGTCTACCAGAGACCCTCTTCCGAACTCCTTGTCAGCCACAATGTAATGTGGCTATCGAGTGCCGTCTTTCTTGATCCCAGGCATCTTATTGTAGGATATGAACGTGATGATGCTAACGACACGATTCATATGAAATAGACGACAGAGCTGAGTCTTGTCTAGGTTATATATGAGACATTCCTCACACCTTGACAGGCCTGCTTCTAATACTGCAGTAGCAGTGCGTGCCTGCATGCCCAGATTTCTTTATCGTAGAAGGCGGGCGGCCTCACAGGACAAGTAATCATGTAGCTATCGACCTGGGCGTTAAGTAAGACTGTGCTTAGGGGGCTCGTTGGGGTCTGGGTGAGTGGTAGGATTGGGCATCGGGGGATGCTTTGAACACGTTCGTGTCCAACGCTCACGTATATTCCCTAGGCCTAGTCAGAAAATATTGCGCTGAGCAGATCTGGTTGAACGAGTTCCCGATCGATTTGGAAACTAACAAATTACATATATGCCTACGTGAACACAGAATTTGAAAACCTATTTCAAAGAACTTGCACAATTTATCTTCTTCCCACTGATGTTAAACGGTCTGATCCTGATAATCTGTTTAAACCATAGGAATCTATAAATCGTCAATATAAAGTTCGTTTTCTAGATTTATCTCACCATACCTCCTACGTCACACAGTCGCAATACATTAGAGTAGCCTAGGCCTAACATATGTCCTATATTTGGGAACGAAGTCTTAGGCACTATGAAAGCATATAAATTCTGCAACCGTGTGTATGTGTAATCAGTATAAAAGGCCGATATCGAGATGTAATTGCTGAAGGAAACACCCTGTGCAGCCTGAGGCGTCTATCCTGTGCTGTTTACAAGGTACCCTTGCTACTAGGCTGAATCTAGGGCAAGGCTAACGAGACCATATGGTGGTAAATAAACATGCAAACCATTGACGTGCTAAGCATGCTGGTAAGAGGCAGGCTGGTGCAGTTTGCTGCAGCGCTAGAGGAGGGCTTGAGAGCAGGCTAGATGCTAGATAGCTAGCTATCTAATGAGACCCATCCTATTTTCCTTGCCCTAGAAAACGGAGTACCCGTATACTCCTTTCAGGTGAACAATTTGACTCCACCCTGCTAATACAATACACTACAAGCAACCTTCACAATGTTGATTATTCTATATCTGCTCTATACTTTGGTTACCCCATAATTTCTCCTTTAGCTGTCAATAATTACTTCCCTTTACATGTGTTTCTGTACTGATCGTTTGACTTCACATCGGTGAATAGGTAAGGCCTGCTGTCAGTGAAGTGTTTATTTAATCCGCACAGACTGGGTGATTAGGACTGGGAGCCGATTCCTCATCCTGTTTATAACAAACTGCTTAGTTGAGCTGCTCGTTTGCCAAAGCCACTATAGCCGAGCAGCTCCAGTATATACTCTACTACTCAGTGGCACTCTACTTCCCGGTGCATTGCTGTCACTAAAACCCCCTGGCTTAGTGCGGCCGGCCAACTGCCCACACTGCCGATCAGATTAAGGCCAAACTCAAACAAACCCTTCTAGGAATCCAGGAATCTCCCTGGTGTGAGTTGCTCTGAGCGGCTCCACATGAGTCAGGAAGCATGCTGAGAGAGGTCGTGGGTTAGGTGTGGAAGGGGTGTCTAGGTGTAGATGTTTAGAGGTGGATAGTGGGGGGGGGTAGATGTGGGGGAGTAAGAGAGGCTGGTGGGTACCACAGGGAAACAGCAGGGGCAGCCTGCCTACTGCCGTCCTACTTCTCTGGGCTGCTTCCAACTTTAGATCTGGCTCGGGTGGACTCAAGTTGGTCTACTGGCCGCCCCTGATCACATGGCTGTCAAACTGCTGACAGTAAGCAGCAGTCTGGCTTTATTACCGCCATGCCCCTCCACCACCTTTATAAAAGCACGTAGTGCGTGTTCATATGAAACCCACTTCTTTCTGTTTTTAAAACTGATATGAGGCAGCATGGACAAGCTAGAAACCTGTTATAATTAGACCAAGCCATTGGCCATCCCTGGTCCATCCCAAAGCAAAGGGCATTGCACTGATAGGCTTACCTTTTTGGAGGATGGAGGTAGTAACTCTTCTAATAGAATAATTTAAATGCTAGTTGAAGGTCTCGTTTGCTTTGATTATTAAGAAAACATGGCAGCAGGTTAGAGGTGCATTGAATGCTTTTTAAGAGCCCCGTTTCAATTAACATTCTCTTGCTGATTATAGTATACGTGTGGCCAAGCATATGCCCAGGCAAAACCCACGGCCAAGATGGAATAAAGTATCAATTTCATTAGTTTTATTGAGACGCAAATGTTAATACCGGCACAGTTTAGCTCATCTTTACCACTAATGGGCCCCCTCACGCCGCGTGACTGAAAACATCCTATACCTTGGAAGGGTCGTTGACACTCTCCTCAACGGCTATTTTTATACAAAAGTGCATAATCTCCTCAACCTACAGTAATCTTATGCACTGAGCGCTTCGGACGATAAAGTGGATATATCTGTTATTTATGCACCTATCAGTATGCGCCCATGTCAATGTTTTTTACCTGCCGTAATTAAAGAAATCGATGAGAGAATTATTAAGAATGGAGGAGGGTACTGATACTTTTTGTCTTCTTAACACAGACACAAGACCCATTTAAAATACACAAAAATTGCCCTCCCTATAGATAGTTATCTTAGAGAGCCACCATGGCCCGGCCCTCCTGTACAGTACTTGAGTAAAGGCTACCCATTTCGTTTACCACCAGCGTCAACGAGTCGAAGTCACACTATTCTTACCCTCGGTAAAGGCAGTCTTTGTGAGACAAGTATGCAGATTGGAGAAGCCTATTCATGATTTGGGCCATGTCTCGAAATAACCCTTTATTACCAGTTGGTATTTATAACCTCTATCTGTGCTGTATAACTGTCTAAGCCGGGTGTCTAAGCTAGATCTCCATGTTGGCGGTCTCTTGTATGTTAACCTATAGCACTACTGAGGTAAAAAAAATTAACACGACTCAAGGGATACTCAAGTACAGGCAGGGTAGACAGGGCGCTATCAATTTGTATTCTAGTCACATCTAGCTCACATGGCCTCCCCCTGTGCCCCACCACCCTGCTGTACTCATGATAACGCAAGATATCATGACAAATCGGGAGCCGCCCTATGAGCTGCTCAGAGAGAGAGAGAGAGAGAGAGAGAGAGAGAGAGAGAGAGAGAGAGAGAGAGAGAGAGAGAGAGAGAGAGAGAGAGAGGGTCGGTGATCTCTCCCAGTTTGCAATGTTGTCGAGCTGCTCTCACAGTCACCTCTTTGGTAGTGCTGAGCAGCTCAGGTCAATGCACCTCCATAGCGGCCAATACTACACACTGGAATAAATATAAAAAGACTGCTAACTGAGCACATTTTTCTATACTCTTGCTAGATATGTGTCGGCGTCATAAGTAAGCGATATGCCCGAACTGCTTTGAATAGCTGAAGATGTACAAAATATCTCATACAGTATTTAGGATTAGATATTCCTTGCGGTATATGGGCTATCACAGGCTTTCACTGCACATTCATAAACAAGTTTTTCTTTTAGGCACACACGCGAACAGGGACGCTGACTGTTCCTGTTCTGTTTCAAGAATAGTGTAAGGTCTTATAGATAGATTGGTTTAACCATGGAGAGATAAAGGCAACAACTATCTGTAAGCACCAGTCAAAAGAATGGCCATATATTCAATAGTACTGTACAATAGCAAGAGACTGGTTACATAAGTTTATGATCCCACTCTTCCCCTGTAGATGGAAGCTTCTAGACCACGTTGCCACTCACCTGGCATTCACGTCATGTATTTTTGATACTATATCATATATAAAAGGTGGAGCCCCTGTCCTTCTGTTAGGTAAGTACACACATGTTCTAAAGCCTGTCTAGCTATCGACCAAATCCCTTTTATTGGTAACGCTACGGCTGCTCCCCTCTCCGTGCTGCGTGCTATGAAACACAGCAAACATAGGGTTGCTGACGGTGGGCAGGTCGGCTTGTTGTGTCTGACTTTGGTCATCAAGAACGTGTCAGTTTTCCATAAATCCTTTACCAGCGTTTGGGGCAAGCTGCCTCCGTAGGGGCTGTATATAGGGGAACTATTGACATGATGGCGTGGGAGTGTTACTGTATGGAAGAGGGCATGGGGTCCCTTCAGCCACAAAGACTAAGAGTCCTTTCTGAACTCACACAGATACATGTATGCTGAAAGGACTACAGAAGGGTTGCTTTACTCCCCAACACACATAGATACACCAAAAAGCATTCTGACCCAGTGGCCACCCATATGGAACCAACCTCCTATATCGTCACTAGACACAGGGAAAGGGAATCGGATCTATTTCTTCTGTGTGTATAAGATGGGAAGTGACTACTGAGTGGATCTCTTCCTGTTTAACATTCTTTTCGTAGGGCCAATAGAGGTGGTTCTCAGAAGCTATGACTGGAGAAAATGCAGACGATCGGTTCTCACAGTTTTGACCAAAAGCTATGTATCACTCCACGAGTGAGTGTTGGAAAGAAAAAAGAAACAAAAAACAAACAACAACAACTAAACGCTCACTCGAGCAAGAATTATAAAACGCCATGGGTAAATTCGCCTATTTTGGGCCTTTTTATAAAAAGGTATAGAAAAGAAAAATCGCTATGTATCACTCTACGACATCAATCCCTGTGGGAAAAGAAATCAATTACTCTCCCAAACTTGTCCAATGCCTGTTACAAAGCTCAGGATATAAGGGCTAGTTATAACATTTTTTCTGAAACACTTTGGCTAAACATGTGAAAATAGGCCAGCTAGTCTTGTATCCACAATTTGTTTGATATGATAATCACACTGCACTGATATCTCTTGTAGGGCAGTGCCATGGTATGTGATATCATGCTAAGAAGGGTTTACTTGTTATAGGAAGCATGTACTTGTGCGTCATGATACCCCCAATACTTTAGTACAAGGAATGCCTGATACAGTCTCTATTGTAAAAGCCGCGGCTTATAGACCATTTCAAATCTGGGGTGCGGCTTATAGGATCACCCTGATCTCGGACTGTGGCGTATACGAGGGATTTTGATACCATAGAACAGTACTAAAATTGAAATGTTCAAACCTCAGGTGTGGATTTATAGCTTTGTGGAAAGTTGGGGGTGCGGCTTATATGCGAGTGTGGCTTACACGCGGGGTTTAATGCTAATTCAGTATTCCACACATGTGACACATACACGATAAGGAAGTCGTAGAGAAATAGTGCAACCAGTGTGGGTGGAAATTTTATATTTGTTAAACACAAATATGCCATAACACATCATTGTAAATATAACAAGTCGTAGCTAAATAACACGATGTTGGGTGTGTCATAATAGAGAACCACGCACTTAGGAATACATGGATATCTTAGAGTCTGGGCACTGGTGTGAAGGTGTATAAGCAGGTATCATCCCATATTAACGTTGTCATGTCCGGAGGTGGTTCACCAAAAAAGAAGTGCCTAGTGGAGGATCCAACCAACCTACAGCCCTCCATAACCCCTCCATCCCCCGGCCTCCATCTCTCTGCGAACCAGCCCTGCGCCTACTCAAAGGTGCCATCGCCGGGCACCCACCTCTTTGATGAATCACTCGGCTTTACAGGGAGTTTGTTTTAAAAAGCTAACAGGATCTCCGTAGCACCTATATATCTCTATGTTCTTCTTATTTTTCATTTCTTCTCCAAAGCGAGACCTACTTCCTTTGAATTGATATTGCTCACGAAACAACTTTTAGTTTCCGTTTCAACTTGGTAGCAGGGAGGGTATTTACTTTGGCATAATCGTGCTTGTACGTAATAGTTTTATAAATACAGTTCCTGTTGTAGAGTCTGCTCTCGGTGCTCCGCCATCACCTCCATGTTCCTGCATACCTGTAAGGTCTGGCGTGAGCAGCTCGTTAAAACAACAGGTGAGCAGCTCCCCGAGCAGCTCATTACGACCGCCAATAGCTATGGGAACCCGCCTCTCATATTACGCCATTGGAGTGGAACAATTACTCTTGTTCATGCACTACAGGTACCTGTATTTTCTTGTGTGTTGTGCACATATGCGCGGGCACCGACACATTCCCGTGAAAATGTGTAATGTAGTTCTCGCCATGAATATGACCTTAGCTGTCGAAATGGCGTTAAACATCTATAACTCACTCACTCACCTGTATTTTCTGAACACTTTAACCTAAGCCAAACTTGTTTACACCTTACAGTTGGTCTCAATATGATCTTGAGAACTAAAAAAATATATATGTCTATCCAAAATGCTCGACAATGTTAGGGTTTATACCAATAAAACGTCAGGTTTAACATGGTAAATGCCTCACCTCCCCACGCTCGAACAGTGAACTGCAAATGTTGAATCTGAGACTAATACCATGTCTACCATTGTGGTTCATGGGTTGTAGAGATAGTGTTACCTAAGGTATAGATATAGGGGCTTAGTGTAGCTTGTAGGGCCTGGGGTTGTGGGTACGTATAGGAGAGGTTTGTGGTGTAATATGGGTGCTTTACGATGCAATTGCTGCAGGCAAACAGTCTGTCTGGTCTGGTGTTTGTTCGTCTATACCTACAGTCTACTCTACGCTATATCTATCTATACCATACAGACACAGTCACATCCACTCTCCACCCACATCAGTCGTTTACCCAGCACATGTAAAGTCCTCACACAGCAGTCTGAGATATCTCACTGAGGTTAAATCTGGAGGAGTAGCAAGGTTGGAATGTTTGTAGGCTGAGGATGGTGAGAAAGTTTCCCTAGAGCTTTTCTTATAACTTCTGCCGTGATATGTGTTGAGGGCACCAGGTTTGCTCTACCTATAATAAATCAATAACATAGTGATATCTAGAGTTGATGATAATGAGGCTTACTCTGTTTGTCTACACATTCAATAGCAAATTTGAGCCTGTCATAAACCAATATTCTACTGTGAGTCGACAAAAAAAAATCGCATTACTTGGAACGGCATTACAGGCTGCCTTCGATTTCCAAGGATCCGGTATCTTATCTTCCTCTTTTCACTAATTTGTGTGTAAAAGTGAACACATAGATTTAAGATTCTTATGCCAGTGTTATCAATAACAATATCCCACGTTCCATATATATTTATAACATAAGCAAATACCCCCATATTGAAAATTACCGTGGTGTTTATCTCATTTTGCTTGATGGTATGTGAAATGTCCATTACCTATTGTAAACACTGATCCACAAAGGTCCTTGACATGATGTCAAATATCCACATAGGTACAATAATAATATTGCAGTGACCCACTAACTATGACTCTAGTGACGTTGTAACTGGTTTGTAATGTTCAGTGTCAGTTCATATGCCCTTTGCCACCAGATACGTCAAGCCACACGTCACGACAGCCCACACGTCACAATGCCCCTATAATGCTATATGGATAATGGATTATGTGGGTTGAGTAGTACTGTGACCTTTGTCAGGACCCCTGTCACCATGTAAACGATGGGGCGCCCCATCTGATTACAATGATACTTTAAACGGCTCACCTCCCAAATCAGAGCATCTGCGTCACACGAACGGATTGATGATACGGGCGACAGGTATGAGGGCCTCTCTGTGTAATTACAAATCAATTCTCGCCAAAAACCCTGCCATAGGGGCTGCTCGCTCGTAAAGCTAAAAGCCGACGGTAGCCTATAAATACACACACTATTACCAGTATGGGTGGTGTGAAGGGATGGATACGGCGCCGGGTGTAGCTCTGGGAGGGGAGAAGAATGACTATCTGGCAGGTAGCTTAGGTACTCTGATCAGGTCTTAGTGGTAATTAGTCCTCAAACGTCAGATTTAATCGTCGCTGTTCTGCATCAAATTGTCCCCCTTTTCTAGTGTTTGGTATTGTGCTTTTGCTTCCTCTCCCTTCCATGGAGTCATGGAAAAAGGAAGGTATAGACAGCTTACAAGGTGTGATTGGTGAGTGTGTGGGGGAGGGGGGCGTCTGCACGTCACTAACAGCGTCTCTCAGTGCGACGCACTGACGTCACATATTGTGCTAAGTGCGCCATTATCAGCGGAAGCAGCCTGATGGCTGCTGGTGTGTTCACTGCAGGAGGCTGAGGGTGCAACAAGAGAAAGGCAATGCAGAACTGCCACTGTGGATTTTTGAGGGTTTATGATGCAACTCACTATTTGGAAACTAAGTATTTTTGGGGTTATCATGCCACAACTCACTGTTAATATTAGGAAGGTTTCGGGGCTTCTGACACAATTCAATGAAACAGATCAACAAAACAGATGAATAATCCTGTGTTGTATGTACTATGTACTGCATCCCAGATTAGTAGCAATGTATGTACTGGTCATATACATAAAGCTTGACTTCCCTAGCCCATATGATCAAAAATATTCGCATAGACATACTGGTCCTTGGCGTTGGTCCAGTAACACGAGACAAGGTGAGGCATATCTTGTGATCATGGTTATATTATGGTAATAACAGTGACAGCTCAGATGATAACATCTTCGAGTAGTAGACTTCACACCTTTCAACCTGTCACCACAAAGCAGTATATCAAGACTTAGTATTAGGCACAAGCACCATATAAGTCATCATATTACTTGATTAATTCTGAAGGCTGTATGTACATTTAATGTATTGGAGGCATAATTGGCCCAGGGTCCCCCTGGGCTAATAGCGTTGCCCAAATCGTCGGGAAACTCTAATTGAAAAATCAAGATAATTTGTGAAATTAAAGTGATTTACCTACCTTCTTCAACATTCAATTGTATCCTAGAATATACTTTAGACCTTCCTCTCCCATTGTGTGAAGTTTTGAGCTCCTAGCATCAAGTGTTCTATGTGTAAATGGCCGCCAAAATTTTGTAACATTTCTTTTTGCTATACTCACTACAAAATCGCTCCAGTACATTTCCATAATGCGATCAAATCGAGATTTCTATAGCACATGGAGTCCTATGGCCTTATTGCAATTCAGAGGCTAAGACCTTTGTCTATAACAATCTTGGCTATACACCTTACATCTTGACCCATGCCATTTGATCATGCCTACTCTGTCCTGTTCTGTTATATAGGTGAACCGCCATTTCCTAAGGACAGACTTATTTGTACCATCCTTTGTGTAGCTGTGACTGCCATTTCTCACTCTGGACTTACAAAGTCGGTTCATCTCCATACATTTATCTTATTTTAGCTTCTGCACACTCTCTTTACTTATGAGTGTGAGTGAGTGAGAAATAATTTATTGGCTATAATACTCTACACATATGTGAGCTTTTCCCAAAACAGCCAGAAAGTCGGTTCATCTGACAAAGGGGTTACTAGCAGACATTATGCACATACTAGCGGACATTATGCACATACTACATTAAGGAAATGACAGTTCATATACATTCTATGTGATTTCATTCAATATATGGTACCAAGCACAGCCAGGAAATGGCGGTACATGTCAACTTCCCCATACTCTCTGGACTTATAAATCGGTTCATCTCTACAAAGGCACCATACAATTGACCCTGGGCCATACGTGATATCACAAACACACACACACACACATATACATCACGCGTTAAATCTTTCATTAAGCCAGTTTATAGATAGACTAATAGGCAGAAGTATAAAGAGTTATTCCACCCATCTTGATGTTTGGTCATTTCAGTGTGTTACAAAATCACCTAGGCCTGAATAATAGAGCCAATCCTACCGTAATAAAACTCCCATTACTATGAGTGCATTTGGACCTAGGTTGGCAGGGTGCCTTTAAACTTGTGAGATATCGGGCAAAGGGTCATCATATACCCATCAGGAATACAAATGCAGGAATCGGTGAGTGTGCTCCCCATTCACTGCCCAGGGTGACTGACGTTAGATCTAGCCCATATAGCATAAGCCCTGAGAGAATGTACCAGGACCAGTGTGTATTGTAGGTGCGTTAAGTGTTACGTGCCAGTGTGGACTTAGCATGACAGATTACAGAGGTGTGTGCCCAGTCTCAAACAGCAAGTCTGCCCTGCATATATGTACACATACATGTACTATGATCTGGGCGTAGGTGACTTGGGGGTGCCCCGTCTGGTATATAGAACATAAATAGTGTAGGCATGCACTAGATGCAGTCTCTGAGAGGAGCCACGTGCTAAAACTATTTTAATTTTAATCACCAGAAACTTAAATCAGCCCTGCCCCAAGACTCACGCCCATACTGCCCTTCCCCACGCCTCTACCTACCTGGACAAACCCAGCTGATGAGGCCGTGTTCGATCTCAGCATAGCGGACCCTCTGTTATGTCTGTCTATTTGAACAGTGCACAGATCGCACACAATGACATGGACTATGGACTGTTGTCCTCTATGTCAGGTTATCGAACAGGACATCAAAAGTATACCTCTGTGTTTGCTGAACATTAACACCTTGTCAGAGCACACATATATATGTCTGGCCCATATCTTGATGACAATCACAGTCAGTAAATCCTCGGACATAGTTTGCATACGGTTTACCCACCCTCTGATTCTGATTTGTATCCTCCCGGTAGGGGCCTACCAGTACTATCATGTTTCTCACAATGATGGACCCAGGTTTTGAAAAAGCTAGGGGTTTGGCGGGGATGGTGCTATGTTGAAAATTGTCTCTCACAGTCAGGGATATTTGGGCCTCTTTTTATATAAAAAAGTAAGTGGTAGCGGGCACTGATTATCACAGTTCCCAAGCCACTGAATATCCCTCAGTTAGGGAGCCTTATATTTAGAGCTGGAGCAGAAAGAGGCCAGACCAGCCGACTGCTCTATATGAACAGACTCGTTCTCTGCTCCATACTCCAGCTCTCAGCAATTATAAACATGTACATGGTCAGCTACATATATATCGCTATAAATAATCACAGCCTCTACTCCAGCATCTTGACCCTCTGGGAGGCATTTGGCTCCAAGGGTGCATGAGAGCCTATATGAAGCAAGGCTATAGGTAACATAGTAGAGCTAATTTCTCCACCTTGCCTCTGCAATTGCCTTTCTTCAGGCTATTACATTGTACATATATAAGTTCAGTGGTAGAGCTATAATCTCAGCAGTATCTGGAGGTGTTGGCCTACCCTCATGTAATGGTCTTTTCCCTTTTATATGAATATTAGCATAAGAGATAATGCCCGTGGATGAGGTCGGTCGCTGGTGTGCAGCGATAATGGAATTAGAAAAAATGGGCTGAATTGTGAACTAATATAACAAACTCCAAGCTGTAATAGAACTAGAAAACCAGGGACCCAAAGGATACTGGCCCTATGCCGTCCATCAGTGACTGACGGCCGACTGACGTTGATTTTGTTTTTGTGTTTACAAAGATTCGTCTAGGCCATGAAGCTGTCAACTGATAAAAATCCCCATAGCGTTAATTAACCAAAGGAATTTGTCAGTGCTGCATGCTTCAGGCCTATTACAAATGCTCATAGGGGACATATATAACATATAAATGTCACGCAACGTACTATGATTCTCCTGAGAGTATGCTATTTATTGAATCCAATACAAGTTTGACTGAGAGCCAATATACCAGCATGGTCAAGTAGACATGACTATCTGTGACTACCGGTATTTGCCATCTGCAGGGGACATGTAAATGAACATATAAGTTGCAAGAAATGGCCGAAGCTACAGAAGTATGGAGGCTCTGTAATAAAAAAAAAAAAAACACTAATTAACTCACGTAAAATGCTTCAATTTATCAGAAGGGTATAGACCTGATGTACACTGAAATCTAGTTACAAGCAGAGCATAGGGTCTGGACAGCAAATTGACTCCCTATGAACAGAATTCCTTAGTTCTTCCCTTCTGAACAATACTAGAGATGTACAGAATAGGCGATTGGGACCATGGAAATGACATCTTTTAACGGGGATTCCCTTTGCTTCAGTCCTCTTTATAACGAGATTTAACTGTAATATTGTAATTTTCTAATTCCGTTAGCTTTTCCGACGTACGTCTCCTTATACCATTAGAAGGTGCTACCCAAGAGACAGAAAAATGGAGACTATCTCTGTAAGGGATTGAAGGCAGGTGCATTGGGGGGGGGGGGGGTTGCTGGGTTAATCCGTACATCTATCTGTGTCCTTCAGTGTCCTGGCCATCCACTGTCTGTGTTAAGGAAGGTGATTCCCTGGTGCACCTGTACTACCCGACCCATCCACACACCTTCTTTTATATCTCTTTGAACTGCTGTGTACAAAAGGATAACTGAAGAATTCCACCTCACCTGCACTGCTTTGGAGTGGCGAGGGCTAAGGCAGATTACATGTATATATATGTAGTTCAAGCAAACACTACACTCATCCTCTGAAATCCCCAGAGGCAAACGGGGATTGTTTATTTTTACCCGAGGTTGTTATGTTAAGCATTAAAGCTTGAGCTGTACGATGTTGACGTTGTACATTAGTTAATGTACCTGTTTAAATAACCCAAGGCATGCTCGTATATTATCAAAACACCCCAAGTTACCCCAAAAACATGGTCCAGACTTCCTATCATAAAACAACAAAATTTAACAAAAACAAAGGTCAACAACAACGGAGTTGAAATTACTAAAGACCGGGTTCATCTCTAAGTATTGGCGTTGTCAAATTTGAACGACTGAAGGTATAGATCCTCCACAGATCCTAGAGAAGTCTGTGCACACACCCTGCTCCCTGACTTGTCACCATAAACGTCACCTCCACATGTTACCACGGCACCTCCAGGGGTGGATCTCGTTGCGCAGTCGTGGCCGCCCCAGGACGGTTGTGAACTGACTCTGCTGACGTTGGCTATTTTTTGTTACTCGCACGAGCGCCTGCAGCATCATTTCACTATTCATGAGAGCGTCATCTTATTTACTTTCGATCACGTGGAATTTCATGTCTCGAGACATCATAACTTTCTTCAAATACTCATAAGATGTGTTCACAAGTATACCATAAACCTACGTCCATCAGGATGAAAAAAAAAATGTTGTAGATCAATCTTGGCATAATCTTTATTGTCAAAAACGATACATTGTAATAGAAAAAAGAAAGAGTTCTAACTGAAACCCTACTATGCTTTCCTATTAAAACCTAGATGCGTGCTTTTGTATTTATCTCTCTGTTCCCCTCATTAAAATGCATGGTGGAAGTCAGCTTCTAGATAATTCCCCGACCTGTACATCTCTTCATCGCCCGCCTCATCCTTTGGCATTGTCTCTTATTATAGCTGCAGGCAGGTCGGGAGTCTAGCCACATCTAGCTAATAGTAATAAGGCACACCTCAATGGTTGCATACACATCACGTGAGCTATTGAAAACCAATGTATAGGGAGGCCTGGATTCAAACCGGGCTGCTTAACCAGGATCGATTCAAACTGGGCCTGAATGCTGTAATACATATTTGATGATGGTGCATCTAATTCGCACGACCATAGACGGTGCGACTGGCTGTTAGAAGGCAACAACAATAGGTCTGCCACAATTTAATCTTCCATATGGCCAATATAGATTGAATATAGCCACTAGTGGACATACAAGTCCCATTATGCTATAGGTTGCAATAGGCCCTATGTTGGATGCAGGGGATAATATACATAAGTTGGCTAATACAATTTACTAATAACTCCCTCCTATAATTCCCTCCTATATCTCCATCAATGTGTCACTAGTAACCAACCAACGTTTCCTTCCGTGGCTACACGTGAGAGGATTATTATCTTCAGAAACCACCGTGAAGGAACATACTCTAGGCCCTGACATAGACTTTGTAACCCTGTCAGGGAAGTTGACCCTTTATACTCATAGAAATCCGTTTCTTGGCTACTTTTATTTTCCAGGGTATTAACTTTTCCATTGAAGTACAGCCATTTCTTACTGTTATACAGAGCAATGCACCCTTTAGGAATTTAACATTGTATTGTAAAATGTATAGTACATTTGTACTATCGTTTATTGATGATTGCATTGACTTATTGGATACATGATATATTGGTGGGTGTTATATCATGTCGGTCGAAGGGTGTGTAGCCTGTAGGGACACCATATATGGGGTGTGGTTGATATTATAAGACAGTTATATGGAAGGTGGGAGCTTCTATATACTGGAGTAATAATCCCAGGGGATAAAGTTGTCGATAGTGATCACTGCCACCATTGATCATGAGAACTCCGAGGTGTCTCCTACCAGGCCCCCAATCCACACACATGTAGGTACCCCTGTGGTATGGCTTCCACCACATCCCCCACAGGGAATCCAGGGTGGACAGATATTCACCAGCTGAAGCCGTGTGGCGTCAATACCTATCGATGTCATGTACCACACCAGTTCAAGTGCACTTAAGTACACTGGTGATACTATCAATACAATACGTATATGAATTTCCAGAGAATTGTTCTTTGTTGCCTATGCACCTAGCTTCATTTTCTGCACACCCTCTTTTCACCAGGAGGCACATCTTGTCGTTATCAAAGCTCATATCCAAGTGATGAATAGAGGCCATGTTAGTGTGTGGTTACCTAATGTAATTAACTCGAAAAGCAAGTTATAAGGAGACACCCTGGGGCCCTGCACTTTCAGTCATTTTGGTGGTGCGAATAAGTAAAAAAAAAATATGGAAATTTTGTATAAAAGAGGCAGAATTACTAAATGAATTTGTAGTGCCATTAAAGGAGATGTAGGGGTCTTTGAGGAACATGTATTTTATTACAAAGTTTTGTAAATTTTGAGAAAGTGTCAATATTGTACAGACTCAGTTGGTTGGCAGCCATAAGACACTTTTTGCCTCCAATGGTGAAGGTATATGCTGTTGATCCATGTATCAACTTTCCTGCCTTTTTGGGAAATGTGGTGCAAATAGTGCAGTTTTGGCAGGAGTTATGTGAATAGTGGCTTGGTGGTGCCAATAACTGGGTGAGGGAGTGCTGATGTCAGACCACAAGCTAGACTTGCTCAAGGCAATTGTTTTATTTCTTTTCGAGTTACGAGCAATGGAAATTGCTGGCCTATATTTTACACAGACTGTACTTAAATTGATATGAATTGCCTTATATTGCATTGTAGACCCATTGTATATGGTATTACGCTTAGTGAGTAAGGCAGTTAAAACAGCGCCTGCATGTAACATCCATGAATCCATATCCCCATAATCAATGTCAATGTTCATTTTATGGGTTGTTCCAAATTGTTGATTCATGGACCTTGGAGGTAACATTTCTGATATTGGTAAATGTATTGAATCTATGTGGATTGTGCGTAGGCAGAGTCTAAGCTAGCACAAATGTATGTTACACCAGTGCAGCCTCCGCCCATGCTATTGAGGTCAGGGTCACACCAAAGGGTATTGCCAAACACGGTTATTGTTTAATCCTTAGGCCAAGTGTGTTTTTCTGTCATGTCTCCTCCTCCTCTCACTGGACAGGAGAAGAAACAAGACAAAATAGATACAAGAAAATAACTGGCCAGAGCGCTGAGTACATCTTCATCAATCATAATTATTTTTACATAAGCAATAGCAATAATGGCGTAGGATAAAACTGGTTGTATTGTGTCTAGCTTACCAGGAATCCTTTGTTGTTTGGATTGTATGCAGGATCATATAGGCAAACCTGATACATTTAGGCTACAAAAATGGTGTGCTGACACTAAATGACCACATTATGTGAGATTGACAGCTAGGGAAGTTCAAGTTATCCTTGTGTGTCATTCCAGATTTATTGGATGTCTATAATAAGAGTTATGGTAAAAAATATACCAGCACCAGCCATCCTATAGTAATGAGATCAAATTATCTTGACTCTAGATAGGCTGCTCATCGCCCACACCTTTTGATTGACTGCCCTGATACACAAATAGTGGTGAGCCCACAAATGAATACAACTCACTCTGGGCTTATATTCATTGTATAGCTGTCCCGTGGAGAGATCAAACATCGAATCTGTATCACTCCAGGGAGTTAGATGGATCCCAATACACTCTCTCCCAGCCCTCTCCACACCCCATTGCAATCACCCACTTCCTAAATAATAAGCTGTCGGGTCGGTGCGCCGGAAACACTGGGCATGCGGGGGGGGGGGGGGTACCGGTAGTAGTGAGTGGGGGGGGGGGGGGTGGATGACAGTAGCTGTCAAATGGTGAGGCTCTATCTGTAATAAAACAGCTTTATCACCACTGCCTCCAAGCCTTATACTGGAGCAAAGGGATCTGGGGATAGAGATAGTAGATTTGGAATATTACGATTTGGTGCATGCTGATGCGTTGACTGCATATCTAGAAAGCACTGACCTAGAAAAATGGGGTTAAGTGAGGCTTGCCCCCCCCCCTTTTTTTTTTTTTTATTTAAAAGCCCATAAAAAATCTGAAGCCACCAAGAAAGCTTATATGTACATCTCTGTATAAATATGTATGTTCCCTCTGGTAGTTCATGTGTATAGTAGTGTGCTGAGTAAAGCCTAGAAAAATCTGCAATATGTCGTCTAGTCAGAAATAAAAACCTAGCTCGGCAGGCATCGTGTACACTATTGTTTTCGAGCGCAATATAGGTCGCGATCCGAGCAGTAGACTAATTAATATATGATGAACTTGGCTGCCACACTAAATAGCACTTTATACTCTTGGCCATTCACATGGAGGCTTTATACATTGCTTTTTTTAACGACGCCCACGCCAAGTCGCTTCATAATTTAGATTAAAAGACAGATCAGAAGGATAATGGGCATCACTAATGAGCAAATACAATATCCATTCAGGAAACATACCTATAACAAGGAGCCCATATGCACAGTTAATGAAACTACCGGGGTATTTGACCGTGCCATTGAATTGATTTTTATTCGACCGAACGTTCAACCTGTAATGGAACGTGCATGTTCCCACAGAACATAAATTCAGACGAGCGATTTTCAGGATAAAGGCCCTCTTAAAAATGGTATTAAAATCCCAGCTTTATGCTATTGCACAGGCCCATTGGGAACCATTTTAAGCGTGGTTGGGTGGGGGGGGGGTAGGACTTCTTGGGTTCCATTGGGGAACCATTCCAGCTCATGTACCACCCCGAAAAATAATCTCACGTCATTTTGGATTTCCTTCAAACGCCCAATCACATGTCTGTGGTAATGAGGTCACATTATAGTAGATACCCTGTAAATGGTGAACCCGTACAGCTCCCACCCAAAAGAGCAGGCCATTGTCCTGCTCACGAGACTTGAGAGCAGCTCCTAACAGGTCGTCGTCCTTGAGCTGCTCCTTCCGCCTGTGTCCTAGCCGCTACATATACATTAGAAAGTGTCCTTCATCCTTTCAATTCTCTTGCCCAGCGGAAGCATATCGCTGCGGGCCCGTTGGCGATGCAATGAGCATAGAGAAATTCCTTGGTGAGTTAAAAGAGGTCTGGCCATGGGCTGCCGCAGTGGCTGCCAGGCAGGTATCGATCTCTGCCAGTCTAACCACACACCAAGTGTCCGGGGAAAATAGATAATGTAATCACTGTTGGGAGAGACCTCTCATGGTGGGGGGATGCAGCAGGGCTCAACGATCGAGAACCAATGAGCAATCGCCTCCCCATCTCATTCTGAAGGATTTCAGCAAACTATTTTTTAATTCAATTTATTCCTTTATCAGTCAAGCCAGCTAACACTCTCATGATTGCCTTTAAATATGGATGTGTATTTGTAGCGCATTATTTCTTATCACCATTCGGTCTAGATGAGGTTTAGTTATTTGTACCGGTCTGGCCTGTTTTGGTCTCATCCTCTGGGTGCAAGGAGGTGTGGAACATTGCACAATTAATTAAGTAGGCATATAATTCCTCTAATTGGTATGCTCAGAGCATGCAGAACAATCAGCAAGTGAGAAGGGTCACCACAAAAGCGTCTTTGTGCTGGCAGAAAGGGATCCATTCTTCTCCCCCAGCTTGGATTTCCTCATGGAAGCAAGGGGGATTAGGTAATCTTGACTGCTCGGCAGGCCTAGGAACAATAAAAGATCATCCTCCCAGGGCCTTCCTCCGTGGCTACCGATCCTGCAAGTGCTGGAGGGGGTGCTAGAGGTGCAGATGCACTGAAGGTACTACCGGTACATATACTGGAGATTACTGTAGGGCTAGTTAATAAGGCTTTATGAATTAACACTGGTTCTGATTTAGTTCGTCAGAACCATGAAAGTGGGGTCCTATATTATATTGATATTCTGGTGTCTTACTTTTCATTTTTTGTTGAATTTCAGTACTCATTTTCATACCGATCGATGTTCGTACCCCATTGGAGCGAGTTGTTGCCATACTCCATCGTCTGTGCTGTCACTCCTAAGACATTAAAATATGACGATGCTCGTCGTTCACAGAGAATAAGGGCACGTGATTATCTCAAAGTCCCTCATCGGGATAAATTTCCTTTTTGTCCATTGGGTTGCACCACAGTCAGCCATGTCTGCAGCTTTATGTGATACAACCTAGGGGTCAACTCATGGAAAACGATCTAAATATATGACACTAGACTTTGTTTCATATATGGATATCTTAAAGTAGGATGTGACCTGTGTAGTGAACAGTGAGCTTAATGGTGTAAACCCTATACAACAATACACGGCCAAATTAATTCTACCGATTTTTTTTACGTAGGGGCCTATGAAAGGGGGGGGGGCGGGGTTACGCACACACAGTCATTGTATTATCTCAAAATCATTCTTCTCTGTACAACATAGGCCATAGCCTAGGCGTTTGTTCCAATTTGAGGTGATCGATGCCGTGACTTGCATGTACTCCTTACGTAACTATAATGTAGGGAATCTGCAGTGTTCATGTGCATTTTCCTTTACCATGATATGGGCGAATGGTAGCTAATATGTGTCCATGTATAACCTGCGTGTCCCCATGAACGAACCCCCTGGAAGTTTACCAGCTGCTAATATACCTATAGCATGAATAACTCCAATACAGATGGGGTAAATTGGGCGAAGTGATTTTACAATGGAGTGAGGAAAGTTGTGTACACGCATGGAATAGCATGTGCACATGTGGGCGATCCTCTTCCACGTGGCATGAACTGGGCTTTGTGATGTATAACCTGCTGTTGCACCCTTCACTTACCCTTTTCAGCATCATTTATTTATCAATAGGAATTGAGTTTCATTTATGTCTCTGGAAAATCTTAGTCACATGAAGTACAACAATTGGAGTGACAGTCCTCTCCCACAGTTTCATTACAATGCTCCTTTTGCTGATTTATACAAAAGACATGGAGAACAAATGACGTCAACATTTCTTCACACTTACTGTCATAGGCCACATCGACATGCTCAGTGGCATTTATATTTCTACATACTAGAGGTATCTACTAACCTAGACCACTGAGACCCATGACATGTTATCCTGTTCCCTAGACAATACCTGTTTCACTCATTATTACTGCAAATATCATAACCTGCTTATACATGTACAATAACCATAAGGGTTATGTGCATATTGGCCTTCACTTGGTCAGCAGTTATAACCAACATAATTGGTAATGAGGTTTTGTCAATTTTGTCAAAGGTAGCTTTGTGTGGGCACTCGAGATTATGTTTCACAAGGGCCCGAGGACCTTCAACACCTTTCTACTGATGCAAAGGTTAACTTAGGTTAAGAATTCAGTTGGCTTCAGTTAGGATAAAATCCTATTGTGCAAAGTCTTCATTGGGGGCTAGAATTCCCTTTGTGCCGCTTATCATTCGATTAGTATAGCTCACGATTATAAAAGTTTTTCCTGAAGATATATGTATCCCCTCCTCCTACGAAGAGGTGAGGACCTTTGATGATGAGGGTATGAGTGAGTGGAGTAGCTTCATTGAGAACTTAACGTGGTCTGCCACATTGTTCCTCCTGGGTAAACCTTGGAGATATCGAGGGCCTCGCAGGTTAGGGACAAAGGGAGGGGAATGTTACTCTCTACTACGTGTAGACCATTTGATATAAAGTAACAGCAGTAATACCCGCATTGCTAAGCACTGCATGCGTCAATGCAGTTCATAACTGAACCACAACAAACAACAGCCAACCTTAGAAACGCTAACCAGGGCCACTTCCGTTTCTACATCATCATTCCTGTTGCCATGGCCACTGCTGTTACTTGGACTACTGTGGTTATCTAGAGTACCAACACTCTATTGATATGCATGCTCTATTTGCCTGCAGGAACCTACAGGTGGGACAACCCTAGAGGTGGTGGGGCGTCACCTGGGTAAATACAGGCGCGTGGTGTGCATTAGTGGTCCAGTCCGATCTCCTCTATACTCTAACCTGTCATCTCTACCCTCATCTGTCTCAAGGATAAAGTCCAGTAATCCTGATACACTTTGGATAATCCCCTAACCTCATAAAACCTATGCACGTCAATGTGGCCCCGTCACATGACAAACGACATAGATTTAGGTGTATACATGTATTCTGTGACTGAACATCTACTAGGTCTACTCAACCCCATACCCGGGTCCCATACATATATTTTGAGAGCTGGAGAAGGTCATTGGATTCCAAATTGACACATTGCAAACAGTCCGTTCTCATTATGGACCATAATAATTTACTCCGGGGTAACGTTGCATTATGCTTCCTTGTTTGCACAACTTATTCGATTTTATGCGAAAAAGGAAATGATAAAATAAAATACGTCATTTGAATTGCTACCAGTGTTGCAGAATCGGATGTGGTCAGCCTATCACTGGAATATTATCCTAGGCAGACTAAGCATGAAGACAACCGATATGCTTCAGTGAATCTATCTTCATCTGCTGTTTCAAGCAGAACAATTTAGCACCCTCACATTCACCTATGAGACACCCCGACCACCCACCCACCCTGCACTCATAGGTACTGATGAAGGTCAAAGTTCAAACATTGCCTTCCCTCACAACGAGGGCACGCCCTGGGATCGACGATGCTCTTCAGCTCGGCTGAGCGGAGACAGTGTGCGACCCAAGGTGGGGCCCTTTGGCAGCGAGTTTGACCTTTGGCAGTTCAGACGACGGCAGTTGAAAACATCCCTATTATGACAGACTCACGTATGTCAATTGTAACACACTGGGGACGCCTGGGAATAACCAAGTCTGCATGTTACGTGTGAGGAGTGGTGCTAATCAACATGTTTATCTCCAGTTATTATTATGGTGGCTGTATACATGCATATAGATAGTAGCAACATTATGCAGAGTATGGCATATAGGATCAGTGTGGTATCCAGTATCCAGAACTAGCCTGATGTAATCAACTGACCAACTCAACCTCACGTAATAGGGTTATCCCTACATCACTACATTGCATTCCCACCCACTTTGTAGCCAACTGACCTACTCCTATGATGATACCTGTTTAGGGCGTTTCCCGAGCAGCTCCCATCGTCTTCCCATCCAAGCCACATAATGCTCGCTGCTGTCATCCTACATGTATGATAATAATGCTCCCTCAGTTTCCATTTTCTCCATCCCGACAGCTCACCTTCAGAGAGCGTGACTGTAGTCGGCTTAAACTTGCGCCATACCTATTGATTATTGATGTTCCTGAGCTGCTCGCCCTCCTACCTGTCTACTCACGGGTCCCCTACCTGGCGTGGCATACCACATCCTGTGTCAACGAATGAAAGAGGGTAGTTTTTCTCTCTCACTCTCACCTGCCCATCATGCCAATACAAATGCAGGCCACCCATTCACCAACAATATCGCCATAACCTAAATAATATGATGCTCTGATAGTAATCTCACTGTGCCCATGATTGTTGTTTTTTTGTCTGCTTATGGTTATAAATGAGTAGGTTCTGACCAAAATAAAGGGTAGCAATGTAGAATTCCAGGGTCCCAGTGTATGCAAAGGAGATGCTTTATTGACGTCAGTGTAGGGAGGTTTAGCAAGCAATGCTTGGGTAGTATAAAGCATGCGTGTGGCATACCTACAGCATTGGTACGTCTGCGTGAAATCAGGAAAGGCTAAAGTACGTCGTGGTCGCTAAACCTCCCTAGTATGTGGAAGAAGATAGATTGCCTACTCTAAAATGAATCTACTTAACATCTTCTTGATTGATGTTGATGGTTTTAATATCATAGACACACTCAAGCTTTTTAAGTTCCCAAGTCAATTTACATGGCATATTCTAGCACTGGTACATGCAATCGCTGATTCCATCTCCCATGTTCATTTGATATTTTGAACGGAAAGAAGACCTAATATTATTTTGGTGAAACTTTTCGTCCCTCAACCATTTTTTGTGGGAGGGGTGGTCTTCACTGTTCAGCAAAAATGTTTAAGAAGGACTGAAGACCCACTTTGTTTCCTACGATATACATTACAAAACGATAACAGAATAATGGTTAGGTTATGTAATTCGCATTGAATAGGCATATACAGTAAACTCGACCTCGCTCTATTTACCAATTCAACATGCATTGAAGTATGTATGCCTCGGTATGCCTACTCTTCTCAACCATAGGACCACATAGGGAGGCGAGCAGCTCATTGGTGAGTCACTCTGTCACCCACCACCTGCTCACCAGCTTGAAGTAGCTGTCGCCTGACTATGTATGGAAATACATGATTTGGTAGAGTATTAACCGTGGGCAGGATCTTTAAACACTTATGGAGGCACTGGAAAGGCCCAGCCTGCAACAGCTGGAGAAGCAGGATGTGGACATGCTAGTCACATGACGCGGATATTCCTGCACCCAGTTATTATTTTTTCCCCATTTTTTTCTTCTCAAAAACCATTACCGTGACTTGTTACCACTAGACTTGTGGTCTGCTAAAGACAGCCCAACCGGATGTTAGTGTAATCTGGTACTTTGAAGGAAGATCTCAATCAATCGTCAATAGATATAAGTGCAGAAATGATTGGTTGTTGATTAACTTGGATGATCATTAGTCAAGCAATTTTCACGTCAAATCTAGATCATGCAATATAAATTTCTAATGGAGGTGTTCTCGTATTATACCTGGGAATAATGTATGGTTGCAATACGTTTGTATTGATAGTAAGTGGTGCCTTGTATGGATATTGTTGACATAATATCTGGCCTTAAAGCGTTACAAAATCACTCAGCCAGGTACACAAGCATACGTCTGTTGAATACTGTTATGGTGTTGAGCCACAGTGTTTTTACTTGAATAAGGATGCTTTCGACATCTTTCTTTTAATTATGCATAACGAATGAATGGTTGCTCTACTTACGCAGAATAATTGATAGCTACTCCTCAGCACTTCCAGATGGAAAATGGATTGTGGACATTTATAACTAGGAGTTTGCCAAAATACAATACAATGGCTCTACTCACACTATATATGAACAGTACCACGACTATAGTAGTGTGACTCGTTGATGTATTCCTGACCTGTATGACAGGATGGAATTCATAACTAGTAATACATTGTTATGTACTACGGTACGTTAGTTACCATCGAACATCTAAAACATCATTGGATTTGTAACCTAGTAACATATGGTTAAGTGGGGTAAGTTACCATTGGCTGCTGGTTGGTATCATCAGGGGTGAAAACATACACATGGATACATTACCCCTATTGGTGCGTTGTCTAGTCGCATTTACATCACTATCATGCCATTTCACTAGTAGTAGACCTTATAAATATGTTGATCTGTTCATATTTATATCACTATTATTACATGCCCCGTGTAGTATACCATGCACATGTTCTGCCACAGGTGATGTCCAAATACTGTATGTTTACCAGCATGTTCTATTGACTCCCATGTTGTATGTGTCTGTATTTAACGTGAGTCATCTTGTTGGTGGATTTTACGCTTGGATCACTAGAGCTTTCTATTTCAGAAAACAAGCCCACACGTCTAGTGCTAATCCTTACAGCTTTGGAGATTAACTCAGGAGGATCGTGCTAGTTTTACTTAACTCTGTCCCCAAAGAAAACCTATTTTTTCTTTAATAAGCATATTATTTTTAGTGATTAGCCGGAGGACTTTGGAGAAGTGCTGGACTAGCACAGGTCTGTCTGTTCTGGTCATTGCCACCAAAGGTTGAGCAGGTATTGGCCACAGGCGGCGTAGAAAACACGTTACAGGAGAGCAGGAGGAACCCGCATACAAAGTGATGGGCCAGGCTTAAGCATGAGGCGACGTGTCACGTCCTAACCTTGACGAGCCCAAAATAGACCCTCTGTGGTATTTGTAGTAGTTAAAATAAGAACGATTTCACCAATTAGAATCGGCGGTTTTTGGTTTATCAGAAAATGTCACTTATGCGCGGTGCTTCAGGCAGAGTCTTATTTTTGCTTAGTAGTCTCAAGATCTGCCACCTCCTGATCAGACTTCAACTCCCAGGAAGAGTGGGTGGACCGATATTAACTATTCTATCGGCTTCCATTTCTAAACAAGGCCAAGCGCACCAGGTATTCATTGTGTATGTCATCTATGACTTGTAGTATGAGGTTAAAAAGGAATGACCTTTACCGATATACCTGTCTCTAAAAATAAATGTTTGGACAAAGTAGGAGCAAGGCAAATCAATAGGTGACCTACTCGAGCCGCGATGAGTGTGAGTTTGATTATGATTCAAATTGAGGGCTCGTGTCCTGATTGACTTGGCAGCCTGCGGTATGGTCAATCCCTTTATGGCGACTTGATTAGTTTACCACCTCAAATTAAAGCAATTCTCCAGCCACTTACTGTGGCCTGCTAAAAAAAAGGGGAAAAAATGGCAGCATGGAATGTGTGGGCCGCGTTGTAGTCACTTTAACAAGACGTCCAGACACCTTTTCTCCCCTAAATTTCTCTCCCTCTACCGACATTATTACTTCCATAGCTATTTTGGTTGTACGAGGCAGAATATCAATTGGCTTGCTAATTGTTCAATGAAAATTTAAGACCTAATTTATAACCTCTTCGCATTTGACATTCGAGTGTATGACATAATTAAGAACTGATGAAATGCTGATATTAATTGCTATGCATCTTCTAACACGGTCCTATTAGAAGATACTGTTTAGCTACACCAGTATTAGGACCTACAGTCTGATTGCTAAACTGGTGAAGTAAGAGCTTAAGGCCTGAAGCTAACCAGGGTTGTTCATGTGCCTGCTAGAGGTCAGGAAGAGTTTATGTGAGCAGATATATAAGCACAGCATCGTGCCAGCCTGTGTGCCAGTGGGAGGTAGCCTGGTCGCCATTATGGACTCAGGTGAAGGCAGCAATAGTAGTCCTGAGCTGCTCTCGAGCTGCTCATGGAGCGGCTCCCATGGCTTTACTAAGTGGCTTCCCAGACCGAAGCCACACGCTGGTATGTCATGCTCTAAATACTGACCCTGCCGTCCTCTGCATGCGGCGCTATGGATTACCAAGTCTATTCATGAACATTTAATCCATATACCGTGTTGGGGTTAGAGGTTTGGGTAGAGTAGGAATACATGGGGAATTCACGAGAAAGGTGGCCATGTAATTCTAATCTGATTAATTAATTACCCATAGCCTGACCTGGGGGTGCCGGTGGCCCTGAGCAGATCCCCTTTGAGCTGCTCATTGCTGAGGACGGGCTGCTTGTATCCAGCCTACTGATTACCTCCGGCAGAAGCCTGTACAAGTTATGCAACTCAACACCCTCATGAATTTATTTACAGAGCCCTGTCTATGTTATGACAGGCTGTAGGAATCTTCTACTTGTTGGGCATATCCTGCAATAGACACTAGAATTGATCCCGGCAGATTTTATGGCTGTGTCCTCACGCACTTGCCTGGATTTACAGCTGTCGTTATTGTTGCCTGCGCTAATGCTTCTTGTTCTGTGTATGTGCTTGTTGTCTGAAGTATGGGACTCTGTAGACAGTACCCTCATATAATTATTTTCACTTTGATCTGCCATTGTTTAGCTAACAATAGTAATAGTTTATTATCTCATGTATTTTATTTAAAAATAAAAGTTTTATTAACGTATATATCATCATATAGGCCTGTTTGCCGCAGTGTCTTTTTTCCAGCCAAACAAAACATGTATTTGCCTTAACTCCTATCCACGCCGTTTGAGTACCTAATCCTCATGACCATCTTCGCCAACTGCATAGCCTTGGCTATCTACACGCCATATCCCAAAGGCGACTCCAATGACCTCAACAATGCATTGGTGAGTACCAAGTTACTTTACTTTTCATATCATTTGTAATGAAGATTTCTTTCTGTGACATTGACGCCATTCTGTGCATTGCGATGATGTTGCTACAGATTACTGTATATCGTGTCTGTCTGGAGTATTAAAAAGGTGAGAGTTAAGTATACTGCTACTGTTGAAAGCCCCAGGGACTTTCATTTTGATCCTCATCACGCGTTCTCCAGAATGGAGCGTTTTGTAGACTAATGGACAAATGAGCAGGAACCCCATCTGGATATTCTGATAGAGACAGGAAAAGACGTAATCTCCCATTATAAATTATGAATATTTAAAGTCAGCAGAAATAACAATTTCCCCTTCCTCATTTGTGTGTGGCAGTCATTAATAAGCAGCACAATAAGCATGCGTGAGTCACGTGATTTCAGTTGGAGCAGCTCAGAGCGAGGCTAGACAAGAGAGCAGCTCAAATGGAGAGAAACATATTTATCTGTATTCAGTGTAGTAGCATTACCCAGTGCTTCTGTGGAGCGCGTTGATAATGACTATTGATGTGTGGCGAAGATAGGTTGAGAAAATCCATGGGCTTTACTAAGAACAAGCCCCCCTTCAGCGATTGAAAAAAAAAGAATATTAAGAAACAAAACCAGAAGAGTTTAAGTCCACGGCTGGCCCTTTCCTTTTGTCGAGACTGAGAGGCTGGTAAGATGCATAGCTAAAGTCACCGAATTCTCCGCGTGATTCTTCATCCTTTGATAGCAGGTTTTATGTTAAGGCACTTGAATTGTGCGGCATATTTCACTCGGATCAGTGGATGTACATCAGGTACTGTAGGGCTTTAAATCGCCATTTGGCTCTGGGTAACTGCGCCGTCGTCGAGGCTGATCTCAAATTGTACATCACGCGAGCGAGGCTGAGGAAGTTTAGAGTGAATTCCTCACACCTCCCTGGGTGATCAAATGGGAATTCTGTAGAGAGGTGTTTCCCAAGAGGGACTTGTAGTACTAACACTACTACAGTTTATATATTGTTGTAGGGTTGGGTGTGTGTGCTATGGGTTCCCCAACCCATTCCCCTTTATAATCCACCCTAGATAGGTGCTTTTCGCCACCCAGTTTAATGAGGGGAACGGACGGAAAATGTGCAGTTCTGATTGTCTTTAAAAGCACAGAGCAGAGTATTATTTTCCGTTCCTCATTTGCCAGGGGTGCTTTTGTTAAGTCTCTGGATGGCCCTGGGTGAATGCAATGACATCAGCGTTTTGCCGTGGACTTGTGCATCATTCTATCATTTTAAAGGTACTGAGCCCTTGTTGCAGTTAGCCCGCACTGTACTATACAGCTTATAGCCAAGTTTTACAGTACATTTTGCACTCAAACCTCTAGTTTCAGTTTTAGAATTCTGTTGAAGGGCGTTTACAGATGTTCTTAAATTGGGCCATAAAAGAGAAACTCAGGTCTTTAGACCCCTTTATAATCATTATGCTCGTATACCAAGATGAGGGCAAGAGGTACCCTCTATATATTAGGGGACCTGGGGTGGCAACAGTGGTCTGTAAGATCCAAGTCCTGCTTGGTCAGAGCATTGCTGTCTACCTTAGCGGCCACTGGAGAGAGCACCTTGACTTTTATTGGAGGCAGATCAATACAGATAACAAAGGTGTCTTTAGCCGGCCCTCAGACAAAGGAGGCATTGTGCTTTATTCCCACAGGGATCTGTGGGTCCCCGACGGTTTGTGGCGGCGGCGGCCTTGGTCTACTCCTAATCAAAAATGAATAAGTCGCTGCTAGAAGTTGACTATATAAATGGTGTACATTCTAGCACACAAAGAAGTCTATATAATTATTCTTGCGTACCTGAATCTATAGAATTTCATTTTCAATATGAATTTAATTTTCGAAAATGTCCCTCTTTTCGGATCAGCTAAGCCATAAGGAATGCCTCTCAATTTAAGAAATAAGGCCTAATAGATAAACCCTATTCTCAGACTTAAAAAGCTGTGATGGTCTCTCGATGACATCTTCATGGAGTAACTTTTGATATGGTTTAATGTGAGACGCAGACAATTTATGTATGCATAACAGGTCCCAAAGAGCTAGACTGTGATTACATTTTGGCATGGACCATACAGAGGACGTTCTGGCTAGCTCCTTCCCCGTTCATCTCTGCCAATCCTTGCCCTCCATGTATTAAGTATGCTCACACATGTCTCCTTGTATCACTTCCCATACCTTACTGCTTTCCTACCTGTCCTTTCCCCACTTTTACCCCCTCCCCCTCCCCCTTCACCCTGCCCCCCCTCCTCCCCACAACCATTCTCATCTCTATCCCTCCTTAAACCCCACTCAAGCAGAATTCCAGATACATTAGCATCATAGGCCGGCCACGCCCGGCCGGAAGTCTGACCATTATTGGCCATAACTTTTATCTAAGGCCTTTGAGTATGACCTTGACGAGATCTGTGCTCGGTTGCCAGGGGTGATGTGAGGGGTAGACCCGGGGGTAGAGGTGGTGAGAGTGGGCAGGTGAATGACGGGCGGACAGGGCCGTCGGCTCCCCCCGTGGGGGGACATCGGTCAGCCAGCCGCCGCCCGACCAGACCTACACGTGTAATGGGTGCGGGGATAATGCCGCTGCACGGGGACACCAACATCCACCTGCCCGCCCGCTAGACGACCGTAATTTACCAGCCGAGAGCTGTCTGGAGTCTTATCTGGTTTGCCTTGGAGACAAGATGTATTGGGGACTTGGTCAGCAAGCTCTGTAGACACAGGAGAAAGAGGAGGACCGTGCTCTGCCTGTCCTACTTATCCTAGTGCAATATTTAACATGGGAACTCAGCTTAGTGCAGTACACCATTATTGGGGTCAGAGCAGGCCAATACTCCTTATCCTGGAGATAAGATAGGTGTCGATAATAGAACTCCCATATTGGTAATATTCCAATCCCATGGAGTAGCATAACCATTTGATCTTGGGAGTTAGATGAAGAGTCTACTACCAAGAAATCAAACTAAATCAAGATAAATGGAATAAAGTAGAATGTCCATGTGATACAGCCATCTGGTGGGGTGGTGGATGGTGGGAGGGGTGTGTATATTGGACAACAGTAGCTCTATTGCTCAGGATGAGGTCCTTTTTGGGACTGATCCCTGCTCCTGGGGACTGAGGGTTCACGGCGACTGGAGCCTCCAGTGAGCGCTGCTGCTTGTCCATGAAGGTGGAGGCAGCACTGCGTGCAGCGGGGACGTGGCGGAATCGTAGACAGCCTGTATATGTGGGGCAGAATAGATCTAGGCAGCAGTGTAGTATTGTATCCACTACCACCACATCCATTGTCCACACAGGAGGCAGTGGCCATATGACTAGTCGGTCTATCATACATGTAGCAGCAGGAGGAGGGGGGGGGGGGCTCGGGTTTGGGTTTTGGTGATGCTGAGGCAATGCGTAATGATTGCAGGGAGCAGGCAATGAGAGGCATGCAGACAGACAGGTACGGGGGACATGCAATGACCCCCCGCAACACACAATGCTTGTGTCTCCAGTACAGCACATCAGCCGTTGGTACTACAATATGGCCGTGTCCTCCTCCCTCCTGTGTATGAGGGGCCTACCTGAGGTCTGCATAAATTATGTGTGATGGGCGCGGGCAGGAGAAGGAGGGCGGTGGGTGGGTGGGCACGCGCCGGGCAGGTGAAACAAGTAGGCGTTCAATTGTTGTGACGATTAAGAACACAAGCAGATATAACTTCCCTGTTAGTTTTACACCCTTCCTAAGACCCAATTCATGGCTGTGTTTCCCAGTCTGGCTTTGTGTGGCCCTACTTACCTCTAAAAAATCGAAACTCTAATAGGACTGCCCTTATTAATTATAACTTGTCTCCCATGTCCTGTCAACCCATCCCCCCTACTCTCTCAACCCACCCCTACCCTTGTGCTCAGGGTGTGTTTATATTGGGGCTGGGTGGCAAGGTGCCAAACTGACAGTTATAACAGCGTTACCAGCACGCCGTTGTCAGGATGATCACTATCACCCGCTGACATGAACCCGATCGCCACCCCCTATCAAATTCTGGAAATTTCCTAGAAGATGGGCATTATTTTCAAAAGAGCTACTCACACATGCAGCCCAGGTCTGGCAAGCTTTTGTCGGCTCGATACTTAAGTAGGTCGTCAGCAGCTCTACTTACTGCCAGATTATACTGTAGTGTCAAGGCTGAAATGAACGAGCCTTAATGGCAAACTAATTACTCCACACTGCCACTACTGCCAAATAGGGATAGGTTCATAGCTTAGCTACTGCTACTGTTTTTGTACATTGCACATGTAAATTGTGTAGACACAAATTAATCGCATGACAGCTGTGGGGAAGGTCTCTGACCTCAGGATAGAGTGGATAGCTGAAGCAAAGGCATGCATATTGCCATTGCTGTGATTCTTTTCCAAGTTAGTGGTATCACTATAAATTAGGTTGAATACCCGGTACATGTAGACAACTTTGTAGCACACCACTGCGGGATACAGATGCTCTTGATGCATCCAGCCTCTAGTTTTATGACAGAAACCCCTTGACCACGCCAGGTCCCTTGATTAGGACCCTAGATGATGTTTCTTAGAGTTCTCTGTTTTTTTTTTTATGAAATCAACTTGTATTGGCAACACCACGGGCCATGAGATGGACTATAGGGCAGGTAATTAAGCGGCCTGTGGTCTACCCTGGAGGCAGGCCTGAGCACATCTACAGTCACCTGTCTGTAGGTGTGCCAGCCGCTCCAGGTGGGTCAAATATCGATTGTCTCCACAGTCGAGCACTTTACTGTCAACGACCAGTGGACTGGTGTCCCGGGGCCGGGGTTGGTGGCCACGTCTATGGACTGTTCCCCACACAATACTGTACACAATACAGTCAAGATGTCCACCTGTATGTGGACCATAAATGCACCAGCCATACCATGCATGTGTGTTTTTTACGTTATACAGTGAGCTGCTGGTCATAAAAAAGGTCATGAAACTTATGTTATGCTTTAATAGAAACCATTTGCGAGCTTGATGTGAATACATTTTATATTTTAACTGGTATTTCATCAAATAATGATTCATCAAGAATACGACATCCTCTGTCTTTTTCTTTTTAAACATCTAAATCTCGCCCAGTCGGTAGCAAAGTCTTTCAACAGGTACAATGTATTGTTCTGGTACATGTACGAGAGTATTTACCGATGGTATTTAGTTCTGAGAGTTGGTAAACTCTTTTCAAGCAGGAGCATGCTTATGAGGCACAAGCCCGGGTATAAGCTATTGAAGCGCTCTGGGCCTACCTAGAAATGCACAGCGTACAAACATAGTGTGTACATATGATATACATAATCCATGGGCAAAGATGAAGATTGCGATCGGAGCAGGTGAATGCAGCGCGGCGACCTGCCTATAGCCGACAGGACGGTATTGTAACGCACATTCAGTGAGTAGTATAGGGAAAGCAGACTTCGACCCAGGTCTCACTCCTCACTCCCAACCAACTACCCACCCACCCACTACCAACCCATGACATATGATATGTCGAACCTTGGTGCCACACATAAGTCCTACCTGGTGAGCTATTGGTATCCTTCATGTCCTCAGGGTGAGGGCGGCCAGGGTTATGCTTACAAGGGGTGTTGTTCACCAGGCGTGACATCCAGCATTCTCAAGACGCGGCCAGGCGTTAAGGGGGTAAGAGGTTGGGGGCAGCGATGGGGGCGGGGTCGGGGGTGGGGCATGCAGGGCAAGAAGAGAGGAATGGTGTTGGAGATTGGAGATATGGTTTCATCCTACACAATACTGAATCTGCTGAATGGCTGGTGGGTGCTAGGGTGATACGTCCTATTGTTATCTCTATTGCCTTCTGATACCACCCCCGTCCACAGATCAATTGGTGTGCTGAGCCTTCCATATCCTAATTACACCATATATGATTCTATATTATAGTGCATCAATGTAAAGCACATCCATACCCGTCCATTCCTTATCAAAACCCATAATGCATCCACTTTAAGCTAATTTTAATCCTATGTGTAGGTCCTGATGCATCTCCAGGTGCCATCACACGACCCCAGCCGGTCCATTCTTCTTTCCACCCACCATCCACCCACCCTCCCCGACCAGTCCTCCTATGTGGACGCTAAAGGTCAAGTGAGACCAAATATATTGTATGCGCTGCCTCCTTCTGTTGCCATGGAGACAGGTCGGCATAGAGCTTTCCAGGACCCTAGAGCGTCCAGGGTTGGATCTTGTTTACCTAGGATACATTTGAGACAGATGGATGTACTGTACAATTCATAATATAGAATGAAGGGAGGTTTATTTACTTACAGAAAAGAAATAGTTGTTTGGATCGAGACAAGAAGATGGTACATATAACAATCTAGCGGAGGACATTCCCCAGGCTTTGAAGAGTCACTCTTCCTTTCCGTGTCGATCTCATCTGCTTATGGGGTACTTTGTTGTCCCTCCCTTTATGATCTTAACCACAGTCATCCAAGAGAGGGATTTTATGTCACGGAAACACGAGTAGGTTTTTGGCCAACGATCATTTCGGACTTTCTTTCACCATCAAGTCTTTGACACTCTCACTTTGCAACTTTCACCCGACCCCTCCATCCCGACAAGGATGTCAGGGGGCCCATGTAATACCCATGTACTACGTCAAACTCCACCTCGATCCTCACCCCCGCCGTGTCACGTCCAAAGTTTCCCACATACCCCGGAACCCCTACAGTGCAGCGGCTGTGCACCAGTAGTCTAGGTGGTACCATGAGTAGTTGGGAAGATGGGGGTGCATGAAGGGCAAGGGCCCCCTTGGGGTGTCACAATGTCCCCGGCCACCCTCCCCCTCCTTCCCCTGAGCGCTTCCTGTCTTCTCGGTCGACACCCAGTAAGCATATTAGTGTTACCATGGTGACCAGGTAGACACGTGACCATCTTGAAGCCAGACCCCCTTCTCTCCCTAGCAGTCTACTGTAGTCCTCCAAAATCGGTCCTCTGTGCGTCATAATGGGTGCGTGTAGGGCTATGGAGGGCAGTGAGGAGAGAGCTGAGGGGTGTGGCTACCGTGGGCTCTGCTTTGTGGAAGGCCAGCAGGACAGGGGCCCATAGTGCAAGGAGCGGCTAACTTGGTTACCTCGCCCTGAGCTGCTCGCAGCAAAATGAAGGCCCAAGGATCTGCTCACCTAACACGATTACTGTGTCACACATGGGGTTCATCGCGGCCACCTGGTGGGCAACTGGGTGAATTACTTAGGGGTGTCAAAGTTCAAGACACCTTCACTATACCTGTGATTAGTCATACTGAGTGGTATCATATCACATACCTATCTGTATACAGTTATCTAACAGTATACAGTTATCTAATGATGTACTTTAGGTCTCTAGAAGACCCATACCAGACACATCTAATTATCATACTTGAAAAGATAGCAGCTTAACACAGACCAGTGGTAGTCACTCTAGGGTACTCATAAAGAAACAGACCATACCAACACAAGCATGTGCACCGATGGAAGTCGTCAAGGAAGTCGTCAAGTTCCAATCTCCTCTACATTTCTATAAAGACGTGCATTCAAGGGGTTCTAATTGAGCATTTTCAGGGATTTCTGTGCTTAGTAACTTTCATCCCTGCATATATATGTACCGTAGACATAGTGGGTAGTGACTTATATAGGGCTCTGTCACACCCATCTATACCTATATGCTTGTATTATCTCCCCGGTGGCACATACTGATACATGCCCCCTAGACGAAAATATGTATTTGTATGATACATATGCTGAACGCATAAAATACATGTTACCTATACTCGACACACATTTATGTATCATAGCCATACATGACTCACATACTTGGCCCACATCTCACCTTTACCTGACATACATAATATCACTATAATTATGTATTTTGACACCCCTCACTTTAATACAGGTGAAAACCTATTTAACGAACAACGGAACTTACACGTCATTATCGCGCTTTTGCAGTCTTTGGTGTTTGTACAAAATAGGACTTTCCAAGAACTATCATCATCCTTGGTTTGAAACCGCCATCGATGATTAGATCAATGAGAAAATAATATGTTTATGGAGGTGGTTAATCATTACCAAAATAGACGTGTAATTAAGCCGTCCCGATCTGTTAGAAGTAAACAGGCAAGTGTGGCAAAATCTCTGACAATGGATAACGTAGTGTGGCAGGTATACCTTAATTGTAGTCACTCTGGTTACACTGAGAGAGACAGTGATCCCTGATAGTGGGTGCTTGGTGTTTGTCTGTGTGTCATTGGTATGGGGGACAGGGAGGAGGAAGGCTCAGTGACAATAACGTGTCACTGATCACAGAGTAGGAAGGACGCACATAATAGCACGTCCTCCCAGGTTCTAAAGTAAGGTCGTTCCAAGGCCAGCCGCCACTCTGCTTCCAACTTCACCATTAAGGACCAGGTAGACCCTGGTACCTAATGCCTTGTTGCCACCCCGGAGGCAGTTGCTGTACTAACGTGTAGGCAATGGATAGCCTTGTCTTGAGCAATTTATCTGGGTATAGATATCATGGGCATTGACAATGTATAGGCAGCAATGTAAGCCAAAGCAATAAGCCAGAGTCTCACACCTTTTAGCTATAGCGATATCAGAGGTAAATCCATGAAGTTCAATACAGGTTAATTCTATCTTATCTCACGATTCAGGGCCATCAGCGTGCTTTTTTGGTCATAACCCTGTTCCGTTATCAGGGTATTACTGCACTCTGAGGCCTTTTGTTCGTCTTCAAGAAGGTGCTGGTTTCAACCTGGACATGTTAATAAATTGGCGAAGTATACAAAGTCAACTTCGCCATCATTTCGGGCTTCCCTAGCCCACTTAAAAGGGTCTATATCTCCTCTTTCCTATCCCCTCAGGATGTGTGTGGTGCACATATGCGCGGGCACTGACACATTCCTCTGTTAAATTATCAACCTGTGAAGCACGGGATAGCCACTTAGTACCGCTAAAGTGCTGTAAAACACAAATCAATCAATCATTCGCCATCATTTTCCAGTTAAAACTGTTCGGGGTTCAATGGGGAATCGATCCACGGCCGCTGTGACGAGTTCGCTGTCCACTATACCAAGCCGACCGGTGGTAGAAACCAATGCACATGAAGGATTTGAAAAAGTTTTCTGACATACCTGATGTTAACACACCTTGTTTGCATAGAATCCAACGGCGCCAGGTGGAGATATTGACAGGGAAACATCCTTAGATATCCTATATGAACATGCCATGCCTAATTTCTCCATTTTGTTCAAAATAAATAAGAATCCATTGATTTTCCATAGCGATACGTGTCGGCACCCACCCCGTCGTTTGACCGGCTGACCTACATACGGGACCTTCCCACACTGTCAACACAAAGCCGAGCATGGTGGAGGCGGGTGGCGAAACGTATCGCTGTGGAAAATTAATGGATTCTTATTTATTTATAAGGAAATGGATACAAAATGTAGCCGAACACCAACTAGAGATCGTATATTTGTTGGTGCTAGAAGTACAGGACTTGACATGCTTGGATTCTACCCGAAAAGTGTTTGGAAAGACGAGGGTATGACGGGTGGAGTAAAAACAATGGCTACGGTGGCTTGGCAAACCGTGCAGATCGCATGCACTTCGAAAATGTCTTCTCCTGGATTAATTCTGGGGTTATAAGGTAAGAAATTCATACATAATGGATGAATAAGTGCGATAAACGCATTAATGCATTGATATTCTAGGACTCTGTAACCCCTTCAAAACGATAAAGCAGGATTTGCACGCAAATCCCATAGAGTAACAGAAATCCAGGGGTGAAAGGGAATAAACCTACGGCCGTATTCTAGATAGTTATGCATCACAAGCATGAATCTTTTAGACTATTTCGTTCAAAGCCGTAAACGTTTATTAAAATGTTAAGCTGTGTTGTGACACTAAGCTAATAGATCATGGATGTTGGAGCCCTAGGGGAGTCTATGCTGGATATACCCGAGCCGCGGAGCGGCGAGGGTATATCCAGCATAGACTCCCCGTGGGCTCCAACATCCATGAACTAATAGGTTTATACCACCATTTCCTCCATTTTGTATTAATTTCTTACCTGATATCCACAGAATATAGCCACGAGAAGGCATTTTGTAAGTGCAAGCGACACGGTCCGTGTCCGCTCTGCGCGAAGCCATTGTTTTTGTTCCTTGCTGGGAGAGGTACCGCTGTGTATACAGTCACTTTTCGTATGGAATCCAACCATGACACGTCTTCAAATTAATACATACACATCCTTAGATAGTCTAGATGATCCCTCCATACGTATTATGTCCAATATATTCAAAATAAAGGAGAATCCATTGATTTTCCCAACGTACGCGAGTCGCGGTCCGGCCATTCCCACCCGCCTCCTTGTTCGGCGAAAGTGTGTCAGTGGCCCGGATGTGGATATAGGTCAAGGAAGAAAAGCAATGGCTTCGCACAGAGCGAACCGGGCCGCTACTCGCGTACGTTGGGAAAATCAATGGATTCTTATTTATATCGAAGAAAATGGAGAAAACTAGCACGCATTACTCGTCTATGGATCGAAAACTTCTTGGGATTTCAATATTATAACATGAAAAGGTTGGATTCCATACGAAAACTGACTGGAAACTTAGCAGGTTAGAACTTATTTACCTTCGCATTGGATCTCATCACCGTTCAGTGTGGCGCTATGGCTTAGGCCTTCGCCTACCACCACTGCGGCCGGGGTTCAATTCTCATACGAGTTTGGACGATTTTTCAGAATGGAAGATGGCTAGACTGGCTTTGTATGTCCGCCAAACATTTCCAAAAATATTCTAAGTCCAACTTGACCCCGAAAAAGTATATACCAAAAATTTCAAAAATGCACATGGGTGGTATATGCAGAATAATGCACGGCTAAACTGCATATAAACCCACCGGAAGTTCCGAAATCGTGGTATAAAAGGATGTAAGCATTGACAAGAGCCCCTCAGCACACAGGTAGATTGATGACGCAGTTTGCAGGTAGCAGCACCACACAGGCCACACCTGTACTTCTCAGTAACACAACACTGAATACTTCATCTTGATATCTTACTCAGAACTTTAGAATCTTACATGGTTTTAAAAAGTGTCCATTCTCTCACACGGGCAAAAATAAAATATAGTTTCCCTGTCTTACATTAAACATTCTACTTTGATATAGCCCTTAGACATGTCTTACTAAGTGAATAATCAATGCCTAACAGGTGACTTGTCAGATGTATGCACCAATAATGCATGAGCGCCTCATGCATTATTTATGCATACATCTGACAAGTCACCTGTTAGGCACTGAATACTTATTTTATTACACGATTAATCAATAAATAATCAATAATAAATAATAGTTGAAAATAAAAGGTCTACTACCGGTGGGCCGATAGTCTAGCAAAGCCAGTATAGCATTCTCTTCTATAGAGGGAAAAAAAGGTGGTTCAGGCCGGGACGCGAACGCCTGTGCCAGACCATCAGCGCGACATCGTATCCATGTGGCCACTGGGCTTGGTGGTGGTGTATAGGGCTTAGTATGGACGTCCTGTGTGTCCACCATTTTGAATTTCGCTGGTTGAGGTAGACCCCACTGATAAGACATATCATGATGGGTACCTTGTCCCTGGGTAACACCCACTTCCAGGGACATGCTGGTTCCATCCTAACAGCTCTTATCAGTGCATGTCGCCAGGAATCAGCTCCAGTCCCGCTTACACCCAATAGATCTGTGACTTATAACCATAATCTCATTCTCACCTTACGCCCGTGACAAACTGGGGTCGCTCCTAACCAGGCCGAACCTATGAAGGCAGCTCTGGCCACTGTGGCATTGTACTAACCAAATTCTACAGCTGCATTGAACGTCTGGCGGTGTGGCCTAATAGGCAGCACGTTGGTATATCCAGCCTTTGCAGGTTCGAGTCCACCTCAGGCAATGAAATTCTCGTTGGTTTTAACATGTGACATACCCGGTATGACATGTCTCAAATCGTTCTATAAAGGGTAACAGAAATCGTGTAATAAAGGGAGATATATCACCATTGCTGTTTGTCATAGACTTCAATTACGGAGGGGTTGTAGTTCTAACAAGGTATGGGGCCAATAGTCACTACAAGAGGTTATTAGACGTGGGGGGTCTCTTCAGTGGTAATGTAGTCGTAGAAGGGAATGGGCCTACCTATCTGGTTAAGGTATAGATGGGTAGTGTCCACTTACAGTCAGACACCACCTCAGCTAGAATGTCGGGCTATTCGGTACACTCTCTGCCCATCTCCAATCCCTATACATTTTAAAGGAAACCTCAAACTTTAGCTTACCAACAAAGGGTTATTTTTACAAGGATGGGATTCAGTGATGTAACAGTGTCAATTATATAACGAGCAACCCTTAGGCATTCCACCATTCGGGGGTCTTGAATTGCAAACTAAAGATAACATTCTTAGAAGGTGATATTTATAGCGATGTCAGTATATACATACATTGGTGGAAGAGGTCCAGTTGGAGGAGACTAGAATATCCTTAATGTCCACAGGTAACCGTGTATCAGTGGCGGCTGAGCCGTGGGGGTGCAACCCCAACACCTTTTCAGGTTCCACTAGTGATCCTATTAAAATACAGATTTTAACAGCTACCCCTCTCCCCCCCCCCACACACACACACCTGCTGTTCAGCTGATCCGTCCCTCTGACTATAGAAACCAAAACTAGCACTAGCTGATCATGCTTCACGCCGACTCCTCCGTATAACTGCAACATAAAGGCAAATGGTTTACGGCTTTAATGAACTGTACAAAGAGACCTCATACTGTAGGACCCAATTTGTCAATTGTCCCAAGTTACACGTTCTATTTATTGGTAACTAGGTGCCTGGGAATAAAAGTGACGCGGGTTAATGGATTATCAAATGCCAGCTGTGGCCTGCAGTACATTTCCGGCACACCCATAGGACATAATTTGGGAAATTCAACGATTGTGAATAACTTTCAAACTGTTAGAAGAGTATGTCAAGGACTTCTATGTTGAACTACATGTTGCATTTCACTTTGTAACATGAACGTCATTGCGAGACAGTGCGGGTAGAGTTTCGAAAAGGCGACTATAATTATATCATAAGCCGTGTTTTTTAAAACTTAAAGCTTATTACACAAAGAACTGTCCTGTACTGAGATGGCAGGACATTCCTCCCAGCACAGTCCCTACAAGGTATATTGGCCTATTTTGTAAGGTGTAGAGGAGGATGTTAAGACGTGGAAAAATTGTAGATACCCCTAATAGTTTATACCATTCCACACTTGATTGCTTCAGAATCACTCGTATATCGTTAGCCTGTACCGGTGAATGACATGCACAGACAAAGTACTAGTACAGCGGTAAATAATAGCCCTACTGTTTTACAGGAGGGGACACCTTACCCCTGACAAGACCTGTAAAACGGGACATTCCATGGTAATGATAGTGTATCCCTAACACAAATGCTATCATCTGACATGACCTCAATAACAACAGTCGACAGGTGCCATGTAGTTCCATGTCAGGTTCATGTAAATGCTCTTTACTGTTGCAGTAAAGTGTGTTGGTTAAATTCCCCGGTACATCAATCCGGCACTGTACCTGTGCCTGTATTTACGCCTCCTTAACATAAGCCTCATAAGTCCCACAAGCCCCATCAGCTCATAGACGGCAACATGGAAACACAGGGAAAAGTGTTTTGTCAAAATACAGGGGGAAAGAAAATTTGATATGCAGGAGAAAGGTCACACGACCTACCGAAGGTAGAAAAGAATCAAATGATCATTTTACAACATTATACCTAGGAAAATTGTATTACTGCGCCCCGACCGTTCGGATGCACAGGGGAAATCTGCCTATGCACAAGGAAATCACATGGGCTTTGATAAAGAAGAACCCTGAATGTGCATCTGAATACTGGTTCTGTGTCAAGTGATGGCATAATATAGCTTATACCTGGTACAGGACCAGTAAATACATCATCCATACATGTAGTTATTACGACATTCTATTAACAGCGGACATTTACAGATGGGGCAAATTATACATTGGTTCTGATTTTTTTTTCCAGACCTGATTAATGATGCACCCTCAATTAAGTAACCGAGAGTCATGCTGCTGTATGGACCATCACTAAGCCTACGGTCTCTGGGTTGACACGCTTGTACCCTTGAAGGGTCAAATAATTCCTCAAAATCCATACCCATTTATCGTTTAGATACATAACCAGTGTTTGTGAAAACTCGTCGGACATCGGCTATAGCCGACTGAATGACTCCCGGGCCGACGGAATTGTCCTACTGCTAGACCAAATGTCCGGCTGTCATCTGCAGATCTTGGGCTACATGCCATTTTTATGGCATTCAAATCGAACAATTATTAAGGTTTTTATAGCGCAAAACTAAAAACGCATTAGCATTTCATTTTTTCTCTGAATTTTATGAATCCTAATGGATTTCATGATAAAAATAGAACATACATTCTAACTTTATGAAATTCATATTTTCACAAAAAATGTTGTGGGGTACTGATTATGTTTCGGTCCTGCAAAAATTGAACCGGCCCTGCAGAATTGGAAATCAGCAGGACCGAATGTCTGGCAGGGTGAAAAACTTTTCGTAAAGATTGCATACCAGGAAGCCATGGCAAGTTATCATACCGACACTTTGAGAGTGTAATCAAGGCATGTGGTGTACATGATGTACCAATATAGTTGTATGTGGTATTTCCACATAAATATGTGTTTAGATGTAACCATGGCTTGTTGAACTGAGACAAAGACAAATTCAGTAAACAGATCAATGAGTCTGCTGGGAGAGGGAAAGGTATGCTACATATGTCTATAACAGGTTGTTAGGGAAGACAAGGCTCACAGAGGTGATATAGTGATCGGTTCAGAATCAAAGCCATGGCGGCCCTGTGTGCACACAACAAGGCTGGCCGACTCTGTCTCACTAAATAGAAGTGCCGCACAGAGAGTGCATGGACTCGGGGGGTGTGCTCCTACATGCAATTTGGGATTTCACTTGTGAATCATCATCCTCCATGTCTGATTAGTGTTGTTTTTTCGCAACTACTAGAGAGGGCACAGAAATAACATTTGAAATCCTCCTTGGATTTCTCCCACCCAGGATCTGGTCAGTGTCATCTACCAAGGTAATTGTTGGACACATACCAGCCGCACTAGTGAAAAGAGAACTATAGATGCAAGCTCAGAGAGCAGTGGTGGATCCAGGATTTGGAAAAGGAGGGGGCGCGGCCCAAATAGACGGCGCACCCCCTATTTTTGACCAAATTTTTGGGTCCAAAATGTCTAATTAAACCCTTAAGTACTTGGAAATAAGGGGGGCGCCCCCCTCTAAATCCGCCACTGGAGAGCTATATATACAGACGTCAATTAGACATAAGTAGTGTTAAAATAGAAACTGTTCGATAAACCATTACGTATCATCGATTTTTCGAGTGCATCAAGAGCCTAGCATCATAAATCTAAGCCTGTGAGGATTTGACATACGAGATCTGTTTTGAAGGAAGTCAGCACTTTTATGTAGGTAGTAATATCTATGGTCAGAGAGGCAGAGATAAAAGTGCACCAGAGACACGAGTTAGCGCCCAAAAGGTCATCGCACATTTTGCATGGTAATTGTATTTGTTTGTTTTCACCAATAGTTCACTCTACTGTCAGCTATATTGGGATGGTATTTCTATTTTCACTTGTAGACCGGAAACCATTATCTCAATATAGTCACTACTGACGCTTCAGCATCATAATATATGCACGTTAACTGTTCATGCTCTATCAGGAGAGAGGGTGACTACATGTGTTTGAATAATATATCAATGTAGGAAATATAGACTAAAATTCAGTACAGATAAGGTAGGCTTCCTCTTATCTAATATATTGGGTTCATTTGATACGTCTTCACACTTAAAACCCTAACACAGTGTCTTCTAATAAACTGTTGTAAGATTACAATAATTATTGGCTCAGGGCCCTCCCTCAGTCTATACTGCCGGGTAGGCGATGGCACGCCAATTTTTTTTTTAATTAAAAAAAAATAATTCATTAAAAATAGAAATTGTTAATGGTTGTTGATGAAAATGTATATATATACAGATCATCAATTTTATAATAAACATATTTTCATCAAAATAGATAATTAAAAGTATTGTTTTCCCCATGAAAATTAACATTTAAAAAAAATAACCTTCACAAAAAGTGATAACCACCCATCCACTTCCCCATAGGCCCAACTCCCTCTCCGACAGGAGAGCAACAATTTCTCTCTTTGTTCCTATATAATCTGGTCCCCATTAGTGACAACCGTCTGAAATTAAGACGGTTGTCACTAACTCCTGTTGACTTGACAGTTGACCATAAATTGATTTATGAGGGAGGGAGATTTGGGAGGGAGGGGGTCAGGTGTCCAGGGGCCAGGTGTCCAGGGGGCCAGTGTGCCAGGGCCCAGGGTGTTCAGTAAGAGAGGATGACGCCAGACTGGTGTCAGTACATAGATAGATAGTAGTCTCTATTTGTAAGTAATCAGTCAATATTTCGCAAAGGCTGCTTCCTGTGACCCTACAGGGTTGATAGAGGGTTTTACGGTACCTACCCTGAGCCTTCTGTGCTTCGATGCACAACGCCCAATTTTCTTGCCCATTGTCCCAGACATATTATAGATTTGGAATGTTTCACACATGCTACGAGTGACAAACGTTATAACAACCGTCCCATGCTGAAAAGGGGCCATGGTCTGCTGCCAGTCAAATGTCTAGAAAGGCAGGGTCGCAATGCCCCAATATTTGCTTTTGACAGGCACCCTCTCAGTGTTGATGGTCTTCTTCAAGGGTGTCTGTGAATCATTTACAACAGATGGGGATACCGTCACTTTGAGCGAGGGCCCTGGTCTTGATCCGCTGCCCACCTTTATACTTTCTCCTTTTGTCAATTTGCCATAAGCCTTAAGATAAGGTCTGTTATGTGTGTGCAGTCTTTATGAAACATAATGCTTGTTGCCAAAAGGCTTTTTCTAGATAATTGGAGATGAGAAATGTGGGCAACTGTGCTAGAGCTGTGTTGGATTCCCCAACCATATTATGTAGGTGCTGGGCCTACTATTTCCACTGGTCGATAACATTGGGTGGTTTTGACAACTGCAGAAGGAGTCTAACAAGGATGGCATGCTTTTGGGATAACACCCCGGCCTCTGTTGTCCGAAACAGTGAAGCGCACAGTTCAGATTGGCTCTATATTGGTGTCATAATTCCTGGCAGCCGTAAAGTCCCCTAACGACTCTGTCAGGGCAAACCGGAGCTTCATTTCCCGACGCTCTCTTTCCCCGGGAGAACAACGAGAAGCCATCTATATGTAAGAGCCAGGCCAGCCAGGAAGCCAGGGCTCTCATTGGCCATGGGCCGGACTATTGACCCCTGTCTTGTCTCAGCGCTTGCCCCAGAACCTATATGCACCCCCTACTTTATCCCATTCTGTATACTCCACCAACTGTACCTCTTAGTCTGACTCCACCCCCTCCCCCTGCCACCCATGTCGCCCACCCGACTTTTGGCTTCCCTGCCCAATCCCAATCCCCTTAGGAATATACAAGTCCCAATGGAGGCTTGGCTTAATTCTTTCTTCTGTTTAATTGGCCGCCTTCTATAGTAGCACCACTGTTTGTTTGCCAGGCTGACGCCACTCCTGGTGGCAGTTCTCTCCATTGGGAGTATGGCTGTATAGGGTGAGGCCGGATCAGGAGCAGATAGGTCATGCAGTTATGACATCATTAAATCTAACTGCCACATAAAATTGTCATAGAATTCACGTTGTGTGTTACAATGTGACCAAGGTATTGATAGCCCTATCTATCACCAGCAATGAAAAGACAAAGTGTGCCTCAACCCCTATCTCACTAGGCTTTCATAGAACATATAATATCCATTAACAGATCCAGATCTACCATGACCTCAGATTGGTATCAGTCCCAAGGTTTAACTGCTCCAGCATTTGATACTGTCAAAGTGCTCTAGGGCCTTTGTTCTACAGCCTCCGGGGCTGGTGGCCTTTATGGGAAAGCTTTGCCATTAAGGATCCAAATCCATTCTGACCCATTTAGTGGTGGAACAATTAATCAGGCAGTTACACGACATTTACATCAGGTTCCCTTAACACAATCCCCACCCGCCATACTGTAGCTACAGAAATTATCAGAAAAAAAGTTTGAAACAAAAAAGGATCAATAATCACCAAGCCAATGCTATTGTTGTTTTTTTGAGGAAAATTTAGCACTGGTCTAATCTCGTCTAAATAGAACGGCAGTGCTGGTTTAAAGACAACTTGGTGGCTTTATATTAAATCAAAACACGCTATTACTTACAATTTTGCTGTGTTGGGTATCTCAATTATGGCAGAATAGCATAATAGGTAAAGCGATGCTATGCTGCTGGCTGTATATCATTTTGCAAATGATAACAATTACATATGGAATGACCGTAATTGAATCAAGTGTTGCAGTTTTATGTGTTATTGAACAGAACATGCTGTCTAGGGGTAGGAGGTGTTACACCCTGTTTAAGCCACAGGCTGCCAAAATGTTTGTGATGGTTGGTGCAGACAAAATATGATTTGTGGACAAATTTACACCACAGTTTAGACATTTTTTAAAATCATATTTCCAAAGAATTCTGCTATAGCTAAAATGGGATTTCCTTGCACGAGCATGCATTTATAAATTTAAAAGAGTAGGGAAGGTTCTTTGAATATATTGAACACTTTGTGCTACTCCCCCATCCCTTCCCCTCTCTGGTAATTGAGGCGCCGTCAGTGGGTGGGCACGTGGACTGGCGCGCTGGGGGAACAAGTGGAAGTGTGAAGACCACTGCGAACCCAGATGCCAATGGGTAATCTATAAATCCATGGGTCGTCGTCGACTGATTGGAACTGATATACATCACAAGCGCAGTAGCAGAAAATAATCATCTGCCGAATATTGATTTTGTCCCGTCTGTCCTGTCGCTGCGGGAGGGCGCTGTGGCTCACAGGAAGGGGTGTTGGAGGCTAATGCCCGGCCGTTTCCGGCTCTATCTGCCACCACTCGCAGCGCCACCCGACAGAAGCGTCTGCCACACGAACTACACATTGCCCCCCACCCCCCTCTCCCAGCCCAACACAGCTCTACGACGGAAATAAACATAAAGGCTCAGAGGTGTGAGGGTATAATAGGGCCCGCCTGGCCATTGCCGGATTGCAAAGGCCTCATCGGCTTGGACCGTATATAGAGGTAGGACCCGGTATAGGCAGTAGCACACTGCTCTATTGCCTCAAGACGGGTGGCACGAGTTGGGGTGAGCGCCTTTGAAAAGGTCGCATGCAATCTGGGTTGGCATTGTGAGCATTGTGTTGGAAATGTGGACCGTGATTATAGTTGCATGACACAGTACAAACACTGTGCCCCCTTTCTCTCCCTGCACCTTACAGCATAAGAAGATACAGCAGCTTCTAGATGTATTGCCTCCATATAGCACACTCCCATACACACACACACACACACACACACACACACACACATACATCCCCCAGCATTTACTAATGTATGCCCTGCACAAGAACACACCAGGTGTGCCTGGTGTGAGCGGGATGCTCATCTTAACCTCTGGCCTGCCGCATATTTCTTCTTCCGTCCTCTCTAAGGGTGAGCTGCTCATGACAGGAAGGGGACCATCGTGTTGCATGCGCTGAGCTGCTCCTGTAGGCTGCCCGTGTCATATAGAGCATTTGTCCCTTGCCCAAGCTCACTTAAGCCTCCTCAATGTTGTATATAGTGTAATTGGTCACGTTGTGTGTGCCAGCATCTTGTCTCCTGGAGGCATGACTATTCACCCCTAGTATATCACATCCGCAGAAATAAAGAGATGACAGGCAATGTGGCAGGTGTACATGTAGGGATAGGCATGGGGTCTACATTAGGCCCATTCCATTTAAGACATGATTTTCCCAAAACCATTCTTCCTGATATTTCAAGCAGTTGTGACTCCAGGGCACGATGCTTTTCAAATCCCTGGACCAGAGTCATGAATAGGATGTTGAGAGAAAGTGGCTAGGGTCCCATCCTATGCGCTGCTGATTCCCGGGCTGATTCTACCATGGCGCAGCAGCCAACCCGGTATACTCCCATAAGCGGAAGTCAAGTGGGCTAGGTCAGATAGGCGGCTTTGTTGTTGGATAGCCACTGGCCAGTCCATTCTTTAGTGAGGAGGGCGTCCAGTGCATCATCCAATTCGTGGCTGCATGACGATGCCCATAGCTAGGCACTACAGAACAGAGATGGGAGTGTTTGCGTGTTCTCCAGCATCTGTACACGATCTAGTAGTAAAGCCTGATCATGGAAAATCATTCCCAATCAATTACACTGCCATAACAACTGTCGGAACAAGTAACCAATGTCCAAACCGATGTTGGTGATGGAAATATGAGAAAGATATGAATTAGAGCATAGCAAAGCACAGTAGATACTCCGAACCTATATATCCCTTGCTTAGTAACTTAATCCCAAGTTCTTCCTTCCCATTAAATGAAAGTAGAAAATTAACAGTGGTGCTATCCACTGGTGGGTCACCAAGGGCATGTTGTAAGGCCTTGAAAAAATCATAACGGGCGTGTATCAAAGGGAGCTAGAGAACACTGTATTTGGTCGTCAATATTTACAAGTGTCGTGGGTGAAGGCGTCGTCCCTAGCCCATATTGATTGTTGACTTGTATTTTCCGCTATCTTATTCGCAGGCACCATCAAGGGCTTGGTGCAGTCGGCAAATACACTGGTGTCCCCGCCGCCAGTTGTTGCCACTGAGACAGCGACGGCATCGGATGTAGGGGCAGTGGAGCCAGTGGCGGTGGGCAGTGTCACTGTAGCCTGTGTACATAGGGCTATGCAAGCGCCAACCCTTACTGATCAATACAACATCCCTCCTATTGAGAAACCCTGCAGGACGCTATCTAACTCCCGTCATACGTCCCAGTGTCCACTCCCACCCCACTTCCCACCGCCAACGTCACCTACCGCTCTCATTCCGTCTAACAAGGACCAAAAAAGAAAAATGGCCGTGCAATTTCCGCCGCTATTGATTCCAAAAAGGGTGACGAAACGCGTCCTTGTCCTGGCTGGTGACGTCAGTGGATGGCGGCTAAAGGCGACGCTGTGTTGAGACTGGCCTTCTATTGAAATCCCTGCCTGTCACCCAAAAGGTCAGCGCTGTGTCGGGAGAGGAGGCCACCACCCCCCCCCCCCCCTGCCCAAAGGACGTGGTCAGTTGTGGGTGAGGTGAAAGAGGGGGGCAGGCTGAGCTCCTACTCTTCTGCAAAGTCAGGGATCGAGTATGCACCCTCCTGAATCATTCAGTTCCACCAATCACTATGTATATACTATTTCAGAAGTCCCAATCCTTGTATAAATACCTAATTCACATGTATACTGTTCTTTTTACTTTGATATGGTTAATGCTGTCAGTTGGAACATTGGCTCTTCAAATCTGTTGGTTCATCCGACACTAGTAATGTGGACAACCCAACCTTAAAACAACAATTAGGGAATGGGCCTTCGACTTCCCGAGTGACCACCGGTCAATAGTGGCTATCGACTACCGACTACTGGTGAAGATGATTCAGGAGCCAAGACCAAAGTCAGACTGACAGTGAAAACCTTTTTGTGATCTTCTACAGAACAGACTTAAACATTAAAGCCGACTCCTATTCAACACGATGTACCCTTCGTCCCCTGCCCTAGCCACCTCCTTTTTGTACCCCCTGTCATTTATCTCTAACACCCCTTGTCCATCTAGACATCCAGAATGGGTTCTGAAGTATGGTGTACTGAAGTTTTGGTTACAGTGAAAGCAAAGGTCAATTGTGAGAGCTATAATTTTAGATAAAGGGCTGGATTTAATCAAGAATATGTGATTTCTCCTTTTTGTTTTGTAAACTGGATGAAATGTGGTATGTGTGTATTGTATCAGGTATACCCATCAAGGGGACTGGTTCATATGTACATTTGTGTATACTCACTAGATGTTTTCATGGCAGAACCCGGGCTTCCCTAGCCCACTTAAAAGGGTCTATTTCTCCTCTTTGCTATCCCCTCGGATGTGTGTGGTGCACATATGCGCGGGCACTGACACATACCTCTGTGAAATTGTGTAATGTAGTTCTCGCCATGAATATGACCTTAGCTGTCGAAATGGCGTCAAACATCTACTCTTCACTCACTCATGGCAGAACCAACAGTAAGTTAAAAACAAAGGGCATATATAAAACATGTATATATGATGTATTCCCTGTTCCATATTAACGTCTATTGCAGACAAATTGGTACATGTATATACCGCTCTAAGGGAAGTCACTCAATGAGCAATACAAAGTCTGTAGCCACACTCTAAGAAATAACTGTTGAATCTACAAGGGGTCCTTGTAAAATCTGAACAATGACCCACTGTAATTACACAACAGGGAGCCAGTGTTAATCTCTAGTTGGCAGTGTGATGGTACAAGGAATCTCTGTGAAAAGGATGTGAAAATAACAAAGGATCTCTGGCAACTTTGGGACGAGAGATCCTTCCTTATTTTGACGACATTTTTTTTTACAGTGCATGTTAGGCCACTTCATCGTAGACCTTGTCCTAATGTTGAGGTTGATTGAGTGGGATCTCATCCTTCTTCAGTGCTGAGAGGTAAGTGAAGTGACCATTGTAGGACTTATCGACGGAGGAAGTCCACTCTCAGACGTCGGTGTCAAGGACTGACAGGAGTGTTAGCAGGGTGTTGTCTCAAGTGGCTTCTCCCCCTTTCCCCCAAATTTATGCAAAAACATTTGACACAGTGCTTTTCCGAAAACACTACTAGTACACCCCACCTCCTGGTAATGGCTAAATATTACCACCACCAGTTGTATTCTCTCATTAAGCATAGACACTAAATACAGTCGGCCCCATCCTGAATTTGGCAGGTGGGTGGGTAACTGGACAAGAGGTTGAGGGGCCCTGTGGATTGTTACTAAAGGGGTTCCCTGGTAGTGTGTTGTTCTAACAAGACATCCCGTTGGAGTTAAGGCTTTGGCCCACTGCCATGACATTCGCTGGGAAGTAATGTCTTTGTAAAGCCAGAGAATCATTGGAAGCCACGTCGGAAGCCAGTGCTGAAGCCATCTATCAATGCCCATGCCTGTAGCGTTAAGCGGACTAAGGTCAGACATCAATAGAGATCCTAGCACTCGGGCCCGTATTGACAAACGGCCAGCCGCACTGCAGGCAAAGCTCCTTAGCGCTCCGACCTTCATGGACACTTAGGTATCAGGTGGGGAACAGGGGTGCACGCACATACACTGTGAACAATGCCAATATGATACCCTCTGATCTATAAATAGCTTACATCAGGTATAGACCACTATTTAACTGTATACAGACATAGCAATTGTTGCCTAAGATGGCCCAACCTATTTAGACCAGTGGTTATTCCACAATCCTGAGTTGCCTTAGAAATAAAAATAGACGTGGGTGCAAATCTATTAGGTCCTTTTGTAGGTTTCTGCACAATAACATTATTCTTACGACAAGAATATGTATGCCAGTCCCACACTAACTATGAGATGATTTATTACAATGTGTTTAGGTTCTGTTGTGCTATACTTTATATTATGTGGAGAAGGTCATGGCTTTCTTTGCAGTCCTCAGTGGGCCCTCCATATGTATGAGACCAGTGGGTGTCTTGGGTCTATGGCTGGCTGCCTCGACACCTGCCAGTCCACAGGGACCAGGCTGCTGGCCTCACTGGGTGTCTCCTGGGTCCTGTACATCACCTTTTGGGCAGGCTTTCCATACATGGCTAATAAAGCTGTATGAGACTCGCGTGGTCTACCAGCGAAGTGAAGGCTCACTCTGACCATCAAAGGTGAACCACCGAGTGGCCTGCTATATCAGAGTGCAGACTGGAGTGGCTCACCAGCTCATCTGCGTGAGGAGGAGCAGCTCTCCTTGCACCCTCCTGTATTGGTCTGTCACAAAAGGTGGGGAGACCCGCTGTGAGGAGAGTGTTATTTGAAGCATGACATGCCCAGACGGGTTAATGACTGGCAAGCACCCCACTCACGCACACCAGGGTATGCTCTCCACCGACCAGGCTATGCATCATTCAGATGGGGAATACAATAGACATATCTATACTAGCATAGATAGGAGATGAGGAATAGGGTGATTCATACCAACATAGCAGCAGCTATGCCCCAATGCGTGACCTGAGTGGTTATGGCATATGGCATATCAATGCAGTGGTGCTAACAATATTTGATTTCAATTGGCGGATCGCCTGATGGGCGCAGAGAGCAGTGGGGAGTAGCTGGCCGAGTGAAACAAGCACGTTTAGCGATAACAGCAGGCTGGCTGTGTACACTGTGCTGGGGATGGCCAGGGTAGGTGGATAACGACAGGAGAAGCCCTCTCTGGCTAGTAACGGCCCTCAATAGTGCACAGAGATAAGCGGATCGATCTGTCCTTGCCATCTACAGCTCCAACACAACGCAGGAAGCCAACACGACCAGCGGCGGTCCACACGGAGCCAAGTGAACAGACATAAAGGGGGGAAGCAGGGGTGTCCAGAGATGGCGAGCAAAAGCCCTGTATGTGGGGTTCGTAGGGGGTTAACCCAATGGAGCCTCACATGGTACCAACCTGCCCACATTGTTCAGTGCCAAAACCCCAGACGTCCCCAAACATCGTCGATGATAGCGATGTTTGCACGCCTGGCTGCTCTGCTAGCCGACGAAAATAGAAAGACATCACAGAACTCTGAAATTCGTGAAACCTCCAGCCTCTCCTTTGAGACTTTTTGTGTTGATTGGAGACGGACACTTTGTGTTGAAATCGTGCATGAAGGCTTTGCTTCCCTTCTTGGAGCGGTCGAATGACACAGTGAAAAGGGGACCTCGAGTAATGCTGGTGTTAAATCAACTTCCGGGGCCCACTTGAAAAGATGATAGATCGCCCTGTATGAAAAAAAATGAAAAGAGAAGATGTCGATGCTGCTTTGCCTTTACCTTGCCTCAATCAAACGCCGAATGAGGCAGCTGTTAAGGCGTTTGTAGTAGAGTTGCCGCTTTTACTCCACATTGAGCAGAAAACGGATCTGACACGAGATCCGACAAAACCAAGTGATATAACAGATGTATGGTGCTGACCCCGAAGCTTGTCCTCATTCATAACCTCCCCCCATTGGTCTGGGTCGACCTGTGACACACGCCTCATCGTATTTCTTTTTTTTTGGCTATGATCAGAGAACATACCATTTTTTCTTCTCATGATAATTTTCAGTAATTCACCTTAAAATTGCTTTATGTGTAATCTCCTGTACCCTTCCCCAGCACTTGGCACCCAGTTTGCCATATGCGGTTGCATGGACAGGCTGTAGCGAGAGAGTGGATTATTTCGAGTGTCTGTCTTTGTGCGAATGGTGAGCTGGGAGCTCATGTAACGAGTTATGGTAATGGTATATGCCATCTATGGCTGCTGGTTGGATCGGCCCCCATCACGCCCGTACCGTCTGACTGTCTGGGACCACCAGATAAGCCAAACCACAGACCGCCAGCCGTGGTAGTCGAACACCAATTTGTCAACTCTGTTCACACAAATCTGCACCCGGCATTCCCTTGTTTCGGACCAACGCCAATGGGGATCTTATGTTTCCGACCTCCCACAACTCGTCGATGGACAGGTTGAATAGGTTAGGGGCCTTATGTTAGCGGTCGTCAATGTGGCCATAGACCACGACTAAGAGTTTTAGTTGGAAGCAGTGGTTAGGCCGCCGATTGAATTATAGATGGCAATGCTAGGTTACAGCCGCAGCAGTATTTACACAGCTGAATAATAATGTCCAATTCATATTGAGGTAGAGTATATTATAGTATTACACTAGACCTTGTGATCTAATACACGCGTCAGCCCTGCGTGTGAATACGTATTATCACAGATCCTACTTTTTAAGGATTTTCTTCTCTTTCTAATGAATTTCTGTCCTCAATCATATCGATTTCCTACCAAAAGGATGGACAATATTGTAAAATTATCTGAATTTTGCCAACCAGGGAATGACACTTCTCTTAATATCATGTTGCAGGTTTATAACATAATATTGACCATAATATAAGATGATATAGGCATTAATCTATGTCTTGTAGTGCCTGTTTTTCTCCTGTAATGAGCGGCTTTCGGAAGGTATTGCCCTCATTCTGACGTGGGTGACTGGTCGGACTCGCCCTTCTATATGCTAGTCGAGCTGCTCGTGACCTGCTGCGGCATGCTTGACAGGGTTGCCGAGCACCTGATTAAGAGTGCTAGCTGGTCGCAGATTAGCAAAGCACCAGAAATCAATACCTATATGGATGGTTGGATAATTCTCTTATTAAGTCGCCGGGGAACTGATAAAGGTAGTGCGTATAGATCACTTACTACCTTGACGAGTGCAGGCATTTTAATAGGCCTTAACGATGGGTAGGGAGTGACAGCTTAAAACCTGCCTACCTTATCGCACATGGCCAGTAAGAAAGCCTGGTTATTGAAACATTATTTGCTCAGTCATGTTTTGCGACCTCAGGGAAATGAATTGTTAGGAGTAATTTACTCTCTAACGTCCTAATTTGAAAGCCATCCATTCTCACATTATAGTGACTGATTTATTTTTATTTTTATAAGAGTGGTACGGTCATACCAGAATCTATGACGACAACATATGTATATAACAGTCTATAATTAATTAGGTGAATAGCGTGTCTAATGCCAGAGCTTACTCCATATTATCCTCTTCAAAACACTCAGGAACCAATTGCACTGATACATTTAGTATACACCCCCTCAATCAGAAGCCTTTTTCTCAACTCACAGCCACCTCTCATCCATATAAATGTAAACTGTTGCTATGGAGAAGCGGAATTGGGAAGGAGTTTATTTTTGTTGGACAGACATGATTTAATCAGGAACAGCGACTACCTGATCAGATACAGTTGTGGCATGAAACGAGGTGCGGTTAATCCATTGATGTCGGATTCCTCAACTGCTGCTACACCCTCGTCAGTCGGGGGTGGCAGTTTTTGCCCTGGCTGGCGTGGGTTAGATAGACCTCGGAGAAGTGCGGCGGAAACGAGAAACGGACAGCCCTTACAGTCCGAAAGGGGGCGCTGTGATCTCGTGTGCCGCATCCGTTGTCTCCAGGGACTGGGGTTTCTTTCTTTTTTTCCCTGCCCCAACCCCGTGTTATGCAACGGTTCAATATTAGTCATAAGCGTAAACAAAACGAGGCCTCGCGAAAAGAAATCACCAGGGATGTAGAGATTGGGGAGGGAGCTGAGGGTTGCTTCTAGTGAGTAGAGTGAGCAAATTCGCGAGATGGTGAAATGTTCACGAGTCCCTAAACGTGTAAGGCTCTATAACCCAATTCCAAATACATTGACGGCACTGAAACGAGACAGTGACCGCGCCGCCTCTATTCCCCAGTGGCTGCTAACGTTAAACTAAAGCTTTCAGTGGATAACCAGATTTGAAAATTACACTCCAGCGAAAATGTGTGATTGATTTATTGACGAAGTCCATTGGGCAGAGGTATTGGTGGTAGTGGGAAACGGAGTAATCCGTGGCCGTGTTGGGAGGGGAGGGCTCAGGGAGAGGGGGCAGCAGTTACCTGACATGCTTCTCGTGGAGGGCAGACATGGGATGCTGGGCTAATGATTTCCTATATTGAACCTTCCAGTTTGCCTGTCTCACAATGCTGCCTCACCACTTATCATCTAAAAGGGAGAATGAGAAAGGAGGCATAAACAACACCCATTGGTTTTATTATTGACTAGAAGCATGATAAACATAGTGGAACATTGTCTCCCACAATAGTAACGACACGTGATGGTTTATTTATTATCTGATTGACTAGACGTCAATCAGCTCTTACTTCTATCTAAACCTTACCTTTTTTGCCGATACAATGTCTCCATGAACCTTCATAGGTGGTATGTTATAGGACAGTGAAGCCTCTATAATCTATGGTGCAGACAGACTATATTCCGAGGGCTAATAGCAGGTTATTTAGCTGTAGGAATAGAGTATTGATGTTGTTACACCTCCTAGTAACCATCAATCATTTAACAGGCCACCTACAGATAATGTACAGCTATACATAGGCTTCATTACCATGAGGTTGGTATGATGTATTAATTAACTTAGTTTTTCTTAAAGGGTTAGTGAGTTCTCACCTTGAAACAAACAAACAGATTAGTCTTCGAGCCTGCCCACACCAGTGACCATTAACCCCTACGGGGCACTTACATAGTACATGTATATGCATAGACTGTATATATAAGTCATGGCCATGGTACATGGACGTCAATCAGAACTTGTGCCTTTGGCACAGGCTTAGACATTTTCTAAGTATATATAATAAAATATGATTTAGTCCAATCGTCATCAGACTGTTCTTGTTGCTGTGTTTGAGAGCTTTGATAAATTATAAATCACATGTATAGATGAAGATACCGAGATAGCTATAATAATACTACAATAGTACAAGGTGCAGGACTGTTCTTATAACTTATTATCATTCAGCATTTTTTTAATAGCCAACTAAATCGTCCGAGGTTGATTTATCAAGGTGTCAATAATTCAGTGCATATGTATGCATCAATTCATTAAGAAAGGGGATATCCGAGCTATGTACCTCAGCCTTTTCACCATACTACCTGAAATCATTATTACTTTTTTGGTCCGAGCAGCAGTGTGATTTGGGATGCAATAAGAAGTAGTCGCCCTTATAACCCTCCTAATTATAAATGAAAGCCGATCCTTAGCTCGTATTGAGACCCATCGGCCCCGCTCAAATGACAGATAATTGCGATCAGAATTGCAAATACGCCCACAAATACTGGTAATCTAATGAGAGGAAATGATGCTTTAATGCTGCTATAGATAACAGCTTTTTACCTGTGCACGTATAAGGTGGTGATAGAATGCGACCATCATGAGATGTCTGGGTCATAGACCGGGTCCTGATGGATCTGCCTCGTATGGCATTTTCCCATGCAGTTTTTTTGCAGCAATCCCTGACAAACCGTGGCCCTTGCTACCTGGCCGAGCGAACATGGCTGTCAGCCAGGCGGCCGAGTTTTACATTCTAATAGAGGAGTGATGACAATAATTTGACTTTGTCAGCCACAGTTGACTGGGGATTTGGGTGTGCCAATTGCCATTCCTTTTTTGACTTTGTGTTGCTACTATGGCTGAGACTGAGTCAGGAAGGTTTCCCATTCATGCCGACTGTATGGCTTCATGTACACTAATTAGACCATTCATAACCATTTGCCAATATTAGCATCGCTAATGAAACATAAATATGACATCCACCATGTGACTTTATTCTGATATTATGCCAGTAAACCATCTACCATGCCAACATTTAACCCACATTCACTGGGATTACACCTTTCCTTTTTTTTGTACTCAATGCTTGTTTGTGACTAGGGGCTTCCCTATTAATGGTAAAGGAATGTTTCCTTTTCATACTCAACATTTCGTCCGGCTTCATATACATCAAATCGACTATTTACGATCAAATCGACTATTTACGTCACATTTTCCAACATTAGCATCACTATAAGGATTACGAAAGTGGCATCAACTCTATGTCTATATTGTTGTGGCATAGCAATGATTTATGTAACGCAGCGCTATTGTGCATACATTACACCCGCATTAGTGACCAAATGGCCATATGTGGAAATCTGTACATGTATGTTATTGTGTTTCATGTCATTCTATAGTGAACATGATGACAAATAAATGATCAGATGTAAGTGGACGAGTGCAGTAAAACTCGAAAGTGATCGCCATAAACATCGCATATCATATGATGTGGGTCAAATTTAAAGGTAAATAGACTTTATTTTTTAAATTTAGAGGGGAGCTGCCCTTGTCATAAGCTCAGATAAAACATCTTAGGGTGTCTCATATAGAATTGATTGAAGAATGCCTACACTAGGTCCATATCATCTTGCCACCTGTACATCAATGAAGAAAATGGCTTCACCATACTTTCATAGAGTTAAAAAGAATAAATAATAACACATATTATGATCAATATTTAGAATGATCAGTTCAACGCAAGGTGCTATACTTTGCCTTGACTCGAACAAACAGAATAATTCTACGAAAATATGAATCATAACACCGATCTATATCAATATGAAATAAACCCATTAGAATAAATACGTGTTCAGTAATTCAGAAAAAAACGATCGTCCAAAATATGGGATTTCGATTTGCACTATGCATTGGCATCAGCCAAGTCTATGCCTACTATGACACACCCACGCTTAAATGATACCTGTCCCAGAATTGGCTTACCCACTCTACCTGCGCTCAAGGCTTCACTTCTATAGCCAATCCCTGTGTGCCAAACTATAAAGGACATCTCTTTGTTGGATATGATTTTAGTCAAGGATACGTATATCTGAGATGTTTTGCTTTTGAAAATCCCAATCTACTGTTGACTCTGATACGGGGACTTAAAATAAAGGTGAGTGAATGAGTAATAGATGCTTTAGGCCATGTGTTGGTGCCCGCGCATATGTGCACCACACACATCTGAAGGGACAGGATAGAGGAGAAATATACCCTTTTGAGTGGGCTAGGGAAGCCCATGAAATAAAAGTAGTATCACCAGTGTGCTGTTTACATAATGATGACTACATGGTTACTACCCACTACAGTGTATAGTGAAAAGAGGCACACCGAGCATCAGCCTGGGGTAACGAGCAGCTCAGTGCACGGACACGAGTCAATGTCACTGCATGTGTCGGCGGCCAGTGACGCCTATGTTCCACCCTCTCCCCATCATCACTCCCCTCCTTACCCCTACTGACGACGCCTTAGGTACTATAAATATGATCCGTATACCCTGCCCCAGGGGAGGTGACCGCGCCGAGATATGTAGCGCCTGTTTGTATACGGCCAGGTGGTGTGGTCTGTGGGTAGTAGACCTACTCGGAGCAGCTCCCCTTGTCTGTTGGCCGCCCACCCCGCCCTTTCTGCCGGAAAGCTACATCTATGTTTGATGAGTTAGACTTAGACTCGCCGTTGGCCTCTGTGATAGCTGCTGCAGCAGCTGTATAGGAGGCTGAGTGCTGCTATCATCAGGTTTAAGGCTTAGACCAGCAATGATACAGCAAACGCTGTACAGCTGTAGCAGTTGTAACCGCAGCAATGAGGAGTGGCCGTTCACGGCAGCAGCAGCAGCAGCAGCAGCAGCAGCAGCAATAGCAGTAGTATTAGTTCAGTAGCAGCAGCAGAAGCAGCAGCAGCAGCAGCAGCTCAGAAGCAGTAGCAGTTGCAACGACAGTGGTGAGCGAGTAGGCAAAAGGAAGGCAGAATGGATGGTCGGGGTTGGGGGCAGGCTTCCACCTGCATGCCAAGGGATGGGAGGATAAGGAGGAGTGGAGGATGAAGGTACCACTCGCACCTGCCGCTGAAGCAGCTGCTGGAGAATCAAAGCATTGCCAGACTGTTGAACAGGAAGGAAACAGCAGTAAGAGTGTCGCATGAGCATTGGTTGGCTGAAGTGACACTGTGTAAACATACATTCAATTATAGGGGTTTCCACCATTCCCCTCGTCTTTAAAATGTCCTCTCTGAGCAATGCCCTACGTATTGTTCTCGTAGTGATCACGCTACATATTTAGTGTTGTCCGCTGTGCTAGGCCTGATGTCCACTGCATGGACCACGCCATGTACCTGAACTGAGCACGAGTGCGTTTTACGACTTCATGAACGGCAACGTGTAACAATAGATCAAATTTTGGGAAAGCATAAATCCAGACTCACTATTGCCTCATGCTGAAGTGAGTATGGGGTGGGGGCTGAGGTTTGCTGCTTAGTGGGAGGGGTTATGGGTTTAAGGAGGTAGATTTCGGATAGATTTATCCTCTAGTATTTGTGAGCATAATACGGTCCATAGGGAGGGGGTGGAGCAGCTCACATAGAGCAGCGTAACGCCAATGGAGCAACTCGCTGAATAATGCAGGGCCCACGGTCCCATCGCTGTCATAACTCTTAGAATACACAACTCGGATTAGAGGGGGATTAAGATGGATGGTGGATATCGTCTACTGACAGTACATTGTGGTGGAATGGCTGGAATGTACCTGACGTATACCGTCACACACAGTGGGTTACCGTGCAACCGGGTTACAACGTGGGTTGCAGGGGGTGGGAGGTCGGGCATTGTATGTCCCCAAGCCCCCCGAGGGCCATCGGAGGGCTTTATATATATATATATATATATATATATATATATATATATATATATATATATATATATATATATATATATATATATATTGCCATACCTACAATGAAACACATCCACCAATAAAAATCCATGGATGCACCAATGCATCTCTGATTGGTCAATTCAGGTCACATGTCAAGCACTATAAAAGGGCACTTTTTTCAAAATCAGTGTCATTCCAGCGGTAACTGCGATAGCATCAACATTACCCCGTATCAAAACAAACTATATATATATATATATATATATATATATATATATATATATATATATATATATATACAGGGTTCTCCGCAGAATGTAAAATCACACCGTAAAATCCTGCAGCGAGCTGGCGTAAAATTTCATTTGGTAACATCCTAAGCCTTATGGTAGGCTAAATTTGGTTGTTTAGTCTCATTCGTGACAGTATGGGGATTACAGATGGGAATTTAGCAAAGAAAGTGAAAGTATTTTCATAAATACGGCCATAACTTCTGTTCTAATTGGCCGATTTGCAAAATTCAAAAACCTATATGAAGCTAAAATGACACCGGCGGTGATTCTGAGATGAAATCACACCGGCGGCAGAAAAATCACGCCGGCGGCCCACCGGCGTCATTACAGTGTGAGGAGAACCCTGTATATATATATATATATATATATATATATATATATATATATATATAGGACACTGTAGCAGGGTCAATACTAGTATGCGGCACACCATACATGCATAGTTTTTACAAAGAAAAGTTTCATCAGCCAAACAGAGCCTAGCTCGGAGTCCCTGAAAATGAATTCATGATGTCTAAATGGTCATTTTGAGTGTTATTGTGGAATATTAGACAATGGTATTCCACGGGGAGTGTGGGATACGGAACTCTCCTAGATAAAACATATGGGACTGTCATATTCGACTGTTCTAACATGAAGTAATTGCATATATGTTCCCATTTGTTTGCCAGAAGGAAACTTATCATACATCAAAAGGTCTATTGAAAATTATAATAAACCCACAAGGATTCTGACCTTACGTGTTTTTTTTTTTGGCATGTTACCGGAAACATTCGTTCACATTTGGGGTAGATATTTGTCTACTATTTTCCAACAGACAGCTTAGACAAATATAACAGAAAGTATATGATATATAATATACTCATAACATCAATAAGTATATAACACCGCTGTGTCCATTAGTCGTTTGACTTGCCCTGACCCTCCATCTACAGATCTCAGCCACTCCAGGTTTTCCCCTTATCATGCACCTCCCCACACGCCATGCCTCTTCTGTCATCCACAAGTTCCATTCAGCAAAATTCCTATACTTCTACAAGCCATACTGACTGAGCTGCTCGGCCTTAAGATCTGAATGGCTGTGTACCGCTGGAGGGATGCCCGTGGCTAGATCGGGTGACGCCTGCCTACTGCATCTTGCATGGCGGTGTACAAAATGATGCAAAAACGACCATGATTTAATGACGATGAAAGGGTCTTCCAGCGGCAATTATTACCTCGGCCCGGCGATGGTTAATCCCGCACAAATGGCTGGAGCTGCATTGTCGGTACCTTTATTATCGCCCGGTTGGCCCCAGCCTATCAGAGCACTGGCCTTGGATATAATTCTTTTACACACGGGCTATGTGTGTTATATCGCTTAATACTCAATAGACTGTCAGTCTGTTCTGCTAAGTGCAGTCTGTTCTACTAAGTGCAGTCTGTTCTGCTAAGTGCAGTCTGTTCTACTAAGTGCAGTTGCAAAATGATGCAGTACCATCTATGTCAAATACTGATTGCTTTAGTAAGGGTATAATGTTTTTGATGACTGTATTTGCCAAGTCCTACAGGGAGGCGTGTTAGACATGCCACTGTATATGCACTATTATAGGAGGTGATAGTTTCTAAAATGAAGTTTTGCAGTTAATAGGCGTTGAGAAATTGCCACAAGATTTCATTTCAGTCACTGATAGGCAGAAAACTGATTGGTTCCATCAATATCCGAGTGGCTACATTCACTCGCGAGATAAAACATCTATATAATCTCGTTAAGCAGTTATTTTCAATTCCTGATGATTAATAGTGCCCTATTCGTCGCCCTTTTGAGTGGCTATACTCTTAGGTTCGTGTATTCTATTGCTGTGTACTGTTTAAGTGTTTGGGGTGAGGAATCTCCCAGTCTAGGGCCATGGTGTACTAGTGTGCTGTTTAGACTAAGTGGATCTGACCTGCTGCTCATTTATTCATTGATACCTACAATTGTAATGCAAAACGTGATCTGAACGAAAACCTGACGGAAATACCACTATGCTATGCTGCTCACATCCCCTTCCCACCGTGTGACTTTGTAGCATATCAAATACCACTTTAAGGTGGGTCCTGCTAGATTACCTTGGGACCTATTGTCTGGGGTAAACACAGGGTCTTTATTGTCGGCCATTAAATATTCAAATGAATAGACCGCCTAAGATGCTTACACTGACGGCGTATAACTTTGCGTAACCTGATTATAGCACATGAGTAAGCCTTAAGCTGGGAGGGAACTCATCGTAAGCTGGATCCCTTTCATCGGAGGGCTACAGCACAGGGTTGGGTTAAAGCCTGTGGTTAATAAGCATTGCATGATGAGGCAAAATAGACTATAATATACTATCTATGCCGTATCTATGCCGCCTTAGTGTTGCCTCTGTCATTGTATACATCCAGAAGGCACCCCTGTCAGTTGGCTGGTATGAAGTAAAGTATAGTCTATGCCAAAGAACATCTGACAGGCTTGTTGCCCCCTATCCCCTGACCTGCTCGGAGCTACTCCAATATTCATCGATATGGATTTTTCTTGCAGATTGGATGACATTTATCAAAGTAGGATTCTCCTTCCATTGGATGCACCAAGAATCATTCCCAGTGTTTGTGGAGATCTCACTCTATTTGGGGGAGAATTTAATCTTTTTACACAAGTGCATATTGTTATGAGTTGTAATGTTTCCCTGCTTCTATCGGCAACACGAGAGGGCCTGTTTGTCGCGTGTGAAGCATTGACGCTGTCACGGTAAAACGTGACAGGCGTTTCTCCATGTTTCATTTTACTAATGACAAGTGGGTAGACTTCCATGGCTATATAACATTTAATGAGTGCTATTTGATGAAGTCTGATTCGTTGAGGTATTGGGTATCATGCAAAAATCCCCTGTACTATACAGTAGTAGTATATAAATGACCTTACGACTATCCTCTGTGGTTGGGTCTTATGTAATCACCACATAGGGTTTGCAAGAACAACCATAGCAATGAAACGATCAGTTTGTGGATAGATGTCTAGAGGTGGGGTAGATGGCCAGATAGTAAATGTCCTGTCACCCTCTAAATTCATTTTGATAATAGTGGTAGCAGTAGTTGTTATAGATTCACTTTAACGCAATGGTATTGGCAGTAATGTGTGTAGACTCATCGCAATGATCGCATTAACAAGGGCTACCTATCACCATGGATCTGACGAGGTCATGTATTGGATTGTGGCAGATGGGAAGTTGAAAAAGCAGCAGCGAATGGTATCACTGGTATTATACCTGTATATGTAGGTACAATACCGGTTTATACCGTTTCACACACATCTTGAACACAACAGTTAAAATTCAAGGGAAAGGCGACCATACACATTGCACCATATTATAGAAAAGTGATGAGAAGTGAAGAATAGGAAAGAAATACAAAGCGGTCAGATGCTGGCTTGGGGAAATAAAACTAAAGCAACAGAGTGCAGTGAATAGAAGAGAATATATGTGTATGGGGAATATGCCTCGAGTAACCTGAATATATTGCACAGCCGCACAACATGGTACGATAGAAGCCAGGTTATAGTGGGGGTCTGCAGCTGCAGCGGGAGAGAACAGATATAGAGAGGTACGAGTAGCTCTCTGTGCGACCTAGATCAGGCTGGGAGACTCATACAAGTCGGGAGCACCTCTGGCTGGTGGCGTGACACTTTGCCTGTCGTCCGCCAGGAGACGACACCTGATGTTCTCACCTCTCCAGGGTTCTGCTGGTGAGAGTGTGTGAGGTTTTGACTGGGTTGGATGGAGAGGAGAGGGGGGCTGTGTGTATTGTCCAGATAGGATCCATTAGCCGTGAAACGCGGTTCTGCGTGAGAAATACAAATGAAAAGGTCTTTCCAAACGCATTTAAGTACATTGTATAATCGGTATTTCGGGTAATCAGAAAAAGGTGTCTGCAAGACAATATGCATAGAAGTATAATGGAAAATTGGATGTTTGCGGCCAAGGGAGGTACCGGTAGTATGGGTAAGGGGCTATAATAAGTAGGACATGAACAGGGGCATCCTAGGGGCTATGAGTAGTAGTATATGGACAAAGGGCAACTCAGGGGTCACGATAAGTAGTATATGGAAAGGCAACACAGGAGTTGTGGTTAGTACTGTAGTATATATAAAAGGGCATCTTCGGGACCATAAGAAGTAGTATATGGAAATGGGCATCTCAGGGGCTATGATTAGTAGTTTATGGAGAGGGGGTATGCAGTGGCCGTGGATAGAAATATAATCAACTTGAAAATGGACCATCTGCTGCGCCAAACTCCATACATTTCTGTACATTCATGTCTGATATTTTGTATGTTTGTGTACCCATGATGATTATATGTATAATTATTGTATAATACATTAGTAATTGTGATATCATTTTATTAGCCTAACCGTGCAGATCTATTGTGTACATGTGCGGTCTATAGTATCTGGACCTATATATCGATGTTTAAATAAATGTATACATGCATATCTCTCAACACATTGTCAATGGCCACATGTATTGAGAGCTCACCCACATGATAACCTATTCAGAGCTCATCCACATTACCTAAAGTTTGTCCTCTCTGTGGTAGAGCTTCACATGACACATACATTGTAGAATATAGAGTCAGCCTGTGTTGAGACAGCCGTGATACAATGTACAACCCTCCAGTAGCCCTTATAGTTTCCGAGCTGCTCGCTGAGCTGCTGTACATGGTGCTCAAGACACGCCAACCACTGTATAACATACCAGTTGGGGTGTACGTGTGTAAATCTGCTCTAGACTGATGTTTAATGACGACTGACACACGTGTGAGTGTGAGGGGTGTGTGAAGGAGGGGGGTGGGAGGTTAGCGCTGCTTGCTGAGCTGCTGTACATGGTGCTGAGGACACGCTAACCACTGTATAACATACGAGTTGGGGTGTACGTGTGTAAATCTGCTCTAGACTGATGTTTAATGACGACTGACACACGTGTGAGTGTGAGGGGTGTGTGGAGGAGGGGGGAGAAGGTTGGCGCTGCCGTCCCGCCATGGCGGAGCAGCTCAGGGCCTGCCTGGAGCAGCTCATGCCGCCTCGGCACGTAGGGGCCGCGTGCTGTGCTCATTAGCACCCCGTCAGTAAGAATTACCTGAGTCGTGCAGGTAAAGTTTTCCACCAGTACCTGCTGCAGCCGGAGTCTCCACCCCACCCACCCATCACCACCATACTCCATGTATACCAATATCGACATCAGCGTTTTTTGTTTGTCAGATTCAGCTGGCTACCACCCCCCCCCCCACCCCTTAAGATAGGATGCCCGACAAGGACATTGCCAGTGTCATAGACAGTTTCTGATAACACGTGTGACGTGGAGATACCACTTATGTTTTAGATTTCATTCTGTTACAGATACCGACATCCCTATTAGGGACCACCGCCCTACCTCCCACAAATGGCTTCATCCCACACCATGTGCATTGCCCACATGAAAGCACACATGGGTTTGGTTCACTGGATACACATTGGGACTGACATCATATTGGTGAATTGCATAACATTTAGTTGACGCACATGCCACACCAGGGTACAAACTATGTATGTGTTCTGAAATATATATATATATATATATATATATATATATATATATATATATATATATATATATATATATATATATATGAACAAGCTAATGATAGACCTCTATGTAGCAATATCATTAGCCTTTTAGTCAATAGAATTTACTACATCGTTGACGTCAATACTGGCCCTTTTTCCAATGGACAGCTATGTACAGAAGCGTCATGACCATTCACATATACATAGGCGCACGGCGGGTAAAGCGATACTCTCTAACAAGTGAATCTATATAATATACATATGCCCATAAAGGACTACCTGTTCTAATAGATACAATCGAAGAGTATACCCCGTAACGGCAGTCCGATGATGCTTTATTTCCCGTCTAATATGTCATGGAGAACAATCCAACGAAGACCAGTCACACTTACATAGACTTTTATATAACGGTAGAGTCTCTATTCAACACTGCATTTATTCAGCAATATCCATGATACTTTGAATATCGGCTCGAATAATGTTTGTAGCATTCATCCCAAAAATTCGTTTCTATTATCATCTTAATCCAATGCATAGACGGTATTGCAATGACAATGCCTTAACTGTAATGCCTAAATAACAATAACTATGATATATAATAATGTAAATATATCTTAACCATACTGTCTAAACATTATGCATCTTAACTACAATGCATGAAAAGAATGTACCTTGACTATAATATCGTTACTTGTGTCATTTTCTTCAGGTGAGTAGCTCTCCATTCTACCTGCTGTTGCCTGACACCTGTAGTGGTAAGTGCAAATATATACGGCCCACTATATAGCGGCCTTGACGTCATAGTGTTAAAGGTGTGCTATTCCTGGACGACACAGGTCACCTTTGTTTCCGGCCAGTCCTTCCTACATGAAATTCTACAGTAGGTGTATACACGCTATACTGTTAGCTTAGGGATGGAGCCATTGTATAGGGTATGAGAATAGACACTGTTTTGCAGGGGATTATTATGGTGTTCATTGTCAACATATTTTTGAGACATGGCAGGCCTTTAGTACACTTTCATTTTTCAGTTTTTTTATACTGTAGGTAAATTCCACACAATAATAGATACACGCGAGTTTATTGTAATGTTGTTAAGTCTGACTTTCCCCTTTGGCTTCTAGGTGAGTTTAGGAGATTTTTTTTTTTTTTTTTATAAAATGTACAGTTTAAAACATAGTCCCAATTCCATCACTCGAATTGATCCGTGAAACCTCCACCATCCTATACTCTGACTACAGCATTGGGTGGGACAAAAGGACCAGTGATGCAGCAAGGGGTATCATACACTAGACCAAGAAAAATAAAAGATGTGTTTCCAGTAACATAGCTCAAAGGGCTAGGGTTGGTAGGTCGGATTTTTCTTTTTTTTTCTTTTTTTTTTACATTTATATAGGAAATGTTTGGGCACATATCAATGGATGTATCAAATTCTTTGATTTCATTGGAAAATAATGATGGGAAAATGGCAACTATGAGAGAGGGGAAGAACATGAAAAGGATACAGGAAAAATCCTCAAAAGTAATGAAAATTTCTTTAAAATATGAAAAATGAGACAAAATTCTTCAAAATCACACAAAAAAAGGTTGTTTCTTTTGCACCTGTTTTGCTAGGGTCGGTCGGGTTACTGGAAACAAACCTTTTTTTTGTTTGGTCTTAGTCGCACGCTGTGAAGCATCGTAATGTAATACGGAATATTTAATGCGAAAAGATCTCGAAAGAAATTATGTACATCATGTAAAAAAAGGAACTTTATCAAGCGTTTTAGCAAGGGTTATTATATGATGAGAATAAGGAAGCACGATAGGGTCAAAATGAAGCATATTGAGACCACTCATGTAATGTTGTCTTCACGATATATGGAGCTTATCACGAGCAGCTCTCATCCTAGACCCCCAACCCTACGCCCCTTCTTGTCTGACACCACCTGCTCCTGCACAGACCCTGACGTGACGTCACAATAGGCATGCCAATAGCTCACTTCTAGAGCTGCTCCCCTCACACCTGATACTGACGTACTACCCTGCTCCCTCCAACCAGGGCGCTGAGCTTTGACCTCTAAGGTCACCACCCGCCCTGTGTGCTCAACCCTCCTGGCGTTTAGTGCTTCCCCTGGAGCCCGTTAGGCGGCGCGCGCGTTGCACATGCGTGTCCGGGTGCGTTCGGGCGTGACGTTGGACTGTTGTTCACGTCAGTATTAGTAGGGTGGATTAGGGTAATCCGTTACGGCGGCTATCAGATGTTCAGTCACGCTCTCTGCCTGTAACATTTAGTCCGACTGTAGATTATGATAAATGTCAGGGTATGGGATTGGAGTTTCACCCACACTACCTGCCTCTGCCTCCCCAGCATTGTAGGGCCTATGCGCAGCATCCATTATGCCAGCGCCAACCCCACACTCGACTCCACTATCAGGAGAACTGCCTCTCACCAACTCCCTCCTTCCAGGGGTGGATCCAGTGGTGGTCGGGGGGGGGGCACAGTTGAGAAAATTTGGCTGGGGCGTAGCCAGGGTTCAGTATACACCACTATAGTTCAAAATCAAACCAATGCCCATTGTCAGGTGTGTGTGTGTTTTTTGTTGTTTTTTTTAGGGGGGGGGAGGTCTCCCCCTACCCCGACCACATCCTGGATCCGCTGCTACCTCCCTGCCCACCTCGCACTGATCGTCCAGGTGATAGATAGGCTAGGACGCCAGGCATGTATGTGTGCAGCATACCGGTATACCCAAATACATGCACATAATTCTCTCCATTCTCCTCACAACCCTTTAGTACGGCCCATACCGACTTGTGGTAACGACCATAGCCACTGCTCTACCCCCATTTAGCCTCATATCATCTTAGTATCAGGAGCTATAGTAGGCTCCAGTGCATTGCCCCTAAGGCTCTATAAACAAATACACATAGGCCTACATGAGGTCTTTACGTGGCATGGCTATACGTAGGGGCTGGGTGATGTGCGGAAGCTAATGGAATCTGATCAATGTACTGCTGTTATACGGGGCAGGCTTGTGGAAGATAATCTTGTTTTGGTCGATTGCCTACGCTGCTGTCGACAAGACCGATTAAGCATCATCCGTCACCCTGACACAGGGGCCCCCTAGCAAATAAGGCGACATAGAGAAGGGGATGGCGTCCTGGATGTGAATGAAAAAAGGAAGAATAGGCTTATATTAAAGACATAATGAGGGACTAGGCAATGTCCCCCTATGTAAGACTAAACCAATGGGTTTGCCTAAAGGCGAAAGTGGCAAAAATTAGCACAATAATAAAGGATAACCCTTTGACAACGAGTCACGCGGAGAAGCACTGGCGTAGAGGAGGGGAGCTGGGCTCGCTACATGACATTCTATGTACACCCTATACTTTTCAAGATATCACTCATTCAGCGCTAGGATGATGAAAAGTTCAATTTGTGAATTAAGGATAGGTAAATCATTGTTTTCGTATCCTTCGTCTCAATGATGCCATGATAATAACCAATTCAGATTTATGTCATGGTGACTAGCTGGAGTGTGCTTTAAGTACAAGTATGCGCTAAAAATATCTCCGATTTCGTATCTTTTTGGTAAATCATAGAGTTAAGTAGCGTAGCTAATGTGGTATTTGCAGTAATGGTGGCATTATCTGAGAGAGATGACACCAACTTGCCATGTATGTGTGGTTTTTGTATCATTAACTGATTGAATAAATATAGCTAATAATATGCCAGACACCCAGGATGATGATGTAGAATCTGCTTAGTGCTCCAGGGTGTGCTCAGCCTCTTCTCTTGCACGTTCTTACGTGCATGACCGTAGACCCCCAAATTCAGTTTATTGATAGACATTTAGGTGTCACTTCGACATGCAATATAGAGGTTAAAGACATAGGTGAAAAGAAGTGATATTGGATAAGACGCCCTGTGAGACGCATAGTAATTTTTCTATGTATTAAAAACGCCATTAATTGTTATTACGATCCCATTATACCAAAACTATTTTATACATGTAAATAAGTATTGAGGTGCTATTGCATAGCAGCTGTTAGCGCACAGAGCGGTCGTTGCTCGTTCAATAGGTATCACAGACATATACAAAAAGACATAGAGGAATTATGTCTAATACCTTATGGATGGTGAGGCATGTTGAAATTAGAATGACCGTGGCCCATATGTAATCATAGACTGGATCTATGTTTGTATTATAGTGAGAGGATGACAATGTTTGTATTATAGTGAGAGGATGGCAGTGTTTGTATTATAGTGAGAGGATGACAGTGTTTGTATTATAGTGAGAGGATGACAGCCCCAGTATTATAGTGTTAATCAAAACAGGTGTGTCCAGGGGCCTGGACCCTCGATCTAATCAATACAATGGCTTATGTATCGGGTCCCCCCGGATCAGTGGGCATATGATGGGATTACCCTTGTGACATAGCACTACGAAAGTCATACCTATCCACCTCTATAGTACTACAAAGAACACGTGAAAAATAAGTGAGACAGAATTCCTCCCTGTTTCTGGTTCTCACACTATAAGGTTTGCATTCATCTGCCCTGGAACATATTTTCCTTTGCTAAATTCGGCTGTAATACTATCTGACCTAAATAAGAAAGAATTTTGAATTTATTTTAGGTATGTTTCCCTGTAATATACTTAATTCTTTTGAGAAAGGGGTACAGGTGTTAAGGAAGGAGTACATGTAATGTCTCTATAGAGACACACTATGTAAAGATTTCCATAATATACGTTGAATGCCCTTAGCCAGCATTGCCTCAGTGTTACCAACTTGTTACGCCCACCTGTATCGTTCCACCCACGCACGTGCATGCTACTCCACCTGTATTAAATCTGAAGGCAGGTGAGCTCAGTGCACGGAGTAGCTCAAGCCAGGCCTGCTACCTGGGGGACCAAAGGTAAAAGGTCTGGTAATGAGGTTCTATAGCTACATTGAAGCATGTGTGTCATGACACCTTTAATCATGGTATATCATTAAGACTTTTGCGAGCTTTGGAACGAATGGCAGGCCATATGGGGGCACTAAGGTCTAGTCTGATAAGCGTTCTGACATCAGCGCCACATTACGTAGAATGCGCACTCCAGTAGAGGGTGGCGCTGTAACAGTACGTCTGATAAGTATGTCCCCTACCCCTTGCTGTTCACAAATGAAACAACATTCAAACGGGAGAATATGTGAAGGTAAACAAGTGCACTATTCAGCGTGTCTCATAGTGCCCCCAATGGTCGGTTATGGGGATAACCGCCCATTTAAAAATCCTTGTAGGTAACCCCCCCCCCCTCTCCCAACTAATCACTCCGCTCCTGGCCAGGGAGTTCATGTAGTTCTAAAGTTATAGCCTTGTTCGATGGACCGTATGCTTGTCGATAGGGCCGCTAGGTGGCGCCTCGAGCATCTGCTGCTCTCACCCTCAGAATGCCCAAACGAGAGCTGCACGGTGAGCTGCTCTGTATCCATGGTAACCTTGTCACATCTCTTTGACGATCACTTCAGTAGGACGAAGGAGTCCGGACCAGGTGGCACTGACAGCACCACCTGACTGCTCCAATCCGCCCTGAGTGAGAGCTCGCCAACTGCCTTCTGTAGCCCCTGGAGCTGCTCCCAGTCAAATGGAGCTGCTCCCAACCAAACAATCCGCTCTCACCACTCCCTGTTTTCGACATCTCTACACTCCAGCCCGAAGGGGAGGATCGGTTAGCAATAGACTGGATGCCACAGTCACACTATAAGCTATAGTTCTTCTCTTCACGATTGACTTAAAAATGATTTTGTGTAAGTTGATGATGTTTAAGCAATTGTTTATGAACACAGGTCAATATTAACCGATATATTATTATCAGCTCACAATATATAACATTTTGAAACACATGCAGGAAGTCATAGATTCAAAAATAATAAAAGACATAGCCTTAGTATGTAGGTGTGGTAGGTGTCCTTTCTGTTTTCCTGATGATTCTCATCCCTCTCTGCCCCCTCCCCCTTTTTTGACTTGCTACTGGGTTATTCCACATGACACCTCTAGGCGTTCCCTAGTCTTTGTAGTCAGGCCAACGTAGAGTCCAGATGCAGGTGAGGGTTATTGGTATAGGTTGCTATATATGTATATAGGAAGGGGCAGGGGTGGATGTTGGGGCCGTGATTGTATGGCTCTGGATGTGTAGTGCATCGGACTGCAAGTGTGAATGCACATTGGAGCATCCAATGCCAAAAGAAACACGAATAATAAATACGTATAGTTCACCATATTCTGCTACCAGATGAAGGGGCCACACTAAAAAAAGTTCGTTTCTGGTTGAGATGATGAGGATTTTAAAAGTCAGTAGATTTAGATTTTTTTTTGCGCGGTGCGCGCAGATTAGTGAACCGCTGCTTCGTCCAGTTTTTCATAAAAAAAAATCTTCCTGGACCTGAAAAAAAGTTGTTTTTTTTTCATTTATAAGCACCTCTCACACTGATACGGCCTCTCAACCAGAAACAGACTTTTTTTCAGTGTGGCCTGGCTTCACACTCATTCATCACTGCTGCCAATAGGTAATATACAGAACATGTATAGATGTGACTATTGTTGCTACTGCCACCTTGGCATTTAATACTGTTGTCCCTTACATCCCTACCATTGGTAAAAGGCATGCCTCTTGTATACTGCTTACAGCCTCGCACGCCTGCCTCTTTACCCTACTCACTCCCAGCACACCCCTCTCAAACCTGCTGGAGGAGAGCATGGACAGCCCCTCCAGACGCACCGTGGAGGAGCGGCGATTATGTGTGGATCCCACCCCACACCCCTGTAGCTGGCTGCCCAGTCTCACACCAACCCTGATAACCCCCGGCTTCTCCCCCTGGAGGGTCAATGGCCTACACGCATCTCTCTACGAGTAGATAAAGATAACGCCAGTCTCCTGGGTGGCAGCTGGAGTGAAAATGCAGCAGCATGAGAGAAGGGAGGGGTCGATGTACCTCACGTGGAAGGCAACCATGGCTTAGCTGGTGGGGTAGCTGGGTGTGTAGGACTGCTATTGAGACTTGGATTGCCTGAATGGGGAGGGTGTCAGGGGAGGGTGGTATTCATGTGGAGGCAGGGTGGAATCAGGCAACACCGGGCGCTAACCACTATCCGTCCCGGGGGCAGGGTCCCTGGAGCCCACAGCCGGATCCCAATCCACCTCTCCCATCAGTCGGCCACACATTATAGTATGAACCCTTCCTTCCTCTGGATTCTCCCCTTGCCACCCAGCCTCATGCCCCTCTACCTCCCACGCACCCCTCAGGCTGTACCCCACCCCTCACTACCTCAGCTACAGCTCTGTGTATACTATTGCCAACATACACTTGGCCTTCGTCTAACCTCGTGCCGCTCACCGACTCACTCTGTAAACACCCCGTGTAGACGGAATCTATTTTAAATTTCTCTTCCTCTCCTCATTTAAGTTGGCGAGAACGTTGGTTGGATTTAAAAGCACGACATAAAAACATCTCGCTTTATTCTAGGGTCAAATGGCATGCAGTATTATAATGCATGGACGCTCATGGTAATATTTGATACGATAGTTGAATTCTTCATATGAGTATCACAAGGTTAGGTCCGTAGAAGGTGTGACTTTGCCCTCAAATGGAATGATGCTCCAGGGCGTCAGGTGAGTGACTCGCAGGCACTGTATTAGTATATCGCCCTGACCCTTCAGCAATGCATTTGTCCTGCAAGTTTGGCATGATACTCATCCAATCTCTATCATGACAAGAAAAGTTTGGCATGATACTCATCCAATCTCTATCATGACAAGAAAAGTTCCTACGTGTAGTGCTACAAAGGCATTAAGGTATTATGTTGAACGAATATCTATAGGCCTAGTTATGATTGAGACATTAAATTGACAGGAACAGCAGTTCCACCTCAAAAGGCTATCTAAGTTCGCAGCAGGTTACCTACACTGACTGTTCTCCCTCTGGTGATCCCCCAGGCCTACCCGCAGCAGCCATATCTGTATCCCAGGGAGCACTCCCTGAGCTACTCTACGAGCAACCTAACTGAACCATCTGCTCTATCCTACTGCTCGCCTATACCCCGGTAGTCTATACTCATACCAGCCCAGGTTCAGATATAGAGACCATGTTTACCAAATTTCACAACACGGTTGTCTTTAACGAGAGCTATTTGAGTTGTGGCATAGATCTATTGGTTTGGAATATTTTGAAGTTCAAAAAGTTCAAGTTCAAAAAGGCTTTTATTGAGCCATCATAAATGTTCTTCAGCTTACAATATAATTGTTCAACAGCAATAATAATGTTTTATCTGCGTTTTCGAAGGATAGAATCCAACTCGCTTAATACAATATCATGTACTTTGAATATGAGAGAAACTAATGACACACAATTTAATCTACTCTGTACCAACTCGCGGAAAGAGATATTTAAAAAAAAACAAGATTGGGTCTAGGAACATTACATTGAGACGTTTAGAATATGACAGAATATGTGAATTTTCAATAATTAGTTCCTTGTCGGCAACCATTTTCCTTAGCAGCAATAGAAAACATTGATGTGCATTTTTCAATTTGGATCAAAACGATAAAAGGTACGCCCGTGAGGGGATGTGCGGACGAATCCGCGCTGTGGTAGCTTTTACCATGTTGACCCTGATGTTTCGTTATTTTCTACTTTTGCCAAAGGAAATAGTTGCCATGGTAACAAAAACTGATAGTTTTACATATACCACTTCCATCATGTTTTAGACCTTCAAATTGACAAAGGAGACTTGTTCCCCGAATTGCAAAATGAAAATTTAATGATCCTGGCCACAGGAAGTTCTGAATATTAGTCACCACAATTAAACAACATGTACAAGGAATATATAGCATCTCTTGCGTTTAATAGCTATAGGCTATAGTGAAAAGAAGTCAAATGCACGTACATATAAAGGTAATTTTAGGCCCAAACTGGAAGATTCCTCTGTTAAAGATAGCAGGACGGCTGCTAACCCCTTTCTGGGGCTGTTATGCCCACACTGACTGTGTACCTAATGGCGAAGCCCTGTTTTGGAGCGCACACGTCACCGGGTCACCTGGGATGGCAATGTATTCTTGGAAGGTGAACTTCCCTAACCCGAGTCTACGTCCGTGGTATGAGGCCTTCCTTCATGTCAGCTATTTCATGGCTGTTTACTTGAACTGAGAATAAGACTCAGATGAAATGTCTTAGGGAGTGATCTGATTTTCAACAGGCGAGGGGGGGAGGGGCTTTGCAGGGGTGGGGTAGTAAAAAGATAGGATCCCTTTTGTGGGGGACAGAACTAAATATGCCTCATTTCAGGGGGAGAGCCCACAAGTACTAAATAATTAAAACGCTACCTACCCTGCCTGTTGTTAAAGGAAATGCCAATCATTTATATGGGATATATTATATGAAAACCACAAAACTAGATGACTAATTTCTAGTATAATATGACAAAGGTACGTGATCAGATATGCTGTACTGGGCTGTACTACAGAGGACAAATAAGCAGAGGCTACACTACGTTGGTGACATAAACCGATACTTACATGACATGTACAACGCTATCTCTGGTTCTTTAAGGCCATAAGTACTCCTTTGTGTCATACAGGATGCCCTATAGTTTACATTATCAGAGGTGATTGTCACCTGACACCTGCCTGGGCTTCCCTAGCCCACTTAAAAGGGTCTATTTCTCCTCTTTCCTATCCCCTCGGGATGTGTGTGGTGCACATATGCGCGGGCACCGACACATTCCCCTGTGAAATTGTGTAATGTAGTTCTCGCCATGAATATGACCTTAGTTGTCGAAATGGCGTTAAACATCTATTACTCACTCACTCCTGACACCTGCCTCACCTGCAGCTGTCAATACATCCAAGATTTGGTGTCATGGAAACTTAAAGCGTTACCATCCTGTTATGTACTTGGCTATACAGGTGAGATATTGATGCACTCCTCGTGAGGAGAGGAGAGGGTATTCCTATGGCCAATACAAAGCAATACAAACAGTTTATTTTTTTCTAATTTATCTCCCACACAATTGAAAGATACATAGCAACCAGCGTTATCATTGCCGGTTAGCTTTTTCCCCATTTCTTCTTGCAGATAGAGTTGAATTCAATGTATTATTCATGACCGTTGCATGGGACCAGGTGTATAGGGCCTCAGGTTCTGCTGAATTGTTAACATGTATATCCCAGAGTGTAGCAATGAGAGGAATCGGGGGTATGCCTAATCTTGTAATTCTGATATCCATTGCCACAAATTCTGGGAATGAAACATGAAATGGAGGCTATAGGTAGGTGCGTCAGGCCGCTGGATACCATATGGGAGTTGACCGGCCCCCTGGCCGTCCAATGTAATACCATCACCAGAGTTCCCTCCATTACATCTTCACTCAGGGATTCCCTCCCAGGTGACAACAGAAGACTCACCATCCCTAATTCTCGCTAACCACAAAGACACATAATCTGTGCAGACTCAGCGTGTCCATGCACTTCCTCCAGGGGCTTTAAGGGGATCGGTAATCAATAATGGGGTTCATTGGCGTGTTCGTTTCTGAAGAGTAAGGAATAGGACATAGTGTGTTTCTTGTAGGATGGAGAGGGGGCCAGGAAGGGGATTTATAGCGGGGTCAGCCGCATCATTTGACCCCCTGGGAGATGAGCAGGAGAAGCGATTGGTGTTTGGGCTGTGTGATTGTATTGTGACGCCGACACCTTTACCACTTCCCTACACCTTGCTGCCACGTCCCGGGGACCAAGGCCCATTGTCCTGCCGTCTCTCTCTCCACCGTAGCCAGTCTTAATTTACAGGTAGAATAGACGCCGTTGCCATAGAAACGAGCAGGTAGATAGATGTGGGCGCTGACGCCCTACATGTGGAAGGGGGCGGGTCGCCTAGTGAGTGCTGGCATATATGGTTACAGCGCTTTGGTGAGAAAGGAGAAGGCAGGGACAATACTGAGTATAGGAGGACTATATTCACCTCATATCAGCCCTGAAGGGCCCTGATACAGAATATGTTTCATACCCTCGCTCAATACTCACTGCCGACTATATAGTAGATACATTCAGCCACCAGTGTTGCTCATCATATCCATAGTCCACTAGGCCTCTGTTGACATACTTTATGTAGCATTTCTATGGCTCAATCGACCGACAGAGGCCAAGTGGACTATGGCCCTTATAGTGCTCCGTACGAAAAAGTCGCTCGTCACAGTTAGCACTAATTTAGTAATAAGAGTATTGCAAATACGAATTAAATGCACTTAGTCTACATTACTAGTCTCGATGACAAGTGTTGGATACATGAGTGATGTACGGGTGATGTAAACTCACCCATCACTTAGTCATTCTTAATGCCTATTAATGATGTTTGAACCACATGGGTGATTTATACCTATTCTGTCATATATGATTAATGAGTATGTGAGGGATGTATTTAATAGATACGAACCGTCCATTCTTGAAGTTAATTACTATATTGTTACATGACACAACGATCTTGCTCTCAGCGTTAGTAGCCTAGTTGTCTGGGAGTCTGGAATAGTATTTGCTAAGATAGAATGCGGATTATATTGTAAAAGATGGTGAGGACTCCAGACTCTACTGTTGGTCACTTGACACAAATACAAGCATTTCATTGCTCATTCCCCAGTGATGCCACTTTTCCTAACTTTTTAGGAATTCCGAATTTTTATTTCCATTCCTATAGGTATTTCCTATTGTAAATTGAGAAAATTAGGAGGATTTCCGAATTTTTGAGAAGCTGTGAGTGGCATCTCTGATTCCCTGAAGCTAGAATATTTCCATCGTATGTTACCTTTTAGTCTGATTCCTGTTGCATCTTTGCAGTGCATAAAATCGATCTGTACTGTCACAACCACAAACCTATCATTCGGTTCAGAGGCTGCAGATGATAATCCAGGCGTTGTACTTTTGACTGGGCAAATGAATAACCAATGTATGGGTCAAGAAATGACACATTCGCCTACACCCTTCCATCTGCTGCCAAGAGATTTAGGAATATTACACAGAACCAATTACTGCTAATCAATATATACTCATGCAGATCTTTACACAGGGGATATATGTAATCAGCATCTATACCATAGATTATACCACTGGCCCAAAAAGACACATGACAAATGATAAACTACGGGACAATATTTCTGTCACACCCCCTAATCGGGAACACTACCCATGTCTATATGTACAGAGGCCTACACAAATAGAGAGCAGATATGAGCAATACAAATGAATTGATTAGCTTCTTTGGCTTTCTCCTCTACTGAACAGCTCTGTTGGGATTGGTGGAGGGGGGGGGGTAGATAGGCTCTTCGCTAGTGCTCATCATATTAGAGTTGTCATTGACGCTACCATTGGAAACAATTGTTAGATCGCCTGAACGGCAATTGATTTAGGGCCAATTAAGGGCTCGCATGCTAATTAACTATTGAGCGGTCTGGAATGTAGGCGTCTCCATGGTGGGGAGGTAGGGCATTCAAAAGCTACCCAGTAGCAGCTTACATATACTAACGAAGTTCAATAGCGGCATAGGCATATCTTGGTCAAGTGGTTGGATAAATGCTGCATCGCTGGGTATATAAATGATTCCCTTATCAGCATTCCGTGCATAGGCGCTGGGAGTGGTTTGGAGCTACTCTGACTTGGGCGGAGCAGCTCACGTTCAGAGTAACTGCTCTAGTTATCACTCAACTTGTCATAGAATACGTAGTTCAGTCGACGTTACCATAGAGACAGTGGGGCACCCATGGCTATGTTGTTCCTCTACCCCCATCTGTGGTATAAGACTTGCAGGAATACAGTGGCTAGTGAGCCACTTCTCTTTTAATTAGTTCATACAGAATCGATATAAATTTATAACGCCTTGGCGACACCCATTACCATGTGCTGTTATTGGAACTTGATAGACCACCAATGTCCTCATGAGAAGGATACTTCTTTGTGCCTGTTCTAGATGGCGTGTATATATGTACATCCCTTTAATGAAATTTAGTTTCATTAATCCCACTCATTTAGGAATGCCCGCGTTTTTTTTCTGTGTGGTCTTTTAATTGGGGAGGGAAACGGGGTGATGGATACTGTACCAGTCAAATATATTAAGCACTATGGATATGCCCTACACGTATGATACCGATAGTCCTGGGTGCTGACTGTGAACCCTTAGAACTTGACACGACACTGTGCGTGTATTGCCATCTCTATAGAGAAATACAGTTTATGTCATGGCTGATACGACCGTCACTATAGATTAGTACTGGAAGTGCCGTATTCACTGGGGGGCATTGAATACAATGTGTCTGTATTCAATGGGTGTCCGCCATCTTGGATTTTGAACAGATCTGAGTTGTTTTTCTTTATTTAAAGGCAAAATGACCCCCTAGGCCATGACATAAATGCAAATGTCCATTCCAGGGAATAAATTTGCATCGTATTCACCTTGGTGAGGCCTGTCCGCATTCAACTCCGCCTATAAGGCGTCGTTGAATACGGACAGCCTCACCTCGGTGAATACGATGCAAATTTATTCCCTGGTCATGGACATTTGCTTATGTATTATTCCAGTCAGGATCACATCCCTTCAATACAGCCCCTCTCAGAACATTGTATGCATGGGTATACTGTGTTTGGGTGCAGCTGGGGTCCCCGGCTGGCACCCCGATACTCACCCTCCCACGTACCCACTAGTAGGCCTATATCATATTTTGCGATTCGTGGCCCTGCATGAGAAAAGAATGTGAAGGAGATGAGCCAAATGCTGACCTCCACAGAGTGACCTCCTGTTTGCCATTTTGGACTACACATGTACACTCGATACGCTGCAATGGTACGTTTAGGCGTTTGAAATGAGGGAGTTGTTCTCTAAAGAGTACCAATACATGTACAATGTATATAGTTTTTCCTACACATGCACAGTAGTGCATATTGAGCACTAATTCTTCAAACGCTTGTGTAACACCAGCAACTTGAAAGCCCTTAGAAACCGATAATAGCATCACAAGTAGCGCCAACTGGAGCCGTCAATGAATCAATAATGATTAACGGGAAAGGAGGAGAGTGTTTGTGACCATGATAACCGAAGACGAAGGGTACAAGGGCTTCTAGCTGCTGGGGCTGGCGGCAGTGGAGATGGCCTGTCCCGAAGGGTTGTTGTCAGTAATGGCAGCATTGTCTTCTCAGCCCCCCATAGTCCTTTGGATATGGAGGTGCACATGGCCGCCCTTTATTATTGTCTTTCCAATTACGACCGCACGGCGGCGCACCAGTCGGTGCGCCCGGGGCAGACGACATTTTGCGAGTACTACTCACGATCCTAATAAACCTATAGACGGGAATCGGGGCCCGCCGCCCGGCGTAAACAAGGCATGGGTTGGATGCTCGCTGGGCCGCAGCTACCACTTGCTGTGTGCCGCCGGTTTGTGTTACCTCCCAAGTCGGCATCACGACGGAATTAACAACCTTAATAAGGGCATTCTGATGGCCGCACCCTACACACAATTAGCTCGCAGCTTATCCACAGATAGGACTGTATTTGTCTTGTGTGCCAACATCGCTATTTTCCCTTTTTGCACTTGAGGAGAGGGGGTTAGTCTATTCTATGGAGCAGAAAGAACCCTGGTCGCTAATGACCTTGCAAAGGGTCAAAATACATAGGCATAGCCAATGTACTAGATAAAGTCACATTTTTCGCTGATTCCTTTTCTAATACTCAGATTAGAAAATAATGCATCAAATACGTGATGTAAATTTTGAATATCTTTCAGAATTTTCAATGCACTTTGCCATAGGTGGTCTAAATCTTTTCTGATAAGAGGTTTAACACCTTTTTCTAGTACATTTCCTTTTAAATTTAACCCTTCATAAGGACTCTTTTCTCTGGGAAGATGAGTCTGATAAGGGCCGCGCTGGTTCCTATGACGCCACTGCTGCGCCCAAGAATCATTGCTTATACACATGTACTACAACAGTATGAAATTGTGTCCCAAGAACTGGAGTTGTATGGGCTCCGTATAGCCTATAGGGGCCTCGGGCAGCCCCTGTGCCTTCGGGGCAGGTGGGAAAATTTTACTGCTTTTTGGGTGGCTGACAAAGGCAACTACACAGGACATTTTCCCATACACCAGCCAATTTTATAAAAAAACAACGACAAAAAAACAAAACAACTGTAGTATGTATGTTTAGAATTGGACATGCTAAAAGAATACCTTTATGGTTGATTAAGCACATGGAATCAGGCAATCAATTATTTAACAGTTTAATGAGTACGGGTTTTATGTTGTAGAATAAGAAAATATTCAACACCAGCCAAGATGGGCTGTGTGGAAATTGCCTATACACCAGAAATTTTTGACTTATGCCCAAAATGTCCAGTGTGGCAGGTACTTTGCGGACACTGGAATTGGCTCCAATATGTCATGAGGCAGGAATTTGAGGGTGACGTTAAGATATATTATGTGAAGATAATGAGCCTCGGAGAATGGTCAGACTGAAGCCAGTAGGGTGAACAGATGTAGAAGTGGTATAGGTTATAGGATCGAGGGGTATATTGAACGGAAAAGAATCGACGAAGAGAGTGGACGACTGTAGGCAATAAAGAAGCAGGCGTACAGAGCCCTTTTGCTGCAAGGGGGAGTGCAGATAGGCCTCCTGGGTACTGGCGTGTGTGGTAGGGTTGGGATGGGGGTTGATTAAATGACCGGTCCTGACGAGGAGGCAGTACTGCATGGGAATTACAGGCAGAATGGACACAATGACAGAGTCACGCCAGGTCTTACTATGTCACAGTGTGTTCTTTGCATAGCCACCACTCACATCCCTTATATTGTCAATGTGTAGAGACTTTTAACCAAGGTATTAAAATAGACAACTGACTATATGCCCTTGTCTTGTAGAAAGAAGGGGGATGTTCAGACCAAATGTGTCAATGAGAATCGATATGTTATTCCCTGGGGCCACTGTCTCGATGCGTTGACAAGTAGTCTAGCAAATACGTCTCTTCCAATTCTACAGTTTGTAGCCGGTGTGGCCCCAAAGTAATAAAAAATGAAGTTCAGAATATGAACGATTTTGATGGATAGATATTATGCAAAAAAAATGCCAATGTCAGAACATATTGACAAATCATTGACAATCCGAGTAGTTATGGAGCATTTTCTGTATTTTGGTAAGATGCGAAATAGACCTTGGACTGCCCATAGAACATGGGCTATATTCTCTGGACTGAGCAATAGACTCCTTCTTTTGTTCTATGGTGGCACCATGGGTTAAATAGTGTCTAACACATATGGCCTGACCAAGATAAAAAGGATAACCCAGACTGAGTGATCACCATGACAACCCTGTATCCTTGAGGCGGCTGGCTGGTATCTGCTTGTCCTTGGCATGTGGATATTAGATCTAACTGCACCACAAGCAGTCTATGGGTGATTAGGTCGGAAACCAGCGGAACGGTGGCCACTAGGAAAGATTCCCAGCTTCATCCGCTTCTTATTCCACACAGGATAATGGCACTAGTCCCTCAATAGTTAACCAGTATCTTTTCCGGAAACAGCCAATTAAGTCAAGTAGAATAAGGGCGGACTATTTCCTTTCCTGTTTACTAGGGTTTTACGGAGGATATCATCTATCACCTATTGCTAGGATATGTCCAACCCCAGTTATTGACGATAATATGTTAAAATAATGACTTTCATTTATGCTTGTGTGCGCTAGTACTACTATCAACTATAGTGTATTACCTATTGTTCAGCCTCACTGTTTATTTTGTTTCTGTACATAAGGACACCTTTCGACAGACAGACACAAAGCCTCTGTATGTTGGGTAAAGGTCCCTGGTTTCAAACCCGATAGTAAAAAACTAGGGTAGGCCTACTGTCAATACATGTCTATGTCTATTCTTCCTCTAGCGTAAGGTGTAGTGCATAATCCATCTCTAGGCCTAACGTGACACCAATATAATATTCCTGGGAAATAATTGTTTGCAATGCAATCTAGACCAAGCTATTACGGTTCTATGAGCAGTTGTGACAGGTAAGTGAGCAGTTACATCAGCCAATCACAGAGCTTCGTACATTTATCCACAGGAAACCGAACTAGGTCTCCATGTTGCCATGGTGACAATGATGCCTAATTTGCAGGCAGGAAAATGAATTACCCGGTAGACTTGCGGGTGCAGGTTACTAGTGTGACACTTTCGTGGGGAATGAAGGAAGTTACTATATTGCATTATATGGGACAGGTTATTAGTACGAATATTAAGTTTTTAATATCAGTAAATAACCTTATAGCAATTACGATATCTATAGCCATACAAATACTAAATAATTAGGGCATGCTTTTGTTACTATAACTCTATATGTTAGAAACAAAAGTATGCCCTTTGGTAGTTGGGGTCGCTGCCATTCACCTCAGTGTTAAATCCTGAATATGTAACATTCTATATCCGCCTCCATCTACCTTTTCTCATTGATATATTGCCTAATCACTGCAATGCTGAATACTAGAGAGATAACCAGTTTCTATGCTGCTTTTATTTTTTCATAAAGAATGCAGAAAAAGTAGTTTAGGGGTTGTTGAAAAGAAGGTTTCACAAGGACATTATTGGTCTTTGTAGCAGACAGACTGGCACCTCCAAACATGCCAGCCAATCAGATGTGCAGTCAGCTATGACATACATCCTAGAAAGACCTGTTGATGGCACTTACACTTGTAGACATGCCCTCAGTCTTACTGAACAATGAACCCACAATTAGGCTGAATGTGACAGACCTGTTGATGGTATCAGTTCAGCCCGCAAATTGCACAGTGTAGTATTCATCGAAGACCTATCCAAAACTGCTATGCTGAGCAACTGTGACCTTGTGGCTAGGCTGGTATGTGGTGTTTTTTTATGAATTTTCTGGCCTTTTAGATAGGAACCTCACCCACGCAACTGTCACCCGGGCTGGCATTGAGCCTTATTCATAGGGTTTTGCAAAATATGTATTCTGGGCCTGGTGTACCTTATAGGAAATCAGGTAGGGGTGTGCCTTATACTTAGGTCTCCATATACACTGAGTACTACAGTAGCTCAGAAATACCACCTGGAAGAAGAAATCAATCACCCTCTCGGAAACTTCTTCAAAAATCAGCACCATGTCAGCAATAAATCAAAATATGTCAGTAATTACACATTCTATAACATTAAAACACAAAAGCATGCCCTATTTGTATACAAGATGGTACCAAACCTACGCTATAGATATAAATTGCTCTATTTTTTCTGCGACAGAGGGCTAGTGGACTATGGTTATTTATCTCAAGTTGAATACTGCAGCTCCATAGGTTTAGCCAAGGAGCCCCGTATTGCATCCCCCCATGCAATAACCCCATCCCATATTTCACGGCCATCTGAAGCTTCCTAAATGGTCAGACAGCTATGATAAAATCCTAATTCTATGTCAAATAAATATATATAAACAAAATGAGATAAATGTTAAGGTGCACTCGAATTGATACACCTCAGTCAGACCAATTCTCGTGCACCTTTACCATGAATATCGATGCCCCATTGGCAATGCACTAGCCTCCCGTATTGCACCCCTGCATTTAATACCCCTGCCAATTCTGCATGATGACTTCATATGCCCACCGCGTATGCGCAACCTCGGTAAAACGTAAACAACCAAGATGGTATAGGGCTTCTACGACGATCGATTGTGAGTCAATTTTGCAATTATATTGATTAAATATTAGTTAATTATCCAATTATACACCTTGACATAAATGTATAGATGAACTCTGATGAGTTTTCGCCTCCTGTTTCTTCACTCGCTCGTGAAGAAATGGTCGGCGAAAACTAATCATCGTTCACCTTTACTATTAAAGAACTATAGCAGAAACAAATTGAGAGAGAAAGGGGAAAAGCATAAGACGTATATAGTCGGACCTCTGATATCCCATAATGCCTTACACAGTCAGTTTCCGGTCTGCCTAGTGTACAGGCCTCACCCTAGAGGGCACCACTAGCACACATAGAGAAAGAGGGAGGTCAGAGACACCTATTGTTTTGAAAATTAAACTATGCCAGACAGGAACCTGACTCCCCAGGTGGGCGATAATACAGAATTGCCCCACCGGTGAAGACTCTATGTACCGTTTCAAACCTGCACCATAATATATTATATAAGCCGTTGTCTATTTAGTTCTAACACTATACAACCCTTTCATTGGCTATGATACAGCAGATGGCGCAGGTGGTGACCAAGCCCCTTTACTCCTCCTACAGGGGCATGACTGACTTGGACTCCAGTATCTGTTATAGACCCACATGTTTGTAATGGTCTGCCTTATGTTTGGCTCACTATTTTCTTTCAATATTGATTGTGGGCATAAACACATTATTTCTCTGTGTGCTGCTTTGATTTCTAAGACCTGGGGGGTCTTTTTACATTGAAAGTGGGTATCTTTGTGAGGGGTGTCTGGGCACAAAGGGTAACCCTATGGAGCCCTGGGAGTAAATACCGGACATGCCCATGTGAGCAGCAGGGCTACTGCAGCGTCATCTGGTGTATTAAGCTGATCAAACTAATGTATACGGTTCACATTGTGCGTTCCCTTGTTCTCTCACCCAGTTGGTGAACAAGTAATCAATGGATAATTCATGACGAGTGTGTGTTAGCAAAGGATAATTACACGAGGGTGTAGTCCGACTGTAATTATCCTTTGCTAACACACACAGGTCATGAATTATCCATTGACTACTTATTTTATTACACAATATCAATAGATAATCAATAGAATATCAATAAATTCAAGTTGAAAACAAAAATTATTTCCCTTCCCCGGGACTCGAAGCCTGCCATAGTATGTGTACACGATCGGTAGACACAGCAAAAAAATATACGCCCGGACCGGAACTCATCCCGCCTCCCTCTAGCAGCTGAGCGCAATGCACTAACCCCCCCCACCTGCTGCATTGCATGGATCAGATGACTTACGTGGGTACCTCTTCAGACCTTCTCATCGTGTTTGAGGGCGCCTTCACACGTTAAGTCATATGTGATAAGAACGGGTCATGTGATGTTGCAATATCCACCCTACTTATAAGAATGTAACTGGTCGATATAAAGTTATGCTGACTGAAGCAGTAGCAGATTGGTGGTGATGATGGGGGGGGGGGCTATAAAATAGTGGTACTGGACTTGAGCGTCTCTCTCCCATTAATAATTAATGGGGAAAGGGGTTAGAGCGTTGTTTAAGCTGTTCGAATATACAGTTTGTATAGGACAATCACCGGAGGTGGCCTAATCATTATAAACTTCCTCGCTTCTTCTGTCTCTCCATATACGGCACGTGGCGAGTATGAAACAAATGGGCCTGTCTGTGAAAACACACAATTTCAGGCTCAAATAGCCAAATGGGTGTGACCGGTAGGCAATGTGACACGCATTCCTCGGTCTTCTGTTATCGACCACGGGCTGCAAGTTTTATTGGTGCCTATATATGTACTTGGCTGGGGCCCTATTATTCATGATTCCATCCATGGTCCACTCGAGGAGAATTGTTTGTTTATATATGATTCATTACATTTATATATCTAACTTGTCTTATGTGCATCACATGCTGCGTATGAGCTGTGCAAGGCAGGTATATCCATTGACTGTATCAAATATTCAGGGGAACACAATTCTAAGAGCACTCAAGTTTGAATTAATAGACTATCGTTTGCATCATCTTGACCGAGTCACCCCTGTTCTTTGAAAAAAGGCCCCCAACAGTGTTGATTAAATTATATATGTGATTCAGTGTGTTGCTATGCTATGTAAGTGATTTTTGGCTCAGGCCTCCTGCCTGAGTCTATACCGCCGGGTAGGCGGTGGCGCGCCAAAAATTATTATTTTTTTTTTTTTTCAAATATTATTTAAAAATAGAAGTTATCCATCTGTTATCATGAAAGTCATATTGTGTATTGCCAATTTTATGAAGTTTCAATACCAATAAAAAAATTTCTCTAAAGTCGCTGTTTTCTCACAGAAAATTAAGATTTTAAAAAAGATAACCCTGCCAATAACAGACAACCTCCAATCCAGTCCTCCATAGACTTACCTCCCCCTGCCGCGGGAGAGCAAATTTTCCCTCTTTGTTCCTATATAATCTTGCGCGATCGGTGACAACCGTCTGAATTAAAGACGGTTGTCTCATTGACATAATATATAACAAGCCTGAGCCACCTGTGCTTCAATGCACAACATACAATTTTTCCGTACACTGAAATGTGGTCCTTTTCTTTGGGCCCAGCAGTGGAACCATTGTACATTAATACCAATTGTAACGAGTACAATACATCATTATCTTCTACGTCCATGTAGAGATGGAGAACAGTCCCTGTCTGCGACGTCCTTCTTACCTTTTCCTACTTAGTACCTTACCTACAGGTGCTAAGGATACCATCACCACCATGTTCTCAATGGTCTACGTACTTGTCGAGCTGCTCTAGCACGATGTCGCCATACCAACTCCTTAATTACTGCTCACTCATATTCCCCAGGTTTACACTGGATATTGCACACGTCAACCCTCTAACTGTATAAGACACCCGTTTGTATACAGTATCACAAACAGTCAGGTATATGGGTTAAATACTATATAAATATTTGTTCAAATGAACTTTGCTGTGTTTAAGTCGTTGACCCTGGCTCGTTAGAGAGTCCTCAAGCAGAAGACAAATTGAGGCATTGGTCGGAGAGATAAAAAAAAAATCGGAATTACAGTTCTGTACTGAACCTGTAATTTAGATTCCCATAAAGATAGCAAATGGCCAAAGTGCCATGGGTAATATTGCTGTGTACTTATCTACCTCTACCAATCCATATGAGAGTTAGGAGTGGTAATGAAAACTAAATTCAAGGCCACGCGTTTATCACTCCAACATGACTGGAAATACTAATCACCAATGAAATACACGTTTGTGACATTAAACTGCACATTCTACAGAACTATTTCACCTGAAAAAAATGCCTTATCCTTACTCACACGAATGGGCCTACGCACTAATTATCGGTAGGCCTATGCTTCTTTTCCGTGGTTCTGTAGGAATATTGTTATGCACACCACGGCCTATAGATGTTTCCTTGTAGGCGCTGACTAATCGGTAATACAGGACCTTTGAGAGCAGCTCAGTGTGCTTTGGCTTGAAGTTTAAGCAGGAACTGGGTTAGAGTAAAACATTGAGTTTGTGTCGGTGGGGATGGGCGGGGCCTGTGATGTGTTGGCTGCCGCTTATGTGGATACACGACCCGCGAGGAGGGCCGACACCGCCTGATGTACGTCGTACAGCGTCACCCAACCGGAAATCAGCCTACCACACTTCATTGCACCGTGCCGGGGCCGAAAAGCCTGGCCCAGAAAGCTTTTGCGTTTACAACGCTCGTGTACATCGAGTCTAAGTGTAGGGGGTATGAGATGTGGCTGCCAACGCGTTTGCCTCTTACAGCTTTTGTTTCCTGTGTTTTTGTTTATTCTCATGACGTAATAGCATTAACAGTGGTGAGGGCAGGTTTCTCTGAACACCCTGCTTAGGTGTGTGGCCCCAACTAAAGATCCTAGCGTGCAGGTAAATATGAATTAAAGAAATTTGTGGTTATATTTTAACCTACTTGTCTTCATTGTTTTTTTTTCTTCATTATGAATAATCCCCGCACTGCCTTCCTCGCGTGTCTGCGATCTGACATGGGTGCCGAGGCGGAGTGAACCTGTCGCCGGGCGTTTAAGTTAAGGCGGATTTAAAATTCTAAGAACTCTTTTTGAATAGAGAATGGAAAAATTCCCCAGCAATTGAGCTAGGGGAATGTCATACCATTATGGACGCGTCTTAATCCCCACAGCTTTACGTTTAATGCTTGGCGGAGGACCTTACAGATGTAACAGGGTGGGGTGTTATTACCCCTTGGAGGGGGAGGTTAGGACTCAAACTTCTTCCTCATTTCCCTCTGGAGGAAGTCGAATTGATGAGTCTGGAAGTCTATTTTAAGAACACTTTCATCTACAAGATCTACGAAAATCCAGAGCCTAATTTAGAACTATAGTATACACGAGGGAAAGGGCAGGTCCTAGCAGCCTCTCCACGTTGAGGTGATAAAAATAAACACTGAGGTTGGGAGAATTAACTCAGATTCTGTAGTACAAGGTATACACTATTAACAACGAAGATTCATACAAATGAAGAGAACGATATGATTGTTTGGAAGTTTAATATATGAAATCGAGTATATGTCTCCCTTGTAATGAATTACGGCATAAATCAGTGATGAAAGTCCTCAGGAAGTTTTCTGAAATCAGGATTTTCTTTTTACCAGTATTTTATATTTTTTCTTTCAGTAAAATAACATTTTCTATAGTGCCTAATTTTTGTTATGACTGTCATTGAAATACATTTCTTTGTACAATATCCTTGTTAGGTCCTTCACTCATAATAGGCCCCAACAAGCCCACTGTATGGCTGCAGTCTACCCAGTCAGAGCCACCACCCACACTCAATGTGTACACCCAGTCCCCTCAGGAAATCCTGGAACCCACCACAAACTCCCTTTACTGAGCCATACCCCTCTCAGGATTTACTGAAACTTCTAATAATAATAATAGAATAGTAATAAAATCCACAGACAGCTGTATTCATACACCATAGGGCTGGGTACATACACACCAGTCAGCATGAGAGCCTAAACACAAACTGAAAAAGGAGTCCCCTGGTTGACTCTCTACTGCTCTTAAATAAATGACATGAACATGTATTACAACACACTAGCTTAGTACCGTCCTCATCTGGACACACCTACCATATCATAGGAAAGTATGAATGGTAATATGCTTCTTATAGTTTTTGTATACATGCATGAACTAGTCAGGCAGAGTGAACCCCAGTATGTAGGGGCTCACATTCCTTGACACAGATACTAGAATAGAATTAAGGAGGTCAGGTGGGAGGGTGTGGACAACTCTGGACACCCAACTCCTCCCCACACAAACCACCCTGCACTCTGACACTCTTAGTAGTAGCAAAGAGGCATAATCTAGTATAAGAGATCCCACTCCGCCGTATTGGATGACGAAAGATTGAGCTCCTGAACCGCGTTAATCATAGGAGATGGGGCCAGCTTGCACCAGGGTGTAAACGCGAGGGCTCCCATAGAGCGCAATGTTAAACATCGCAACTTGATCGGCAATTTTGAAATGGAAATCTTTGGAATTAAAAATTAATTCTGGTATCTGTAGATAGCTATTGACATGAACTAAATCATTATCGAGATCATTTAAAAGAAAAATGAGATGTGCAGCGATCAGCATTCCCAAAACGAAGGACACTTTTGACAATTTGACCCCTCTGTGCTAGGCCTTTCCTCTCACGAAGCACAGAGTGCTCAGATTCGTAACTTCACTTTCCACTGTCAGTGTGGTTAAACTGAGCCAATAAATAAAAATCTAAGTACATACAATTTATATTTAGGTCATTCTCTGTCGTATACTATGATATGGAAGTTGTGGAAGGAATACAAATAATTATTTTGATAGGGTGAACATGGGTTGTTTTCATGTGTTTCGGTAGAAAATGCCCAAAATTGACAAGTTGCGTGGGCTATCCAAGGTTCCCCGGACAAGACAGTTCACATAAATAATATCTAAACCTAAGAATAAACATCTTTGAGTCCTGCCCTTTCACCCAGTGGTCGAATTATTTCATTATTCCAAGGATTAATATTTTTAAATAGGTTTGGAAAATGTGTTGTTTAACATTGCGCTCTATGGGAGGCCCCCGCATCTACACCCTGGCTGCACACTGGGTCCCTGGGCGTGCCGAGAACCCCGTCACAACGTTAAACCTATGGGAGGCAGCGAGAGTACTCCGTCTTACTAACCCCAACATTCATCCGTCGGTCTTTGGTAGTAGCCACCTCCACCTCCAACAAGCATCTGGTGCTAAACTACAATTTCTTACCTGGCCGGAAGTAGAATGATGTCACACTGGAGACAAGCATTCACGCTGGCCCAGTTTCTCAGGGACGTGAATCTAATTCAAATTCAGATGAGATCTGGCATAAATCCTTGATCGGGGGCTCTGCCCCTGAACCCCCGTTTTTCTTTTTTCCTCATTTTGTCTTCTTCGGAAAACCATATTCAATTGCACAACAAACCCTTTTACCTTTTCACATGTATATTTTCACATGTAGACATGTGTCAGGACTGTCGGGAAATGCAGCCTCGTAAAGTGGCTAACACTCCCGCTGATCGCCGGACCCCCGGGAACCGCGGCATCGTCAACATTCGTCTCCACGGAGGGCCAGGTCTGTTCTCCAAGCATGCACCCTTTTGCCTCAACAAGTACATAAACTCTAGACAGAGCACACCGGACTGTGGATGTTACAAGGAGATTGATTGAACAAAGAACATTATTGAAAGTCCTCCTACATGAGGTGCAGCACTTCCATCCAGGGGAGAGGGGATGATACACAGAAGGCAGCTGGAGGTCTAACCCTATGCTAGTGTGTGTATATTCACCATGAAGCCTAAACCTTACATTATAGTACATGTGTGGCCCAACGGGGAAGAACGTGCCTCCGGGGGGGATTTTTAGTACTGGTTTTGGCCACCAGGGGGCAGAATATGGGTAAAACACTGACAAATATGCTAAAAAAAGCTTTAGACCATTTTTTTTATAAGGAATCCAGTGGTATGCTTAAAATCGTTCCATCTCCACTGAAAATGTTTCATTTTTGGAACATTGGTTGCCATGGAAACATAGAAAATTGGTAGATAAGGCAATTTCTGGTTGCCATGGAAACCACTCCCCAATTCCAATTTTGAATTTTTGCCACAAACTCATTTTGAAATTCCTTCAGGAACCCAGAACTGAAAACAGAACTCAAAAATTCCCTCTAGAACCAATTTTATGACAAAAACATCACATTTCTTTGGTTATTTTTCCACAAAACTGTATTTCTTTGCATTTTTAGTGTTTATGATAGGATATAATGCATTTAGAGCTTATTTCCTATTTTCATTTGTACACACAAACCTATGTTTGACAAGCAATTACAGCAAAACTACCGGGGATATTTTAGTTCAAGATATCTCATTTTAAAGCCCATGACTTAAAACTTAAAAAAACATTTCCCCCCAGGAGGCATGTTTTCCCTCACCTGGTCACATGTACACACTTAGTGACACTATGAAGCCAACACACCCAATCTAATATTGGTTGCCACGATGCATCAATGCAGTACCAACATGCATTTTAAGCCTATTAGCACTGCATGGGGGTGCATCATAGTTGGGATACATCAACAATTATAAGGCCTGTATGATCTATGAATGCATATAGCCCTAACAAGTAATTAACATCATTACAACCAAAGATGTGAATAGTGAGAGTAAATATGAGTTAATAGCTGCCTGTCATTGTATATGTATTTTTAGTGAGTTATTATCATTTTAAAGGGTGTTTGGGGCATTTGATTGATCATAAAAAATTCAGGAAATTTCTTTTAGGGTCACTTTCATCCCGCGCATTACATTCACCGGTACCATGGACTCCTGTGATGGGAGAAAGGGTCTAGATGTTCAAATTATAGAAAGGGATGCCAGTCCTGAGGCACAGTTATCTCTGTTCGCGTTTACCCCTCCCCCCCCCCTCTATCTCTGTGTCAACATTGTGCGGTCCTGAAAGCACATGGCTTATTTTGCTTAAAAACCTTCATGCAATAAGCAGGTGAGTAGTGATTGACCACTGTTATTGTCAATACTTATTGAATTCAAGTACATGTACTTACGCTCTATGGTGAGTAGGACAGTAGGCTGATAGGAATAATGTAAGGCTATTTCTGACTTGTACTTCTGGGCACACCTGGACAAGTGACATCACAACTGCATTTACCCCCATACTATATTCTATTCAAGTGAGCTAGGAGAACGGGGTATAAAATAATACATGAATCAATCACATTTTATTTAAAGAAGGTGTATTTGAAGCTAAAAGACACATAACAAAGGCTAAATGTTCAATATGAATGCAGTGAAAATAGCCCCTTGTGACATAGAGCAGCCTCACCACAACATCAACTACTTCAATGTGTCTCCCCCACATGTTTAGTCCATGGAGCTTGTGTTTAATAGGATAAGATATGTCCCAATATACTATCACAGGACAGTTTTGTGAAGCACAGGTGATATATTCAAAGGGTTTCTCAGTGGAACACAACCGCGGGAACACATCGTCTTTAAACCAACTTAATAGCAGCTCTCCCAGGCCAACATACCCTCAGACAAGGAAAGGGACGATTATATTCGGGTGGCATGGGCACTGTGCAGAAGATACTAGGGTAACTGGCATTTACCCAATCCAACACGAAGGTCCATATACAAACAAGTGTGAACACTGTTCCTTAGTCTATACTGTTGATAGACTATTCTACTTCATAGTAATATTGCAGAATTTTAAGCTAGGCCATGGGGACATATGCAGGTAAGGCCTGGAGTTACAAGAGTACTTGGATTAAATTTATAGAAACCAGGCAAAACTGAAAGTTGTGTACTAGAGTTACTCCTACTGGAGTTACCCTAGTACATGTACTTGTTATTGTAAACAAACCAAGTTACCCTAGTACTGGCAAATCTAAAACCTCTCTACATTATTGTTCTAGACAATGTCGGCCTACAGTTATTAGCTCAGGCGATTGTGCAAGTTGTACACCACATCAAAACAACTTAGCATTACTCAAATCAACAGAGATATTGTGAAATTTTCTCTTTTAATTCACTATACTACATATAGGATTCGTCATGTTGGATGGGGTAATTGGCCAGTTACCCTTGTGCCTTCTGCACTGTGATGAGAGTTGGTGGTCTGAACACCGAAGAAAGGTGTCGGTGAAGGGACGGGAAAGGGTACTAAGCCATGAACATGATAGGGGGCAGGAGGTAGATGGGGTTGTGGTATGTCCACATGGCTGTTGATCATAATGCCGGCGGCGGCAGGAAGAGACCCCTCTTCCTGCACCCTCCTCCTCCTCCTGTGGTACAGACGGCAACGTTCAATATTGTCGCCGGCCTGCACGGCTGACCGGCCATCGGCCTGACAACGAGTGTCTGTCAGAATGAAATCACATGAGGCCACTCCACAGAAAGCCCTCTCCTCCTCCTACTGTGATGCTGCCCACTGGCTTGTCGCCAAAGCACACAGCAATGGGAATATATAAGGCAGCTAGAGATAAGCATTCACAGACCCTGTCCCCTTCATGCTCATTGGTACCACCTCTTAATTCCTTTCTGTCACCACTGCAGCACTTCCATCCAGGGTGTCCATGGGAAAAGACAAGAGGAAGAGAGAGGGGCTTTGTGAGTACATCTTATAAGAGAAAAATGTATTGTACATAACTATGCCCATGCAGTTCTCATCTCCATCCCAGATTCCGGCATCAAAAGGGGGAGTCAGCTGGTATCTAACACAATAAAGCAATTGTTAGACGGCAATCGTCGTTGGAATGGGATCGATGGCGTGTCATTTACAATTCCGTGCCTCACCTACTTTAAGCAGTGGTGCAGAACGACTTAATTCCAGCTCACAGGGGCGTTGTCCATGATCACTGGACAGAATAGAATTCTCAATTCTATTCCTCCCGACCACATTTTCTTAGAATTCCTTGGAATGACTTGGTGTGTAGGAATATAAATATAACATCTAATATTGTAAATATTTTACATTCCCCACACCCCCTTTGAACGTAAATCGTCAGCATGCATGGCATGGGCCAATAACTTAGTTAGAATTTTATCAAATCAAAAGGGCCTTGATAACTCCATTATGAAAAATGCACAATACAAGCACCTCATCTCTTACAATTACATCTGTGTGTGAAATGTATTCCAAATGCACCACACGTATTAAGATAGAATTAGGAATTGAATAGCCATGAGCTATTCAGAGCGTAAAGGCATTAAAGCAATTCAATATGTCATAAATCCATGCACTTCCAGAATCCAAGCCTTCATTGCGATGATGTTAATAGCATCGGTAAATTAAGATGTTAATTGTATATCGATAGGAGTACTGACCGATCTAGCGGTCAGTATAACACCTGGGTAAGGGCTGTAGGGGTTGAGGGGCAATCATGCAGTATGGCCATCTGTTAACCTAAGTATCATGGACTGGTGAATATGTATACGCAATAATTTGGAGTTGCAAGCCGCGTCAGCGGCCGGGAGCGTAGCGACCGTAGCAACTCCATAATGTTTTCGGTTTTCTCCCTGTCACCTATGACGTCATCGGTGACGTCATGCTGCCTTAGTGACGTCACCCGCAGTGGCTAGTGATGTTGCCATGATCTATGAGCGCAACTCCTATCCGTGGTCCTTGCCACATTTTTCTTGTTTTAAGAGACTTTAACACGACTAAATACCATGACACAACCGGCATCCGCACCTGTATGTGGCTATTGATTTTGAAAGCACGAGTGTACATAAGTGTGGTGCTTGACAAGGGGAAGTATAGACAACCATCACAGGGAACATTGTTTGGTGAAATCCTCCCAGCCACGACTTCACTCTATAGGTTTTAGGTTAATGCTTTTGATATTATACTTGGCTTCCCTAGCCCACTTAAAAGGATCTATATCTCCTCTTACCTATCCTCTTGGAGGGCTTCCCTAGCCCACTTAAAAGGGTCTATATCTCCTCTTTCCTATCCCCTCAGATGTGTGTGGTGCACATATGCGCGGGCACCGACACATTCCTCTGTGAAATTGTGTAATGTCGTTCTCGCCATGAATATGACCTTAGCTGTCGAAATGGCGTTAAACATCTATTACTCACTCACTCACCTATCCTCTTGGATGTGTGTGTTGCACATATGCGTGGGCACTGACACATTCATCTGTGAACTCGTGTAATGTTTCCGCCATGAATATGACCACAGCTGTCGAAATGGCGTTAAACATCTATTACTCACTCACTCTTGATATTATACAGTATATCATCAAATAAAACGATGCAAATGTAATGTATGCTGGAATACACAATTGAAGCATACCCTGACGCAGACAGCTCCAGGGGCCCTTACCAGGGCTAAAATGTACCGATGGCCTGTTTACGGGTGCCTCAGCTCCATAGGCCCTTACCAGGGCTAAAAGGTACTGATGGACTATGAGGGAGCCCACCGCCTACGGGTGACTAGTACTACAGCTGACACCTGCTGTTCAGCTGTCTTATACTGCTGGCAGCCTCTTGCTACCTTTAGAGAGGATGGCGTTGACAGACTGTTAAAGAGATCAGATCCTATTCTGCATCGTTAATGGTCAGGATGAGCTGCTCATGTGTTGACCTGTTCCTGAGGGAGCAGGTCAGGGAGCATAGTGAGTGTTGTTAGACATCCTTCACCAAGGCAGAAGAATAGTTCACATCTGTATACATATAACCATCTATTACTCACTCATATATAACCATATATTACTCACTCACTCACCTATCCTCTTGGATGTGTGTGTTGCACATATGTGTGGGCACCGACACATTCCTCTGTGAACTCGTGTAATGTAGTTTCCGCCATGAATATGACCACAGCTGTCGAAATGGCGTTAAACATCTATTACTCACTCACTCTTGATATTATACAGTATATCATCAAATAAAACGATGCAAATGTAATGTATGCTGGAATAGACAATTGAGGAATAGGGGCCTACCCTGATGCAGACAGCTCCAGGGGCCCTTACCAGGACTAAAATGTACCGATGGCCTGGTTACGGGTGCCTCAGCTCCATAGGCCCTTACCAGGGCTAAAATGCAACGATGGACTATGAGGGAGCCCACCGCCTACGGGTGACTAGTACTACAGCTGACACCTGCTGTTCAGCTGCCTTATACTGCTGGCAGCCTCCTGCTACCTTTAGAGAGGATGGCGTTGACAGACTGTTAAAGAGATCAGATCCTCGTTAATGGTCAGGATGAGCTGCTCATGTGTTGACCTGTTCCTGAGGGAGCAGGTCAGGGAGCATAGTGAGTGTTGTTAGACATCCTTCACCAAGGCAGAAGAATAGTTCACATCTGTATGACAGACTGTTTTAATTTGAATTACAGTGACTGGGAAAAAATGCAGTGCCTACTGTGGGCATCTTAGGATAACACCTCAGACGATATTGATCTATATTTTAAGTGTGCTGATTTCCATATCTAAGATGGGTAGTGAGCGTCATACATATAACCATAACTATTCAGGATGTGCCCAACTGCAGACCAACCAGACCATGGGCCAACCGAACCACACAGAGTGTCTCCTACCCAAGTGTGCTGTGTTTATACACGCATGTTAGTTCGTGATATGAAGTATCAAGTAGAACGCCTGGTGACGTCCAGTTCCACCTGTCTTAAACACTATGTTCCCTTTTTAGGTATAAACTAGTGTGCTACCTGAGTAAAGACAAGAGGAGTTGGTGGTTGGGAAATATGGTACTTCAGGCTTCGTCATATAAATAGTCTCAACATGACTGTATGTATTTCCCTACTAACTGAAGACAATTTACAGAGTTTTGATTGAACCAAAATATTCTCAATATTTGAACGTATTATGTCACTATGCTCTGAGACCCATACTTCTAGGCACCATCACAGCAGCAAACCATCCCTATTGCTGCTCGGCCATGAGCGGCTCAGACAGTCTTTAAAGCAGCTCTCACTGGGCATGAGCTGCTCCTCGCGCCCCAGCCATAGAGCAGACAGGGTGAGCAGTAGGAAGGAGAAGCTCTTTGTGTCCTCAGAGATTAATGTGGTTTTAAGGAAGGGGTCCATTTTAATAGCACTGTCCTTTCAGTGTTTGCGAATAACTCAGGGTATTTTTTTTTGCCGCGATAAGAAGGATATGAGTTGATGGGAGGAAATTGCTCATCCTCAATGTGGTGGAGGATGGATAGGGCAGCAGGACTGTGGAAAGTTGTTTACCCCCTGCCCCACTCCATTCCATCTTCTGACAGTCCGATCGGCAAAGATCTCGCCATTCCAGATAAACGCTGTGTTATTACTGTCCTTGCTACCTTGACTCGTTCATTCTGTGGTGGCCAGTGTGCCAGCCCTCGATACACCCCAGTCTGATAGCCATACAATACAATATTGTCTCGTGTCTCCACCTATGGTCATTTTAAGTCAATGCATACTTTAATGTAGCAAGTATCATTAGGTGTGTTAAACTGAGAAGAAACGGGGTTTCAGTTGTTCCAAAAATGAGTTACATGTGCCTCAATATGAAGCAAAGCAGCCTCATGTCATCCGGCCGTCTAAGTTACCAACATGACCAATCCTGAATCCGCCAAGTTTTCTCTCATTTGTATCTCACATCTCAAGATTTTGCATTGACTTACAATCATATCCCAAGGGAAATTTCGGTATTACCAAGGAGGCTTTGTCAAGTCTATTTGGTGGCTGATGGGGAGGAGATGGCCCACTGTGACAGTGTAATAGCAGTCGTGATGGAGCGCGCCATGGGAGACTGACGCTTCTTTCTTCACCAGCCTCCAACGTATTTACTCCCATCATCCTAGTTCGAAAGGAAGAATCGAATCGCGCCCATTACGCAGTGTATTAGTATCATTTAGTCAATGCTCTAAGTAAATAAAGTCAGAATCACCAGCCGCTGCTCACTACTATTACGAGGTTAATGCCTGGTTGGGGAGGAGTCAATGTAATCTTCCTGCAGCACTGACCACTCTGTATAATAGACAGGGAGAGCAGCCTAACCGGGTCTCAGCCTTACCCTGTCGTGTAATAGTGGTTCAGGTTACTGTGTAATACTCTTACATGATACATTGTATACCTTGCTCAGGGCCTAAGGAAGGAGAAAAACGGTATCATTCAAATGTCCATATATTTTTCTTTCTAAAGGATACAGTGACACTTTGCAGAGCGATGAAAGAGAGGGATGGGAGGGCGGGGGGTAATATGGGCACACATGGAGCTGTCGCGGATCCCAATGTAGGACAAAGTGCTGGATTTCATGAAAGAGGATTTATTTCCTTTAGCTTATCCCCAGATGGGCATATCTTTGATACATATTGTCAATACATAGTTACATATACGTGATATTTGGCCCAGCGAAGGATAGGGAGGCACATCTCAGATTCCCCCCGAGAACCAGTCCCTCTCCAGTATTAGATATATGGTTGTGGGTTGGGTTTAGGGAACATAAGACTGAGTGTGGTTGTACTGGTACAGTAGTGCTGCGTTACTGTCCTTAACTGCCTACAGGAAGCACAGCCTTATTGGCTTGGCCTCAGGTCATTGAACCCCTGTAAATCATCATAGACAATAGCACTAGCTACACAGCTAATAGGATGACTCTGCCATGAGCAGGTTAATGACAGGATCGACCAGCCCGCTATTTCCGCAAGCCCATAGAGGTTGATCCTATCAAGGATCCCGATTCAGGCCAGGACATGAGTAGCTCCAGGGAGGACAGGTACTCCGAGCAGCTGCTATAGGGAGAGGGCCAGTAGAGTATGTGTGTGCTGATCTATTTACATGTACTAGGTTGGGAAAGGAGCATCCGGTATTGAACAATAGGGATATAGTGAGTGCTTTTCTGCATAGGAACAATGCCAAGAATGAACCCAATATCATATCGAATTTAAAAATGATACTGAATACCTGCTCCTATATTGATCCATTGATATCACAATCATAAGAGTGGCCTCGATTGAATTATCGCAAAAATATGTGTGGTATTAATTTACTGCCATTTTCAATTTCGCATGGATGCTGCTTATATTCACAAAATAATGAAGAAATTACAGTTTGTCACGGCTCCACATCAGTAGCAATGGGTGTGGGCCAGCTTAAAATCCCATGCAGGCAGGTTTAATATGCCCCTAGGCCATGTTACACAAAATATTAATGGCAGAGTTTACTTAGAATAAAGGCATTTTGCACTCAATTAAGCACACAATCACATACTTCGTACGGGTTCATAGGCGGAACTGCGCATTTCCTTAACAGTTCTAACGTATTTATTTAGGTTTCTATAGCAACGATATGCGTTAATAAATTGGCGTTGATGCAGAGTGCTTGGTCACGCATCTGGTAGAGGTAAGGATAGGACTTTCTTTTCAGTGCAAATGCATATTGATATGCATGATAATCCTTAAATTCAATTATAGTCATATTTCTGTCCGCATTTTACTATTTCGGAATTAAATGAACGGTGTAAATCCAGTATTCTTTAGAATTATGGACCATAGACATCTTGATGGCAGTCGTCTTGAAAACACATGAAGAGTGTGAACAAGGTACGTGTATATACCCCACGTGTAAAATGCGGCCTAACTATTGACGTAACGCCATGTAGGTGATGGACGGTTCGCTGACCAGAGGACAGTTAGGTCCAGCTGTAGGAAGAAATATCTATCTGCTCATCTGTCTGGAAGGACACGTATGTTTGGTTTCAATTTATTGGTGGATATATCAATGAGATGACCACTTAGTTAAATGGTGTTATACCACTCTGTATAATAAGCAATATAACTGGTGGCTTCTGTCTCCCCCTGCCTACTATACACCCATAATCCACACACCTTTTAAACCGCTGAATGGCTCAGGGACTACTGCGATCCCCATATACCGTATCATGTAACTGTAAGTAGTACTAGCAAATGAACCTCAATTGCGGGTCAACTCGCGTCAATACTAGAGTATTAGAAAAGCGTACCGCTCAAAACTAGGCTTGGCCTTTGATCCACCTAGATAGAATAACACAGAGACCATTTATGTAATGTTCTTGACACAGTCAAAGCCATGGCTGTCAGGACCATCTAGTAAACATGAAATCTCTGCAAACCAATTGCAGTCATTGCTTTCACTCAGCGGAAGAGCCCTCTGTCAATGAGCCCTTATGGACTTCCGGTAATACAACAGTGATGGCGGCGCTGACCAGACAGAGGTCATTTCCTCCAGTGGTTGTGGTCAGGCCTGCTATAGCCCCCGCCCACCCACCCCGTCACTCCCTGATATCCTAGTCAGGAGGGTGCCAAGTTCTAGGTGGCCTCACCACTGGACTGTGTTGACTTTGGCTGCTGCAGCGTCCTGGCCTGGCAGGTCCATTAGAGCCTGTTGATGTAGGTTGTTTAAAAGGCCGTGTCTCTGGCCCCAGCCGCTGGTGACAGTAAACTCAGCCTTCTGCCCCTTCCCTCCCAGTGAACCACCTGAGCAGGTCGGCAAAAGGCCCAGTACTCTTGAGCAGCTCTGTGCTCCTATTATGCCTAAGGAGCTCTGCGAACACGACAGTGTCACGTGGAATGCTTTAAGAGCCGTGATGGATTTATGCCTTTCTCCATACTTTTTAGCCACTGAAATTTAGCCACAAAATGTTTGAAGGGACCGTCACTGCACTGTGAACAGTGTGCCACCAAAAAGAGTGCTCTGTGAACAGCACGCTGTCATGCACGCTTCTTTGTGAACAGCACACTTTCAAAATCGTGGGGTGGTAGCGGTCATCATCCGAGGTACTCTTATAAACATCACACTCTGACAAGGAGGGCCGTATTAACCCATTAACCAGAGGTGCAGTATGAACAGCACATCATCACCAGAGGTGCTGTATAAACAGCCTACTGTCACCAGAGGTGCAGTATAAACAGCCTACTGTCACCAGAAGTGCAGTATAAACAGCCTACTGTCACCAGAGGTGCTGTATAAACAGCACACTGTCCCCAGAGGTGCTGTATGAACAGCACATCATCACCAGAGGTGCAGTATAAACAGCCTACTGTCACCAGAGGTGCTGTATAAACAGCACATTGTCCCCAGAGGTGCTGTATGAACAGCACAGTCACCAAGGGTGCAATGAGGAAAGCACAGTCACCAAAGGTGCAGTATGAACAGTACACAGTCACCAGAGGTGCTGTATGAACAGCACATCATCACCAAAGGTGAAGTATGAACAGCCTACTGTCACCAGAGGTGCTGTATAAATAGCACAGTCACCAAACGTGCAGTATGAACAGTAGACTGTCATCAGAGGTTCTGTATGAACAGCACAGTCACCAAAGGTGCAGTATGAACAGTACACAGTCACCAGAGGTGCTGTATGAACAGCACATCATCACCAAAGGTGAAGTATGAACAGCCTACTGTCACCAGAGGTGCTGTATGAACAGCACAGTCACCAAAGGTGCAGTATGAACAGTAGACTGTCATCAGAGGTTCTGTATGAACAGCACAGTCACCAAAGGTGCAGTATGAACAGTACACAGTCACCAGAGGTGCAGTATGAACAGCACAGTCACCAAAGGTGCAGTATGAATAGTACACAGTCACCAAAGGTGCAGTATGAACAGTACAGTCACCAGAGGTGCTGTATGAACAGTACAGTCATCAGAGGTGCTGTATGGACAGGACACTGTCCCCAGAGGTGCCATATGAACAGCACTCACCAGATGTGCTATATGAACAGTACACTGCCACCAGCAGTGCTATGTAAACAGCATATATCTTCATCATAGGTACTCGCTGACCAGGCCAATGTCAGATGAAGTGCTTTGTAAACAGCAAACTGTTACATGAGGTGCTGTGTAAACAACCCCGGTCACGTCACAGTACATTCCATAAGCTTTCGATTAACGTGACAATCTTGCATGAACCTATTAACTGAATACGTGATGTTCTTGGACTGGTCTGCTCTGTACCAGGATATTTTATCACTAAAGATGGCCAGATTTCAAAGAAATTAGATTTGTAACTATATATATTTACTTGATTGACTAGACGTCAATCAAGTATTTACTTCTATCTAAACCTTACCATATTTTGCAGATACAGTGTCTCCATGAGCATTGCAAAGCTGTTACCTTATAGGACAGGGACCCTGTATAAATCTATTGTGCTGACAAGGCATATTAAGAGGGCTACTAGCAGATTATTTACACATGGGAATAGAGTATTGATGTTGTGTCACCTCTGGGTAATCCTTAACCCTTTAACAGGCCACTTACATATATGTACAACCATACAAAGGCCTTATTGCCCTAAGGTTGGTGTGATGCACTAACACTCTGTGTCCCTTGAGGTACTCAACTAGTTCTGCTCTAGCCAATCTCAAAATTCCACTACAAGAGTGTAAGACAGGCACCTCTCTAAAGGGAACCTTTAAACCTTGCACATATGCATCACTGACTTTTAGCCCTTTAAGAACAAGATCACTTACACAATCTTATTATCTGATTGACTAGACATCAATTTCTAACATTGCAGCCCTGGTGAGTTATGGCCATAGTACATGATAGTCAATCATACTTGTGCCTGTGGCACAGCCTTAGACATTTTTATATATACTAGCTTTGCGGGGCTCGTTTCCGATTTCGTTTTTCCCTCAGTATAGTCACTTGCATTTCCTCCTTTCCACCTAATTGAGGTACACTGGCTAGGGAAAATAAGGGGACAGGGGGTGGTTACCCAATAATGGGAAAGACCCTTATGATAAAATTATAGGCCCCTGTTGTATCAAACTGTTCTACCGCTAGGCACCCTAACCGATGCCTCCTCCCTCCCCACAATGAATTGCTCCCACACAACATACCTTCCAATGATATTGACGCATATTGATAGGGATGTGTTGTCAAAGTTTGGTTATGCTAATTTACAAGAGTACCCATTCTCTTTCCCATGAACCCAGTATCCGACGATTCATATTGAGAGGGGGGAAAAATAGAAGACACCTTTTTCCATCATCCGTACTACCCTGTCTTACAAGTTACAGTTACATTCAGAGGTTGGGGCTTGTGTGCAGGGTAGTCACCACTTACTGACTTGAGGTGTCAGTTTACGTTAGCTATGAGAGGTACGAACCCCCTGCTTCCATGTGCCTTCTCCGTCAACCCTCCCTAACCCAGCCTTCAAACGGGCTGCCGCGAAGGGCGGGCGTCAATAGTTCGTTACCTAGTCGATAGACGGCGTTAGCGGTCACTTGACTGTCTCGCCTGCAACGGTAAGGATGTTGGTGGCGGTAGGGGTACGCCTCGCCTACTGACAGCCCAAAGTACCCTCTTCCCTGGCCAGAGCCCGCTGCTAGGAAATCCAATTGTAACCAGTGTCGTCTGCACACTTAGACGTCGTTCTAGCTTGATTTGACTGGCAATTTGAGCTTCTCCTGCCCGCCTGCGAGCTACTGACGTCCTATATTGGTACTGAACAGCACAAGGGTAGGCTGTAGCCATACTGGGCAGCCCAATCCCTCTCCTCTCTTAGAATAGCTCCTTCCTTCCCCGCTTTAACCGGTCAGTGGGGGATTACCTTTGGAAGTGGAAGGGAAATAGTGTCAATATGTGGTTTGCTATTTGCACTTTGGTCTGTGGCATGGCCTTACCTCACTAGTGTGTGCAACCGGCCCATGCCCTGTGATTTAGGGTACTTCCCTTTTGTTTCCTATCCCTTTGCCCCCATGCACTGTCGCTTAAGCCTCTCTGACCATCCCTTTATCCCTGCATCTAATACTATATTCAGTATGCACATTCAGAACCTTCTTATTGCTTGATGCCCCACCGTTTAACCACTTGACTTTATCCTCATTACCTACTTAGTCTTAGGGGGTGATCACCTTTTAGCAACGGCGAGGGGTGGCGGACCTGCCAAAGAAAATTTGCCCCCTCCCTTCTCAAAGGTCAATTTTTTGGCGTAATTCATGCCTAAAATATTTCTCTATTTTGATGGCCTATACACTCCAGGCTACACTAAACAGGATGTTTATTCATCCGCTTCTTGATTGGGTGGCAGTGACTGCGAAGGTCAGTAAAACCTTGGGCATTAACAGTCATTGAATATTGAGACTTCACTGGAGCAGTTGTATGCTCCTCATTCTCTAACTGATAAGGCAATCAACTCTTAAGCAAATTCTGCTTTTCCCTTTGTTGCAATCATTGCTAATGCAAAGGCAATTGTGACCCTTCTTCATTCTCTACCTTTAGAAAGCTCAGACACAGAGTCAGCACTGTGGAAATAAAAAGGTGTCTGAAGATCAATACTCAGTGGGAGCTGGAGGTAACAATGCCTTCTTTAGAGTCTAAACAAGAAGCCGATGGACCGTGGAGCAATGGAAGCACTGGCTCAAGAGCGCATCCAGCGGGGGGGGGAGGGGCGTTGGTGGGCTGATGTCGGAGGGCCTGGTTGTCAGTAGTTGGCTGTATTGTAGGCTCTGATAACACTGTTATGCTAGCTATGTATGTGTGGGGAGGGGACCACTCGTAACATCTTCAGCCTCCATGGGAATTGGCTGCAGTTGTTCTGCTGCTCACGTAATCTTACACAGTATTTTGCTCGCTGTCAGCTCGGCAACCGCTCAGTATCGCTCCATTTGACGTCATCCTATTTGGGGGACACGTCCATCAGCAAATGCCAATCTACCTTCAATGACAGACAGGCTTGACGGGACCGTCCCCACACCAAACCACAGTCACTCTTCTGAATGCCCCTTTGGTGATGGGTCTGAGAACACCCTAAAATGGTTCTCCATGGGTGTCATAAGTGGTCCCAGGATGGCTATGCCATACTACCAACCAAGCGATCGCACGGTGGCGCAGGTCCTTACGATCAGATGGTGCATTCCCACAGCGTTCAGTGTCTACCAGAGGGGTAGATCTTACATTATGTAATAAGACCACAGGAGGGTTCCATTCACGACCCTCCCCCTGATCCATTAGGCTCTTCTTGTAATTGGCCGCCTCAAGTGTCAACCCCTATTATCTGTAATCATGTAGATGAGAAACTGACAGCGCTATACTTTGGGTCAACTTTTTTTATGCTCGTGAATAGATTGACAAAGTATGTAAATCTACATGTTCTTTTATGTATTTCTATTACGGACAATACAATAAGTTGATCATGAATACGTGACTTACGTCGTAAGCATGCACCTGCGCCCAATCCCCGTCGACACGCTTTTTCTCGTGATCCCAACAAAACATCTCGCGATGCGAATTGAGCCCTCTGTCGTCTGAAAAGATTATTATGACTATGTACATGTAGCATGATATGAATTAAGAGTGCCTGCTGTTGTTATGAATCCTTGCAGCAAGAAAGGGTGATTTTTTTTTTATGATTTATTGGATAAAGTCATGTGTAGATTAAATCTGGTGGAATGCTCATACTTTTGCCTGTAGTGTCCACATGTTCAAAGAACTTACACCAGGAGATTCACAAGACAGTTATCCTTCAAGTAAGGTGTATTGGATGGCAGGCCTGCCAATAGAAATTTGCATTCTTAATAGGTTAGCCTAAGAAAAATCTCAAAACTTTTATCAACAACGTCTCTGAAAAGTGACCTTCTCTTGTATTGATCTCTATATAGTACAGGTATTCCCCTTGTCCCCTGTTTTACATATATTTACTTGATATAATTTCTGTGACTGAAACTTTTTCTTTCAATTTCTAATATTTTCCTCTCTTTTTGCTTGCAGGAAAACGTGGAATACGTGTTCCTCGTCATCTTCACGGTAGAGGCGTTCATGAAGATCCTAGCCTACGGTTTCCTACTACATCCCGGTGCTTACTTACGAAACGGATGGAATATGCTAGATTTTGTAATTGTAGCCATAGGGTAAGCCTTTCCTTTACTCCTACATCATTTTGAGGCCGTCAGTGGTTTAGGGCATATATAAAGGGGTATATATATATATATATATATATATATATATATATATATATATATATATATATATATATATATATATATATATATATATATGACAGTTTAGGTTTACGAAGGATGTAATAAAGTGTTTGTCGAATTTGAAAAGGAGGAGTACAGTTGGTGCCCTGATATTTGTAGATATAATTCAGCCTGTTCATTTTTACATTTAAACCTTCGAACCATTTACCATGGTTACTGCCACCTGTATTTTTGATTGCTTAATATCTAGCAAGTTGCTGGGTACTGCTTAGTAGTTGATGATAAACACCCACCTCGTTAATTCTGCAATAGCCATAGTTCAGTATCAATTATAAGCCCTATGCTTGGTGAGGATCATAGCATTAAAAAATAATGAATCTAGCTTTGCTCTTAATAAGTGAAATATCTTATATTCATGTGCCTTTGCCTGATTGTACTGCCTTCATAACTGCATTATTGGATTGCACTGCTTCAGAAAGCAACAAGCAATTGCAATAATTGTATCAATGTCTCTCAATTTGGTCCCTCTCTTATCCATTCCTATTAACCCATGCTATTTAGTCCATATTAGATGCCATTCACTAATTCTATATAATTCACAAAGACTTGAAGTTTGCTTGATGACTATGTCACTACATGCACTCGCATCAGCCGGAAGGGGTTCTTCACATTAAATGTAATAGTATCTATACATTAGATATACAGTATTGAGAACAACATTTCGTTTGTAACATAGATAAAACTTTTGTATTTTGGTGTTCTAATTAGCATTATAAAAAGGAGTGCCAAATGGAGAAGAAAAGGCTGTTATGGGCACATAATATGCATTGTAGTCACACAGTGTTTTTGTAAACATCAAACAAAGGGGTCAAACAACACATGTCCCCCACCCATACACCACATTATTTATTGTTGTAGACAACTCGGCTCTCATATTTTACAGTCAGGGTGCCAACCTAGGACTACAATTTGGTACTTGCTCCAGCATTGAACAAATGTGTGCAGCATACTCCCAAAAGGCAGCTCATTGAAAATTATTAATCATTGTGAGTGTCATATGGTACACATTATATATACACGTACATGATCCCTTACTCTAGTCCATGTGTAAATATACTAATACATTTTCTACCAGAGAAAGGAGTATAGTTGGTGGCATAGTCTACCATAGAGTATAGGGTCTATTTGTATCCACGGGGTAAGATAACCTTGTGCTGCTGAGTCTCTTCAGGGAAGAGCTTTAGGCCTGGGGTTTAGGGGTAAAAAGTCCACACAGATACTGGAGCAGTAGACTCAAGTCACAGGCTGGATTGCCCCAGTCCTCCTCCTTGCTGGAGAAGAGTAGCTTATGACAGGTGTCTTGGCAACGCACACCCGTCGCCATGGCAACAGACGATGCCAAGGTTTATGCCGGAGGCCACGTTGTGTGCTTTACAAACTCAAAGTCAACAACAAAAGGAAAACATGATTTTTTCTAAAATCATAGAAGATAGTAGTAATGGATTGGTAACTATTTTGGTATTCGTTATAGCGAATGTGCTTGTGTGAAAAGGTATGCAAAAAATACCGGTTCTCGATCAAGTATGATAGGTAATGGCATAATTACATTCCTTTTACTATCTCGCTGGATGAACAGTATATGAAGTAGATTCCAGGTGCCATCATCCTAAATTTGAATAAAAACCTTTCAATAATTTGTCTGGAATTTATACAGGTATAGTTTATATATGTCTAGTAATTGCTTTGGGAGTTGGCCCGATGTACGGAAGCCAAAGAGGCATACAGTAGGATGTGAGTAAATAACTAGTATGGTAGTAAATGGTGATCTATAAGAGCCATGCGGGATAATTGAAATTCCATTCAGAATATATTTGGCTTGTTTGACTCAGCTTTAGAAAAAGGGGGCAAATGGATGCGTCATGTCACCCTTGAGTTTGCCTGCATATACTGGTGATTAAGTGATATTTCTCATGGTTGTTTCATATATTCGTATACGCTGCACTCAATATGTTAGAGCTGTATATAGTCTATGATTAACATGGATTGTGTTTGTGATAACCATGACAATAAATCTCAAGTATCCCAATGAATAATCCTCCCAAAGTGCACCCATACACGCGCGGTTTAATACTTTCATCAATGATCTCCATCCAGAAATGATAGTTGTATACAAAAATCCCATCAGCATTTATGGAAACTGTAAAACCAAAGGTGATAAACACTCCCCATTAAACCTTTCAAGATCAGCATTGGCTAGTAGTAGTAGGTCCTCCTTCGCAGCATCATGAAAAGCCCTCGAAACATACAAAGAACACCAGCAGAGATTGTATTACGGAAGTTGTTACTTTTGAAGAGATGGATTACGTACGCTCCACGCATTTAGTATGGCTCTTGTGTAGAGGAGTAGCGGTGAGGTAGCCAATAGACCATTGGGCATCTGTTCCTGGTATGTGTGCTTAGTTGAAAGGTCTACATGGTATCTTTAGTGCTCTCCAGCAAAGGTAAATTTAACAAAGATAAGAGAAAAGAAATTTACCTGTGTACTCCCTGTTTTCATTTAACCATTCAATTCCCTTTCCAAAATAATATCATTTGCAAGTGATTTTCTCATACCAGCCTGGACAAATCACACATGACATGAGACAGAATAGTAATTTAAATGTCTCCCCAACTTTCGAGGAGGCCCCGGTGGAATTCTTGCTTTATGATAACATTGGTGATTTTGAGAATGGTACACAGAGAGTATAATGTTAGCCAGAAGAAATCATAATAATAATAATAAAAAAAACAACAAAAAAAAAACATATCACTTTGGGCAATAACTATGGTGTGACTTGCAGTGGGTTATTTGCTTTTCCTCAGTGTGATGGTCACCATGCAGATCTGTGGTAGGATAGATTCACCTGAGCCGGACACCTGAATGTAAACCGAGTCGTATGTGTGACGATACCTATAATTTGCGTATAACTATAAATTCTGGTGCTGTTCACTCCAGTGCAGAGATTAGTATGCATAATATTCTTATCAACATTTCTTATGAAATTATTTTTAGGAATTCTCTCTTACTTTTGTTGGACTGAAGGTATTGTCCAGCTTAAGGTGAATCTACCCTATACATGTGCCATTACACGGCACTGTGGTAGGTAAAGTTCACTGGTCGGAACCTTATTGTCTTTTATCAATTATTATCAAGTATATTATATCTGGCATTGATATAACGTGTACGTGTTGTCACCTACAATGTAGGTTATACTGTCGTCATAACCTTTTCAGGGGCGTAGGAAAAAGGGGGGGGGGCAGAGGGCCCTGGGCCCCCCAATAATGAAGAGGTTCCCTATTTATGCCTATATAAAAATATAGCAGCCCCTCCAATCAAATTTTGCTTCCTACGCCCCTGTTTTTGGTGTCTTAACAATTTTCCCAAGATTGATATATATTTTCTCGTTATATTTAAAGTGGATGCAGCGCACCGCTATACCCACAAAGATAAATCAAGAAGTGAAACACAAGAGGATTTTGGAGGCATAGTTCTTATTATTAGCGTAGCAATTAGCAATTTCAGAAATTGTGATTGCCCTTTTCTTCGATGAAGTTTATGAAATATTTTGGACCCTTTCATTACACCGTCAATATTCATTATCTCGGCCAGTGGTGTATGTTAGAAAAGTCAAATACCATTAGTTTTGGAGAGAATGTTTCTACGTCCCAATAAAATGTTTCTAAATATCAAAATGCCTAGTCTAAATCAATTTGATGAGATAAAGCAACATCTCTCAGAAATAAAGTACAGTCATGTCTCTATCAACCGGCCACCTCCGTTTGAGATAAAATTTGACTGGTTCTTGAATCGGCTGGTTCTCTAAATCATAATTACAATAGAATTCAATGGATATACTCAAATCTGTTTGATGGCAAACGTGGCTGGTAAGTGAATCAACCGACCTATTGAAGACCGGTTTATAGAGACATGACTGTATTAAAGTATATTTGTATATTCCAAGCTACACTAGGCACATTGAGAAACCATCAACAACAGGTACAACACATAATAGACCACACAAATAGTTGGTACAAAAATCACATGTGGTTTTACACATATGACATGGGCATAAAAGGACAAAGTAAAATATCAGCAAATCATCAAAGCTTCCATTCCAAACCCAAGGAAACACAGAGAGACTCATCGTAACGAATAACCAAGGCTCAGACAAAATTCTGATTAAGACACAATAAAATTAAGGTAGACTAACATGGGATGCAGTCTTGACTAACTTAATCCAAGTAAAGTTACTAACAGAAGAACCCGACTGGTGAACTAGTCACAAAGATGCTGCACTGGTTTCTATTGCTTTACACAAGAGTGCTTACCCTACGCCGAGTTGTTGAGGTGACAGTAGCCCTCAAGCCTCCGTCTTAGCCTAATCCTAGTTTTGTATATCATTCTGTGCTTGCAGCATTAACACTGGGTAAGACTCCAAACTCTCTATGTCTCTCTGTATATATTACATATGATATCCATCTCATTGTTTGACGACAATGCAGGCATGATTGTTGCAGGTTTCATATTGTATATTACCTACTATTCCTACCTCAATATGAAGGGTGTAAACCTTTTTTTGTTCTTTGTCCTAGCGTAGCGTTAAGTGTAGTTCAGTCTGAAGATAACCTAGGTGTAACATTTAAGTGACTGTTTCTCCGATAAAACTGACATCAAATTTCTACTTGCACATCATGTTCCTGACATGACCGTCCTTGGTTCTGGGGCACATATCCTTAATGATATCCTTATATAAAGTGGAAATACTGTTGAACCAATGTTTTGTGCATGTGTCGTACATCATCCCATGCACCTGGTTCGTTTTTAATGAAGAGATATAAGTAAAATAAAGAGGCATAGTCAATGGCTTTTTTAGCTGATAAAAACATCATCACCTTCTGTTAAAGAGTCTGGGAAACCCCTGCCCAAGTGTTGTATTTCCTATGACATGTCTGATGTGAGGTGACCTGTGTGATAGGTTATTATGAAATTTCTCTGGTCATGTTTCTTAGCACACATGTCTGCGATGATGGGATTTGTCTTAGGTAATATGCATTTGGGCAGGTTTCTCAGGATAAGACTGAGGTGATGGGACTTGCGTCTTAGGTCATATGCCTCTAGCCAAGAGTCTTGTGATACTATAGCTTAGCTCACCTTAAGGGAGGGATTGTAGGAGTGTAGGTTCTTGTGTGATTGCTCTATTAGGGTCTAAACCCTGCGTAGCTGTTTGAGTTATCATGTAGAGCAGAGCATTGGTTTTAAGAGAGAAGAGACAGTGATGTGTTGTAGTGGCCATGGTATTTAAAGTCTTTGTCTAATATCACCTAATAATCCTAACATGACATATTTCCCCCACACTCACTGTTTGTTCTGCTGCCTAAAGTCTTGGTAGTATACCCCTGCACAACTTTATGTTATTTACCATAGGACAAGATGCAGTGGCCTTTTTATAGTTTTAGCACTTCATCTTTGCATATGTGTAGGTATTTAACAACTGAAATAGAGAGCCTTGTGAGAGCTGGGAAAATGAGCTCTCATTGGAAGATTGCTAATATTATTCCTTATGTACCAACACCTTGGGCTACGTAGGGAACCAATGTAGAGACTAATATGACAGTAGCTTTCAAGTTTGGTGTTGCCCCTAACTCTAGATGCTTTCTATTCTCACAATGCAAAGCAGCATTCTTTGCTAACCTATCTAAAGCTTATACTCACAAAAGAAAATCTCACAATAATGATTATATCCAATTGTCAGTCTATGTATATATCCCCACCTTGTCTTTTTGTGCCTGTAGGATGTGATGATGAGATTCGACTAATGGACTATTTGTTTCTCTTTTTCAGTTTAATAAGTACAATCTTATCTTCCCTGGACCAGAAAGGCTTCGATGTCAAAGCCCTTCGAGCGTTCCGTGTACTTAGGCCTTTGCGTTTAGTATCGGGAGTTCCAAGTAAGTAAAGTGAAGCAATATGCTTTGACCGTGATTTAAAATATTTCCAATAATTCATCAATTTAATGTGAATGGACGCTATCTATACAAAAATGCCCCTTGGAAAGAACCCAACACTACTCGTGAGGATGGTGGTACATGTACCGTAGCAGGTTTGCTGTATATGCCACTAGTCGCTCTACTAAAACTACATAACAAATATCACTGCCAGAGACTCAGTGGTGTATAGGAGATATCTTATTGGCACGCCCCTCAGGGGGAGGTAGGATTTGAAGGTATCTAGTGACGCACTCCAGATGATACCATGGTCAGCGACTTGATTCGATCAGTGCCTTTTGTAACTTAGTCTTCATATATACAGTGACGATACCATCACGCCACCTAGCGGATCGCGAAATCACCTCACTCATCCTACACTGATCAATCTGTGGGTATATTGATCAGTGTACACTCATCCCACCCACACCCATCCAGCACCAATTACATTAGGCAAAACTATTGCACAACGTCGTATTAAGAGTTACCCTCTTTTGTTGTTGTCTTTTAATATGCCCAGCCTGTCCATTGGCGGTCAGCTTGCCTTCAGAGAAATGAGAACTGCTGTTCTTTGTGTTATTTTTAATGTCTCAAGTGACGTTAATTATGGGCTATTTTAAGGTAAAAACAGAAATTGGATAATTTTGGCACGTGGTATTCATGGTTTTTGCATTGGTAGAATTACCCAAAACTGACTGCAGGGGAAATACAAAGGGGAGGGGGGGGGGTTAGTGGGTTGAAAAGAAGAAATTGAGTGACCTGCTCACAAGTCAATTATAATATTACTTATGTTCATTACTACAAAGTTAATGTCCTTTCGCACAAAGTGATTTGGCAATTGCCTCATTTCAACCACTCCAGTTTTGTTGTTATCATTCCTTCTAGGCTTATAATTGAACATGACCACTGTCGTCAATACACAACCTTTTAATCTGCAGCTAAAACACCCTTGTAATGTAAAATCTCACAGACATTCAATACATCCTCCCAACCAGAGTTACAGGAGTAGAGTAAATAGGCAGGTAGATTTGGCATGGCGGGGAGGTAGCAGAGTAGAGGCTAAAACAGAAGCACTACCAGACACAAGCCAGACCTCCCTCCGTATTGAGAGGACGAATTGCCCCATGGAGGAGTATCTTCTACACCACTCCATCCACTATCATCCCGATCCACTCCCACTCCAGGTTCATCCCCTATATTCTCCGTCTTAGTTGCTGTTTGCCTGCTTTCCCTGAACAACCTTTATCTATCCTTAAACATTTTTATATCCTCCAACATTCACAACAGCAGGGGATGACCCTATAAAACGGTATATACACGCCTCCACCAACAAACTTATACCCTCCTTTAGCCTACTAGTATGCCCTCGTACGTACTCAGTATTGAGTAACTGCTACCGGTAGAACCCATTTTCTTTCCTGTCTGCTTAGCTGCATATAATATACCCACTATGTTCAGTAGGTTCTTCACATCCAGCTAAAGCCTGTTACCATTCACGGTATCGGCTATCCTGCCTTACGTCAGAGAATCGATTACTTCTAGCTGTGCAAAATAATATAACACTGCTCAACAAAAGGCACCATTAATTGAATGGTGTCTTTGTCGAAAGGCAGATCCTCATGCTGGTGGCGTTGGCTATGTCAGAGGCCACCTACTTCCCCTGGAGGAGGGTGAGGTAGGCTGTTGGATGCACAGAAGGAAGGATTGCTCATGGTTGGTGCCCAGTTCTTAGCCCCCATCCTTCCCATCCCTACAGCCTTTAATGTGTTACATCCTTCAGCTGGGCGTAATCTCAGAACGCCAAAACAATGGAGGTAATTTGTCAATAGTCCCACCGCTCTGCTTCTTTATGGTAATGCTGCCGCCTGGCATTTTCTTGGGCAATGGATTGACTAGGAGAGCTATCTGTCCCTCCCGGTTGAGTTTGCTGAGTCTGGAGTCAGCTTTCCCCATATATTATGCATTATAACACTGCTGGGCGAAGCCAGAGTGCATTATCCTGAATGCTGCCTTCTGATTGGCTGATTGACCGTGCATTATCTAGATGGGTAATGCACTCCCAGCACAGGAGGTCAACTTCATCTCACATTTAGACTTCACAATTGATATTCATATGTTGTCAGGTGGCTGATGGGTTATTTTTCTGTGTTATAACGGGAATAATGCACTTGGTCATGGCTGCCGTCATGCTCATAAGGCCCCTCGATGTCTTAATACAGTCTAGAGCACTCCCACAGCCATGCCCGGTGCATTATTCCCTAACTAGAATTCAGTTAGATTAACCATGCCCTTTTAGGATATCACTTATAGTTTGACACCATAGGACTTGAATGTACTGTGACCTATTGAAATAATGCATAAATGCAACATTGGCGGATAACTCGCCCGCGCTACCATGCATCATGCAGTACCATCAGGGTAGTTATCAATCCAATATATCGGCCTGATGCACCAATACATAGTACAAACTGACAACAGGTCAATATGAAGCCTAAGTGCACTAGGTTAACCTTAAAATCGTAATGCTGTTTAGTATCATGTCTAGTGTACAGAATCTAATGATTACTCATCTCTCATTGCAGGTTTACAAGTAGTTTTGAATTCTATTCTGAGAGCGATGGTGCCTTTACTGCACATAGCACTGCTAGTCATCTTCGTTATTATTATTTATGCCATCATTGGCTTGGAGCTCTTCTCAGGTAGCATGCATGAGACATGTTTTCACAATGCCACAAGTAAGTATATACTCTATGTTGTCTAGATTCTGCATTATATAATTATTATATATCCATAAAATTAAGACACTTGTCCATGAAACAGGTCCAGTGTAGTTTCCTCGCCATAAATATGACATAGATGCCAAAATGGCATTAAACAACCATAACACACCCACCGCTTACCGGCAAGGAAGATTGATCACAGGTTTTCTATTGGAGCCATAAAGAAACATAATAAAGGCGGCTGGAAGATGTTACGGATCATAATATAATTAGTATATCTAATGTTCCAGGAAGTTAATTAAATTGCAAGTGATATATTAGATTTGGCACGCTAAAGTCTAAATTACATTGGTGTGTGCGTGTTCTTTGTTAATACCTACTTATTGTTATTGCGCCAGGCGTCTTCTCTGTATTGAGATAGGTTATAGAAAATTGCAATTGATATGTGATTTTTTGTTCGGGCCTCATCCTTGCAGAAAGTTACTCAACCCGAACCTTCTCTTCTTTTGAATCTAATATAAGTCAAATCATAGATTTAACGTATTTTACCTACCTATAATTCGCACCCTGACCCTGGGCATGTCCTTAAGGGAGTGGCCATTTTTTAACCAAGGGGTCAGTAATCCTTTGGTCAAGCGAGAGTTGGTCTGCTGCTCTTCTTGGGCGACAATTTCAAGTCGTTGATATAATTAGAGGATAACCTCTTAAACATTTCCACCTTTCAGATGACTTTGCTTCAGAGGATCCTCATCCCTGTGGGCAAAAGGGCTTCCAGTGCAGGGAAGGCACCGTGTGCCGCAAGTACTGGGTGGGCCCAAATAACGGCATCACCAACTTTGACAACTTTGGTCTTGCCATGCTGACTGTGTTCCAGTGCATCACTCTCGAGGGATGGACAAATGTCATGTATAATGTATGTTCAACTCTGGCGTCAGTTATAACGTCTATGTATCGTAAATCCTCGCGTATAGGACGCGTCTTATACAATAAAACTACCACAGGGGCGTCCTATAGGATGGTCAGAAGTTTTTGGTGCGTCCTATATGCGAGGATTTTCTATTATGGATCAGTACTCAAATGACCAAAAATAACCCCAGATATGCCTCAAAGCATTTCCTTAAACTCTGGGTGCGTCCTATATGCGAGGGGCGTCCTATATGCGAGGATTTACGGTAGTTATTTATTCTTCCTTATCTAATTCCAAATTGATCAAGGTTCCCACAGGTCAGTGAAAAGTCGATTTAAAACGTTTTTCTTTAAAGGTCAGTTAAAAAGATATTTTGGAAAGAAGTCAGTTAAAAATGGTATTTTGACTAATTTAGGGGGTGATTGTCAAGATTGCGTGCAAATTAGCAAAATTTCTTAAGAATGCCAATGTCGACTGGAACGTAAATGAGAAAGAAAAAAAGAGAAAAATCTAAGTTAAAAGCTCAAAGAATAGTATACAAATCAAAATGCTATCGAAATATCCTTTAGTTTGCAATGTGTGTAATATTGGGTTATCCTCCTCTTCTTTCCTTCAGGTCAATGATGCCGAGGGCAACAGTTGGCCGTGGATATACTTTATAAGTTTAATCATCATAGGGTCATTTTTTGTACTCAATCTAGTTTTGGGTGTACTTAGTGGGTGAGTATATGATCACATAGATCTCTCTTAAAGAAGTATGTCCTTTTCATTTGGCCACGATCTAACAATTCAAATTCAGTCTACTAGGAACAAACCAATGAAATTATGTGATTATCTAACATCTCCCTAATTTATTTAACCTGATTCGTCCGTCTAAATTGTATACATGTACCTTGAACTATTCCAGAGAATTTTCTAAAGAGAGAGAAAAGGCCAAAGCTCGGGGGGACTTTCAGAAATTAAGAGAAAAGCAGCAAATAGAAGAGGACTTAAGAGGCTATTTAGATTGGATAACACAAGCAGGTAAGACAATAATAGCATGTAGCTCAAAATATACAGATAATATAGGAGTCTCAATCCATATGTGATGGGACCACCATTTTGAATATTTGCTGGTGCTGCTAAAAGTGGCAAAACACTGATAAGACATGTCACGATGGGTACCTTGTCCCTGGATGACACCCACTTCCAGGGACAAGCTGGTTCCATCTTATTAGCTCTTATCAGTGCATGTCGCCAGAAACCAGATCCAGTCCCGCTTAAATCCGTTTGGAAAAGCTATTGCTCAAAACGTCTTTTATCTTCAGCATGCATGTGATCTTTGTGGAGCGTTTAACTCCTTGTAAATTCGGCTGGATTGTGAATATTTCATCTTTTCTACTTCTACAGAGGACATTGAGCCAGAGGGAGGAGAAGGAGGGGAAGAGGAGGGAGAAACGCCAAAAAAGCGTGAGTAGTTCAATCTTGATCTTTATATACCGGTATTTACATCAATATACCGTATATGATTACTTCACCATATACACTGGTGAGAAACGTGTAGCAGTCATATCGATGCTTCATGATGGATAGTTAGGTGAGATGAGTGAGAAAGGGTGTGGGATGATGGAGAGGGGCATATAAGAGTATCGTATAATGTCTAGACTTGGGAAACAGAGAATACATAGGTAGAGGTGTACGACCGTGGGCTACATTTCCGCCGAGGGCGAAGTTCAGCTCTACATTTATTTCATGGATATCATATAAAAGTACTTAAATTCACTGAATTTAGCATCTAAACAAGGCACGTCACCAAGGGTGCCCATCGAGACAAGTAATTGCACTGGGGTGTGGGGATCGGTATTCCTTGGTCAAACCTATGAGACTATGTGATGCACACGAAGAAAAAAAGATCAAAGCAGAATTTCATTTGATTTAGTACTGGTCAGGGAAAGTTATGGAGTGTCATGGAATTTCTGAAATTTTCATCATGAGTCATGGAAAATAAGAAAACTGAATATAATTTCAAAATCCATTGGAAAGTACCAGTTATTTCCACCTTGATTGCAGAAATTTTGCTGGGGGGTCAAGCCCGATTATGTCCAAATTGTAATGATAATGTCATGAAAAATCTTTGTCATAGAAAGTCATGGAAATGTGAAATTTGAGTCTGAGGATTTTTTGGGACCCTTGGTGTAGGGATATCTCCATTCATGTTGAAGCCTAGTACGTGGTGTGAGAACATGGCTATTTAGGGACGTCAGTAGAAAATATTTTAAATTATAGGAATTTTAAGAAGACCACATTTTCTTACTTTGTACTTAGTACCTTACAGTTATAGGAACCAATCTGGGTCCCATGATTTTCAAAGGAACATTGAAACGTTAGCAGGGTCAGGTTGAACTACAAAGGGCCTATAAAAACGCTGGAAAGAAACTACCGTGTAACTCTGAATGTACCTTGCACCAATATCAAAGAGCAGAAGAAGAGATGGATATTCGCCAACCCCACTATACCCGCCTCCATATGTAGGCCCACTCGTCTGTGTCTTTATAATAGCACTGTACGTATCAGCTACTCCCTGGTGCTTTTAACCCGCTGCCCAACATGGCAATGCACTACAATCTCGCTATGCTGAACTGAGTAGCTTCCAAGGGTACCAATTTTGTATTTTGCTCACCCAGACCGTCGTTTTCCTGCTTTCAGAAAAGAAAAGTGGCGGAACACCAAACCGTAGGTTTCTTCTTCCTTCTTTCTCATTCTCTCTCTCCATACCTACATCATTTGCACTCGTAATAATAACTTACCTTGGTTGTCTTTATTAATGTCCCAAATTAATTATGGCTGCCCGGCATGGAAGAAGCTATACACACAAAGAATTGAACGAAGAAGTTAGATTATCTATCTGAACGACGAGACAATTTATAGGAACCTTGTCTCATTGGGGGGTTTTCTAGTCACAAAGTAGCTCTTTTCAGACCCTGAAGCTGGTTTAATATTCTTGACAACAAGGAGATAAGAGAGGAATATTTGGCAGGAATTGCTCTCCTTAGGGCTACTATTCATCGTTAACTATGTGTTGGTAGTAATGTGTGCAAAAACTCTCATTCTTTCTTGACTCTTAAGTAAATGTCGTGGCAGGTTCCGTATTATTCTGGGTATTGTTGTTTAAACTATAATCTTACTCCTTTGCTATCATTTTCCAAAATCACTTTGTGTCTCATAGATTATGAAATGTCCCAAGTCTATAAGTGACACACGAAATAGGATACGGAACATTAAGAAAATATGCAAAAAACTTTCAAGTAGCTCACATAATCATGAATTTTCTCTTTTGATCATGATTATTTGCCTCTCTAAAATTAAAGTTTTTCTTAAGTTCTTGTCTTCAGAGCTTAAACGTATTGCAACATTTTTCACCATTTAGTATTTTGCCACATTTTGTCATCGTGTGATGGTTCGCATGACATTTTCAGTCGTGGAGGACATGTATAAGTTTATAGGTTTGCTTTTCAATTTCGTAATAATATAGCATATGTTTTACTTGACTGAACATCTAACATAGTTTACAGAACGACCCAGAGCACAGTGTACACATTCACGTTATCAAATTATTGATATGTTCTAGGAAGATAAGTTAGCTAAAATAGAAACCTAAAAAAGTAAATTGCAATTAATGTTTCAGAGTAGTTGATGCTGTGTGTTTCATATTGAATATATAGAATTTGCATAGTGCTTTGTTCTGGAAACTAGGTTACTATAGAGTGCTTACTTGGACTAATAAATATTCTTAATGTTTCAATAGCTGTGTGATTTCATGGGCTCAGTGCTCTTTTGTCCAGATATACCATGGACGCTGACTCATCCTGTCATATAGCCAAGTGCTGAACATCATGGATTTAATGTTTTAGCACTATCAAAACATTAAATCCATTGTAAATGTATTGTTCTGTACTAAAATGTCCCCATACAGCAGGTTTATATCTCCACTTCTACTTTTACATCTAATTCATACATGTACAAACATATATCAATTCTGAGCTATCCTTGAGATTCACTCTCTCCTCATGACTTGCATCAACTCATTGCCATAGCACACCCCAACAATATAATGCAATCCCACTACATGTATACTTTTTCAAAGATAAAAATGGGTTTGAACAGATGGGGATATAGATATGTATTTCTATAATTGAAGTATCCTTGACTTTGCTTGCCGCCTTTACTTTTCAAAACAGCCATACACTGCCTGTGAAGTATTACTTTGAATAGAAAATATAAACTTTGAACCTGATAGCTTGCCTCAGGACCATCAATTATTTCTCTCGACTATTAGATGACGCCCAAAGACTAATAATATTTTGCCGTCTCCAATATGTATATATTCAGGTCTCCTCTGCCTCCCCTGTCTGTCATCCAGTGAGTGCCATTACAACTGTGTCGTTTATATCTACCTAAACCACCATTGATAAGTCGCATGACGGTTTTTGTCTTGAAAATAAGTAACATTATAGATGTTGATCTGTCTCTTTTTAATATACATCCAAAATGAATTAACATTTTTGTCTCATTCGGGTTCTCCAATGTAGAACAAATTTTATTACAATTATAGTGTCCTATTTTGTAGCCTACTCACAAAACGATAACAATACTACTGAAATACTATGAAAAGTATATCGTGTATGGAATGACTAAAAAACAGAAATAATACTAATGTAGACTAGAACTTTACCCTCAGATTTTGGTCTGACTATTATGGGTACCATTGGCAACCCTCCCCCCCCCCGCAGCCCCCCCATCCAATTCCTCAGCGGTTACATGGGTAGCACTGGATGCCAAGGGGGACTACTTTTTATTAAATTGCATACGGTTTCTAATACTGCATGTATCTTCTCCCTCCACCATTGACGATTGTCACCCATTGTAAGGATGGATAGATATATTTCATCCTCGTCATGTGAAAGCTACAACACAAAGAGTCCACCTTCTATTGTATAACAAACCAGAACTATTATAAAAATCTCCATAGAGGTTTCCCTTACATACTGCATGGTTTTAAAGCATTGCATTGCTCCTAATACTGTTCAGTTTATCAACCTCTATTCTTTCACTTGCAATAGGAGAAATTTGATACGTATCTACTGTATAACGTTAACAGTTAACTATAATAGGTCTCCAATATCTTATTTCTTGCAGATAAACCCATGAGTGAAACAGATTCTTCTGAAAAGACAGAGGAGTTGGGCAGCGGCGAAATAGTTCAATTGAGTTGGTGGCACAAAAAGAAGTGAGTATATTTGTTAATTACAGGAAAGGCCATAAGCAGCTATTAGCGCAAATGTACATCGCCAGGTGGCTCCACCGCCTGCATGGAGAATGCCTGAGTATTATATCCATTTAGAGTGGTGCTGTTGACATATGGATCACCATCAACATTTAAATCATACATAGCTCAAAGACAAGGCAAAATTAAGAAGTTATTTAATAGTGGTAGTAAATATTTTAGAATTCTCCATATTGGGTTAGCTATAATGTAAAGTTGTATATCTTCTAGTAAATTTCAATGAAAACACCAATGGATTTATATCATAGCCATCAGTGTTTTTACAAATGTGCCTATCATATGCACAGCACTACTTTTGTCCCAGTGCTATATGATTAAAGCATGACTATACCTTTCCTCGCAAATTTCACAAAACAAAATTTAAACAATAATCCAATCACACTTACCGTGTATGTATTGAATACAAATAACAGTATCGCACTTTCACTGAACATACGTGCCATCTATCCAGTTCCAGCAAAGCACTGGTATAGTTGCTCAAAACCGTTTCCTACACTCTTCAACATTCAGGGAAATACTTATCAAAAGACATGAAATTAATGCTGTTTCCTTTGACATTGCTGCGTTTTCCAGTTTAATAATACTTTTTCTACGTCCATATCAAAATGCACATACTCTGGATATAACTAATATATACCTAAATCTATAATCGGAGTGATTTCCTCTCCAGTTATATCATATTTCATTCAAAAACATTATTTAGAGAATGTTTGACAAATGCATGCTCTAAGCCAATGCTTTTAAAACAAGACAAATGTTATATTGCACTATAATAAACACTTCAGCGAACATTTCTATTGTCATCCTATATACCCAGTTTTAGACTATTTGACCAATCGCCAATATGTTCCAGTGATGAATCCATAGGACATGTACTTAATCTTTTCTTTTTCATTTTACACGAATATATGAAATCTCTTTTTCACTATAGATATACATTCATACTTCCATATACAACTTTTCATACTATGATACAGTACAGAGCACGTGTTCTCTCACGGGTGCCATTTCTCAAACTTTATATTATAAACGATATGGTGCGTCATGATAGATGTGGCGCCCTTTCTGTGCGGTGATGACCTTGTCTTTTGTTTTCCTCACCAAAGCTCAATCTGTGGGTTATCACTAGAAACTAGGTACGTGCGGCACTGGGTGCTGCGGGGAGCACCCGGTCGGTGGCACTCGCAGCACCTTGCATTAACTTTCCATGTGTAGTCTTAGAGGCTTTATATGTTAGAAAAAAAAACACTCTTAGCTTAGACAACAACCAGCGCGGCTCGCATCGTTTTTCTCTTTTTACAAACGTAGTCATTTCTTGAATTGCAAACTAGGATTCTGTATAAGATGATACTTACTGATTTTTATTTTTTCCTGGAGTTTTCTTAAGTTTCATTCTTTGGTGTAATATTAGCGCTGATGTTGTAATATGATTATGGTCCCAGAATTAGCTGCCTGTTGTTTTTCTCTCCACTTTTCCTGTCACTTCAACTTCCTATCTGCTTTCCTGTATCCCTCCTTTTACTTTACCTACTGTAGACTTCCCCAGTAACTTATCACACACAGCTATGACGTGACTCCTGGGGTCTGTTACAGAAAAAATCACTTTGTAACATCCCCTTGGTTACTTAGGTTATCACCTCCTGTTATACACGGAGTAGCATCAAAGCTGACCCCCCCCCCCCACTCTTGCACATCTGTACTCTGAACATATATATTGTCAACACAGCCTGCTAGGCCAAATTATACTTGGATGAAAAAAAAACACCAGTGATACCATAATTCATGCACATACAAAGAGCATCAGAAAACATTCTCTTGCAGCAAAGCATGGACCGTACTCTCCTTTTGGCAACACAAACATTTCTGAGTATTGCTAGCATCGGTTATGCTTCACTGAATGTACATGGGTCTAAATTCAAAATGCTACTCTTGCACTTACTCATTACCACTATATGGTTGCCTTGATAGTAAAAGAATGTTCCCTTCTTGAGTGATATTGATCTACTATATGTACTTATCGTTTAGAAAAGCTAGACACTGACATAGGAATCGAATTACATAAATCATAGGGAGATTAATCGTATCAGTTTAGGTTGATACCTACTGAATTTCGCTCGGATAGAGATTTTTAGTGATTGTTGAAAATTGATGGTTTCTTGATATTATGGCTAACAGCATGTATGGATCAAATCATGTTATAGATTATAGTCATAACCTGATATATTTACACAATGTTATGTTGAAAAAGCATGTTGCACTATCTGTGATGAGTCAATACCCCCGGCTATTTATGTATTCATACTCTTTATGACAAAAGAAAAATAGCTCTGTTATCTCCACTGCCATCAGATATCATCATATTTGTGGATACTTTTCCTGATATCCCCTGTGGCACCAATATGTGATAATTACAATCCACTTTACATGTTCCTGGATATGAGTATTAATTACATATAGGAATAGTAGTATACTGTCCTCTATTTATTCTTCGGTCTTTCATTTGGAATACAAAACCTCAGATAATAAGAATTCTTCATGTAAAGATGTAACTATGCAGGATAGGATTTGAGTGTTTTTATTAATGTTCTATTAAAAGAACCAAGCAAGCAAATACGACTGTCATCTGTACCTGCCCGCTATTTTCAGAAGCGATCCTAATAGAAGCCTTGATAGAAAAACATAAATGAACACGGATGAGTTTCATTCTTTTTCAGACGACGACTGATGAAGTGGAATCGTCGGTGTCGGAAATCGTGTCGACAAGCCGTTAAGTCTCAAGCATTCTATTGGCTTGTGATCATCATGGTGTTTTTAAACACGTGTGTTCTTACCTCTGAGCATTATAACCAACCAGAATGGTTGGACAAGTTCCAAGGCAAGTCTGCACAGCTATTACTCTTAATCTTATGAGTCATCACCAACTACGAACATGAAATTTCTCCCATAAAGTGGATGCATTTTGAAAATTGACTAACACTGAACGAATTGACATGAATATAATAAGCAATCAATAAGATACATCTCTACCTAGATTTTAGTATTCCTAAGTAGTCTGCTATTATACTGATACTGTTGGTAGTAACAAGAATGCAGTGTAAAAATATTATAGAGTACTATTACATCTGATTAGCTGCGGGAAAGTGAACTGAAATCCATTTTGATTTTTTCCTTCCTTTCAGATATCGCCAACATGTTCTTCATAGTATTATTCGCCCTGGAGATGCTTGTAAAAATGTACAGCTTAGGCTTCCAAGGTTACTTTGTGTCTCTGTTCAACCGATTTGATTCGTTTGTGGTCGTGTGTAGTATTGTCGAAGCAGTCTTCACCAAGTCAGGCTTGATGCCACCTCTAGGAGTGAGCGTGTTGCGTTGTGCCCGCCTGTTGCGAGTGTTCAAGTTTACACGGTGAGAGAATGTTACTTTCTCATTTACTAACTATAGGTGTTACTTCTATAAGTATTACTTATAGTAAATATATGTATAGGGAAATTTGGGATTGGTCGATAAACCGGTTCTTCTGGATAGCAGAGCTAAATATTCTCACTGCATCTCTCATTGCCCACATCCGATTTTCACCAAATAATCAACAGCACAGAGAAGAAATGTGGATCAACACGGTAAAAGGTACGCCCACGCACCCCCTACTAGCATACCTTTGACCGTGTTGATCCACAAATATGGGTACCATTTTTCGTACAATTGTCATTTATGATATGAATTACCTTTGTTCCCTTGCAGGTACTGGTCTGCGCTGAGAAATTTGGTGGCGTCGCTGTTAAACTCGATGAGATCCATCGTCAGTTTGCTGCTGCTTCTGTTCCTGTTCATCATCATCTTTGCCTTGTTGGGCATGCAACTGTTCGGTGGCAAGTTCAACTTCACTAACACAGAAGACAAGCCGCGTAGTAACTTTGACACCTTCTGGCAGTCGTTACTCACTGTCTTTCAAGTAAGTTGCTAGTTCTGAGACTTTAGTCCTTTAATTGGTTGAATAATGTTGCAATGCATGATGTCCCAAAACTCGCCAGTGCTGCATTAATATCTTAGGGTTGATAAAGGGAAGGAAAGATCTACCAATGCAGTGTATAACACACTGGCACTGTGTTGGTGCATTGAGGCAGCTGAAAGGTTAAAACAGAAACTTGTGGCATGATGCCTCAAGATATCTTATTTGTTATTGTGATATACCATAAGTCTTAGAGCATTGAGTTATTATGCTGACCTTAATGCTTACATGTATTGCACAGTCTCCACCATTCATCTGCTGCCATCTAACGAAGAAGGTGGAAAACCATTACACTGATTTCATAATAATACATGTATATCAAGGAATGACATAATTAGATCATAACATGATTCATTGAACCTTTTCAGATCCTTACCGGTGAAGATTGGAACGAGGTCATGTACAATGGCATTGAGGCATACGGTGGAGTCAGTTCCTTTGGTGTGATAGTGTGCATCTACTATGTTGTGCTCTTCATTTGTGGTAACTGTATCCTTGCTGACAGTCTGGTTGAAGAACACCACACCACTTCATTCAATTTATTATGTAGCATCATATGAATATACATATTTCGCTCAGTTATTATCGTTGAATACCCAAAATCCTGAATAGTATCCTGAGAGCACAGGTCCATACTTTTCTACCCAGAGTTGCAAAACGTTTGTTCTCACAGAAAAAAAAACACAGTTGGTATCAAAACATTTTGACTCGAAACACATTGGAAATATATGCAGCTGTTAATGATACTTCAATTTATTAGGAGATAGAATAATCTGGTTTTGTAAGAATTAGGTCCTTAACCAAATAACAGACATCCTGCTGAACGTCTTCTTGGCTATCGCTGTGGACAACTTGGCCGATGCCGATGCCTTGACGGAGATTGACAAAGAGAAAGAAGAAGAAAAGGAGAGAACAAAGTCATTGCGTCGTTCATCTAGTAAAACGCCGTTAGAAGGCAGTGAAAAGGACCCTAATGAGGTATATCTATTGTTATGTTAATGGATGGAAAGGGGGGAAAAAAAGAAAACTCCCATGGGTGCTTAGACTTTTTGGAGGGACAAATGTCTATTTTTACATTATTATAATCATCTGTAAGTAGTTTTTAAAGACAAATTTCAACTATGTAACATTATCTCTCTAGGTTGACGGAGAAGTCAAAGCTGTGATAGCTGATGGAGATGACGTTATTAACAGTGTACAAAATACACCCATGATGAATCATCGCAGCCGGTTGAAGGGGTAAGAATCTGAGCTAATTACAAGAATATACCTCACTAAGCATTTCTATGATTTGTCTACCACTCTTATTATCTATTCGACCAGTACAATCAATCCTGGCAATGAGTTGAGCTGCTCGTATGCTCGCGTATGGTATAACCAATCAAGTCTATTCCCATAAGGGCTGCGTCCACTGCGACAGATGGACCATCCGTCGCCCTTCATCCGTGTTTTGCTCCATAGAAAACAATGATAAAATCGACGGATGAAACCGACGGATGGTCCATCCGTCGGCAGTGGATGCACCCCTATAATGAGAAGAGCAGCTTATGTGGCATACATTTTATCACAACAATGAGAAGCTCACTTGACTGTCCCATTTTCCTATCAGGGGGAGCTTTGACCGGGAGCAGTCCCCAGACAGCCTGGACGAGCACCGCGTCCACATTGATGTTACCGACACTACGGACACCGAAGTGGACGATGAGTATCGACGAGGCCGCTCAGGTAGGAGGCGAGGTATAGTGTAGTGCGCACAGAGGCACCTCTTTTTTTATTATTCCTCATTTAGCTCTCACACACTCGGTTTGTAGCACAACAGCTACCACCATTAGCATCAATAGTTTGAATTAGCGTCTGCTTGTTACTACTACTTCAACTACTACTTCTACTTCCACCATCACTACTTCTACTACTAGTACTGCCTTCAGTTTTTGGTAAGTGACTAGTTTGTCAGCATTTGCACTAGTATATGCACGATAAGAACCAGTTCCAATGATTTAATGGTTTCCTAGAGAGCATTAGGTCGTTGAGGCTAGAGTGTTAAGAGTATTTCATGAATGTCCTCATAGGTTATAACTCTTAAAAGGTTAAGACTTAAGTTTTCAAAGTAGTTCAATTTAGTATTATACCTGTAGTTATCAACATTTTACTATAGAATTGTTTCAGGTGCCCACTTCAGAATTGATTTCCACATTTTGATTAACATAGATCTTAGCTTACTTAACTCCTCATGGTTATATTTTCTTGGCTTCAACATGCTAGCTTATTTCTAGTCTAATTAGAAAACCGAGGTAGAAATAGGTAAATTCCAAAGTCCATATCCAAGATTCAAAACATTAAATTTTTATGACAAAGTATTCGACAATAAAAGGAATTACCGGTACTATGATTGTCTGACCGATAATGACCATTTATATATAAAATGAAACACAAAGGAAGGCTTGGTTTATCAGCCTTTAAGTGTATCATAGTGCTTTGGTGCGCTGTTGCTTTTCCTGTGTGGTGCATAAATGCAGCACTGGCAAATAACTCCTGCATTTATGCATCACGACGACCCTACAAGACAAAAACAATCCTAACGGTTTCCACCAAAGCAGTACCACAGGGTTACATTTTTTGGCTTTGTTGTGACATCTTAATAACAAATAAACATGAAGCATTATCCTTCTTTAGAGTCGTCCTCACAAGTTTGATATTTATCTTTCTGCGAGGGGTGACAATGATAGTTCTAGGGATATCTGTTGAATCATTCAAACTTAGCATATACATTCATTCACGTACATTAAGGTCTTTTTAAGGGTATTAACATTTACTTCGAAGAAATACCAGTATTAAAGTTATCTCACTTTCAAATCATGTGTGGTACAACCATAACATATCGTATACCTCGTTTGATAGATGATGGAGAAGAGGAAGACGAGGAGGACGAAGATGAAGAAGAAGACGAAGAAGAAGAGGACACAGAATCCAAGACAGTATCAACTGCGCGACCGCGACGCATGTCCGAAGTCAAGCTCCCAAACAAAACTAAACCCATTCCTGAAGGGACCTCCCTCTTCGTCTTCTCGCAAACAAACAAGTGAGGATTCCTATACTAATGTTATCAGATTATTCTTACCATTCAGCATTGTTGAACAGAGTGGATTGAAACAAGTCTTAGTGCTGGTTTTTGATCATAAAATTTGTCACTGGTCAAAATGCTATGGTGTATAATCAGATTTACCTTTTGCAAAATGAAAGGCTACAGAAACATGATATACAGACTTAGCAGGATTAATTATTAACCAATGAGATAATCCCAATTATTTACTGCGGCCCTCTCGGGGGCCAACTGTTACCCATCTGATAGGTCTTATCAGTAGAACTTGCTGGTAACAAGCTCCAGCAATGGCTGCGCCCATGGGGCAACCTGCTACCTCGGAATAAATGTGTGTCGTATAAAAGCTCCATTGACATTTCTCCACATTCTTGTTCCAGATTCCGTGTACTGATGCACTTTGTGTGCAACCACTCGTACTTTGGAAACATCATTCTGGCCTGTATTATGATCAGTAGTGCAATGTTGGCTGCAGAAGACCCTCTGAGAGCCAATTCCGAGAGAAATCAGGTAAGTTGGCTCTTTTTCCTTCACATACTGCTTCTTTCCCTAGTTGCTGAACAAGTTTACCCAATGAATCGGTCTGTCTATAAAAGCCCTTACATATTCCTATAATCAAGAGTATATGATTAGAACTCATGAGAACAAATAATGATGAAAATTATGTGTAGTTAGCATACATAATTGAAATGGTGGTATGATATTATGTTCCTAAGTGGGTCCTCATTAAGTTTTCTTTATTTGTGTCTGATGTGGTCATGGGGCGCCGTCGGGCAATGTTGGGGGTGCCTCCCTGACAATATAGAATTATTTGGCCTGGAGGCCATTTTATCCCATATGAAAGTATTTATAAGGAGGTCCATACCATGTCCATCGAAAGTAAAATCAGGGGCTGTAGCATAACTGATTTATGTGTTTTAAAAAAGTCGTTCAGATTTTTTGAATATCAAAAACCCTACCAAAAACCCTCAGGTTCACTCTCTCTAACTGTTGACTTTTATACACGTATATGAAATATGATCCTTCATATCTATGTTTAAAATGGGGGTGAAAAGGCCTCTTGCGTTTTGGTTCCACGCTGATACAGTGTTGCCACCTAATACTTTAATCAAAGTATACACTTTATTTCACACATTTTCTCAAAATTATACTTTATCAGTACTTAGATAAGATGACATGTTTATTTGTACTTTATTTCCAGAAAAAGGGAGAAATGCATGATGATTTTGAGGATATTACACGTAAAATACTTTATTTTCAACAAAGGTGAAACATTTTGGGGTCAAATGGCTGTTCTCAATGAACACAACACGCGTACACACTAATGCTAAGTTTCACAAGGAAGCAATTTTTCACAAAGATGAGCAAAATTCACTCAAAGTTCCATTAGCTATTCCATTCTTGAAGTTTTAATGTGACAAATAGTGATATTATCAACAGATGCTCATAGATAAGGCCACACCAAATTAAATAGTTGGTCTATGGATTCCCCGCATCATATTTTCATAAATACAAATTTTTATTTTTTTTTGAAAATTATTTTGTCTATGGATTGCGCCTGAACCTTTTTCTGCAAAGATCAGATTTTTTTTTGATTTTTTTCCCCATAATTTTTGAACAAACAATGGCAGATACATGTACTAGCTTTAAGGTGTCACCACCCCAAATGCCTTGTGGCTATCCAAAAAAAAATCACAGGTCTTTGACCTGATATTAAAAATACTTAAAATTCTCACGGTGCTTAGCAACATACACCATATTTTAGCTTATGAAATTGAGAAAAAAATAAGATAGATCCACATAAACATAGTCAGGCTAGATTTTGCGCAAATTTCCATGGTAACCAGGTAGTGATTTTTGCATGGTGAGGCCTGATCAGTGCATTAATACACATCAGGACCCTTTCACCCCATAAACTTCCACTGAATTTATGTTTTGAACAAAAAATATTCTGGGACTATTGAAACACTCCTACTCATCATTCTGATACCAAATAACAATGGGTTTGGCCCCTCTTTCTTTTCCCTTGTGGCCAAATTCCTCAAAATAACCAAGTTCAGAAGGGACTTATTTGGCCAGTAAACCCAGAAGTGGTCCGATTTAGGGTGGGGACACCTTAAAAACTGGCCAACTCCCCTCAACTTCTTTTCTGGGAAATCTTTAGTTATCAAAAAAAAAAATTTTAAAAATCGCCCTCTCCACATCTGTGATGTTCAGAATCCATTGACAAAAAAAAAAAGAAAAAAAAAGAAAAGAAGAATGCCCTCCCTCTCCAGTTTTTCAAAATGAAAATCCATAGACCAACTTTTTAATTTGGTGTGGCCTAAGGTTGTTTTTTCTTTTCTTTTAAATTCCTACTGTCTTTCATTTCCATATATACTTTGATTCGATAGCTATGATAGCTTACTTTGGTTAAGAACACATGGCAAACATCACACCACAGGGGCACAAGATTTTTGCCTTCTGCACCAGTAACACTGGGTGCGCCGAGGAGAAAAGGTTTAGATTATATTTGAAAAAAGGTACCGTATTTAAGAAAAAAGGGGCTGATGATAAAAAGAATGTTTTGCTGGAGGACCTGCTTAATTGTTCAGATATCAAGTGTTACAATTGTCTTATGCTTCTTTCTATTTTCTCTTTCAGATTCTGAAATATTTTGATTTTTTTTTTACAAGCGTATTTACCATTGAAATTATAGTCAAGGTGAGTATCATACGTAACGCATGTGACTAAATCAATGATACATATAAATAAATTGGCACTTTTCAATACCATAGGCGTAATGGCCCGATCTAATGCACCTCCGCTAATATATTTAGAACTCCCATTCCTCATGTGCTAGAGTGAGACCTCAATTATTTTGAACGAGAACAATGTGCGACTTTAGCAATTTAAAGGCCTTCTCTTACCTGTGCACTAATTTGAAGTCCTCTGCTAAAAGGGACCAGTTTGGAGAAACTTTTCAGGACATTGGAATTCATGTTTAATATGCTAATCATTTAAATATTACCTTTTACCGGGGATACATTGAATATGGTGTTCCTCGTACGCGAGGTTTGAATGAAAGGGATGAGTGAGCGGAACACTTTACCAAGGCTTCCCCTAAACCTCGCACGTAAAGCCCTTCAGTATTACTATTTTGGTTAAAATACTTTGTACTCAAAGGAATTTTTAAAATGTCTGTACCCTTCCAATGATATTAATACATTAATTCATATCATTTTATTGAGAAGATATAAACCAATAATTCAAATACCTTTCAATTACAGGTTACTGCCTATGGTTTGGTGCTACATAAAGGGTCTTTCTGTAGAAGTCTCTTCAATCTGCTGGACATGTTAGTGGTTTCCGTGGCTCTTATATCCTTCGGATTAGAGTAAGTATCATCAAACTAGCATTAAAACACCGTTAAATATCTGTTTAGGAACAATTCTTTTCGTTGATTGCCAGAAACTAGCCAATTTAGTATCAGATTTTGTTAATTTCGAAATATGGATTTGTACTCTTTTGCACATAATGAAAATCAGTCATATAACTCATATTATCAATATTACTATTCTGTCTTATCTTATGTAGAAATAGAATATTAATTTTGACATTATTTTCTGATAGTATGTATGTTATGAGTAAGAGCATAACATAACCATAAATTATTTTTCTCCCCAAATTTCACATAAACCTGCATTCTTTTCCACCACAAAGTTCGTAGTGATTAGTTCGGCTATCACACATCGTCCCCATTTTCCCATGATCATTGTTTACTTCAAAGTAAATGAGAATAAGTCATAATCCCATCTTTAATCAAGAAATATGTGCATGCTCGAAGATGTGCTTCCTTTCATGAGAAGCTATCTCAAATATGTTGCGCACGAAAACTTTTTATGTACTATAAGATTTAAGACATGGTCGTAGAATTGAGAGACAAAATGGCAGAATACCTGGTATAGCAAACCATAGTTATGCACTACATATCGAACTGATATATTCTACATGTGTTTGAGGAAACTCTTATCCTTGACTTTTCACAGCATGTTGTATACTGAAAATGTTGCACATGGAATGTTTGAGTTGGAGAATGAGGGCTTAAAATGAGAACACTGTAGGGGTATAGAAAGACAAACTGTTAGAGAGGTAGTATACGCAGATAATCTCTGAAAAAATGCTACACTATACAAAATGAAATAAAGCGCACAAAATACTACTACCGGTGGATGGTGTTTGGACATCTGATATGTTCATAGATTTTTAAGGGGTGGGGGAATACACTGCACGTGGATGGTCTCGCACACTGAAGGTTTGTAGCTTTGCCCCACAAATTAAATGGCAGAGTGGGGGATAGAAAGGGTGATGGAAGAAAATGAAAAGTTGGAATTTTCCAGTCTGATAAACTGATCCTCAACCAAACAATTTACGATGGAGTGGAAAAACCATTGCCAAGGTTTGCATTTTAACCGTCACTTAATTCAAGAGAGGACATTCTACTTACCTCAGTCTGCAACTGGGGGAATTATTGTTTCTCTATCGAGACTTGGAAAAAAACCTGGTCACACAACAAAGTTTATAAAATCTTTGACTTGATGTCGCCACTATCATCGGATGAAGAAATAAAAAGTTGGTGTATGTGAAATCCAACTTACAAAATAGATCTTAGAGTTTCCCAATCGATTTCCAATGGTTGTTTCATTGTTTAGCATGACTTATTTTGTATGATTTATTTATATGATTTGTTATGTTCATGTATAATTATAACCGGTGTCTATACCTTTGTGTCTTCTTCAATTTTATACCCTACTCTTTCCTCTTCTAGCAATGAAGCCATCTCGGTGGTGAAAATCCTCCGTGTGCTGCGTGTACTGAGGCCGCTCAGGGCCATTAACAGAGCCAAAGGACTCAAGGTTAGACCTTCTCTACAATTCCTAATTATTCTATATAATAGTCAGATAATAGTATATGTTGTGACTTAAGTGTAGCTCTTGTACAACCTTCTAAATGTTGTGAATATTTTGAAACACCCGTAGAAACCTATTTCTTGCAGCGCACTACATTGCTTATTGTAGGCCTATACTGTCATAGGGTAATTTGGAATTATCATGTAGATTAGCAGAGGAGGTAGATTTTACTACAATAGATATGTATTAATGGATTTGCAGATCTGGTTGACAACAAATAGAGCATGATCCTACAGCACTGTTACCCAGTGGTCAGGAATACTAGATATTCTATACAAACAATGCTTAAAGAGTTTGTTCTATTGCAGGAGCAATTGATCTAATGTAGATTGTATTCACTGAATTTTGCCATTGTTATATTTTACCCTTCTTGTACACCCTTTGTCTGGGTTTGTTTGCTCTATGTGTTGTGCTTATTTCTTTCAGTGAGTTTCTCACCCCCTGTCCTTGAACAATCCAGTTTGGACCTTCACAATGTTTTGTAGCATATAGTTCTCCCTTCGAACATTAGATTCCCTGAACTTATTCAACTGCTGAGGGCACCATACGTATAGCTAATATCTAACAACATTCAGTATTTCAAACCTCACTGTATTACATTAAGTATGTTTGAAGGTTTTCATGTTCATATACAAAAAATCGATCTCTACTATCTCTCTCATATTTTTCATTTGAAAACCGTAAGACCAACATAAATTAGGTTCGATTTCCTCAGCAATTGGAGGTTAAATTAGTGTATATTCTAGAATATAGAATGAGGCTTTAAACTGAAAATAGGGTCGCATGTTTCTCCCATAGACAAGTTACATTGTAAGGATCCTATAGTGTAACATAAGAGGTAGTTTCATGGTATTGTATATCAGTTGTATTATTTTCCCTTTTCCCCATATTATCCTCTAATCGTAAACTGATGATTTGATGTTGAAACAATTTGTTCTGAAATATGTATATAGTCAAGATATGGGCTTCCATAAAGAATGTAATCACATGTTCCCCACAAATCAAACCCCAACCCCTCAACCTTTTATGCACATGAAAAATTGCATGCAATTAAAATGGGCCGCCATCCACTCTTTTATACTTCATGGAAATCAATGGATGATTATTTCAGATCTCAAATAGATAGCCTTATTCATTGTTTTATTTAAGACAAACCTTTATTGAAAATATACTGATGAGTACCAGACATGCATTAACATGTAAATAGGTAGTTCATTCTTTACTTTACAAATTTACCATATAGACTTTAGAGAGCTGCTTGGGGAAGGGTAGGGATCTGCAGTTTGTCTTTGGCCTGAAGTCATCTAGATTGGTCTGCTCTGCTTGGCACTTTCAGCACGTAGTACAGTGTGTCATCGTGGCCGTCAAGACCATCGGCAATATTATGCTCGTCACATTTCTACTACAGTTCATGTTCGCTGTTATTGGGGTGCAACTATTCAAGGTAAGATCAAAACCCAAGTTTTCACCCCAACCCGCTAACCCCAGCTCATGGATATTTCCTCTTCAGTGCAGCGGCTCGAGGAATCCAGCGTCCGGGCGACCAGCATCCCAAATAGAAGGAAACAGTGATAGACTTGTTAAACCCATAGGCATGAATTCATGTGTTTGCTCTTGCAGCACGTAGTACAGTGTGTCATAGTGGCAGTGAAGACCATCGGCAACATTATGTTGGTCACATTTCTCCTCGAGTTCATGTTCGCTGTAATTGGCGTACAGCTCTTCAAGGTAAGGGGGTCCAGTAGTGATGTTTGCTGCGCGAATGGACCACGATGGTGATGATGATGCTGATGATGATGATGACTGATTGATCCCCTTGTTATTAGCTAACCACTTTTTAATGCATCCTGGGCAGTTATGCTTTGAAAACAGGACGGCTCAGAAGTTGGTGTTAACAACACTAATAGCTCGACAAGCCACACTTCATACAATCAGATGTACAAAACAGAGATCACAACATACACTAACAGATGCAAACAAGAATTGTCAAAACAGAGGAATTTCATTGAAATATCTTGTATGGAAATACAACAACTGAAAACAAATGGAACTGTTGCTGCACTCCAGGGACTATTTTGTAATCCATAACATAACTCATTGAGAAATGACAACAGTGTTCAGGGTATTCCACAACATCGCTAAAGGAGACATGACCCATTACTTTATGTTGAAACAACGGTTGATTAAAACATTAACACGTTTTTGTTCATCTATCAGTAAGGACCTAATACCGTTTGCAGTTTTTCAGTTTGACTCGGCACAAATTCTTACCAGTTAAAGCAATATATATATAGACACAGTTTAAGGAATTTGGTCGGAACATGCTAGAACTAGCTAATTTATCAGGGGAGTCAAGAAGACAACAACAAATAGATGCATTATTACCTTGTCTTAGTTCTCTTGGCCTGCATAATTATCAGATGATATCTCTGCAAGATCTTGGATCTCTTTCTGTATTTTTTTGCTGCTTATTTGTAACATAATCCCTATGCCCTTTTGGCAGTTTTATTAGGGATTTTATATGATGCCTGCGCAAGTTACGTTAATCATCAACATCGAAAAGAACACAGACATTATTTTTACGGTGTTCTTTTACAAGAATGATAACCATTTATACCACATCTGACATTTTCACATATGAAAATACCAGTGTACAGAACCTACCAAATTGATGAAACAGTTGCATGTATACATACGTTATACTCTTGTGTTTGTTAATTATTACGCTTAGCCAGGGTCGACTTTGGGGGAAAAAAACAGCTTTTAAGAGCCTTTTGATTAAGAATAATAAATACGGTACCGTACCGGTACTCTATGGTTACTGTCATTGGGACCGGCTTTCCATCCACCCAAACTCCACCCTTGGCAGCCATTTCTGATTGATATGTTCCCCAATCAGAAATGCCCATACCCTCAAGGAGAAACTGTTGCATTTTTAATATGTTATGAGCTGATGATGATAACGATGACTATGATGACTGATTATGATGATGCTGTTATCTTCTTTTGCCTCCTCTGCTGAATTACTATCAAACTGAGTCTTTGTTTCGCATTTTATGTTTTATTTTACATGGTTATTTATTTTTATTTTTTTTTGGTTAAAAGTGGTATTAAGGTTCTTGGGAGTTATAAGACTATTTAAAGTAAATAATGAATGAAATAACCAAGTCCTTGTGTGATCGTATGCCCGATTTGTTTGGCCTGCTACCAATTTATAATACTTTGGTATTATTCAATTAACCTTTCTTGTTGCGTATTAACGAAATTGCATAATGATATGCAGGTCAAATAATAGATACATATCTGTATTGAAGCTTAGATATTATGGTCATTAATAGACTTAAGTTTTGAGTGCCATGTAGATTACACAACTATACTATCCTATGACTGCTTCAAGTCATATGAAACCAAATGGAGATACAATAGCATAGAGCTGTTACTGATTTAGTGATGACTGAACTAAATATAATGCGGTATAATGCTTACATATTAATTGAACTCTTTTTAGGGGACATTTTTTGAATGCAGTGATCGCTCAAAAATGACACAGCAAGAGTGCAAGTAAGTGTACATAAAGTTACTTCATGTACCACCACATTTAGAATACCGGTAGTAGTCATATCTACAATTGTCGCCCTTGAGCACATTTTCAACTACTCTTCTGTAAAATATAAGGTGTAGTCCTTAGCCATTTTATATTAATTGGCATTGTATTCGTGTATCTTGTTATATACATAACAATTTTTTTAAATGGTGATTTTCTTCACAGGGGGAACTATATCGTCTATGTTCATGGAGACGTCAACAAACCGTCAGTTCAACCACGCGCCTGGTTCAACAACGACTTCAACTTTGATGACGTCAGCCAAGCTATGCTGACATTGTTCACCGTGTCAACATTTGAGGGGTGGCCTAAGTATGTACTATCCAGTGACATAATTATGATGGCTATTAATGAATTAAATTGTGTTGCTTTATAATAAATCTTTTGAGCCAATGTCCACCTCATCTACTATTGTGCAATCCCTACCTATTCTCCCTGTCTTTCCCTGATTAAATTACCCTAATTTTTCTCACAAAAAAATTATCAAAACTTTTTTTGAAAATATTTCTTTTGGGCGACCAGGAATTGTCATCTATGAGTGTCAATGTGACCTACGGTAGTTTTATTGAAGTCTAATGCATAGAACAGAAACTAATCATAGTTTTGCGCCCCTACCCTTAATCTATCAAAACCTTGAGATACTCGACCATAAAGCTATGCTGTGCTAATTTTTCTACCGTTTCATCCATGCATTTGATGTAAATCTCTCTCCCTGTATCTTTCAGCCTCATGTACAAGTCCATAGACTCTCATACAGAGGACATAGGCCCCATTCACAACCATCGGCAGGCCGTTGCCGTCTTCTTCTTCATCTACATTATTATCATTGCCTTCTTCATGGTTAACATCTTCGTAGGTTTTGTCATTGTCACCTTTCAAAACGAGGGTGAACAAGAATACAAAAACTGCGAGCTCGACAAAAATCAGGTAGGTCACTGCAGTATAATTGGTAAAAGGTCTATAAATGCTTATGTCATGGCTGATACAAACGTCACTATAGTTTAGTACTAGAACTGCCGTATTCAATGGGGGGCATTGAATACACTGTGTCCGTATTCAATGGGTATCCACCATCTTGGATTTTGAACAGATCTGGGCTGTTTTTCTTTATTTAAAAGCAAAATAACCCCCTAGGCCATTACATAAATGCAAATATCCACTTCCATGGGATTTTTACATCGTATTCCCTTCTGTGGGACTGGTCGTATCCCACTCAGCCATATAATGGCTTTGTGGGATGCGCCAGTCCCACCTCGGGGAATACGATGTAAAAATATCCCATGGTCGTGGACATTTGCTTATAATATATTCTTTAATAGCAACCCTAATTCCATAGAATAACCTGTGATAATGCCTTTTCGTATATACCCCAGTACATCTGATGGCTGAAGTCTCACTATTTCATCATATCTCCCATGTTAGCTATCAACCTTGCACTACGTGGAGAATGCCTCCTGATTCTGCTCTACCACCCTATCAATAGAGCCAATCCAATATTGATATGCTACTCATGAAACCGATACCAGTGCCATTCCTGTGTTAAAGACCTGCCGTAATCTCCCGCGTATAAGACGCACCTCATGTATAAGACGCACCCTGAGTTGAAGAAAAACCTGTAAGGCTCATCTAAGGGCAATTTTTTGAAGGTTCAGTACTGTTCTATAGTAAAAATACCTCGCCTATAAGGCGCACCTAGACTTTGAGATGGCTGTGCTAGGTGCTAGGAGATTCTGATTCACGTATAAGACGCATCTTATACACGGGAGATTATGGTAATTCATATACTACTCAGAATAAAGACCCTAATTCAATCACATATCCGTGACTAAATGTTTATTCTTTAGCATATATACTCAAGGCAACGAAATTAAGGCGAAATTGATGCCAATTCCATATAATACTCAGAAGAAAGACCCTTGTATAAATGTATAATCCATATCTCAGTATTGAGGTGCCCATTTCATATACTACTCACACTACACAATTTGGTTCAATAAGGTGCTGTTAATTTGAATCACGAATTTTAATGACAGGAGCCATTTGTTTCGGCTCCTGAAGCGTACCCCTGAAAGGGTCTCTGAATTTAATATTTAGAAACATATTCACTCATAGAATGAACTTCATATTTGCAGCGCAAATGTATAGAATTTGCATTAAAAGCAAAACCACAGCGACGGTATATACCCAAAGCGCGGCTACAATATAAGATTTGGTGGTTCGTGACATCGCAACCGTTTGAGTACGGGATATTTGTACTCATCATTATAAACACCGTCACCCTGGCCATGAAGGTAACACTTTCTTTGCATCATGCTTGGTTATTTTGGTATTCAAACATGATCGAATAATTTAGCTGCATTACACTGGATTTTTTTGGATTTTTTTTTTTTGCATTACACTGGAAAGAAAAACTTTAGGTGTAAAGAAGAAATGCACAATCTGGATGCCTTGAGACTTTTTAGAATCTTGAGGGATTTACTGCATCTCATGTAGATTAAGTGAGAAATGTTAAATTCCTGTATATTTAGCTATCATTAAATATGACCTGATTGTTACAAAAGGCTTGAGGTTTATTTGTTCGTATTGACAGTATGATGGCCAGGGTGAGAATTATTCTCAGGCGCTAGATTACATGAATATGATCTTCACTGGTGTCTTCACGGTTGAGTTTGTCCTCAAGTTGGCAGCCTTCAGATTTAAGGTAAGTGACCATAAAATGAACAGCAGGAGGCAAGTGAGGAGAAGTCACCTGTTTGACCCTTTCACTGATACTGTTCATAAAAATTAATACGAACTTATGTTAGAAATATCATTATGTTTGCAAATATACCATATCAAAATTGGAATATGCAGATATAACTGGAAAGTACAAGATGTATCCTAACTAGACTTACCCGGTAATAAATATTTCATGTTTAATCGGTCATTTTCCTACGCATTCATACAATTTTTATGTAAACAGTAACAAACGGACTGCTTATTCAATAGTGTATTGTATTCAAGCTGTGATATGATGTAAAATAACTATTATGATAACATACCAATTGCAAAATAATGTAATTTCCAATGATTTCTCTTATATAGAATTTCCTGTGTATATATACCTAACATGCTTTTGTAATTGAATAACATTAAATAATTCTATTAACAATACCCCTTAATTTTAACCAGGAGGTGCTAGCCATGACCATTAAAGACGACCTTTGTGTAGCCTTATCCTTCTTTTTGCAGAAATTAACTCCAGCACCAGTAGACTTATGAACATTGCATAAGAAGAGTTACCTTAGTGCTTAGTGCCCACTAACATGTACATCTAGATTGCAGCATGATAACCATTATCTCTCCACCCACACCACCAGCACCACCTGCAGCATCCCCCGAGGTGTGTTATCTATAGGATGAGAAGCACCGCGGAGGAACACTAATTGACATTGTTATCAGCATAATTCCGCATTGCCTCCTCACCCTGATACCTGCACCGCGTGCAGTTACTATGGGTCATCACCCTTCTATACCTCTAACTGACATTCATATGATTTATATCAACTCATATAGGTAGTAGAAATAATGCCATGTACCCGTAATCTCTCGCGTATAAGGCACAGCTCGCGTATAAGGCGCATCCCCAACTAAGAGAATGCAATTCCACGTATAAGGCGCACCTCTAAGGGCAGATTTTTTGTTAATTTAGTACTGCTCTATAGTAAAATTACCCCCCTTAAAGGCGCACCCCAAACTCAAGGCAATGTCCCCCCCACGTATAAGACTCAGCAGCATTTTGTTTGGCGTATAAGATGCACCTTATACGCGGGAGATTACGGTATATCTCTCTCCTGATATTTTACACTGACTGATACATGAGAGGTAGCACCTGCACCACTAAACATGTTGGGGAGGGATTTTGGTGTATAACCATTACGTGGGAAGTAAATGAAACAACATGTGACTCAAGTCAAGGTGGAAGGGACACATCTGTTACCCATCAGTTTTGGCACCTTTTGATATTTTCTTTGATGAAAGCAATTCTTCCAGTATGACAGTTACTGGTCCTGTGTTGCATATGCAGAGTTATATGGCCTTTCAGGTGTAAAATTAGTCCTCCCCAAATATACAAGTTCGAAAGTGGGATTTGGAAAAAAGGAAAATGGTAGTCCTGTGGTTCACTCATCAAATTGTCCAATTACATTGCCACTAGATGTTGCTTCACTTACCCGAGTGTAATTGGTTTATGAACCACCTTAACCCCTCCCCTCGACATTGTGGTCTAAATCAGACCATATGACACGGATAGAATTATAGCGAATAAGAATAGACACCGGTGTGTCAAACATAGACTAAAAGAATTTGATTTGTTTGAGGACTGACCACCTTGTCATATTACACAGCACTCGCCTGGCAAGCTCTAATGTTGATGACCACAGCACCACAGCTGCTTATCCCCAGCACCCTCCTGGAGAGGCTGAGGCCAACACCTATGGTGCACATACCGTATCGTCGTGTTTAAGCGCCAGGATTTAAATGAACGCTAGTTACAAATAAGCGCCGGGGTACAGGTTTCATGAAATATTTCTTAAGCACTAGAACTAGGCGCCTATCTTGTATGAGCGCCATTTGAGGCCGCCAAATCAAAGACCACCCGGGCGCTTGAATACGATGGCACGGTATTACTAATATGTCTAATGTTACATATCCATATTCACTTCCAACAAACAGGGAGACATCAGCACGCACGTGATCACTGTCCTCATGTTGAAGTTGTGTGATTCTCAAAGGAGATTACTTATATCACCAAGTTAAAAGCAAAGTTCCCCCTGTAGCATAATAGAGATAATATATGCTTAGGGTGACTAAATTCAAGACAAGCATTCTGTGAGAAAAAATTATTTTTGTGTTTTTTTTTATAGCCATTCATTCACCAAGAGCATTCATACAACAGGAACATGATGGACATTGTTTCATGATAACCCCTACTCCCGCATTTCTCCTCAATATTCGGCCTATGTCCATAGTGTATGTTTTCTTTTTTTCAAATCATATTCCAAACTGAACGAAAAGCTAGAAAAGCTTATCAAGAAACTTTGAAAAAATGATAGACAGTCTATTTGATGTATTCATATTGATTATAAAGCATAAAGACACAAGGGAACGAAGAAGCTCTTTTTATCCTAACTCATTTTTGTGTACTTATCGCAGTAATTGATTAAGGCAGTGTTAGAATATTGAGGATTGTTGGTTCCATCCTGATACTGTGCATGCCGACCTACTGTACGCTTTCCCAACCTTTACTCACTTATTATATTATATATTGTACATAACTGTTGTCTTTATCCTACATTACGCCCACACCTCCTAATAACCCCTCCCACATTATTCGTTGTTGATTAGACACCCAAACAAGACAACACTTGTCCTTTGCTGTTATGTGTAATCGTTATGTTGTTTCTTTTCTTTTTCCAACAGAACTATTTTGGCGATCCATGGAACGTACTAGATTTTATTATTGTAGTAGGAAGTATAGTTGACATAATAGCCGCGCAGCTGATGGTATGTCCTATCGTACTTTGCTGTATCTCCTTTCTCTTTCTCTTCTTCCTCTTTTACTTTTCTATCACTGTCTATCCTTCTATAAACCTTTGTAAATTTTTTTTTGTACTCTGAGCTTGTCCATATTTCACGTGTGTGGTTGTGGTGAGGTTGAAGTGGTTACTATTCTCTAATCACACACTACTTATTTTGTGAGTATCTAGCATCTTTCCTGCCCGAGACATGGGACACGACCTATAGACAACCGGTCACCTCCCAACGCCAGGCCACCAACGTTCCTGCGACACCCATTATGTACATGATAGCCCCCTCCCCCCTTGTCGACCCAACCCCCCTTTAACCAAACTACGCTTGCGTTTTAACAAGCTCAGTCAACGCCATTGGTTGTTTTTTTTTTCCTGTCATTTATTAACTACAGTACCAATAAACTTTGTGTTTTTTTCTTCATTGGCCGTTTTCTTGACAGAATTACTTTGGTGATGCGTGGAATGTGTTTGATTTCATCATTGTGCTTGGCAGTTTCATTGACATCATATACACTGAAGTCAATGTGAGTATTCACCTCAATCATGTATTAAGTCATTCATATGGCGTACACATTCTGCCCAACTGTACCATCCTTTTTTACGTCTTCATTGGACATTTGCACTATTCTAGTGACAATTTATTCAGATGTTTTCTCAAAGTTGCTGCAACAGTAATATGATATTTTGAAAGAAACCCATGTTTTGTAACTCTCATTAGAAACTGTTTCTCAAATTTGAAAACAAATCAAGAGAATGATATGAGCACAATTTTAAAACGTCTTCAGTGTTAAAAGATGTCTTTGTTTATGATTTCCTTCTATAGATTGAGTTTTCTCTATTTAAAGTGTGATGGAGACATTTTACACCTTTGCAATGAAGAAAGACTGCACGAGTGATTATACTTTGTATTTGTCTCACTCAAATGCTTTCCTTTTCTCTATTTCCCATACAATGTTTGAATTTATGATAACCATTTCACCAGTGGCTGACTTTATCTTGAGTGAGTCGTGCAGTTCATTTTTGAAGGATGTACCCTCACATAGGCAGAATCTGTAGTGCCCTTAAAAGTATCTACGCAGCCCCTGGGTCCCTCATCTAAACTTTATCATACAATCAATTACAACTGGAAAATAACTACAGACCAACTTTCGTTTCATTCTCCAGCCATAAGCCTACTTAAAAAATGGAAAGAAGAAAACATATAAACCCATTGGTATTTCACAAAGTCACCTGTATTGACCTACTCGTGCTCACAATGATTCTAACATCCTTAAAGACTACCTGCCAATGTTAGATTTTACCCCTACCTTTACATAGCCATGGTTTATATTTAATAACATGTTAAGTTTGGCATATATAATTGTGTGTTCCCATTTTGGCTGGTTTATTGAGTCCCACTTACCTTGGTCAAAATGTACCAATCGACATAACACCCTATCTTGTTATTTTCATACAAACTGATCTACTGATCGAATACCATGTTTTATCCGATCTTCTTGTTTTCTTCCTTTTATCGCAGATGGTAGTACACCTTTTGGGCTACTATTTCTTTTCTATTTTGGCCGTGTCGCCTTGGAAACTCTTGCATGTGTTTCCAAGGGCGTTCGGGTCATTGGTCATGTGTAATGAGATTCAGTTGTGTATCAGTCTGGGATGAATACAGGCAAATTCGGTCACGTTCTGGCTGAACGCATAGCATGTTATATACCAAATAGATTGATATATGGTAAATCCTAACTAGATTTCTGGTCGGAAATCTCTATCTAGTTGCCTGCTCCCATCCCAGTTCTGATACACTAGAGACGAATGGCGTTCAATCAGTGAAGTACCCCTGTAGGGACGTAATGAGTCAGCAGTTTTCTGTTCCTTATTTCCCTTGTCATGTTTTTCTCTCTCTTTTTTGTGAGGATGTTGGAACTTAGTCCTATAGTAGTGGTTCATGACGTCTGAGTGATGATCAAGTCTAGCGCATCTTAGGTTTTCTTGTTTTTTTTATTTGAAGGCAATTAATGGTGAGTTTTAAAGAAGGGATCGTCTCCCTGACCGGTGCCATTTGGCAGCTGGTTAGAAGGAGGTGACTTAGTCCCCACACGTCTGTTAATGTGAGTGTGAAGTAGAGTACCACGTATGTGTTCTCTGTAAACAGACGTTACAAGTAGTGAGCCGACAAGCAGGCAGAGAGAATACAATAGCCGCTTATTATTATTATTATAAACCTTTTTGAGACCGATTAAACCACTAACCACTAAGGCTCTATTAGGTTTCTGACATCTAAAAGATATAGCCTCCTTTTAGCATCCTTTTAGTCAACCACAAGTTCTGTTTCATATGCAGATAATTAGATGATCTTTCTAGAGAATTACTGGTAGTGAGATTTTCATTCATTTGGAGTTCATAGGATTTATTAATTCCAGTAAATGAGTCGGTTTGAGTTGAGGTTCTCCTGCGTCATTATGTAAATCCATGGTTAAGACGATTCCCTAACATTTGGATATACCAGATAAATTTGGTTAGTGTTCAAACAGTTTTAATTGATAAAATAGCTATTTAAATTTAGACTTCAGTTTCTTCATATCACCCACATTCGATAATCTAATATCAGTTTTGAGACACACGATCTAACTTGGATATCTTAAAAAGTGCTGATTATGATTTAGTTCACGATGGTTCTCTAGTAATATTTTGTGAACTCCTTTGTAAATAATGATTCTAAACTTTTGTAATTGATCGGGATATTGGACAGTACATCTGCTCAATGTTAACTGATCAAAAGGACATGATCAGATACAACAACAAAATTATATCACTATCCCAATTCAAAAATTAAACTATTGTCCGAAATATGACAAAGATTGCCACTCTGTAAGTTTTCTGATGAGATTCGTGTGGAATATTGAGGGGCGGGATATAAAAGATTATTATAACTTCTGTTAATTTGGAAAGCACATTTTCTAAGATGTTTATTTACCCAAGGTTATTCCAGGGTATGTATAGGAAACCCGACAAGTGCCCCCCCCCCTAAGAAAAAAACACTAGTATTGTGAAGCTATAGGTATGAGTTCAAACATAAAAAAACACCTGTTAAATGGGTATAATTATTTTGAGGTCAGATAAAGTCTCAGGGCACCATGGGCTTTTATCCAGATGTTGATTGGTTTCTCCCACCATCGATAGTCTTTTCTCCTAATTTGAGGAGGTGGGGTCTGGTTTCACTTGCAATTTGGTGTTTTCCCCCGAGAAGATTTTTGGTGTCCAACACAGAGTTTTTGATATCGAGCAATCACGGCCAGAATTATGATAAGTAGAATGCATTTTCCCCATAGTGCTTCAACTGAGCAAAATTTTGAGGCATTTTGTGTCCTAATTTTCTGTTTTACGAGTAAGCAGCATTTAGTGCATGTTGCTTAAAACAATTCTTGGGTTATTTGCATCTTTTGCTTTTGCAACCAACATCTGCGTGTATGTTCTTAAGCAGAAGCATAACGACTAATTGATTACATTTTTTCATTTTACCCTTGTATTTTCAAATCAAACAAATACAGAGATATAAGAATGATGCCAATGAGGTTTGTGGCTCCTTGACTCTTTGCTGTGAATTCTCCATTTCCAGGCGATATATACCTATGTGCTAACTCAGCTCACTACCTTACACGACTGTCACTGCATGTCCATACCTAACACACACGCCCTGCCGACCCACTGCCTACAGAGACCCCCTTTTCAATCGAATTGTTGTATTTTATTCAAAAAACACCATTTATCGCAATTTTCTGTTGAATTTTATTCTTCCTTTTTTTTTTATGAATTTTCCCCTTTTTGGGAAACATTTTGAATTTATGGTGTTTTTTTTTCTAACAGATAATTTTTTTTCTTATTAAATGTGGTATCATTTGTGATAACTGTCCCCATTTATGGATATGAAATTTTTCTTATTTCAAATGGCAGCAGTGATATGTGTGGCCGGCGTGTGTGTTCTTGACCGATATAAATAACCGCACTGACGACCTTCAGTACTTAAGGGAAAAAAACAACTCTGAAACTTCTGTCTATACATAGGGCTATGTGTGTTACTCTTGTTAGAGGTGTATAAGAATCCACCTACTCTTCAGCACCCTCTATGGATTAAGGTAACCATGAAATGGTTGAATGGTCGAAGTGCTGGTTAATCGGTTTCCTATGTTCGAGTGTCATGATGTCGTGCTGTGCATGGTGTGTTCGTCGTCAGTGGGTGGGTCTCCTACTTCGGGAAGGGACTTACTCTTTTCTGCCCAGTGGCGCTACCACCATCTGGCAGGCTGATGCGGCCATTTGTACACCTACTTGAGGTATACTGCCCAATGGAGCTACCACCATCTGGCAGGCTGCTGCGGCCCTTTGTACACCTACTTGAGGTATACTGCCCAATGGCACTACCACCATCTGGCAGGCTACCATGGTCTGTTGTACACCTACTTAAGGTATACTGCCCAATGGCACTACCACCATCTGGCAGGCTACCATGGTCTGTTGTACACCTACTTAAGGTATACTGCCCAATGGCACTACCACCATCTGGCAGGCTACCATGGTCTGTTGTACACCTACTTAAGGTATACGGCCCAATGGCACTACCACCATCTGGCAGGCTACCATGGTCTGTTGTACACCTACTTAAGGTATACTGCCCAATGGCACTACCACCATCTGGCAGGCTGCTGCACTACTACAGGGTAGTGTTGGAAATGTTGTACAGGCTAGGCCTAGACTGCTAGCCTTGTGTCCTGACTATTACCAATATAACTGTTAAGCCACTCTACCTATAGATCTATATTATGTTACATCGTTGTGTTGCTACCTCCATAGCCAGCCAAATCACCCAAACCCATTTCCAACCCAACCCAACCTACCCAACCGCAGAACATTCAAACTTCAAGAATGGTCCTTCGCTACATTAACTTATTTTTCAGAATACCAGTAAAAGTTTTTCATTGAAAGAAATAACCTAAACCATTCCCGTGCAGGTCGTCAGTTCTTATGACTATGTATAGCCACCACTGTATGTGTCTACGTCTGACTCCCTCACTATCCACTTTATCAGCCAAGACAAGGAGAGCCTGGATATTTCAGACTAGTTTACTTCATTTACTTCCTTGTTTTTATTCTGGACCATTGATGGAGTTAGAGTATTTTACTATTCTCACATGCGACAAATTGTTTACATGGAGACCCATTGAAGAAGCTTCACCCAAATATTGTTATTATCGCATCCACCTGCCGCCACCACAGCAGTACCTCCTATCTAAACACTGTACAATCCATTCCCCACAATTTGGATATTTGATTCCCCCTTTCCCAGACATTGTGACACATTCCTATACCTTTTACCATTTAATGCAACCAATCCGTGTATATAGTTTGGGTGTTAACTTAAGATTTTGATAGATATTCCCTTTGTGACATTTTTCTAGATAGCTGGTATTAAAGCAGAATCAAATTTTTATGTAGTCGATTCTGATTATACATGTACATTCTTCAAGCTTTTTCACCCTTTGCAAAATTGCCGAAATCTTGTAAAGTATTTTAATGTCACCTATTTTACTTCATCTAGAATATTTTAATCATGACCGTGTATGGCAGAAAACTAGCAAGTAATCAAATAAAATCATGACATACTAATAAGTACTTTGGGTGTGTAACAAATTAGGATAATTATAACGCAGGAAGACAAAGCTGCCAATCAAGGGCATGAGAGGGAGAACATTTCTACATGTAGTTCAAACAATTGGTGGAAAACCAAATAAGATACCAGGATTTCCGAATAAAATGATTTTGTACTAGATACCACAATACCATACATTCAACCTGTTTACAATATAGCTATACTGTAATTTTCTGCCTTCTTGGGCAACTATATATATATATATATATATATATATATATATATATATATATATATATATATATATATATATATATATATATTCTTGTATTTTTGCCGAATCTTTCCCAAACTCTATCTGATTCCATAACCTGCTTCTCCTACCTCCTACCTCCTATTTTCTTGAGATCCCAATTCTGCTACAGCCATTCTATTTTCAAACCTTACATATCCTGCTGGCCTGTTCCCCTTCCCTCTTCCCGAGCGCTGAACCCTTCCGCCTTCCTGTCATGTGACCAATCATGGTGGACCGTTGCTATGGTGACCGGACTGTTTATGATTGGTTCCAGCATTCTTTGTCCTGTCTTGCTTCTTGCTGTTTGCAGCCCATGTGCCTGCTCTGTGCATGGTTGGCCTAAAACTAAATGCCACCAAGCAATCATATATAGGGGCTCAGTATGACACTGAGCCCTGAGGAAAAATAGAAGATAATTCTTTATCCTTGCTGCTGAACTTTCACTTCATTAACGATACCCACACTGAAACTGGACAAGCAACCTCTTCTCATTAAACTGTTTCTATTTTACTTGCCAATATTCAGTATCACTAAGATTAAACAATAACAGAATATGAATATCACAAAATCTATTTCTATCTCATCTTTTATGCTAATTTTAGTCATTGAAATTGTTTCACATAACCTGATGTTCTTTCAGCTTTATAAAGAACAATAACCATTTCCTTGCAGCCCCAAGGGTCAAGTATCATCAGTATAAACTTCTTCCGGTTGTTCCGTGTAATGCGTCTTGTCAAGTTGCTCAGTCGAGGAGAGGGTATCCGCACCCTACTGTGGACATTCATCAAGTCTTTTCAGGTAAACTGCCAATGGTTAATATTTTATATGCATTTCCAAAGTACTCAAAAGAATTTTGGCCTAAAAATAATTGTCATATAACTTAATGGAATATTGTCTCTTTGCAGGCCTTGCCTTATGTCGCACTGCTGATCGTCATGCTTTTCTTCATCTATGCAGTTATTGGCATGCAGGTAAGCTCAGTGGAACATGCTTATAGCATCAGTCGCTGAAGATTTGCTTTTAAGAATGAAGCTACTCAATCACTCACAGAAAAAATATCCAAGTATCCGGCAGCTTTCATTTTCAATACCCAATTATATGTCAGTATACTCAATTGACCAATCTTCTTTTCCTCACGGTGTCATCAATCAGTGAGCAAATGTCTATCTTATCATCCTTACAGGTGTTTGGAAAAATCGCGCTTGATCCTGACACACCAATTCACCGAAATAACAACTTCCAGACCTTCCCACAAGCAGTAATTGTACTGTTTAGGTAAGCTATGTTTATTTACAAAGGGGTGGACTAAGGGTTTTATTTATGTGATCCTGACCAATTTAAAATTTTTGATGGATGTCATGTTCAGCTGACTTTTTTGCTGAGTCCATTTTCAGACCCAAGGTACCTGGCGGGCCCTGACTTGAGTAAGGTCTAGTGTTAAGGTTCAGTGTTCAGTTGATGTATTTCTGTTCATGATTTAAAGAGCTATTCTGAGAAGTTGTTACATTTGTTTATCAAGTAGTTGTCCGGCACTTTAACCATATTCTACTGACTGTCACCTCTTGGCCTTAGTATTGATTCAATTCTGTAAGACCATTTCTCGATACAGATCAGTTATTGATCACCTTTTATAGATGCTTACCAAGTTCCCTCCAAATGCCTATTATTGTGTTCTCTGTGTCTTGTTGCAAATGTTTTTGTGTTAATGCTATCGAGATCGTCTTTTTTTACGACTGTAGCCATTCTGTTGAATTTGTATTTTATGTTATATGACACAGCTTTGGACATTTGATAAAATATTTGATATAATTTAGGTCTGCGACCGGTGAGGCGTGGCAAGAAATCATGATGGCGTGTGTGTCGCGTGACGACGTTTACTGTGACGCGAACTCGGACGACGGTCCGAACGAGCTTTGTGGCACCAACTTTGCCTTCCCATACTTCATATCTTTCTACGTCCTCTGCTCATTTCTCGTGAGTATCTGTTACTACCGAATTTTTTAGTAATTACTGGAAATTTGGTTGGACCCCTAAGGGGTGTTTTTCATGGCCGAACTCGAAGTTTCTGAAACTGTCAACTTTACAAGAGCATACATATACTATCTCTGGATTCATCTCTGTATGAGACCATTTATTAAACTGTTGCTATACTATCTTGCAGATCATCAACTTATTTGTTGCTGTCATCATGGACAACTTTGACTATCTGACTCGTGATTGGTCAATCCTTGGTCCACACCATCTAGACGAGTTCGTCCGCCTCTGGTCGGAGTATGACCCGGACGCAAAGTAAGTTTAGAATATGATTATTATTAACCATGATATACGCTGTCCCCCCTGACAATCACATAAGCATTTGTGTGAATGCATTTCACAACGGCAGTGATAGTAGTATATGGAAATGAGAAGAACAAAAAGGCAGTCCATGTACATACCACATGTATCTATGTTGTTAGTAGTATATAAAAAAATTGAAATTCACACAGGCATTCATATCTCTGAGTAAATCGTTAAGTTCTGGTAATAGCATCAATCAACTGTATTTATATATTCTATTTGTGTATTTGTCACTAGGGGTCGCATCAAACACCTGGATGTCGTTACGCTACTGAGGAAAATTTCGCCTCCCCTCGGCTTTGGCAAATTATGTCCTCACCGTGTGGCATGTAAAGTAAGTTACAAATATTCAGTTATTACTATTTGAGTTTCTTCTCAATATATATCATACATCATCTTACTCCTAGAAATATGCAAAGCAAGGATTCAACATATAATGTATACTCATTGCCATTGATAAATTGATGGTAAAAATGGTGTGTTGTCATTTTACTGATAGGTTTTTCCTTCTGCCCACAGCGCCTTGTGTCTATGAACATGCCCCTTAACAGTGATGGAACAGTAATGTTTAATGCCACACTGTTCGCCTTGGTGAGAACGTCACTCAGGATATACACGGAAGGTAGGTGTTCTGGTCACAACTGAAGCTCTTGGAAGCTAATACTCACGAGAAAAGAATCTTGAAAAAAATCGAATGAGGCTAGGCATTTCTATCTGTGTTTTAAGGATAAGTAGAGCATTGGATATGGTAAAACATTTAGTATTGGTCAAGACGACACGTCAATATCAACTTACCTATGTTACACTAAAGTGTTCCTGTGGCTTCGGTTAAATCTTTATTATAAAAACTCACTACTTGTTTCTAGGAAATATTGACCAAGCAAATGAGGAACTAAGGACGGTCATCAAACGGATTTGGAAACGGACGAACACGAAACTTCTGGATCAGGTGGTGCCCCCTGCTGGAGGTGAGTAAAACTCCTGAAAACCTACATTCAAATAGTATAGGACTCAGTATGGAGGCCTAGTGGAGCCGCCATTTAGAATTTCGCTGGTTGAGGTAAAACCCACTGAAAAGACATACCATGATGGGTACCTTGTCCCTGGTTAACATTCACTTCCAGGGACATGCTGGTCCCATCTTATCAGCTCTTATCAGTGTGTGTCTCCTGAACCAGCTCCAGACCAGCTAGTGGCCAATAACCAGTTGTGAACGTATTACTCCTCTCTGTGGTTGCAACTGAGAATTGCCGGTGGCTTCCAATTGTTATTATGAACACAACCAAGCTTCTCCCCACGAGACTTGAACTTTAATCGCCATAACATTTTTTTTGTCGCCTAATGCTCTATCCCCCTGATGATCGCTCCAGCGATATAAATTATATAAATCTGTTATGAAAATTTGGCCCTTGATGACAAGACCTTGAGGTAGTGATATGTCAGTAGCGGTAATGAATTTTTTTTAAAGACATGTAAGTCTTAGAGCACTAATATTTAACATGTCGCTCCGTGCACGTAGGTGACGACGACGTGACCGTGGGCAAGTTCTATGCAACGTTCTTGATCCAAGATTACTTCCGGCGCTTCAAGAAACGAAAAGAGCAGATGCAGAAGATGCATCAGCTTGGCCAGGAGCACACCAACGCGCTCCAGGTGGGTGAACTAGTACTAGTATATTGCAGTAAGAATATCACCTTGTAGCCAGGCCACTTTGGTCCACAACTTGTTTGTTCTTATGACTTTCTAACATTTACAGCCCGGGCCATAGGGCCTTATGGTCTATATAGTCCAGGAACCTGGCCTTATGGCTCATACTTACTCTGGTCATACAGCCTTTCGACCTTGGTGTATGCTGAGAACCGTGTATTCAAAGTTTTGATCTAAATAACATTTATTCATATTTTAGGCCGACCAATTGAAAGTTAACCGTTAAAAAAAATGGAAGAAAGGGCAAAATTCACACTCATATTATGTAAGTCAAAACAACCCCGAGTATATGCCACCCTGCATATAAGCCGCATTCTGACTCTAGCAGAATGCTATAAGCCGCACCAGGAGACTGAAATTGTTGTCATTCCTTATTATAGTCTACATAAGAAAAAAAAAACAGTATATATATAAGCCACACTCTGACAATACCAAGTCATGGGTTCTAAATGTTCTCTATGTGATTTATTAGAGAATCTTAGAAAACTGGAGCTTTAAAGTAAGTTTAAGTTAAGATGAAGTTGCCATCCAAGAATGCATAATGGCACCTGGATTGCATTGCATCTCTGTGATATAATGTTTTGTTCTCCCCCGGTGTCGGATCAAAAGATGTCTTTTATTCTGATTGTCTGTTTCTACATTTCCAATTATAAAACAATACTGATCATGGTGGGTTATTTATCATTTATGCTTTGTTAATTTGAATATATATGAATGCCTGGAAAGAATTAACCCAATTTAACAATTTATGAAATTCATACGGTTTTCTGCTTGAATGAAGGGTATGGGACAATAGATTACCCCAACTTTATAAACGCCATGATAAGGTAAAACTTTAATCTACGTATTAAAGATGTTCAAATTGGAGACTGATGTAGTTGTTTTTTGAGAGGGGGGAATGTGTGTATTGTTTATAAAGCTGAGTAAAGCAGTGATAATGGCCTGGCCTTGACTTGACGGTCTGTTAATCTGTATGAAGGTGTTCGGCGGGCCATGGTGCATGGTAGGTGGTGGTTCCAGTTTCACACCTGTCTACTATAGGCTCCTGCCATAGCTCCTCCTGTGGTCTCTATGTAGCGGCAGAATGTATATATATATATACCATATGTATACCATCCATCAAGTGTTACATTATGCCTTTGTGGTTCCTCTAAGGTAGCAAGGATGCATGCAATGCTATAAATCATGTTATCAACTCATCTTCAAATTTGCACTGTCTAGGTCAGCATATCATTATGATCCTATTAAACTCAAAGAAGAAACTGGAAATATTTAACAGTATAAACCTCGCAGTATGGTTTATTTGGAATATTTCCAATTTAGATAGGCCTCTTTCGGTAAGTTTACAACGGATTGTTGTAATTCTAATGAGAGCCAGAATGAGAGGTATGCAGTTGAAAAACTACAATCTCAGCAGTTCCCGAATGTCCTGCTAACATTCTGGGGGAGCACTCTTTGTCCTGTTGATATCTATCCATTTGGTTTTGAGCCTGTACCTTTTAGAAACTATTACACTGAAAAGAGTAGGCCTGATTGGTTGCATAACAATTATTTGGTGTCGTCAAGACTTTGTCCATCTCTTCCGAGCATCTTATATACATATTAGGATGATAGGCAATTGACTGGTAAGATGTATATATATAGCTAATATATATCCTTTCTTTCAAATTATATCCTTTTTACTTGTAAATGAAATCAGATCGCATGCATTTTTATCGGGTAATAATTAGCTCGCTGTAGACAGGGATATCTTCGTTTTTATCTTTCCATGTATGTGAATGTCCTTCCTCTATGAAAGATCTAGAACTACGTTAAGTCTAAGCATTGTTTGCCTAATTTTACACATTATACGTACAGAACAGATTTGTAGCAAAAGACACCAAAATTAATTTGAAAATTTGCATTAGCTTTAATGAAATGGAATAACACATGATATATTCAAGTTAGTACATATAAAAGATATAGTCTGTAAACGATATATTTTGAACTAAGATTATTTATTAGTCTGTGTTATTACAGAGTTATTATGACATATAGCATAGACGTAACTGTGGGATAGATGGGCTCTCCATTTTTATTACTTGTCTACTTATTTTACATTGCCATACCCACTACGATCAAACATCTATTGTATGATTCTCTCATTAACTTAATCAGTTTGTGTGTTTTGCTCAAGCCGCATCCTCAAACAGTCACAATTCATGTCATTGTACCTTTCATACCATACCACCTTGACATTGATATCAATGAAACCTTATATCTTAGCGATTTGTAGTATGAAAAGAAAATACCTTATGCTTGCAAATATTTTGCCTTGTCAGAAAACCTCTCCCAATTATCGGAAGGTAAATAAATTTGGAAAGAATTATTGATGTTTTTACTGTCCTACCGGTACCAAAGTCATCTTCGGTGGTGATAGTGTTTCCTTTAAGGGCCTCATTCTGAGTCATTTTGATTCTAATCCATCAGATGTCCAAATTATCCTCCTCACATTTTGCATTTGTGTAACAACTGCTTCACTCCCAATTAAATTGCGATTGCGGATTCAAGCATAATTTATTGAAACCGTCATCTCAAGAGATTCTGGATAAATTTCCAAATTGAGACTTTGACTGTGGCCCAGTATTTTTTTCATCCCTACCTTAGTTACCTTTTAAATGAGATTATTGTGACCAGTGGACTTATTACTATACTCGGTGGTTGAACCCCCAGAATTTGCCAGTGGCTGCCCACAGCTACCCGACCATGCGTTTCCCTCATGAGTCTTGAACTTTCAACCCTATAACCCTGTTCTCGTCGCCTTGTGCTGTCTCCCATCGACCAGCGCTCTAGCGGCACTTGCCCGTGGCGAAAAGTGGACCGAGCCCTGATTGGCTGCCCACTGGACAGCCTCGTTTTTTTGTTTCGTCCCTTTGACCTAGTTCTCCTAATTTGATTGGATGTGCTTGTTTCCGTTGGTCAGGCTGGCCTACGTGCTGTGCATGACTTAGGCCCTGAAATTCGTCGTGCCATTTCTGGTAACTTGGAGGAAGAGGAATTCCCCGACAAGGATATAGAGGAACCTATGCATAGGGTAAATCTTAGTGCTTTGTTAGTTATATCTCTAATGCATGTTGGATACCATTATTAACCCTAACTTCATGAAACCTGGCCCTTAACTTTGAAAAGCTGACCCATTTGCTGAGCTTTTTCATTGCTTGATACATAATTTCAGAAAGGATTGGCTAGGTCAGAATTAGTTTTGATAGAACAACCATGATAATTAATTATTTGGTGAATTAATTTTGTCAACCAAGGGTAAATAATCGAGTAAAACAAATTAAGAGATTACCAGTAGTATGTGTTTAGTGGATTTCTATGAGAAGCCCTAAGGTTAAAAAACAGATGATAACAGAGTTTGCACTTCAAGACTGTATATTTTAGCAAGGTGACTAAAGTATCAGCTTTTATAACAACCGACAGCGAGATATACTGATTCGGACCTGACCATCTATAGTTTCTATCCTACCTGCATGTTAATCTGGCCATCTATAATTGCTATGCTACCTGATAAACCTGTGCTGGTAGCACCTGGCCAGTAGGTTGAAATCAAATCTGTTCAGGAATTTAACCTGTGCAGTGACCAACCATTTCACTACTTACACACAGAATGAGGCATCCAACATGTATTCCTGTCACCTTCTCTCTGCTTTACCCTTTCCTGCATGTTAAATGCTGTCCAAATGGCTGGCCATGTCATGTCACTGATTTAGTGTTTAGATAAATCATTTTATCTAAAGATATAGATTTTTTCATATTTTTATACGTCATTGCATATCAGTATTATTTCCCCTCCATGACGCCCAAGGAATTGGATTTCGAGTGTGCTTTAATTAAGATTATATCTCTCGGTTTAACCAACATTGCCGGCGGTATGCACGTTTATACACTTAACTACATAAGTGGAGTTATAAAGCAACCGATGGGTTCTGTTACACTGTTTGTTATTAAACCAATTACTTTATTCTAAATAGCGTCTAAGCTTGAATGGGTTATTCTGTTGATTGGATTTGAGTTGAAATAATCAATTTTTCAGGTTTTATTTTCATTTCGCTTTAAACCATCTTAATGCTCCTTAGAATTGATACTTAGCAAATTACATGTTTTATATAAAGATCACATATAATATAAATGTATCAATGAATAGTGTTTAAGGGTAAAGGGCAATGTGATCAGTGCTTGAGTACATGTAGTTGATTCTGATGACAAGCAAATGAAAATTGAAAGACATACGAAAATGGACGATAAGAAATGTACTTTTTTTGTGTACAAGGAATATACCAATGGTGTTTTAACCCTTGTTTCTCCAACAGCGAAACCATAGCCTGTTTGGCAGCGTCATGTCGGCCCTCCAGTCGAACCGAGGGGCATCTCCCAACCGCAGCAACTCCTTGCATATCAACTCCACTCAACCCCACACCAAGCTCTCTCCTACCAACTCCCTACGGGAGCCGCCAGCACATGCCAAGGTATCCCCCCAAAACTCCATCAACAATGGCGGCATGTCCCCTGACCACTCCTACCTGAACGTCACCTACCAGAATGCCCTCAACCGGTCCCCTTCCCCTATGACCACCTCGCCACAGCATCAGGCCTACTTATCACCACTGACCTCAGATGACTCACGGAGGCCAAGCAAGTCAAGGTGAGTAACTCAAAGAGCTGCTCATTCCATACTGAACAGCTCATATTGCATTAGTAGTAATGGTCCATTGATTATTGATATAATCTTTTCTACCCATATCTACTTATATCATTATGACCCATGGACACACCCTGTTGCTATAATTTGGTGTTGGACACGCAGTATTTAGTATGCGCCATCTCGTGCTATAGTGGTAACAGCCGAATTTCACCTGGTCTTCTTCAACATTGTGACTCATTAGTATACATTATGTTAAAAAGGCTCGCCGCACACATTGCTGTTCATGCTTTGCTATTATATAATGTGTAATTAAGAGGGAGGAACACTCTATAGCCAAGAAATGACACTCTCACACACATAAGCAGTTCTTAAGTTTTTGAAATATCGCATACCGCCCCTTCCATTTACCGTAATCTCCCGCGTATAAGGCGCAGCCCGCGTATAAGGCGCACCTAGAGTTTTGGAAAATTGTCAAAAAAATGAAAAATTCATAACTTTGGTTCCTCTGAATGAATTTTCAAAATTCAAAGACCTATGTGTAACTTGGGCCCCATGGACCCCCTGGGCCCCCATATATCCTATTATGGCTAAGGGGGCATGGAACATGTCAAAATAAAGGTCTTGGAGTCCCCCTTGTGGATGCAATTAGCACTAAAAAAAACCCGTATAAGACGCGCCTTATACGCGGGAGATTATGGTAATCTTGATGGAGACATGTAGGACGAACTACATTTAGGACACATGGCAATTAATATTAAGACTTGGTGGAGAAACATATGGCGTTTTAAGCAATTTCTTTTATCCTTTTGGCTTGACCTTTTGAAGGGTTGCCAACTTGGTCAAAAAGGGGGTGGGGCTGCCGTCCTCCCAGTTCCTTGCCCCTGTCAGTATCTAGAATGGCCACTTGCAAAGAAAATAAGAGAGGAATGATTAATTTGGATTTTCCCATATATTTCTCACCCCCACCCCTACGCTATTTCCCAATAGAATGTGAATATACGTTAAGAAGAGAGGCATCTAGGTCGAGAATTATGCCTTTAAAAGATTCTATGCAAGCTGAATTGGCCAGATCCAGAGTTGTGTTATCTAGCGATTTATTGATAACTAGCGTGGACAGATAGACTATTCGTCTTCTACATATAATTTCACTCCCTGTTCATATTGGACTTTTGTTTGCCTTCCTCGGTACTTCAGTGGGCAACCACCAGTCCTTCAGAGAGGGTGAGTCCTTGTCGAAATTATTTACTTTCTTTTATTTGCTTTTACCCGTCCAAACTTATCAGCTAACTGTCATGATATTGTTACTAAAAGCCATAACCCCATAATTAACTGGGAACATGGTTCTAATACTTATACTAAGGGTATTGATTAAATTCTTTTAATACTTTATTTTGTTCATTTTTGGGTGGATAATATCCAAACTTAACCCTTTAATGACAGCATAGTGCATTAATGCAGAATGCTCTTTTGTCATCATGTTGTATGAATATAACACTGACGAGTCTTAGTGTCAGATACAAGATTTTATAAATTGGAAAAGTGGACTATTGAAACATTTTCCCTCAGTGTCTTTTGGTGGCAATTTTTACAATAGATAAAAGATAGAATTTCTACCTAAAATGGGGGAGGGGGCTCCCTCAAAATCCACCACTGCCTGAGTCATTCCATAGGACTGTGGTCGTGCCCAGCTGAAAGGGGTACAGCACAGTGCCATCTTAGCAGATCTGCACTGGTTCATCATGATGACAAATGAAGGGCATCATGCCGTCTTTAAAGGGTTCGCTGGTTTGTTGGGAGTGAAAAGTTACAACTGCTGTTTGGTTTGCATGGACATTTTGGCTTTTTTTTTACTGGTGCAGGTTTTCCCCGCGGATTAATCTGAGGCGCTGCCCATCCCCCCGGCGGCTGTCATGGTGAGCCTCAATAACTTTGTTGTCGATGTTGTTACCTTTGAAACAAGACTACAGTGACACACATCCTCCAAGCAACAGTATTATAGACCTCTAAAGGAAGCCCAGACTTAAGCCCCAAAAAGACAATGTTGAATACATGACCACTTAAGTGAATGGTGTTAAGAATCGCCTCTAGGAGTTTTATACTCAGGGATAACGTGACCTTTAGACCTGCTCGGGTTAAATTACCTAGGAATAAGTGTGATACTGTTATATGAATTTTTATGAAGGCCACACATCTTGAACTTGGGTAGTCTAGAAGATTTCCCCTCGTCTTGTTACTTTGATGTGATCGGTGACCTATTGTGAACGTGGCAAGCTGCTTATACCAGGATCAAGACCTGGAAATCTACCCATTTACTATAATGCTTAATCCACTTTCAGTCTGGCCCCTTCCACTAGATGCTCATTTTTAGCCCAGCCTATCCCCATTGAAACGCTGTACTTTTCCATATATATACCCCCTTAGTAGCTGTTGTCTGGTGCAAAGGAAATATAGTAAAAGTTCTTATAATGGAGACATCATCATCTCTGGCATTACCAAGGATCTGTACTAAAACTAGATATAAGAAGTGTGTGCTGAGACAGTGTGTTCTCTCTCACGGAGGTCTGCCTCGAATTGCATTGCTTGTGTCATGTTTCTGTGGCCACAATGCACCAGCCTCTAGTGCCTTTGTTTTAAGCTATATTTTTATTAGTCACATTCAGAGATTACTGATGCATTGCTTCTGTTTGGTTTGTGAGATAGATAAGTGCACTGGTGAAGTCCATGTGGTGCTGTAAATTCTTCTTTCTGTTTTGGGAGTGCAATTTTGTTGAAATAACTATCCTTCAGGATGAGGAAATCCGTTTTGCCTTGCATTTTAATGTCAGTTATTGAGTCAGTATCAGGATTGATGCTATTTGAGAATTTGTGTGTATTTTTCACGTGTCTTCAATATTGGAGTTAAGGACAAATGTCATTAAGAGATCTACTTGCTGTGAATCCTGTTATCAAGTATATAATATGATACCCATTCTTTTCACCCTCCCTATCTTAAAAATACCCAATGAAAAGAAGAATTACTGATCGTGATTGTTCCCAAATGCGGACCCTTTGAAGCATCCCCTATGTTACCATAGCAACAATTACTTCAATAACCACAATGCCATTAATTACATTATGATTATTAAAACACCTTTCATCATTAGATGGTTTTATTTACACCCCAACCCCTTAAAGCCCGGCCTTAAAGTCGTGGTTATTACTAATATGTAAAGGCCCACCCACCCCCAAAATCTGTCAGAGCTAGGCCTAAATGACCCTAGTCAATGACCGACCATTTGTGTTGGTCACTTGCAGCAGCATATCAACTAATGAGGCGGACAATCGACAGCCTGAATCGGACCAGGCCGGCTACAGTAGTCCGAGCGACCATCGCGACTCACTTGAAGACATCCCCATGCGCTCGCTGTCTGTCAACAACGGGCATGGCGAAAGAACCCTACGGAAGGGCACTTTTGTTTACCGAGAGTGAGTCCACACCCCTGCTGGTCTATTCGCTGTGTGGTGCCTGTCTGCTATGTCCTCTAGTCTACCACCATCACTACTACTACTATCTGTGTGCATTATTCTAGTATACTAAGACAGCAGTGGCACCAATGGGCCTGCTTCATTGTAGCAGCCTATATCCTTCTACATATAGATGTTTGTTTGTCAGTGTAGGTCGTTGCACAAAGGGAACCATCGTTGTCGTTATACGCTCGCTCTCACTATCTCTCCACCTATCTCACTCTATCTCTCTTCTCTTTCCCTCTGATACACATACATAATGACTGTCCCAATCCTCCCTGTTATATAGTGATCAGCTTCCACATGACAGGTACTCAACACTTACTATAGCCTCCATTCCTGTAGTCTATACACAGCACCTACGTGCTAGTACAATATGTATCATGCTGTAGATAAACCCTTTTATCAACGTTTTATTTGGACTTTGTACAAACTTTTGAGACTGGGTGTACTAATTTTGTAACACTCTAATTCTAACAGCACTGATAAGATGTATCATAGTTGATAGGTAAAATAGTGGATGTCCTTGGTGATGCTTAAACTCGCCTTCGTATATGCACTGCATGGTAGTCTCTATATATGCAAAATGTTAAGCTTCATAATGCCCTTTCACAAAAGCACTGATGTAAAGAATCCTAAAAGCCAAAGTATCACCAGTTAACCCATAAGGGCCGCATGATGCCTAAAGGGTAATGATCCTTTCTCGTTATCATGCAGTGGTGGCAAGTCTTTTCGCCAGCGCTGCATCATCCCGACCCCTGGGGCGTGTATCGACCCCTTAGGGTTGGCAGGAGTGCAACACTGGCGAGTCACTCGCAGCCTTGATCTACACTTAAGCATCAGGGTAACAAAAGGGCATGATGCATTAAAACAGTTACTATAAAGCATTCTAATGTCACATGTAAGTTGCTACGTCAGGTGCACCAAAGGGCCTTATAGAAGCATACATAGAACATTATTATTTAGCCATCTGAATTATTCAGGTACTCAGGTAGCCTCCCTTTATACTCAAATACGAACGCCAGCAATTTGTAGAATAATTATGTATTCAGGCAATGTATTTCTGTCCAAGAGAATGTTTATAGAGATTGGTCTACCTTTAGAATAATATCCTGGCCACTATATTTTCGATTTACGTATTCACTGATTCAAAACCAAAACTGAATATGTGCTTGCTGAAATAGCCCTCATGTCAATGAAGTGTAGTTCAATCAACTGTTGTTATAAAGAACACACTTCCAAGAGCGAAAAGCAAAAACAGGAGAATCTTGATATTGAATTTGGCATGACGATTATCAGCAGAATCTCAAAAAAATGTGAATCACCAGGAAATATTCTACGAACTGGCATTACAACCCGTTGCTTTTAATTCCATTTCATGTTGTTCATATATTCGCTGTATAACCTTTCCCATGTGTTGTCAGCGGTGTCTTATAAGCGCTGTTGCTTATCTTCCCTATTTATCTTCCACAATATATAAAATGTAGCGATAGCTGTATTAATGTACGTTATATCTTCCCATTCCAGCCTCCCACAAGAGGACAGTGATTACGAGCGCGAGAGGACTCCACCGACACCTCCACCACGGAAACTTAGTCGGCGTGGAGCGTCCTTCAAGTTGGCCTGTATTGGCAAGCAGGACAGCGATGAGAATCCGCTGATGCGAAAGGTGGCCACCCCACTCAAACTGGCCCAAGCCCAGGTACACTGCCCGCTTTGGCCACACCAGCAGCATGCTCAGGCAACAAGCTTTTCAAAATTAAAATATATCAAAAAGAAGGGAGTCGTGTAAACATCTGTGTGGAATATTCCTAAGAATAGTACGAAACTATCTCAGCATCAATGCCTACATGTGATAAATTAATGAGACAACAAATACGTAAACTATGGATGAATAGTGTTAGCTGTTTGGTTTCTGCTGATAATAAGACAAAATTGCCCAGACAGAAGGCAATCGGCTTGTTGCTATGGACATACTGTTTACTAACACTACATAACTGTCTGCCCTGTACATCTCACAGCTCTCATTAAGATAACATCAGATACCATAACTAGCATGGGGCTCTAAGGTGACCCGCCCTGACGTATCAGTCAGCGTTATCAGCAATCTGAGAGACCACAGACCATACCCATCCTCCCCTCCCCACCAGACCGGCCGAATCCCTGAGCGGGCAATGTGTGCTTTTTAGTGCGCCATATCCTTCTCAATGCCTACCTAGAGCTTCTCCTTGCCCTGAATTGCTGAACCCAAACACTACAAATTCTATAAGTTCATTTGAACCCGTATTCCCAAGATAATATGTGCACACAGTCTCTCGCTTTTTACATTTATCTAGTGCCAAGTATCACGGAGGCAGATTAAGTAACCGTTGCCTGTGCCTCTTCTATCTAGACATACATTTCCTTTCCGTAAATACCAACCATAGACCAAAAGCATATTTCTGTATACTGGACCCCTAAATGCCGTCATTTCCTAAGTTGACTTTTGCTAGAAAATTTTCATTTCCCCAGATCCAATTTTCCCATATCCAATTCTTCTTTATTCCCACTGAGTTTGAGTCTGTTGACATGCAGTTGAGTTGTGTTTTTGACCGGCGCCTTTGCGTCTTTGTGTAGGATAAGCCGCACAGAAAGCGCAGAAATCGGCCAGATAGGGTAAGTGCTGCATGGAACACTTGGCCCGGGCTACTCTGGGCTGAAGTGTCTGGTCAACATCTTGCTATAGCATTCAGTCACGTTTTATCGAGATGATCAGCGTTGTTGTTGCCATGGGATGTACTGAAGCCAGCATATCCAGCAAGACCGGCAGTGAGGCCGCGACATCATCTTTCGTTTTTGCCTATATAGTTTCACATACACAAGGTCTCAGTTTCCACCAAGTACACCCAATACTTTTGTCATAACGGTTTTTCAAAGACTTTTATCACTTTGACACAATGACCATGGTAACACATTGAAGAACAAAAATCATCGGATATGCTTCGATATCTGAGATTGCAATGCGTGTATATGAGACTAGAGATGCATTTTAACACAGCTTTTGTTCCATTTTGCCTAAAGATGTCCTCCTATCCACCCAAGTAGTCACCAACCCATCCACCCACTCTCCCCCAAATCTTACTGATAAGTCCTTCCCACCCCTTTTCCTTGTGGGAGGACTAAGAACCACCATATGAGACAGACCGTTAGCCATCCTAGTAATATCCAGTCACCCCACACCAGTAGTAGTCACTATTTTAGAACTTCAGGTATCTGTTATATGGTATAGCATGATTTCTAAGTGCCTCCTTTCTAAGCAGAGAAACATAGATAATCGGAACCAGTTGCATATTTACGCCTATCGCTTACTATCGCAAATACAGGTTTGTGGCCGTTTGAAAACATTGTTTTACAAAAGAAAAAAAAAAATCCCTCTGATTAGGGTATTGCTATTATCCGAATTGTCTTCTTAAATGCAAAGTAAATAAGATCTTGTCATGTTCAATTTAAAAAAAAAACACAGCCACAAACTCCTTTCTCTTTCTTATCTCTCTTGCTCTGGAAGCTGTGTATGTATTGCTGTAATTGCTGTAAAGTGTAATATGTGTAGGTCTGCATGATGCAAGTGGATACATGATGATTATTCTTTTTTTTCAAAAAAATCTTCTCCCCCTATATCACATCATAGCTATAACTTAGGGATAACTCCCAGTCAGGCTGAAACACAAACCCATCAAAATAATATAACCAAACAAAATACATGGACAGTTATGGTAGGCCATTTATTCTTTAAAATTTCGATGTGTAATATTAATGAAGGAAGAGAGGATAAGTCCTCCTGCTACCCTGTAAAGAGATGAAACCATAATGTGCTCCTTTCTTGTTCAACCATGGTGCTGCCTAGGAGTGGTGCGGTGGGTACCCTGGGTATCACGATCTGTCCATAGACCACTACCGAGACAGCCTCCTGCAGGGTTACACACCACCCTTTCATCCTGTAGGTATTCAGAGGGCGCCGCAGCAGCCTCCAGCATGATACAAATTATAGTCCTACTACTTTTTATCATCATCAGTATACTATATTATAGATATACAGTTACTTTTTGGACCACTAACCGCCACTCACTCACCACTCACACAGGAGAGTCTGGCTGCTGCAGCTGCTGCTGTCCAAGCCTCCTCTAGTTCTCATTCCTCTTAGTGTACATATATATCAATATGTATTATCAGTTCACTAGTATCTTTTTAAGTGTCAATGGACGTTTCACTTCATCCAATGATAGAAGTGTCCACCAGCTGCTGCAATCTGTCCAAGGCTTTGAGCAAAACGCAGCAATGAACAATCCAATCCCTCTTTCTAATAATCATACTATGCTGTCCCAATCTTATAGCACTATTTTGGGTATTAAATACAGCGCCGATTCCCTCCTATTTCTATTTGAATTCCTGAGAAGATCATCCAAGTAACCCTGCCCCGTCATAATCCATTTAGACTAGTACCTAAAGTACCTCGGCTAACCCTCACCACCTACTTACACCGTTGATTAGGAGCCTGCTAATTGGCGTCCCTAGAAGATGGAAGCTTGATTTGCATGGTGCGCTGCTTGATTCATTATTGCATGTTTATAATTCTTAAAAAGAGCAGGAATTACAGATCTACATCAACACACTCTGCCGAAAATGTTGAAAACCATGATAGTCACATCTCAGTCCCTGGACAGATAAAGCAAACAAACGAGTGACAACAAGAGTTATTTGTACCACTTTTAGTCACCTTTAATTTCCTTTCTATCAATCTGTCAGTTTCTGCACGTGTTCGATTGGCAGTGCACCGTTGATAATTGAGTTTGGTCGATAGATGTTTGCCTTGGTTTATCTAACCCCCATTAGCATATGCTAGTACTACAGGACCCGAGTCCATATCATAAACTATGTAAGACTCAAGCAATGATAAGAGATTCTCTCCACCCATCTGTTTCTGTACTCGTAATGTCCACGGTGTTCGTTTGAGTGGAACAAATTCTAACAATTATGTATAACTTTTAACCTGAGCTAGCATGTGTGTATTGGACAGAATACAGACTTTGTGTGGATATCATTCGTCTTCTTCAGTTGGATATGTTATATTGGCAAAATGTGATTCTTTGACAGAAATTAACAAGTTGTTTCCTGTAATTGGCTGTTTTGTTGAACGATTTGGCAACAGATAAAGAAAGTGTCGTGTCATGTTGCTGTTTTCAAGATTGCATATAAAGATACAGAGAAAGGAAATAAAGATTTTCACAGCATGCCAACAGGGTATATCTACCAGAACACAGACATCTTGCCTCATCTGACTTGGAAGAGACACCTATCTAAGATATAGAGGAAACTAAAACTATTAGAATACACTTTCACACTTGATCAACACATTTCTGCTCCTGGCAGTGTTCTAGACTGCTAGCATGTATTTTACAAAGTAGATAAGGCAGTAATGGCTTCTCTCTTTCAGCTAGGTTCCCAGGTAGCTCTTTCATGGTACATTATTTGAATATGATGTAAATATACTGTGCTATAGCTAAAAGTGTGTGCTAATACAGTTTGATTGATATGTGACCCATGTCCCAAGTGGATAAAGTTTGTGATACTTGCAAAACAGGAAAAATTAACAATTTTTGACAGAATCAACACATTGATGTTGCTTTTTTCCTCACAGTATTTGTTTGTTGAGATGATGGTCGTTCTTACCAAGGAAAAAGACTGATTTCCCCTATTTGTGAAAGAATATTCATAAAGCACCACTAAAACTAAGGCTTGCATTTTACATCTATGTCATTTTAAGTACCCACAGAAAACTAGTTTACTCTTTGATTTCCCCTTGACATTAGCAGGTTGGTAAGTTAACATAGATAGGTTTTAGTTCTCCAGGATGCTATTCTTTTATTTAGTGATCAGTACATAGTCAATTGGGTCAGCACCCAATATATAAAATGTGCTGGTGAATTTGCATGGAAAGTGAGAAATGATTTGTTTTTAGTGCAGGATTTTGTAAAATGTAGAAAAGTACATATGCTCTAGAAAATGATCAATTATAAAAAAAACATACACACAACTTTTAACACTTCATATCAATCGATGTATACTTTTACCATAATACATGTAGATTAAAAACACATTAATTAGAAATGGTGGCCAGCGGGATAATTAAAAGATGACAAAAATATATGACTCCTTGGGCATTTATGGTATATCACCAGTATTTTACCTAACCGTTTGCTGATCAGACATTATTCGGGGTCAGCTCTGGGGGTGGTAGGTAGTGTATCATAGCGTATTTTTGTTGTAGGCCATGGCTGTAGCCGGAATGACTCCTGATGGCAAGCATCGCTCGATGGATCACCCCAGGGTGCTGCGTACGCCGCCTGAGTCTCCTCGTAGAGTACGTGCATCGTATCCCACACCAGGTACTTTTTTGTTGTTTTATGTGATAACTTATAGCATACTAGTATTCAAACCAGTAGTATCACCTATCGGATGTTTTTGTACATACCTGTAGTATGATATTGTCTAGCTTTGAGAAGCTTTGCACAGGGTGGAAGGGTTCTTTATGTCATGGCTGATACGACCGTCACTATAGATTAGTACTAGAACCGCCGTATTCAATGGGGGGCATTGAATACAATGTGTCTGTATTCAATGGGTGTCCGCCATCTTGGATTTTGAACAGATCTGAGCTGTTTTTCTTTATTTAAAGGCAAAATAACCCCCTAGGCCATGACATAAATGCAAATGTCCATTCCAGGGAATAAATTTGCATCGTATTCACCTCGGTGAGGCTGTCCGCATTCAACTCTGCCTATAAGGCATCGTTGAATACGGACAGCCTCACCTCGGTGAATACGATGCAAATTTATTCCCTGGTCATGGACATTTGCTTATGTATACGCGAGGAGAGCTTGCAATATGGGGCACCTCACGTATATAAATGCTATGCCTTGTATCAGGGCCCAACCATTGACCTGATAATGTAAATAGTATATGAAAATCACTCTGAATCAGGTTCCCACTATTTTTACCTGATTAAAACCCACCAGACATGATGTAATTAGTATGTGAAAACCTCACTTTAAATCAGTTCCCAACCTTTCTTAGAGTAAGTAGTATATAAAAGCTACACCTTGAATCAGGTTTACATGATTTCAGCATTGGTCTAAGTAGTGTATATAAAGTAAACTTTGAATCAGGTTCCCACTATTTACCCGATAAGGTCTACCAGGAAGTGGTGTAAATAATATATTATAAAAATTTACACTTTCAATCATGTCCCCACTATTTACCAAATTTTAGCCCAACTACTCTTACACTGGTGCCCTGCAGGTATTCCGGGCATAGTACCCACAGGCCATGCCCGATGGTTTTTCCCCAGATTCTAGATGGCAGTTTTAGATCTCCAATCACAGTCTATATTCCAAACATCTGTAACAGGTAACTTCATAGGCATGACCTGCCTGTACACATGTTCTCAACATACAGGCAGGAAGCCAGCCAAAACTACCATGGGCGAGTCTAGGGATGTCTTATGTGGACCCCTGCTGTGCACTGGGTCACTGTACCATCAACCTATGCTTTCTCTTTACTCACTCAGAGTCAATGGGTTTTTATATCCCTTATCACATTGGTCTTGGGGTATGAATCCTTATATGGTTATGGTAAGCTGTGTGAACATAAATGAGAAAATCATTAACAGAGCTAGAGGGATCTCAACTTTGGGTCTGTGTTAGCTATACAGTAGTACCGGGTACTATTCAAACTCAGCATATGTAGGAACTGCCCCAAAACAGAGGGCAGAAATCTGATTACAGATAAAGGGTGCATTTGTCTTTGTGACATCACTGAAGATACCGTAGATTCTCTCGTATAAACCATGGCTAGTACCAGAACCCATCCCAGGAGGAAGGGTGCGGGAAGGGGGTCAGATATGACATATTCCCAATATTTTCCCAAATGTTCCAGCACCACAGGTGGGCTTCCCTAGCCCACTTAAAAGGGTCTATATCTCCTTTTTCCTATCCCCTCAGATGTGTGTGGTGCACATATGCACCACAGGACCTCGTAGCTTTTTGAATTTTAAAGATCCATTCATTAGAAAAAAAAAGTTATACTATTTTGAAATTTTTAGAATTTTCCACAGGCTAAGGGGACGGCTTACACAAGGGAATTTACGGTAGTATGTAAATGTGAAAAACGGCCCCTACTGGACAACCTTACATGTGGTATTATGCCCTGTTAGGCAAGCCTAACCGCCTTGGTCTCTGGTCGTTCCCCAATGGGCTCTCCAGGCTATAGCCCAACAGGCATTGGTGTAAGTAGTATGTAAAAAAAAACACTTTGAATCAGGTTCCTACTTTGAACCAGAGCAAGCCCATAAGGGCATTGCTGTAGCCTAAGCGTTAAAGTACCGAAAACCCTTGCATATTGGACGCCCCTCGCGTATAAGGCACACCCTGAATTAGGCTTAATCCTATAGGACGCACCTAGGATCAGTACTGTTCTGTAGTGTTAGACTGGCTTATAAGACGCACCCTGATTTGGGGTGAATCCTATAGGACGCCATGGGTGCATAAGCCACGTCAGGTTCCCACTATTTACCTGATTAAACCCACCAGACATTAGTGTAAGTAGTATGTGAAAACCAGACTTTGAATCAGTTTCCCCTATATAACTAAGCCAAACACGTATTGATGTTAGTAGTATATAAAAGCTACACTTTGAATCAGGTTCCCAATGTTTCCATGATTTAAGCCCAAGGAGCATTGGTGTAAGTAGTATAAAGTAATCTTTCAACCAGGTTCCCACTATTTATACCTGATTAAAACCCACAAGACATTGGAGTAAGTAGTATATGAAAACCACACTTTAAATCAGTTCCCCCAACTTAAAAAACCCAACCTTTCTTAGTGTAAGTACCGTAAATCCTCGCGTATAGGACGCGTCCTATACACCTAAATGACCCCAGGTGCGTCCTACAGAGATGCCACTTTTCCTGGTTTACCAGGAATTCCTGGTTTTGATTCTAGGATTTCTGTATCAAATCATGTTAAATTCCTGCGAAAATGTGTCCCAAAGTCCAGTTTTCCTGGTTTTTGTTGGCCAGTGAGTGGCATCTCTGGTCCTATAGCATTATCAGAAGTTGGAGGTGCGTCCTGTAGGCGAGGATTTTACACTATAGAACAGTATTAGAATGACCAAAATATGACACTAGGTGAATCATTAAGGCCTTAGCCTAACTCTGGGTGCGTCCTTTACGCGAGGGGTGTCCTATACGCGAGGATAGAAAAGCTACACCTTGAATCAGGTTTACATGATTTCAGCATTGGTCTAAGTAGTAAAGTACATAAAGTAAACTTTGAATCAGGTTCCCACTATTTTTACCTGATTAAAACCCACCAGACATGATGTAAGTAGTATGTGAAAACCTAACTTTGAATCAGTTCCCAACCTTTCTTAGAGTAAGTAGTATATAAAAGCTACACCTTGAATCAGGTTTACATGATTTCAGCATTGGTCTAAGTAGTGTATATAAAGTAAACTTTGAATCAGGTTCCCACTATTTATCTGATTAAACCCACCAGACATTGGTTAAAAGTAACATGTGTAAACCACACTTTAAATCAGTTTCCCCTATTGACCTAAGCCAAACAGGTATTGGTAAAAGTAGTATATAAAAGCTATACTTTGAATCAGGTTCCCATCATCTAGCTCATTAAGTCAAATGGGTATTTATGTAAGTAGTATATGAAAAGCGTAATTTAAATTAGGTTCCTACTATCTACCTGATTGAACCCGTCAAACATTGATATAAGTTGTGCCTAAAACCTACTTGAATCTCGCTGCCTTTTATAGGATTTAATCCGACAACTGTTGTCATCTTAATAGGGTCTTAATCTCACATTTACTGCCCCACCTTTGTGTCTGGTGCATATATGTTTGGGCACTGACACATCAACCCCCCCCCCCCATAATACTGTAGGGATTCAGAAAACATGCAGGGTTGTTGGAATAACACCCATAACCCCGTCATCCGTCCCCCTGGATTTGAATTGGTCTGTGCAGTAGTATATAGAATGACGTAGAGCCTACTGTTTGGTATCGTTTGGATGATTAATAACGTTGATCTCTTTGTTATGTTATAGCTCGTCCTCTCGTGATGACCCATGGAGGGGGACCTGTTGGGGGGCCGCCGCCGCCACCCCACCCAGCATATCCCCCAGCCTACTCACCGCGCCATTCGGCCCAACATCACGACCCAGGTGGTCCCTACAACTCACTGGAGGACAGCCAGCTGGGTAGCAACCCTTCCAATACCTCACTTTCTCCGCGGCATAACTTGGGAGGAAGGTATGGTAGGGGAAGTGCTGAAAGTCTTGTTGGAAAGGTAAGTCGCTAACATCTATGCGCAATCACTTTTCTGGAACCGATAAGACTAAGTAGCCCAGCACCAAGGTTTTATGAGATGTAGCACTATCATATAACAATTATGGTCGCACGGAATACGCACTGTTAATGTTTTGTATAATCATGTGCTAATAGTTTCAAGGAACCCTTTGGCTTTTGAGCCATTGTTGCTAGATACCCTTGTTCAGAGCCTGTATCATAACCCACTCAGTCACCCTCCAGTGACCTTGTACCATACATTATCCAGACTGAAGGGTTCAAAGGTCCATGCCGTATTTGTCAAGTAAGGATGTAGTGTGAAGTGAGATGGGACTGTTAACATGACACTCTCTTATTACAATTCTTGTGTGACTTGTGCCATACAGATATTTGTGACAAACAACTACATACTGATATCTTTCAAACTAGATATAACATGGGTATTAATGCATAAAGAATACTAACTATGGTTACGGATAGACCCCTATTATGGTTCTGTGTTTTACTATGTGTCATGACAATCGCTTTATATTATCTTTTAATTCCTTTTAAATCGTTTTAAGAGTGAAGTAAGCACTATGGTGTTTTGAAGTGTGATCGTAGCACCCTTAGCATTTTTTTCTTTCTGAGAAAATATTTGAGGTGGCGTGTAAACGTTGTATAAATTGATTTCCACTTGTCGTTCTACAGGTTCTGGAAGACACGGGCCTGGTGCGCTACGTCGACCCGCGCTGCCTACAGCGGGAGATAGCAGAGGCTAATGACATGACCCAGGCCGAGCTGGACCGAGCAGCTCATAACCTTATGGCCACCAGTTCCAGTGGGCCCCCACCACGGGCTCACCCCACCCACCCGCCACATGGCGGCCCCAATAAGCACGCCTATTACGACCACATGGGCGGATATAGCATGCAGGAGATGAGGGACTACAATCAGTACTCCAGCCAACGCCTCCTACCCCAACACCACAAGCAGCGCACCTACTCGGAGGACTACTCTGATGATGGTGACGATCAAATGGTCTATGTAACCACCCTATAGCAGCAGCTGCTCAGGCCTATTTAATTCAGTGATGACAAACATGAGAGGCGAACCGGGTGGGCTAGGAGAACAGCGCCCCTTACGTCGCACAGCATGGCATCCAGAGCCCGTGTCGCGTTGTCGTCTGCTCGCCGTCTGGTGAGGCAGCACGCCGCTAGGGCGGCGCTGCAAGCAGTCGTGGTGAGCAGCAGCATCAGCAGCTGCAGCGTGAAATTGGCCAGTCTTTGACCGTCCGGGCTGGGACAGCAAACCAGTGTGAAACCTCGAAGTACTTGGGTTTCTCCACGAGGAATCGAGCAGGAAATACCGGCATGTTGACGAGGAGGAGGTGTGAGCAGCAACAAGAGCAGGGCTGTTTGTGTGAGCAGCAGGTAGAGGGCGTCTGGCGTTCTCCTGTGTTTGCGGGGGGTCCCGCTGCCACTGTGGGGTCCTGCCCACCCACCCTGCCCCTACCCCAGGGGCCGGTCCGCACGTGATAACCCGGAGTTGGAGCTGGACATGGAGGGAATGCACCGACCACATAGTGTCAACTTGTCTTCTCTCTCCTAACCACCACCGCTCCACTCCCCCACCTCAACCCCGAGGACATTTGCCACTCAGAGGAGGGAGGAACATGGAGGGTTGACCATGCCTCTTCCCCCAACCCTTTGATACCCCTAGACCCCTTTCCTACCCTCAGAACCCCAAAGATAATTTCCAAGTCATGTGTCGCCAAACAGAATGTGCCTTGACCCGACAACAACAGTTACTTTGCGTCTATAGTCTGAAGGTCTTTTTTCTGGGAGTGTCACTGGGCCCTGTATAGATAATAATACTTCTATTACTACTACGACTACTACTATCATCATTACTACTACCATTACTAGTACTACGGCTATTTTGCTGTGCAGACATTATGGAGCACACGGACGACTTATTAATATGATTATTATTATTATGATTATGACTGTTGTTATAGTCAATGATGATGACAGCGAGGAGACACATTCAGACCCCAGGGTTATTGCTCAAGTGACATTCTGTCCTGTTCTATGGACAATGGGTGCCAGATGAGGACTTTTAAGGATAAATCGCACCAGGGCCTTTGGCTCCAAGTCTTAACTAACTTTGTAGGTGCGGATCTTTACATTCTCCTCTGATAGGCTGGCAGAGTCAACGGTGACTTGTGAATACAAGCAGGAGATGTTGCCGTTTTCCTGAAAGACAAAAGGCATGTTCACTGTGCGCCTAGCACCAGCTGTCTCAGTTGTAATATACTACTATTACTACTATATCACATTCACTTGAAGTGTGTCTTTGTGGCGTGGCACCCATGTGGACAAGTCTGTTTAGACATACCTGACCCAGCTATACAACAAGAAGAAGTAACGGTCTTTGTCATATTGATTACTGTTATTACTTTGTGGCAATACTCAATGATTTTATCCACATAATGATGTATGGAAAAGATGTTGTCATTTTGAGTTGTAATTCTTCATCGATCATATGTATGCTTGACCCACATAATTCATTATTACTCATTCACCAATGTATCAATGCTAATCCAGATGCCACTGGGTTAACTGCCATAATTTATATGAGATATTTGTTAAATCATTGCTGGTGTTCAATCGATTTGATTTCTTTTTATTCTACAGTTTACGAGTGTAGGAAACAATATGTTTACGTTTGATGTAATATCACTCTTTTTATGTTCTCTCCTCACTTCCGATGGGCACTGAGAGTATAATTATTACTACTGTAATTATTAGGTTATTCGATAGACGTTCAGTATAATAAGTATTAACAGGTATAGGAACATTTTAACTTTTTAGGATAACGAACTTATCGGGAATATATAATTGATGTGTAAGCGTCTGAATTTTCCTGTTTGTTAGGGAGGGAGTATGATACATGGTTGTTACATCGAGTAGCCACTGACCTTTGATTATAGAGATGTTGTGTAAGGAATAATACTATGATATCCAGACTATGTTAGGGCATATGTACCACTGGCCAATAATTATTGTAGGGTGAAGTGAGGAGTAGAAACACAATGTTTAATGAGTTGTAACCTCCAGTGCCACCAGCTGATATCTTAAATGTTAATTTCCAGTTCCTTTCCCATTTCTGTCATGGTTACCAGTATGATTATGATTACAAACTTTCTTAATTATCACTCCATAGTGTGATAATCACTCCCACCTTCCAACAACCTTGCTTAACCAGCAATGACCGACCTATTTTGCCTCATCAGGATGAATTAATGTAAGTTCAAATGCTGCCAGTTGCTGCAGGGCCTCCGCTCTTTTCCATCGTAATTCATGTGCATTGGTTTGATTCAGTTCATTTAGACTGCCTTTAGGTAAATTGTCATGACTTAAGTGCAGTCCGACCGTTCATTTTCAGCACTTATGATTGGTGCTGTGCCGTTCTCACTCTTCATATAATGACCTTGTGATGGATTTCCTAAGAAGATGAACTCATTTTAAGAATTTTGAGGACACTTAAGTTGTCTTGCCACTTGAACTGAACTGGCCGTTTTTATCTTTTTTTTTCTTTTTTTTTTTGAGGAGGGATACTACTTATTTTTTGTGTGATGGCAATCAGGCAAAGTGCTTTGTAAATACGGAGATCCTATTGTTGAGTTTAATTTTGCTCGACGTTTGCTGGTTAGGGTAGTATATTTGTTTTAGTGAATGATTTGATTACCCTTTGTAAACTACTTTGAGAGGACATTTGCTGAGACAAAATAATACATAAGAAAATACTTTAAGAATCTGTTTATCTAACATGGGCTTGGCCCCTATCATGTGATCCGTGATGGTGATTATAGCATTGGTATACCACAACGATACCTTAGATATCAATCCAACATCACATTGTTATCAGTTTCTGAAACGAGGGATGTATGTGTGCTTTGCTCTGGTCCTATACGTCTCTGGTATGGACGCACTAAGGGGAGAGTGAGTGATTGGAGTTAAACTTTGTTTTAAAAGAATGAGTGTGGACATTGCCTGGTAGTGTGTACCACCTGATCCCTATCATGGTCTGCTCCCTTTCTTGCTTGTACAGCCTTTCCTTAATATTAACTTTTTAAAGGGAAAGATTGGCAACAAGGCTTTTCATGACTATATTTTGGAGATTTGACTACCATCGCCACATAGCTCGTCAGTGTTTTACTGATGAATATCTTTTTCATTCCCATCAACTTATTCAATGGAAGCAGGTTTCCGTAGATTCAGTGGTTTCTATTTGGAGACATCCCCAACTCTTATTGGACTTGTTATTGCTTGTGTACATATATACATATATGTATATATATAAATATATTTGCGTGTGTTGCACTTTGTATTTTAACCTCTGTGGAGCCCCTTCGGCCTGCGATTATCCCATATGTCTGGAGCCGTATTACAGAGATTTTCACTACTTCTTTCATGCCTTCCTAAGTGAGTGTCCTCCTCCCCCAAAAGTGTTGTGATGTGAGATTACTGTTCGGGCAGTCTGCCCCCCTCCGAGTGCCTTTGGCTGCTGTAGCATGGACCCAATAGTCAAGAAAACAGGATTATATAAATAAAACTTTACTATTGGGTGTGGTTCTACTCACCAACTAATGCTAGCCTCTCTGTTCATATCTATACACGTTATATATCAAACATGCAGTTGTGCTACTATTCCTAGTGTTAATTGTCATATTTGCTCCACGCACCTGCTTTTCTTTCTCGATTTCTGACTTTTGAGACTGTGGCAGTGGGCGACCCAAACCAATGGGTTAAAATGCCATTGGCGCAGTTTGAACACCGTTAGTGTATTGCTCAATGTAGAACTCAGATCGTATTATTCTCAATGAATCTCAAATAAGAAAAACGCCTTTTTCACCATCAACCTTTGTAGCACTCTTTACTTTGGAGTCCCAAGTTAATTTAGTCTGAAAGAGACTATAATTTGCCACAAATGCATTAAACTAGTGTAAATTTTGTTATCTGCACATATTGTCATTATTCCCGGGCAGATATCAGGTAGTGGTAAGATTAGAATCACTAAGGCTGTGAAACTGCCTCTTGTTATTATCATTGCTCTCCGCTGGCCCATCCTTAACTCTAGCTCTCATGGTTACAAACTGTCTTTTAATACACTCAGATACTCCACTCCTTTCACTGGCGCATCTCCTATGCCACCTTAAGTAGACGATACCAGAAGTGTAGTTGATCTATTTCCGCCTGGTTGGGGGATGGCTAGATATTCCATGGGACTTTCTAGGTGTCTGTTTGTACGAGGCCAAGTGCCATCACGAGTTTTAGTTTTAGACAGTAGTGAATGTAGACATGAGGAGCCTTTCACAGTATAACCACGTGCCATATTGTATTGACTTTGGAAGTATATAACCAGGTGACTATAGAGTTATCAGATGACTATAATATTTACCAATGCTCAACATTGAAAAAGGGGGCTGAACGGTTTGTGCTGCCAGGGTTGAAAAAAAAGGTCAGAATGGAGGCCGGACAATTTGGGCCTAGATATCTAAAATTTGGTACATTTGGTCTATTTTGAGGTTTATATGATTCGACTCTTGTTTACTCTTCCCGATACCATCGATCTAATAGGTATTCTAATCAGGTTCCAGTGTCTACTTTTTTTTCTCTCTTTCATCACCTCTAAAACGTTTGCTGAAAAAATGTGTTATGGTTCTATGAGATAATAATCGACCATTTAAGGGCATTGTCAGTTTCCATAGTAATGGAGGGGGGTGAGCAGCATTCTTGTCATTCACTGGCCAAACATGGTTGTTTTAGTGACCACCAGACGGCAGGATAATTTAGGGTGAGAAGAAATTATAGTATAGTTTGTATTAACAGTATTAATGACATTGGGTCCCACGTACATGTTATACGTACACATTAGACGTACATTATACAGACAATTCTTGCATCGTACAGCTTAATCAACTGAAGGACTGGGCAGATGGGAGCTTTGTGATAGTATGTTTTGTGAAAAAGAAATCCACAGAAAGAATATCTTGCAAAAAAAAATGCACAAGTAAGAGAAGAGACCGTGATATGCCACTATGTTTTAGAGATAGGTACAGATGGTAGGTGTGCCTCTCACAGAGGCAGAACCAGCACTCTGTGGGTGCTACCTCTGTGATGAGGTGTGTGAGAAATCAAAGCTACCCCGCCTCTGGTGTTTTAAATGGTGATATAGGTACACAGCAGAGATTACAATAGGAGAGGTAGACTTATCAAAGCTATCTCCCATAGCCACCTTCAGAGGTTTTACAAGTCCCATTCTTTGTTCTTTCATATATTACCTATATATTAACTAACTTTGGTGTGTCCTAATGGAACGTTTTTACATTGCCACCACCCTGTATAAATGAAGCACTTTTTTCGCCTTACAGCTTGTTATACTCTACATTCATCCAAGTGTAGTCAGATATTTGTAAACTTGTTCCCTGTGTGTTTACCCATCACCGTCTTCTCAGTGCTCTTCTAAGTGCGCCTGCAACCTTTACCATTGCCGCTGTTGAGGGCGCCTGGCGGTGTAGGCTTTTCTACCTTACACCTTTTACCCCTTCTCCTGAAGGGGTGTGACCATCATAAAACGACAGCTGCATATAGGATTACCAGGCTTAGTCCTATATAGACAACTATCAGCAGAGTGATCTGCTGAAGGCTAAGGATGCACCCATCACTATCCACACACTTATTTGTGTGTGTGTCTTGTACAAACTTCCAAAATGAAACTTTTCCAGAAGAAAAAATACATTTTATAGGGCACAGGGTGTTTGTGGAGACCCTATCTCCATATACCTATGTCGCTTATTCAAACACACGTGTATATATGGTATATTCACATAGGCCGAGATCACTGTACAAAAGAACACCATTAAATTTTTATTTGCCAACATTGGACACAAACGAGCAGTGTAGCAGGTGTGTCACCAGCTACCAAAGGATGTATACACACATAAGACGAGAACAACGTGGTGTCATTAGATCGGCGTCATTGACGCGACGTCAACGTCATCATGACGTAGAAGACACTGAGAAGACGGTATGAGGAAGACCTGTTAAATTTCCCCGTGTTGTGCGCAACCAGAGGTTTTTTGTCCTTGGTTTGGCTCATTTTGATGTTGACCAGTCCTGCAGACAAATAATATGGTTATGGCATAGTGGCCAGTGTTTTGTGGCCAGTGTTGTATTTGAACTGGGACTAGACCTTTTCTTTGATTTTTAAATGTCAACATTAGACAAGTCCTTAATGTGGAATAAAGAATTGGTGATAACACAGAACAGCCAGCTGTACATTATATTAATGGACCTCCCTTATATTTATATCGACCATGTTTATAAATGTATCTAACTGTAAAAAGAAATGTATTTATTTTGTTATGAATGATGGATGATTCGAGGTCTAAATGCGTCTGTTGGAAAATGTTGTCGTGTGGTATATTGTTGCATGTGCCACCGTACAAGGAAAAGACCGGGTGTCCAATTGTTAGTCTATTACTACCACCCCTCACCATTGTTGGTCCCTTGATTGTGGTAAAGCTGGCATGTCGGCAGAATATGATTATCATATACAATGTTAATGCATCTCAACTCATCTACCACCAGAGAATATCAGCATAAGTTAAAGTATTCAAGAGGTTATTATCACCCCCTTCCCCACCCCAGGTCAGATAGCATTATCAGTTGTGTATGCTAAAATCATGGTATTTAATATTGACTTGTGGCTGATCTTTGATCTTTCCCTTGTACCGTGGCTGTCTCTGTCACTACAAGATGAGATCTTGTGGCGTCAGGCATCCAATTTGTTGTATGCCTTTAGCATTTTGATAACACATCAATTGTTGTTTCTTTCCCCTGCAGTATGAGGGATAACTTTCTTGGTGCATTTTTTACATTGAGATGAACAAGCTATTTTGATGAAGAGATTTTGACACTGGTAAAGTCAGTGTACAAATATGGGGGCCGTGAACGTAGCGACATAGTAATGGTCATCTTTCGAATCAGATCGCATGGGGGAGTGGTGTCTGGTTGCTGGAAGGGAAATAGCAGTGTATCATGCAGGTACTTTTACATCAAGCTATTCAAAGCAGAACACTATCATTTTTATGGAACATTTGTAAAAAGAACACAAATACAACCTGGGGTGATATATTTTTATTGTCCCGTGCGATGAAGAAAGAGACAAATAGCCAAAAATTTGATAGACAAGGCCACAAGAGCAAGCAACGGTAGCCCAATACATACTGTACAGATCATAGTAAAACATATTGTCCTGTGTATTATATTCATACTTTGCAAGGAATGTTGAAATGTGCAATAAAATATAAACTATGGATTCTTAGATTCTGTTGCTTTGTTGTTTTTCTCCAAATTCCTTAATTCTTAATAAAACCCATGGAATTCTAGGGTGATTTCCATGTCTTTGCATGGGATGATTACCAGGCCGGCACATTTCTATATGAGGTGATGGGTGGTCCTTTGAAACTTTGAGTCCTCAGTGAATTTTCTTATTTGATCCAACCTACCTAGCCTAGATTTCAGACCATGTAGATGTGTGTGGTGCACATATGCGCGGGCACTGACACATTCCTCTGTGAAATTGTGTAATGTAGTTCTCGCCATGAATATGACCTTAGCTGTCGAAATGGCGTTAAACATCTATTACTCACTCACTCACTCACCCAGACCATGTAGACTGAAACATTTATTTCTTTGGATTTTCTTCAATTTGTACGTTACTGGTACATCGTTAATTTCCTATGTTGCTTTCACGTGAAAGGGACCAAAACTGACCAATATTGCTAATAAATCTGTACCTGTATTTTTTTTAAAGCATACCTTTGGATGAAATTTTTTGTCACTTTGACGACGACCTTTGTCAATTTGTCAGATACAATTCTAATGCCAAACACATTATTAAGGTGGTTCTAAAGATTATAGTTCCAAAGTATTTTATTTGCTTTAAACTATGAGTTGTCTACTATTTTGTTGTCTGACTGGCACTATAAGAGTTACTTGATCCTGATTTACCATAAATGATCAAGATCAAAGGTTGCCGATATTGAGTAGCGATCACCAAACTGGTCATAATACAAGACAAATAAAACTAAACTACTGTTAAAAATTATAACAGATTTTTTTTATTATCACTAAGTTGATAAAACAATGAGAAACAGATATTTCTCGCTAGCCAGAGAAATTCATCAATAGGTGTGTCCATGTTGTAAATTGGGCAGTTATGTCCCTTATCGAAAGCCAACAAGGTGCAGGTACTGATAAAGTTTCCATTAAATCCATGTTCATAATCAGGTCCATATTCAGTGATTGTCAAGACGATAAATATCTCAAACATTGAGGAACTACTTCTTGAAAGCATGGAAGACATTGCCGACTGAGTGGCAAATCGGATCGAGGCAGCACTCCACAAAGACACCCCAGATCTTCTTGTAGATGCCAACAACAATCTCTAGTACACGGAATCCTGGTGTGAGGATCCAGATGTTGTTGAAGGCGATTGAAGAGAAGACGCAACCCCAGTAGCAGGCAATGCAGCAACCACAGCAGAGGGTGGCGAGCATGTAGCACATCTTCTTCCAGAACTCAAAGCACTTGAATGAGCAGCTCCAGACAAAGTCCATACTGTGGATGCCATCGGGCTCACCGAGGACCTCCTCGAAGGCCACCTACAAAAACAATGAAATTTATTGAGCAAAATAAATGGGAGACCCTGCCTAATGTATACTTAATAGAATATGAATGATATAATTGGACATTATAATTATTCCCACTCCTCCAGAATGTGGACATGAATGAGATGAAACCTCAAAAGTCATTCAGAAGCCAACACTGTTGGCCTATCCCTAAGCATACTATTTCCTATTGAAAGTTCTTCTTGTAGATGCCAACAGTATTTTAGTATAGTATTTATAGTCTTATATTGCACACCCCAATCAAATATTGTCCCCAGAGCTTAATTATGAATTGCAATATGATAATAACCTCAACAGGTTCAATCTAGCATTGTGCACCAATGATATTGTACAAGGTTACCTGAGAAGAAACTAGGAACAACCAATGATATGTGTACATGACACCATAACTGTGTCTAAATCTGAAATACAAGTCCCTGGACTCTGGGGTTGAAGCTAACATAGGCCTACCTGCCTTTAGGTTATTTCAGTGTTAAAACTGAATGACCATGAAATGGTTTGGATGAGATGGTTCTCTACTTTTCTTACCCTAAATAGTCTTCATTAGGCATGCATGGTTTATGCATGCATGAAGCATACACATAAATGATATCATGGGGATGGTTACCAAGAACTGACCTCAATAGCAGAGTATATAGCAGTGATTTTTATAACATACCTGTATATATACAGGTATGTTATAAAAATCACTGCTATATACAATACATTTGTTGTTGATTAACAGAACCCCTTGCTGTAATTTTACAATTCAAGTTTCTGTAATTTTACAGCAATAGTTGCTGGAACCTCAGTTGCCAGCAAATATTTCTGTAAATTTACAGTATAATTTATTGTTCATCTACAGCAAAATTTGCTGTCCATTCACAGAAAATATTACAGTATTATTTACAAGAAATGTCTCTGTAATTCTACAACACAGTTTGCTGTAAATTTACAGCATATGTTTCTGTAGAACTGAATAAGCTTGTTGTCTGATCACAGTGACTGTTACTGTATGATAACTATGTAAAATTACAGTGATTCACCTCCTGTAGATGTACAGCAAAATGTACTGGAACCAAAGTTGCCAAGGGATTTTGCTGTAAAATAACCCTGTCTACTTCTTACAGTGTAGGAACTGTCACTCAAGGTTTATGAATAAGAAGACCTGCCTAGGTCATCCACAGTTCTCAAACTGACATCCATTATAGGGACTGACTGATCAGTCTTCCAATCCATAGCTTTAGTTTTATTAATTACTAGCTCTTGTGATCCTACGAATACTCTCAGGGTGTACCTGCTGACAGACATGCATGCTTCAAATAGTTTAGTAAATACTTGTTACAACCTATGGTAATCTCAACACTTTTACCAGACAAAATATTGAACCTGCTTAAGAAAACAGTGAGGGTAGGAGAAGGCAAAATGTTTGTGGTCGTACTCAATAGTTTTCTAACAGTATAGAAAGCACCACAAGCCGCGCGGAATTAGCAGGCAAGCTTAGCCCGGGTCTCCATTTAGGGTAGACCACCTCCGGCCTCAAGCACACGTGTACCTGTTCAGTTAATAAAGTCGGCCAATACAGGGCTTTTTACCTCCTTTCTAATAGGATGCAGAAAAAAAGCAACAAACATTTCGTTATGGCCTGCGTGAGGATGAACTTCCAAAAGGTTCAATTGTATTTGATAATAAACAAATGTTAATCTACCTGAAAGTTTAGTTACCTGCTTTAGGTAAATCTGTTCGTAGTTGAGTTTAGGACAGTCTGCGAAAATGGCCTAAGAATCTCTGTAATGAGGTTACAAATATATTTTGATATAGAACAATATCGAAAGTTGTTGATATCTTCCTGTCACCACGCCTGAAATCTCTATGATTTACAAGAGAGCAAATATATTTTAAGAAAACCATAAGACATCTGTTTTTTATAAATCAGGTACCATGTTTCACAAAAGGCAGTGATATCAAAGAGAACCCTCGTCGTGATTTATGTAAATAAACCTACTGTATTTACTAAACAGTTTGTCTATAAACCCACATAATATGCTGTGAACTAAAGAATTGAATAACAATCAGTTGTAGTTTAAATATCAACGGTTCTGTCTATGTATCAGTCCGATTAAATCCTTATTTAATTCAGAGTCGGCTCCAGGATTTTGAAAAGGAGGGGGCGCGCCCCTTATTTAACCATTTTTTTTTTGGCTAAATTTTTGTCCCGGTCTAAATGCGACACTGGACTGTCATTAGGGTATGATAAAAGTGAATAGGCATCTCTTGTGACATGCAATGATGGGTAAGCCATATTCCGAATCACAATTTTGGGACCATATTGTAATTGCACCATCAATATCCCTCCTTTTATGATTTTGGTCGATTTTTTAGAGTAGGGTCTATCTCAATGATAACTACAGTGCTCCCCGTTTGTGATACTGACATAATAAATCACAGAGCTACTCAGCAGAAAATATCTAAATGTTTTGATGTTTATCTCACACTTCAAATGAGTTTGGTAGTGCTTCTTAGCCAATATAGGCCTTCCGCTTACAATGTGATTTATGCATATAAAGCCACCACACTTGTATCGCAAACTGCTGCAAAATAAACAATTCAGAAGTTCTATCATCAAATACTCTAACTATATGTGAATAAGATTCACGGTGATTTCCTTCCCTGTATTGGCTATCAGTGGGATTCGGGGAAGGTAGAGGTGGGATGGGAATACATGCGATTTATAATAGTGGTAAGAGTCCAAGGCTACCCCTATCCAAAATCATAGACATTTCTGATCCAATTTTTTGCGTAGTGGGATTTGCCCGTGTAACTAAGAAGGTTCTACTTGTAATTAATGCAAGTAAAATCACTACACGTATGTGTATTGCAAACTATAGAATTCCTTCAGACACTACTGCGATGTTGATATCAAATACTCTATCTTTGTGAATTAAACTAGCAACTAGTCTGCAAAGTAATGTAATTCCTTCTCAATATCGGCTAACAGTGGGATTTAGGGTAGGCAGGGATGGGGTGAGAACACTCACAAATGTTTCCGGCCCTTTTTTCGCAGAGTGGCATTTCCGCATTTGACCATGTGGGTTTTGAAAAAGTAGAAACCAGCGAGAAAAGAACACTGCTCCAGACACCGTGATGGAGACAATAAGGTCAAGGCTACAGGGGCAGGTCAATCCTCAAAAATGGCGAGAAAAATCTTGTGGGTTAGGAACGTAGGACCATTAGCCAATAATGTTGGGGTGATAATCTAAGGTTAGGCTCTTACCTATCAAAACTCTAGCGAATTGGATAGAGCCAAACATCAAAATATTCAGAAAGCTTCTTGTGGAAACCCTGATTATCACTGTGTTTTACATTATCATAAACATAACGATTTTAAAGTGAGGACACTTTGGATATCATTAAGACTATCTTGAGAAAAAACGATCAATCAACACTAAATGCGAGGTAACTCTCCCAACTACTGCTAATATAAATCACAAATACACTGTCCAATGTCAGCTATAGTGGGATTTAGAATAGCTTGACTTCTGGTGAAAACCCTCGGGATTTGGAATATTATAATAGTCCCAACTTGTCAGCAACTTAAACCACATATATTTCCCTCTATTTTTCGCGCAGTTAGATTTGACCTCACAATAGAAGATAGTTAAGTCATCAACCCCAGGTAAATAGCTGTTTCATATGGAGAAAGGGTGGTGATGTATCAAATGGTGAAAGATAATATTCCTTAAAAAAATGTTACTAACCGATCCAAGGTGGGCGTTGAGTCCATTAGGGTCACGGTTTTCCATATCCAATTCTGCCATGGTGATGGGTTAAGTTGGACTCCTGGCTTCTGAAAGGTCAATATGGGGCTCTTAGTCCGTACCTGTGTTTGCTCTGAGGTACTGATCCTGGGGCACGGCTTTTATACGAAGTTCAGGCCGCAGTTGTTGGGGGCAACCAAAGGCAAGAACAACCCGTATTATTCATTTGTTTCATGCTGATTTCATGGCACATCATAAAGGGAGTCTTAAGCAATGGATCAGGATTTGTACATACTAGTATACCTTCTCCTATACATTATTGATATATACACTGTAAACCATCATGCAAAGAAACGTTCACTGATGAAATAATAGGGGCGTTTTAAAGAGAAATATAGCTGTGGGGGCTCTAACCATAGATTTATCTAGCGCGGCCTATAGCCAGGAACCAACATGTTGCATTGTACATCTACCTAATTATGGTCAGAATGAATTTAACAATATAAAGTACAAAATGTATTCTTTAAAATCAATTGTCGTTTTTCAATTGCATCTGACGTAATTTTCTATATATTTTCTCTTATATCTTTTCGATTTCTGTACATGTTGTGTTAGGAATTTGTGTATCAATATCACATTTGACCTCACCTCCCAACCAAGTGCAGCATTGGGAAAACAGGAAAGTCAAAATGTTTGCCCTTATTTGCATAGCAAAATGCCTTTTGCACGTTAATATGTTGGTTTGGGATTAATGTTTTTGTTGTAGAGACGATGTAGACTTCACATCTTGGAGTTGGGGAAAGGTGCCTACCCTACACTAGCCAGGTTTAAGAGTTATTGGAACTGCATATATTTGGTCTACACTGACCTATCAGTAGGGTTATTTAAAGAGCCCTGCATTTTGCTATCATGATGGATAATATTCATAAGTTGCCCTGGTGATTTCAATATAGGAGAACAAAGAAAGGATATTAATAACCTGTTTTGATCATTTACACAAATTATAGCCAGTGCGGCCGCCGATCTCCAAAGATTCATTTAAAAGCCTAGGGGTTCTCATTATCTTAATAATGGCGATTGCTACGGCATTTAAACAATAGCTTCAATTTGATTTCATAAATATCGGATATATTTTGTTAAAAATGTTTCGCCCATCAACCATGCGCATTCTATTTAAGTTTGGAGTCGACACTTAATGAGTATCGTTTCGAGTTTGCTCCTTATTAATGTAAGGATGCTATTTCTACAAATACCTTTTCTAAAGGGATCGCTCATCATTTTTCGTCACACATTATGAATACCACTCCTGATGTCAATCTTAAATGTTAAGGGTTGTATGACTAATATCGTTTGTTCAGTCACACTATTGAGAAGCGAAAGTGAATTGTATTTAGGTTAGGAAGCTCCTGGATGAGGTTCTTTGTTCGAGATCCTTATTTAATCATTTGGAGTAGGCCTATAGGCCAAAAGAAAGATTGGAGAGACTATTTGAAGGCTCAATAACAAAGAAAGTGAACAGTTCCCAAGACAACTGGTATTTGCCCCATTTTTACACCAACAATAACAATTACACCCTAGTTCAATAAGGAGCAATAGAAAGTGGGGTTTCTCAAGCGCTAAATGATAATTATAATATTCTCAAAAATATTTCAAAATGATCATATATTTGTAACCTCAAACAACAACTGTATTATGAATGAGAATATGCAAATATATATAGCTGTAAATAGGAAAAGGAAAAGTTCTTGTGTGGTGTCGCATATATCTTGGACACAGAACTTCATCTATGTTGTCTTGTGGGAGGGGTTAAATTCAGCAGTCAAAATGCGAGAGATGGACACTACTCCATTAGTTATATCATTGTATGTGAATGGGGAAAATCAGTCTAATCATCAGTTTATATCCTTCGTCCATAATATGTTTAAGTGTGACGACTTCAGCAGGCTCAATCAAAACATTTTCATGTAGGCCTATTGCCATGCTGAATTTTCCAGTATGAGAAATCTGCTCATGTGATCATGTTTAACTTTGTTATACATAATTGTGCCCTTCTATTTCAATGCCATCACATCTCGTCGTTAATTACTGGAGTGAAATATAATGACCTTCATATTCAATATAAATTATTTATTCATATAATTTCAGGTTGTTTTCAATATCGAATATAGGCACTGTCCATATTGAGATGTGAAGAAGTAACACTATTTAATTCAGGACATCGAGAGCATATATACGTTTATTGACACAAGAAGTAGTTTAAGTACAACAACAGATATGAGTCTTTGGTGATTAGGCAGGATCAAGTTGAAACTGTCCATTGAGGAGCTGAATGAGCATTTTCCAATTTGGAATATGGTGATGCGTTTAATAGTCTTTGGTTCTTTATTTCTTGAAGGCATGGAAAACATTGCCAACTGAGATGCAAATCGGATCAAGGCAGCACTCCACAAAGACATTCCAGATCTTCTTGTAGATACCAACAACAATTTCTAGTACACGGAATCCGGGTGTCAGGATCCAGATGTTGTTGAAGGCGATTGAAGAGAAGACACAACCCCAGTAGCAGGCAATGCAGCAGCCACAGCAGAGGGTGGCGAGCATGTAGCAGAACTTCTTCCAGAACTCAAAGCACTTGAATGAACAGCTCCAGACGAAGTCCATACTGTGGACGCCATCGGGCTCACCAAGGACCTCCTCGAAGGCCACCTGAAATAAGGAAATAAAAAAGTTTTATAGACACTTCTCTCATGAACAATAGAACTGATTCTACCGAGATTCAAAATTGATTTTCAGCAAAACTGGGGATTTGAGTTCAGGCTTATCCAATTCTAATCAAACATTAGGACTTTTAAATTTTGAGCCCAACTGCCTTCACGACAAAACTATTATCTTTGATTCAAACGTATACCATTTTGAGATGAGCAGTCTTGTGAAATTGCAGTAAAGATCCAAGCAGTGAAAAAATGAATTGACAATTTTGTAATAATGTTTAAAGCATGAGTCACTAGTTACATCAGCTCTAACTTTCTAACTGAGACAGTAAATATGACTGTTGTGGCCTGGATTTGTAAAAGGGGATTTTGTACCCCTTACTTTTCAATGACATTAGGTCCTACAGTAAAGAATATTGGTCTCTGAACCACAGACAAAACAGAGGGGGTGAACACCCTTAAATCCTCCGCCTATATTTGTCAATGCCCATAATCAACCTGCCTTAATTGTTGTGGAATTCAGAAAGCTTTGACGAAACCACGATGATATGAAGTAAGGGGAAGAAATTTCTCGTATATTTACGTCAACCACTTTGGATTAGTTTCAAAAATAATTTCATAATTGAAAGAACTTATGTTGGAGGAGCCCCTCCCCACTGCATGAATAAGACCATTTCTGACTTTTCGAAATTCGTTATGATTTTCACTCAGAAGGTGGAATCTGTTACGGCTAACTCATTACTCTTGAAGATTGTCAATAGTTACTAAATATATTCTCTCATGCAAAAGAAAGTTTAGATTTTTGAACCCTCAGATTTTACGTGCCAATCTAAAGATTACCGTGTGGTGAAAATTGAATTTTGATCCTTTTCTTTAAAGTTCATAGACTAGTATTAGGCTCTTTTGGGCCAACTACGCCTGACAATGTTTGAATAACTAAAGTGGCAGGACTAACTCCGAATTCTCCCCCTAGCATATCCAGTATATCTGTGATAAACCCCGGGTAAGCTTGAAAAAGAACCCTTAACTAAAACTAACCCCCGGATAATTGATAACAACCAAGGCTGAGCAGCCAAGAAAGGTGCTGGGAATGAGCCTGCAAATTTTGGTAATTAATATAATCTATGGATTCATCCTAAACCTAGTTTGGGGGATGCATCACAAACACCCCGCGGCTCCGCTGCCACTGGTAATAATCATGGGGAATAGTAATGTTGCTCCAAATGATATTATCAGCAATAATGTATAGCAAAAATATAATCCACAGGTATTCACATTGTGACACGTGTAAGTAGATTGAATTGTGAGAAATATTTCCCAATGGATGGTTCTGGGGACGCAGCTGGTGCCCCACCACCTGATTTCTCAGGCAACTCTGGTGAAAGTCGCTCTTGGCAATGTCCTCCTAGTTCAAAAATGTTTGTTTTTTTTGTTGTCTAAAAATGCTTTTCTCAATTTTTTTTTCAATCAGGTCCTATTTCAAGCAAAGTGGATTCCCAGTTTATCCAAATAAGGCAAATACAAACCGATCCGAGATGAGAGTTGATTCCATTAGGATCACGGTTAACTAAGTCCAATTCGGCCATTTTGTTGAGTTGAGTTGAGTTGGTCCTGTATGTCTGTGTTGCAGAGAGTCTGGTCAATGTATGCTCTGGGAGACCGATGGTTTACACTGATTTTATATGGTGGAGGGCATGGGGCAAGAATGGGGCACTACTTTATAGGCCTGTGTCAATAATTCAGTGTGTCGTAAGATACAAATTGTGTAAAACTTTGAAATCAATCTATAACAGAGAGGAATGAAAGTAACTACTGGCAAAACCCAGAGGGAAGACATTTTCCCTGTTGAAAGTTATGCTTATAAATCTTTTCTAGGAATGTCGATATTATTAAGTGATGTGAAGCAAAGATACAGATGCTAGTGGCCTCATTGGATATGCATGCCCTGTTTGTAACCAAGGGCAGGAATTAGACTATTCTATTTCATGCTTTGGATACAATGTTCTTAGCCCACCATGAGCACAAACGTGTTTGTACAACTACTACATATTCCACTTTACAATTGGCTGCTAGTAACGTCTCTTTTTTCAGGGGATTGTAGGGGAGGGTGGAGCTGTCGCCATAATGTACTCGAAGACTTTCTACCATTGTTGTTGTTTTGTTTGAGAAGAAACTCGCAATACTTTTCCATTTAGATTCATGGTTATTGAATTATAAACATCTAGATCTTGATACAATAGCGGTTGCTGACCTATGGTGATATTCATATTTTTAAACCTGAGCCGTAACAGAGCTCGTGGAACCGCTGAGCATATTTGACAATGGGGTCATAGATTGGGCCAATTTTCCCCAAAGCTACAAGAAAAGTAAACGCCCACCAAGACCAACCGTTCAGAACAAAAGAGCTTAGGAACAGGTGGGTTTGGGGACTGGACGGAACACCTTCACGTTTATGGACACTCTCGGCTAACCAACGGAGTATCCTGTTTAAGAAAGTTGGAAAAACGTTGGCATGGCACTTTGGTCTTTTAGGGCAGCCTATTTTTAATTAACATTATTATCACTATTATCATTCTGTCCAAGAAACTTATTAGGAGGTCAATACCCGTAACCTCCATTGTGCCCTCTATACTGTTCCGCTTCTATGCAGCATTATTTACTATTTCTAATCTATAAAGGCAGGAGTCGAGTAATGGCTGAAGATAGAAAATACAAAGCTGATATGAGTGTACATGTTTGGATATAATATGCAGATTTGTGGCTCTATAGCGGTTGAATCCCACTATGTGAAAAATAGGGCTAAAATCTTTGTGATTCAGAACATCATCAAATCTGAACTCCTGCCTTTTATTTTCGTAAACCACAAGGGTTATCTCTATCCTCCCTGCCTAGCCCAATCCCACTGCTCGTCGATATTGGGCACCAGATTTCGATTCAATCATCGTTAGTGAACAGTTAATCTCTGTGTTTTTGAATATATTGCTATTATTGGTGGGTCATTCCCTATATAACATATGCCGTTATTGTCTGGTAAATCAGTGTGAATTACACCGTTTGTGTGGTAAATCATGAAAACCTACTAAATTAAAGAGTCTTGGAGGGTATTTGACATCTAAATGCTTTAATATTTGCGCTATTTTATATACATTTTTTTCAGTACCCCTTACACAAACCTCACATGCGGTGTTCAATCAAAAGCGTTTCCTAGTTATTTTCGCTTTTTGAGATTCGACCTTAATGTGCCAACTTATCCTTTATCATATATGGAGAAAGTATACCCCTTTAGCCCTCTGTAAGACCACCCAAGGATGTCTACACTATCTAAATAGATTGTTTGTTGATACCACTAAGCTGCATTTAAGACAATGGGCACATTAGAAAGCGACTTCTGATGAATGCGACAGATACTGATTTGATTTTTACTTTGTTTTCATCAGGCATTGTGATGAGAGCTCTAATTTTCTGTGGTTGTCATATATACAGATGACTAAGTTTTTAAATTGTAGAGTTTTATTTTCAGGGCCAACCAGACAGCTCATTCCCTTGCACCATAAACCCTCGTGTTCCCAGTGCGTTTTGGGTGCTGAGCTGGTGCCAAATATACCGTAAAACCCCGTGTGTAAGCTGCCCCCTGAGATTGGGAAGATGTTATAAGCCGTACCAGTGGCCCGAGTTTGAGTTTGAGTTGAGTTTGAAAATATTTTATTTGCGACAAGAAGAGTTCACAACATTGTTACGTTTTTCATATGTCACAAAGCACAAGCACATAAAGAGAAACAGGTAAACAGTAGATAAATATTATATAGAGTACAATACTTTACAAATTGTACCACAGAAAAAAACAGGACATTACAAAGGTAGGTAGTAAAGTGGGCAACCATCATTAATTTGCTTGTCAAAGCATGAGAACATAAATTAAATACTATCATTTGTACATTATACAACTACATATAAAGGCCATTTTGACGCATAATTTATTGGCATGTCCAAGAAGGTTACAGTTTCAACAAGAATTTTTCCTTTGTCTCAGACTATTGTACATCAGGTTCTAGTTGATTCCATAAAGATTCACCTCTATATAGGGGGCTATCCCTGAATAATTGACATGTCGGCCTGGCTACTTTTAGTCTTATCCTAGCTGCATTCCTCAATTCCCTAGGGGCGGGTACAACATTGTCTAGATTACCAGCAAATTTATACATTAATAACAACAGTGATTTCCTACGTCTATCAACTAGTTTTGTACAGTCACACATGTCATGGACCTCATTTACTCTTATCAACCTTGGGTCTCATATTCCCATGCATGTACGTAGACAATGATTTTGTAATGTCTGGAGACTGTCAATGCCGTCGTCATTTGAACCTTCCACCAAAAAGTCAGAATAATCAAAAATAGGCAGTATTATTTGCTCATACAACCTGACAGATAACTGTAGGTCCATATACTTTCTCAGCTTGCGCAGTTGATATAGGCGCTGTGCACTTGAGTGAACTTTTGTACATTGATCCACCATCTTGATATATCTATCTATAATCACGCCAAGGTAATTAAAGCAATCTACAACCTCAATTTCGACATTCCTGATATACACAGGATACACTGATAAATCTGGAATTTTCTTTTCTGAGTAACACCATAGCAATTTTGTCTTACTGCAATTTACAGTTAGTCTGTATTTAACACACCATGAGCACAAACTGTCTATATCTTCCTGCAACAATTGGGACAGTACCCCTAGGTCTTTCCTACTTACCAACATGGCCAAATCGTTGGCATGCAAGGTATATCTACAATTTTTGAATATTTTTACTAGAGAATTAATGTAACTTACAAACAAGAGGGGGCCGAGCACCGACCCCTGTGGGATCCCGTGGGTAACGTCCTTGCTGCCTGACATCAAACCATTTGCAAGTGTCCTTCGGCTCCTACCTTCCAGGTATGAGGTAAACCAATTACACACTATTCTATCACACCCAATTTTGTGTACCTCATTAATTAACAGTATGTGGTCCGCAGTATCAAAAGCTTTGTGTATATCGACAAACAAGATGGCTACATATTCATTTCTATTGCGTGCATTATAAACCTCCTGGGTCAGGTCAAAGATGGCATCACCTGTTGACCTACCCGGCATGAAGCCATATATTGTTTTTTTTCTGAAATGATTTCATTCTCTAATAAATAACCCATGAGCTGTGCATGAACTACTTTCTCCACCAGTTTTGACACTGCATTCAACTGATTAACTGGTCTCCAATTAGTTACTTTTCTTAAGTTACCTGATTTGGGAAGTGGAATTACACAGGCAGTTTTTGAAAACTACAGGGAAGACTCCTCCCAGTAAGCAACAATTTACCAATTTCATAAGTAAGTCCGGTCTAGCAACAAGGAAGTCCTTGACAATGTTACTTCGTACATTCTTAATACCAGATGCCTTACTACTTTGTATTTTCTTAGGGAGTGGTCATTATTTATCAACAGGGGGGGAGGGTGGGTTTGAGGGGGGGGGCGTAAAATTTTCAGACCCCTCCCGAGGGGGGGGGGCTAAAAAGATTTTGACCCCTCTTGAGGGGGGGGGCTAAAAAATTCACCCTCTTTTTAGCAAAAAAGCCTGCGCGCTACTATAGATCAAAGAGGGGCGTGAAAACTCTCCGTGCCTCCGGCGCGGGGGGGGGGGCGCAAACAATTTTTACTGCCATCAAGGGGGGGGCGTAAAAAATTTCCACATGTCTGCACGAAAACCCACCACCCCCCCCTGTTGATAAATAATGACCACTCCCTTAGCTAACTTGATGGACTTACATAGGTCTATTGCATTGAAACTCAACTCCGGTGCATTAACTGCATCAGGATTGTTTTCTTCTGCATATATCTGGTCATTAGGGAAGGCATTAGCTAGTTCATCAGCTATGGTTACATAATACCGTAATCTCCCGCATATAAGGCACGTCTTTTATGTTATAGTATTTTCAGAAGTTAGGGGTGCGCCTTATACGTGGGGTTCTGTCGATTCCCAATCCATAGAGATGCTGGTTATATTTTTTTTTGATTGCCACAAATGAGGTGTGACCTGAGGTAGATCTTAACTCTAACATTGTATCATCAGTTTTTTTGTTTCTTTTCTTTATTTGAGCATTCCATCAATGTTAAGGCATGTTAGGTTATGGATTTAAATCATCCCATTCTCTAAACACAGTTTTGAACATCTGTTCTTGAGTCAAATATATAGCAAGTATATAGGAATTGGATAGTGACTTCACCTGGTGGCAACTCTAGGAATCATCCATTACTATACACTTGCTATATATTTAAATCAAGAACAACTAATGTGATTATTTCCCTAACATGCCTTAACATTTTAGGAATGATTCCTAGAATTTTTCACCATGGGAAGGGGGTAAATGTGACTAGAGATTGAAGGTTTTGGATATTTTCATTTCCATTAGGTGTGTAAGGTCAGGATCTTGCTTGGAAACTATGGTTTTGTCCATGTATCATTGATATTTAAAGTAGCAGACTACAAAATGAGAGCTTTTTATGAGGTATTTTGAACATTTTTTCATAGTGCCCCCACTGGTATGGGGCAAAGTAAAGAGAAAATGCATTCAAAATGTATAATCTTTTGTTATTTCCACTAGCCCCCAATATTTAGCATTATATATAATCACTTCAAGAACTATTCCCCCTATCTGCCTGGAGTTATAGCTAAAAACCTTGTGGTGTAGGTAAAGTGGAACCATACGTGCCACAAATTTCAGTGCATTATAAGAGATGTAGAATACCATATAAATTAGATAAATGAGGGCAAATGAATCTCTCATGTGCCCATTTCAAGATGGGAAATAAAAGAAATCTGGTCACCAAACATGTAACCTGCTATTCAGAGAGGTGTAAAACAAAGTAAGAGTGGGGTAGTTTTAGAGGAACCATACATGCCACACATTCCACATCCTCATAAATTTAATACTGCATAGTATCAACCCATGTCATTCTCGAATTATTCTACTCATATAAGGTATTGATAACAGAAATAAGGACAGAATTTTACCAGGCAATTTTTCTAGGAAACACTAAAATGTGACATAGAACCATACGTGCTACATGGAACCATATGTGCCACACCATACATTATGCCTTAGATGTCCTGAATAAAGAAGGTATGTGACTATGACAGATAACTGGTATAAGGGAACAATGCCCAGCATCATAGACAAGAGATATCATATGAATCTGGCCACTAGAAGGTGGAAAAATTATACTACTAAAAATGAGCCATAGGAACTAATGCTATATAACTGAATTGAGGCTAAAATTGACAATTATTCATATTAATGTTCTCAACTTTTAGGATAGTTCCTTCAGTTCATTAGTATTTTGGACAAAAAATTTCAAAACAATCCAAGCATTTTAATTTTTACCCCATAATGGACATGGACCCTGTGTGACCCCATTTCACTGCAATTGACCATATATATATATATATATATATATATATATATATATATATATATATATATATATATATATATATATATATATATTCACCCACCTCCATACAGTGGTAAATGGGATGGGGAGGCTCCAGGATGGCCATAGGTCTTTGGATTTTTAAAATCCATTAATTGAAACAAAAGTTATGTGATTTCGAATATTTTCTATCAAATCCCAAAAGTCTGGGTGCGCCTTATAGGCGGGGTATTACGGTACCATATTTCAAAGTTAGTGCAATGCAAAGGATGCAAAAATTCGATGATCGTTCCGGCCTTGCGCATGCAGGCAGTTTTCCTTGCCAACACTGCATTAGCGCATCATATATAGTACCAACAGTAGAACATGAACATGGGCGATAGAGGCATTATGCAGTCTCTATAGGTCGAGAGATTTCTTACGAGACCTTTGTGGGCCTCTCTGCGATTTGGTCTATTATATTCTACATGACGCAAGTGACCTCATTGAACACAAACGTTACAGAATATTGGGCCTTAATAAGTTGAATAATCCATAAAATCTATGAGGACAGCAAGGCCATAGAATTCAAGAGGCCAAATTTGCAGAGACTGTAGGCCTACAGTGGCGGATTCACCCGGGCAACTCTACTTTTTATTATTATACTTAGGAGTTTATTTGTATATCTTGGACCCCAAAATTTGCTCAAAATATAGGGAATGTGCCCCTCCTTTTCAACCGCTCCCCCTCCTTTTCCGAATCCTGGATCCGCCACTGAATTTCTGAGCCCTAGATAGCCATGTGGGAAGCGGCTTTTTAAATGTGGGGTTAGACCTATATACCTGCATCTCTGGAGCATTACACGTGGTTGAGCTATCAATAACTCTTTGTGGTCCTTTTCCTTGTCTTTTTATGCCATGAAAAGGCTCTAACCATTGACATTTATTGTATTTTACTTTCGGTTATTGTTGGATTAAAAACTAGATATGTCACAGTGGAGGGTCTGGGCAAGGAAACAAATAGGGAGAGAGAAGGGAGGTTTCTCCCGGAAAAAAGTAGGCATTTGCGATATGGTGTTCTAGAGGGTAGATATACAACAGTTTAGTGTGCCAAAAAACACACCAGAATAAACGATTTCAAGTCTAAAACACCCAAACCTCAGATATGGTAGCTGCCACAACTTCACACCTAAAACGGGAACCATAGCCAAGCCATTTCTATTGGCGGATCTGGTTTATGGGTTGAAATTATTGGCCGATTTCAGCAAGGATGCATAACAAGTCTGGTGAAAAGAAAAGAAGATTGCTGTCTACGAGACTCTACCAGTATAAAAAGAAGTGGGGGTAGTGGCGGTGATGGGGATTGGGAAGGGGTTATCCACGTTTATAGGAATAATATGCACATTTCATGTCTCGTACTAGATCTCTTCAATTAGTTAGTTCATCATGTATTTATTTAGCCTATAAATATCTAAATTTTTCTATATCACCACTTTGGCTAAACAATTGACCTTTGAAAATGTCAAACGTTTAATTAACAATCAACAGAAAATGTCTTTTTAATCAACCTTTATTACTGATAGTAATTGAATGAAATATGTTTTGATGCTGTGATATTGCGATCAATCTTTTACTTTTGTGTTGTTAGCGTTTACGATCGTAGATATTGACTAGAAGTAAAGAATGAAATAACATTTATTTTTACAAAGATATGAAAACTATGTACAGTTTATTGGGCCCATGATCTATTTACAGTGTATAAGATTAAATGTACATTTATCGTTGTTATCAATACAAAATGGCGATCGTCATTATTATTTTCCCCATGTTTAAGGCCTTATTTCCGTGATGTTATTTTGGATCCACTCGTCGAAAGTCTTATACTTGTTTTCAATTTCAGCAAAATCGAAAACAATCGAAAGGTCTTATACAAGCTGAATATTTCAACCTGCTATCGCATGAACTCTTTGTGCAAGGTGTTGAGAAAGTCATTGTTCATGTTGGTGAAATATAATTCATTTGCTGAAAAATTACTTCTTGAATGCATGGAAGATATTTCCAACAGAGAAGAATATAGGGTCGAGGAAGCAGCCAACGAATATGCCCCAGATCTTCTTGTAGATGCCGACAACGATTTCCAATACTCTGAAGTTTGGTGTGATGCACCAGATGTTTTCAAATGCTATGTCAGCAAATACGCATCCCCAGTAGGCAGCAATGCAGCAGCCACAGCAGAGGGTGGACAGCATGTAGCAGAACTTCTTCCAGAACTCAAAGCACTTGAAAGAGCAGTTCCAGACGAAGTCCATACTGTGGATGCCATCGGGCTCACCGAGGACCTCCTCGAAGGCAACCTGCAAGTATAGATAGGAGTCCTTAGATATGGATCCAATTCAAGTATCTTACACATATCACAAATAAAGGCAAATTTTGCGCTGGAACCCCACTATGTATTATCGACTGTTGAGGCAGTCGGTGTTCAGATGGAAATTAGCTCTGAAGACTATGCAGAAAGCAAATTTCAAGGGATAGACCAAAGTATCACATACTGCGGCTTGAACTTCCCCCATTTACTCTGTAGCATATATGATTGCCACCCCCCTTCTCTCTCTCTCTCTCTCTCTCTCTCTCTCTCTCTCTCTCTCTCTCTCTCTCTCTCTCTCTCTCCACATAGCTTATCAATTCTGCGAATACAGAGCGATACAAGGGTTGCAATTACAAAATGGCGGATGTAGGAGGCGCTTTTTTGCCAAAAGGATGTGCGCACCTCCATATTTGAGGGCTAATTATAAGAGAGGTGAAGCAAAATTCCTATTCATAAACAGGAGTTGGGGGGGAGGGGTTGGCCATGCGATTTCTTTATAAATTCTGCTTAAAACTTCACTTGGGAAGGAACATTCCAATAGCGCGTATCTATTTTCAAATTGTTGGATCTGCTGACTCCTACGTGAACTACCTATAGCACTGGTTTTGGTAGGATCAAAAATAGGATAAAATTGATACCGTCTATACCTATGTATCACATATACTATACTGCAGCCCCAGGGATTGTATTGAGTTTAGGTTTGAAATTCCTCCCTTTATTCTGTAACGTGAATAATTGCCAGTTCTCCAACATAAAGAGCTTCCTGTATGTGGAGCGATAATGACGAGTAAAATGTGTTTGCTTCTCATGGGTTTGGATTTACAAAGGCGCAGAAATCAGGGAAACCAAGGATCTCAGTTTGGGTCAAATCAATTTTGAGTATGTTTATATAGGGGACCTTCCCGTTCATTGTGGGCCTCCAAGTCCAGCTGCCCCCCCCCCTTTTCCCACTGCACAGATTTGACAGAAAAATAAATTTGGAGTCGGCTTAGATGCTTTGGGCTGTAAAGTAAGTAAGTATTCATTTATCTATACTGTCTGGATAAAAATACTGTCTGGATAAATTGGTCCAGGACTGTTATACGTATCCAACAGTAAAATCACCCCCCTAAAATGTTTGGAACACTAGCAAGTTGACTCCCCCCCACCCAATATTAGAATGGTGTCGTAGAGTGATGCAGAATTATATCCAAACTCCTGAGACTCGGCTATAGGTATAGGCTATAGTAGTACATACCTTTCCAAGATGACCGTTCAGATCGTTGGGATCACGGTTGATTAAATCGAGTTCTGCCATGATGCTGGTTTGTGGGGTTGATCCGACTGCTGCGGTTATTGTAGTTGAGAGTGTCTAGATAATCCTGGCTCTGAAGATCCCAGGCAGGGGCGCACCCTCTTATAGGCCCTCTGGTCACTAGGAGCCACCAACAGGAACAACTTAACGCCATGTACCCTCCCCCTTTTCCATGGGAGGTGTTTTGGTTACCACATAAGGCCAAAAACAGGTTTGTTTCCGGTCACCCGACCGTCGCCAGCTTAAAGGGGCCGACCTCAAATTTTTTGGAAGATTTTTTTTCAGAATTTTCCCGATTTTTGACGATTTTTTAACACTTTTTCAAATTTTTCTAACATTCCCTTTCACAATGGTTATTTGCCATATATACACGCATAACCATCGTTTTTCCATTTCCCATGCAGTAAAGCATCGATTCTAACAAGTATCAGTGAAAAAAACCCCGCAATATCTGACTCTATTTATAAAGCCCTGGGTAAAAAAAAAAAAAAAAAGAATTCCGACCTACCGACCTCAATTTTTTTGATCATGTTACCGGAAACACAGCTTTTTTTTTAGGCCTAAGGTGACCACACTACTTACCTTCAACTGTTCAAATATCGCACTTCACCAGCAGATGTATATCTACATGAAATGGACCTCCCGCCCATGGCAAGGAGATCTTTAAATGCCTGGACAACGGTGAGAGTAATGCGCACCGCTGCGGCCATAACGGACACCCACTTTTTTAGGCACTATCTGTTTCAGTTCATTTCTCATTTTCATAAGGTAATTTTGCTAGACTGCTACTATACCTATGCCCTATCTGTTGGCGAGGCCGACAAATGGCTTGCACTGATATCGTAGTGGTAGACATGACAGGTGATAAAAATCAGGTGGGAATCAATGATATCACAAATAATTTCCCCAAATATAATGGCAGATCCAAAAAGATATTGGTACAATCCAGTACACTATTGGCCAAAATTTTCTAACATGTTTGATATGTAAAAGTCGGGCATGAAAATGAAATATTCAGTAGATTTAGCAGTTTCTTAGAGTTTAGTAAACATTTTGGATCAACCTGAGCAATATTATGCAGTGTGTAGTATGCAATATTCAGCCGATAAAGGGGCCGATTACTGAAGAAACGGGTAGTGGGTTTTGGGCCTTAGGGCCCAACCTCCCTAATGCACAAGGATTTCCGTTCATTTTAACGAATGGTCCTTTGCCCCTTATCAAAGAAAATCTGTTGAATTATAATCGATACAAATATAAGGAATTGAGATGGACAAATAACATAAAAAATAATCTAAAGTGAGAAATCTAGCTGGCGGAAAGGATATGAATACTAGTCGAATGTGCCTAACATAGAATTTTAAATGCAAAGATAATAACATATCGCATGTTAACATTAACGTTGTATGTGTAGATCTATCAGAGCACGGTATGATTAAGATTATTCAAAAGAAATGATGGGCAATAAACATAACCTAGTATATACAGCGTGCCGTAAATCCTCACGTATGGGACGCACCTCGCGTATTACACATGAGTTGTGCGACATGTTATAGTCCACACATGGGACTTAATTCTGCATACGTGTATATGGGTAGTTTAGTACTGTTTTATGATATAAAAACGCATATAAGACGACGCACCATGGGTTTAGGTAAATCGTATAACCTGATACCAGCGAGAATTTACGGTAATCCCTTTGCTCTAGTTGTGACAAGCAGGGAGGGGGGGGGGTGAAAATAGTAGGGGGGTAATTTAGGGTTGAGGGAAGTGACATGTACGATGAAGGTAACAATGATGAAGTCGTGCCGCTATCCATGCTGTGTAGGGAATAAATCTATAATGTTTCAGAAGTTTCAGACATGAGCTTCACTAAGCTTTACACACAGAATTTTTATTGGTGAATTCATTGGAATACAAGGGGTATGACCCTATGACAAATAACTCAGTACCCATATACATCCCATTTAATTGTCAACTGTTATGGACTAGTAACACTTGGGTCATTTATCCAATCTTCTCATCAAGTCTGAACGAACTAGTTCTACACAGATCATTGAGTTAAAAAGTGCACACATTACAATGTATATTGACATTCACACAATGGAGGGGGACTAGACCATGGAGCCTAGCTCTACTTCAACCAGGCACACTTGACAACGCAAACTTTGACGAGAGACCTAGTTTGAGCGAACTGAACATGCGCACATTCAAGTTTTCATTAACTCACACAATGGCACCCCAAGTAAAGGGGATGTTATATGCATTTCCTATCGCCAAACTATAATAAAGAAGAATGAAACATATATATATATATATATATATATATATATATATATATATATATGGGTCATTCCAAGTTTTACTGGTCAGGGGCGGCTTGGATCAAGAATCTACAAACTCAGTATTTCTTAATAACATTATATTTTATTGATAGCCCTATATCTTGGCTTATTAAAAAGTTTCATTCAAGGATCCAACTCCTAGGGGGTCAGTTTTTATCGCAGATGCCGTAAAACCTTCTAAAAAGGGGGTACGTTAATGATTGTAATCAATCAAACATGAATAACACCACTAATAAGAGACCTGGAAACACCAAATATTGTGGCCAGACTGGTACAATACATGACTTTATGTATACCAAAAAGCTAAAGTGAGGCCCGAAAACTCTTGAAGTTACGGATAGGTGGATAAATTGAAAAATGTGAAAATTTGTGAACTTATTTTACCATTTTTTAACTGTAGCCTAGCTCATTCAAAATCCTTCATACAATGACTATATTAACTGTCCATTGTCTCTAGTAGACCTACTGTACATAATAATTAGAATTGGCCTGATATATCATACCTATACTTCATAGTTGGTGCTTGCGTAGAGGCCATTATATTACACATATTATCATTAACGTACCCTATTTGTTAACCTCTCAAAGAATGGCCACAGCTCATCTATACATCATCATATGCCATTGTTATCACATAAACCATCACAAGAGAGGTTGTACTACCTATCTAGAGTCATTTAACCCTGCATAAGGCCCATCTTGGATGTTTAATATCACTTTGAAAATTAAAAATCACAAAATTTCTACACTTCTCGCAAAGCATGCATGCCATGGGGTGCTAAAATGCATCTTTATATACACCAAATAGTATTTTCTCATAAGCCGAACATGTCTATGATTGAATACAAATAATAGAAACACCATACAAGATGATAGGCTGGCACTTTAACAATAGAACTTTAACCATCTCAAAATCCTCCTACCGGTCATTAACGTACCCCATTTGCTAACCTATCAAAGAATAGCCACAGCTCACCTATACACTATCATATACCATTGGCATCACACACATAATGAGTAAAGAGGTTGTACTACCTATCTAGAGTCATTTAAACATACATAAGGCCCATCTTGGGTGTTCAATATCACTTTGAAAATTAAAATCACAACTTTGTCAACACTTCTCGCGGCCTTCGCTTGCAGCACAGTACAAAAATATACACTTATATACCTTAAATACTCTTTCCTGAGGGTAAATGAGATCATAATACATATATAGAGTCATTTAACCATTGATAAGGCCCATCTTGGGTGTTTAATATCACTTTGGAAATTAAAAATCACAAAATTTCTACACTTCTCGCAACGCGTGCATGCCATGGCGTACAGTAATATGCCTCTACATACCTCAGATACTCTTTTATAATAAGCCAAACATCACTACTATTGAATAGAAATGATACAAAAACCATATTAGGTCACAGGTTGAAAAAATATAATTGTAACTTTGTTCATCTCTTAATCCTCGTACCGTCATTAACGTACCCCGGTCTTTAACCTATCAAAGAATGGCCACAGATGTAACACTTGTGTGAAACAAACAGAACCATTTAGTACCTATTGGCAAGTCTGTTGTCTTCCTCCTTACGGTGCTTTATTAGTTTCATGTTGGCCATTTTGACTGTGTTATCATGAACTGTGTTATCATGTGGCCCCAGACGGTGGAGTTCCCATACCGCTTCTTGTTCACATAGCCAAGGATGGTATTATGGTATATAAACTGGACATTGGGCTTGGTTGGGAACTTGTGGCAAATGAGGTTTTTCTTCGGATGAATGAGGAACATGACCTCATACATGTCACTCTCACTGTCCACAGCTAAGACCTTGCCCATGTGCCATGCGTCCTTGGTGGAGTCTGACTCGTGCAGGAATGCGCAGGCGACAAACTGTCCATCTTGGTACTCATCCTGCACGAATACAGCCATATCCTCAACGTCCATTGTCGGTCCGCCTTCAAAAACGGGGGGTGAGGTTGGTCCGTCCTGTCGCATGTGCTTTGTGACGGGGGCCTCAACTGCACGCTCCGCAGCACGCTTACGTGCGGCACACGGAGGCACATTTTCTTTGTTGGCCGTGGCTGGGGCAGGAACCATGTCCTTGCGGGCAGAGGTGCTAGCAACAGGAGCGGGGAGAGTGTTCTCCAACACAGTAGGGGCAGTGGCACACTGGTTTTTCTTGGGCCGGCCTCTTCTGCGCCGGAGGAGGTGGGACATCCGCGTCGTCCCCTGCAGGGGTTACTTCGGTGACAGTCCTCTTAGGGCGACGGGGGGGGGGTCACCCCCACAGCCACTGGGGGCTACATCAGCCATCTGCAAAGATGAGAAGAAATACATTAAATAAAAAGGTAAATAGTGATTAAACAAGTTCCTATATGCTGACAAAGGATGTACAACAATGCCAAAGATTTTATCAGGTGTTTATATGGAGATATGGTAATTCATAGTGAGGAAATCAGTAGATTTTAAGATAATAAGGAATTTTTTAGTGTTTGAATACTGATAAGATATACATAAATAAATAGGAAAAAAATATTCATCATGTTCCTATATGCTTACAAATGATGTACAGTAACCCCGGAAGTTCAATCAGCTGATTAATTGCTAATATGGAAATTTATACTGACAAAATATAAGAAAAATGCTGAAATATACCCACCACAAAAATTCTTTGGAAAAAAGTATTCAGTATCTAACCAATGGCACTTGTGTGAGTTAGAGGTACCATAGGGGCATGTCATGGTGAAATATGATGGAGCTATGTGCACTGGAAGTGCCACTTGTGTGGAAAATACAGAATAAGAAGGGGGGGTACGTTAATGATCGCAAAGGTTTATAACCACTCAGCAGTGGGGGCTTTGTGCAAGGGTGAGCTTACCTGGTCAACACAACAGAGGGGGGACATGTCTAACATACCCACCATAAAACATTCCCCTGAATCCAAGATGGCGACCAGTAGGCAGGCATCTTGCCACCAGGGTACGTTAATGACCGACGAGCACTATCTCCCTAAATTTGGCCACTATGGCTATGCTTTCGATCCCACAGGAGGATTAACACACCAAAATGCCCAAATAGAGGTAGGAGAAGGAATATAACCCCAAAAAACCATGGGATAAGCACAATTTTGGCCGTGAGGGGGCCTAAAAATTCACGACGAGGCAGAAATTTGGCCATTCAAGCCCAAATTGGGGTGGGGGGGTCATCTCAAAACACCCAAACATGGCCCAAAATGCATCTTACACACGTAGGGGGTCCTATTCTAAAGGATTATCAACAATTGAGACCCAAGGGTACATTTTCTCGGCCAGGAGAGGCCAAATTCTGCTTGCTGAGCGAAAAATCATTAACGTACCCCAATTTTGAAAATACAGCCCGGGGTGGCCAAAGCTTCACCCTGGGGCCCTGGGCTGCATCGCAGGCCTCACCCGGCAACACATTTTACCCCCTTGTATCCAAAATACATCGTTTCGGTACACAAAAAAGCGATCTACGGCCCCCCACAGACATCTCCAACAATATTTCATCGGAATTTCATGGAATTTCCTTACCTTTTTCGCAAATTTGGGGTTCCTTTTGCAGTAGAACTCTGCCTAGGGGTAGCTATAAACAAGCTGTGACCTCCTCTGAGCTGAAACACGGTACCCGGATGCAGGCCACTTCCGCCGGGCAACAGGAAGTTGTTTTTCTCTTTCCGCGCTGTTTTTCCCGCCGCCAATCATTAACGTACCCCGCTTACGAAGAGACCCCCCCATACAGCCAAACCAGACTGTATTTGGCCACAATTCTTGTTCAGGCATGATGTATTTACTCTAAAAGTGGCCATAGACTGTGGGAATTGTATGTATTTGGTTTATTTTATTCTATTTAGATGCAAAAGCCCGGGGTACGTTAATGATCGCGGTGTGCATTGAAAATCACTTATATGTGCCTGGCAAGGGAAATTTCTGGAGTACATGAAAAAATTATTTATGGAAGACTCCCCCCTAGGGTACCTCTTAATTGCATATAATAAGAACACTGATAATATTCCCTAACCAGGTTAGATAGGCTCTATCATTAACGTACCCCACGTGAAAATTTATAATTAAATGCATATAGAAGATAAATTATGCCCCAAGACCCACCCAAACCATATGGAAATCTTAGCTGTGACCCCCCACTAAGGAATAAAAATATTATTGGTGGTGTAGAAGTGTTTCCCTTGCTATTATATGCCCAAGAAGCCACCTGACCAGTAAAACCTGGAATGACCCATATATATATATATATATATATATATATATATATAGATAGATAAATTTTGAAAGAGATTAGAAGTCCACAGTCCACTTGGCCTCGGTCTCTGAATTTCTGTGACAGAGGCCTAGTGTATCAACGATGTAACACCCATAGTCCACTAGGCCTCTGCCGCAGAAATTGATATAGGAAATGGATGGCTCAATCACACGACAGAGGCCAAGTGAACTATCGACATTACATCAATAGTCCGCTAGGCCTATCAGGTTCAGGACTAACCTGTTTCTTAGTACGCCCTAAGATTGAATGATAGTCCCTGGATCATGGGGTGTACTAAGAACTTAGTACACTGTTTTATCATCAAATTTCTCTAACTTCTTCATCAAAATACATAATTCTAAAGTCACCTAAACTAAAGTACATGGGGACTATATTTTATATATGCACTTTTTTACAGAACTAAAATCAGAATATTCTCTGAGAAATGGCTATATGTATAAATTTCCCCTTAGTCCTGGTATAGTAAAATCTATTTGCTAATTTGTTGTTAAATTTGCTAATAAATATGAACCCACAATATTAAAGAATAGATAAATGCCTACAAAATGACGTTTTCATTTTAGCCAAGTGTTATTTAATAAGGGAGTAAATGTATAATTTAATGTAAATGTAAGTACAAAATAGTGGAGTGGTTTCACCATCCCACCTTTGACCCCAATAATGTATGCATAGGTAGGTGTCATGGTCCAGTGACCAGGGATCTGATTGGCCCATGCACCTGCAGAGGTGAGTGTCATGGTCCAGTGCACACACAAGTGTACTAAGATCCCAGTACATGCTAAGACTGTGCATGGTATCAGAATCTTAGTACAGACTAAAATCAGACTCTTGTACTATGATCCTGGTGTGTCCTAACAAGATATTCCTGTCTCTAACCTGCCTCTGTCGCAGAAATTTAAATAGGAAATGTATGGCTCAATCACGCAACAGAGGCCACGTGAACTATGGACTTTAGGTGAGAAAGATATAAGCAGCTGTAAAGGGTGTGCGAAAAATCCATAAGATCTTTTGTGGATGTTAATGCTATAAGAACTATAACGACAAAGTGGAAAACAAAAGTAGGCTATGCCCCCACCCCAACCCTGCATTGGCGTGCACATGTTCATGTATACCCCTGTTCCGTCTATTGATAACTTCCCATTAATTTTATGCACTGAAGATAAAATTACTTTTACTTAAGTTAAAATTACTTTAATACACGATGTCCAAGGTGAAATTCAACAACGCTAAATATGTGAATATAAACCCCTGTGAATTTGGTTAACGGAAAGATACACCAGGGGCCTTTTTCTGTTTTTTAAACGATCACAATTTACCCAGCAAATTGTCGTGAGTCCTCGTCAGACTGTGTGAAGTGGCTCACACATGTTGCTAGATGGAACATGACGTCGTTATAGCACAAGATCACCAGGAATAGCAATTGCTGTGCCATATGAGTCTAACACCCAGTGGCGAAAGATGACAGAATGAGTTGTCACTCAAAAAGGAATCACCATTGATGACCAATCATGGCGACAGATGACGACAATTTGCTGGGTAGTCTTTCTAAAGGCACCAAACAATTATTCCATGTCCATTACACTCTTTCTATTATCTAAGAGAAATGGATTTGTATAGGATAACATCCAAAGATTATAAAAAGAGAATGTGGTATATATGTGCCAGAATCTATTTCTAGATATTTTTGTTGAACGGCATTTCTGATTATTCAGACAGTTATTCCTATTCCTATGAATAATCGTTCCAACCAATTTGGAAACACTCATTGTCTCGCGAATTCGTTTGAAAAAGAGAAAAAGGCCCCTGTTGTGGTATCCCAACCCACCAGACCGTTTGCCCCCTCCCCCGGGCAATCTCTAAGGCTCCTATAGTCTAGTAACTATGTGGGCACAAATGTCACGGTAAAGTGGTGCTTATTGGAACCCTTGTGCATTTATACATGTAATAGGTGTATCTATTTTGGCACACTTTTCAGATAAAAGAGGTAGGATTTTAGAGCAAAACGACCAGTTCAATTTTCGACAATTATCCATCTCAGTTGTACATGTACTTTTTTCTTCCATGTGTCACTCCAAAAAGAGTATGACTTTTTGGCCAGTTTAGGGTCTATTCCGACAATAGGAGTGCGTTGCTATATAGTGTCCATGGGGTCAAATCCCACTATGCAAAAACGGTTTGAAAATCGTTGTAATCTAAAAATGCATGGGCCTTTGCCGATATTTGTAGGTAATACCATGTATCTACAGGGACGGCCTATATTGGCTAAGAATCCTTGCCAAACTCTTTTGATTTTGGCAGAGGCAAACATAAAAACATGGAAACCTCATGATTATTACTGATATATATATATATATATATATATATATATATATATATATATATATATATATATATATATAGAGAGAGAGAGAGAGAGAGAGAGAGAGAGAGATACAGATTTTTAAGATTTTTAAGAAAGAACACTGATCTGATCTGTATACACGTATATACTATGTCCCAGAGTGCCTCTGGGCCTTAAATACTCTTTCAAATCCCACTATACCTATATTGGGGATTGAGACCCTGTAATTAATAGTGTTTGTATATTGCAATTAAGGGAAGTTACTTCACAGTATTTTGTGATTGATTGTTTTATCCTTGGGATTATGTGAAAGATATGTGAAGTGATCCCCCTTAGAATATAACCTTGTAGTCCCTCTTGCGGGAACAGCAACATGATCTAAAACATTGAAATATCTCAGAATATGGATTTGAAATTGCCACTGGATATGTGTTGATAGAATGAATGCTTAGAATAGATGTGGCTTTACATATGTACGCCTTATAACTGCACACTGGAAAGATGTTAATATTCAAAGTTGAGATTGACGATCAAGACATGCTGTTGAATTGCTCTCACATCTTGTATCATATGGATTTCATTATAGCTTGAACGTACGTATATGATCGCTATCCACCTATGTATTGCAGAGAACACATAGTTTTAGTCCTTAGCAACCGAGCGTACAGGAAAACACCATGAACACTCAAGGCTTGAAATTTACTTTCTCCAGTTAAAATATTGACCCTCGATTACAGTGCATGTTGTGAGAGCTTCTTGGGGCATTCACTATGACCACATTCAGCCGAGAGCCAAGAACAGTTTGGCGTGTCAACAGTAGTTGTGTGCATACCGTTTGTTACTGCATGGACTTGCATTCAGGCTATTCCGTCATAGACTCCAGGGTCTTTTTGCAAGGGCCCCATGGGCTCCATGTGGATCGAGTGATAATTACATAGCATTAGGTCGGCTTTCAATAGCTACCATTTAGTTTTCGGGTCTGCAATTTAGAACATGCACCTTAAATGAGTCGCCATTTATCACCAACAACCCAGTCAACAAAAAAACGTTACAAAACGTTTCAGATGGTTTCCCTATGGCTCCTTATCATGGCAAAACGTTTTAAATAGTTAAAAACGTTTTCTTGACCTTAAGTTACGCTTTTTTGTTGACGGGGAAGTGACCACCTCAGAAATATGATTCAAACCATTTTTGATCAAAAATGACCTTCGTGGGTATAATTACCTTGTTGCTTTGTGGACACACTAAAATTGTCTGTCTATACTCGTAGTTGCAGTCACACCATTATTCTTTTTACCATGCATTTGTGTGGGTTTACAAGAATTATATCCCTATTTCCAAAGATACCTGAACTGATCTCAAGATAATACATGCACTACCGTAGGCCCTATCCCCCCGTGTATAAGGAGCACTTCACATATAAGGGGCACCCTGGGTTGAAGAGAATGCTATTATGCGCACCCATGTATATAGGTTCCTATTTTGAGCATGATATGTATTTATAAGGGGCAACAAAGGGCCATCCTCGCCCATAAGCCGCACCTTACATGCGCGGTATTACGGTGGAGATTACGTGGAGATGTTCTACAGTTTAAACTCTGGTCCGGTTTGTGGATGTCTGTCCTCGTCTGCGTCTGCTTGGTCATTTTAAAAGTACCTTTGATTAGAACATCCGGTATGACGACCTTTAATACGGAGTGGTCATCATTTATCAACGGGGGTGGGGGGGTGGTTTTCGTGCATATGTGCAAACATCTTTTACCCCCCTCCCCCGACGATGGTCAAGATTTTTACCCTCCTCTTTCATCTATAGTTTCGTGCAAGCTTTTTGGCAAAGAAGAGGTTAAATTTTGTATGCCCCCCTCAAGATGGGTCAAAGGTTTTTATGCCCCCCCCCTTAGGAAGAGGGGTCGAACGTTTTTATACCCCTCCCTTAAACTCACTACCCCCTGTTGATAAATAATGACCACTCCCTTACAGGACCGGACTGGTTCCCGGGAGCAGCAGATAAATGCTAACATCAGCGACTTCCGGTTCTGGTTCCGCACACTTGTCATGCAGCTTGGTAGTATGGTAAATGTATCTACATAAATATCTTGAGATTTTCCGAGATCTGAACTAGCATGACCGCGCACCCACATCTTCCCGAATCCTCGCTGTACATGTTCAATGGCATATGATACACATTTTGAATTACCTTCTTGGGTCAATTTAAATTAGTTAGGCAAGGGTTCACGAGAATTCGTCCGCCCCACTATTTCTCTTTTGCACTTAATCAAAAAGATATTAATATGCTCTTGAACAAGCAGTCCTTAAATGTATTTATAAGTTAAACTACCAGGGTATCTGCAATGTTGTAGTTAAACTTGTCTGTTCACCTGATTGAAACTGTGAGTCGAGTCCATTACTTTATATACACTGTCACTTCTTTTGCCATTACATGAAAAGCGTCTTCTATGAAGATGTTTGAAAACAAGAAAAATGTGGCAAGTGCCACGGATAGGAGTTGCCACGGATAGGAGTTGCCACTCTGCGGCCGACATGTGACGTCACAGCCGACGTATGATGTCATAAATTGCGTTACAAGGTGACCGTGAAGTCACTGACAAACCGAAAACACAATGGAGTTGCTACGGTCACTGCGCTCCCGGCCGCTACGCGGAAAGCAACTCCAAATAAAATTCAATAAAACATAATTAAATTCTAGGTGTATGTATCGGATTTAAGATGCTGCAACTGGGTGTGCGTTATGTGATATATGCTTGTCGCATTGGGGTGTCGGAATACAGGGCTCATGCAGTGCATGGTTAAGCCTATAATATATCTTCTGCTGTATCAAACTTGAGGTTAGAGGTAGAATGATAGATTTAACCACCTCCGCTGACATGCATGACCGGGATCACCTTTTTCTGATTTCTTATTTCAACTGAGATTAACACACAGCTAGCTGTTCCCAGCTTATGAAACATTATGGGAGAGCGACAGTCACAGAAACGGCATGAAATCCATACATAGATCTGATGAACCATTCACATCTTTTTAAATCACCGTGTCGCGCCATGTAGTACTGGTCGGCAGCCGGACTTTGAGAGGACAATTTCAGTGTAACATGAAATTTTAGATTCCTCTTTGAAAAATGGTTATGCAGTGGTCATGTTCCAGGGTTGCGTTGGACTATGGAGGTGATTTACGCGGGAGCCGTATGCCCAGGTACCTATAGTGAATCTCTCATGTGGAGGCGAGTCCCATACTGTGGGATGCTTATGGCTATAGATGGCAATATCAGCTGAATAACAGTTAACATATTGGTAATGAAAATTTATATTGCTGTTAAAGAAACATTTTCCCTTACTAGTAAACAATACTTTTACTCATTTGTGGTGACTAACTGACCATAATTCGACCACTAATCATTACAGTGACCACATATATAATATGAGTCTTCAGTGATGCCACCCTGGAGTTTATGGCCTTTCTCCTACTGGGTTTGTGTATCAAGGCTGCCTTTGTCGGCCTCGCCTTTAGATGGGAGACATACTATAGGGAATGGATGCTCAAGCTCATTGTGGTGTAAACCTGGATATCGGCGTATCGTGTCCTAGGATTCTTCTAATCAAAATTGCTGTATTATTGCTAGCTTAAATGATGAGAGAATCGCTTATGTAGAAAACGTTTGTCTCATGAAGAATTTTAGGGACACATCTCAAATTAAGTAGCTGCTAAAGGAAAGTCAACCATATCAAATTTTATTTCATATAACAGGGCCAATGGATTACAATACCTTTAACATTATATTAAGAAGAACACACTCGATATCATTAAATTGAGACCACATAAGTTTATTGGCACATTGAAAAGAACACATGCTCATTTGTGTACCCATCAAATGATGTTGGCGCACATTGTGGCATTTGATATGTATTACAATAAATTAGAAGTACTACCGGTAAGCACTTATGTTCTTCATTAGCTTTGGATCCATCATTCTTCCTGTCTGCTTATGAATTCTGTGTGATAAATCCCCCAGTAAAGTAACTCAATAGAGCAGGGTACCAACACAAAGCTTTCTGCAAAGAATGTGCATAATACCTTCGAAAGTGAGCGTGAAAGTCTTTAGTCTACATATTGAGAGACCAGTCTTTGAATGCCTATTTCTTAAATGCATGGAAGATATTGCCCATTGAGAAGCAAATAGGGTCGAGGCAACAATCAACGAATATTCCCCAGATCTTCTTGTAGATGCCAACTATTATCTCCATTACGCGGAATCCTGGTGTTAGGATCCAGATGTTGTTGAAGGCAATTGAAGAGAAGACACAACCCCAGTAGGCAGCAATGCAGCAACCACAGCAGAGGGTGGACAGCATGTAGCAGAACTTCTTCCAGAACTCAAAGCACTTGAATGAGCAGTTCCAGACGAAGTCCATACTGTGGATGCCATCGGGCTCACCGAGGACCTCCTCGAAGGCCACCTGAAATAAGGAAATGAGAGACTTTTGTAGATTTTGACTATTTTTATAAGGAATAGAAATGATTCTAGCAGGATTAGAAATTTATGAATGGGGTCGTTCATATTTTCTTGACTTGGAGACGACCATTTAACTTTCTCTTTTTACAGAAGCCTTAGAGATACCTTGAAATGATTTTTTTTCCTGAAATGCAGTGGCCACCCATGAGTTGGCATCAGAACTCATAGACGACTAAATCGACTCAAATATTTCCTAAAAATATCCCTTTATCAGCGTTCATTTTCACAATTGAGAAAAATGTAGGGGTCTGTTCTGTTTCCGAAACTCATAATCACGATCTCCTTATCGTTTATGTTATGGGATTTTATGGATTTCCTCCAAGGGTGTTCTCCCATCCCCACCCAAAATTTCTCACCGGCAGTTAACCCCACACTCACTTTCGCTATCACCCTGAGCTTAAAGCTCAGTCCAAAACTGTTCATAACCTTAACTAAGTTACGACCATACTATATTTTGTAATTGGGGGAGTGGATTTTTTTTAAAAAACATTTTCCAGGTTGGAGATCCTGCAGATCTGCTATGGGGCCCTGTCATGCCACCGTGGTTGTGGTTACTTGTAAAAGATTGTAACACAGTTGGCAACCATTGAGTTTAAGGTTTTATCACCACTCTCACACCCTTATAAATGTATACTCCGCAACGACATAAAATTCTTTACCATGTTAGTAAAAGCAAGAGTGCCCCACTGTATTGTATACATAGTTACCATATATGACGTTCTTTATAAGTCAGTAACTGAGTTGTTCAATTGCAAGTAGATCAAACAATAAGGATTTATTCTTTGCTTTAGTTCTGACATCAGATGCCTTAGACGAAATCTGTAGCGGTTGAGTGATTTTGTGTAATTTGGGCCTTATTATTAAATTGATGCCTCAAACAATACTCTCTGCAAGCAAGCACTGAACTCTAGCATCACTGACAAAAAGTTCTCTGTGTGTGTGAGGGGGGGGGGACTTGGGATCTCCCTGTGAGGTTGGGAGATTCATTCGTACATTTTGATGGTCCAAAAGGGGATTTTTCATGTCCCCTTTCATACCTCTGGCTGTTGTGAAATATCAGTATGTACGTGGTTGTATGGGATCATTGTTTTACCCCAAATTGTAGCCTAAAAGTTCTGTAAACCAAGTAATTATGGTAGCAAGTCCTGTGCGGTCTACCCTTCCCACAAAACTCTGTCATGTGGACTGATTAAATTGACACCAGTTATCGATTCTGTATGTATCTCTCGTAATAGCTCCCTTGCGATTTCTTCTATATGTCCACTGGAAGTGAATTCTAAAGGGAGTTTTAATAAGAAAGCTAGCATTACGCTCAACCTAACATTTAGTGGGGTTGTGGCATTTGAACAAAAAATTAATTATGATATCAGTGTACTTACTTTACCAAGATGTTCATTGAGGCCATTAGGATCACGGTTTTCCATATCAAGCTCAGCCATGGTGCCTTATTGTGTATAGGTATAAACGTGGAGAATGTCTTCCAGGCAGATCTCTCCTGTGGTCTGAGGTGGTGCGCTTGTCCCCTCAGGCTTTATCCAGGCTGGTACGGGTAATGTGTGCACATCCACCCCCTCCCCACCCACCCACCACCACCTCTCCTGATTGCCATGCGACAGCACCCACAGGGGCGCTGTTTTCTTGGGGTGTTGTGGCAATGATATGTTGATCGGAAAGTGAGTTAAGCCTTGAAGTGGGTCATATCAACTCTGAATGTTTAAATCTGAGAGTCTAATGGGAAAGAAAAAAAAAGAATTGGGCAATATTCGTATAACTGTTAGTTGACCTTTCTGCTACAATAGCAGTTGTCTGTCTTGTCTATAAGAAACACGTTCAACTAACAATATTACATCATCCATCAGAATCTGCAAAGCTTTTATATTTGTCAACAATTTATTTTCCTAGTTTTAAATTAGGAGAAGTCGGCGCCCGAGTCGTACACCCGTTGGGCAGTGTCATTACCCGCCCCTGTCTTTGCGACTGGCTGGGCGGAGTGGGAGGGGGTTGGAAGAAGGGGGTGGGTGGAGCAAACAGTCCCTTCTCCAGTATCATTGAGGGATGTTTTATTCTACATAGAATTCCTTTATAATTAATGCTGTTACAACGAATTTTCGGTCCCAACAAACAGATTCATTAAAACCAATTTAATCCCATACATTTCTATTGTAAAAAACTTCCCGTTAGGACGAATTTTAGATTCTTTAAGGGAAAAAAAACACAACAACAAGAGAAAAAAGAACATGTCTATGTCGGGGCTAGGTGGATGGCTTTCGCGCAGATGGGGGGTTTTGCGCACATTGTCAAGCTGATCCCTCCCATCTCCATATCGAGAGGAAGCACTGAAAGATAACTTTCACACAGAGACATTCCCAAGTAAAGCTTATACATAAACCTTGGGTCAAAGGGTCTCTCTAGCCAGTGCCTTATGGTCTCATGTGAACATAGTTGAGAACACAGTTCAAAATAGTGTGCACAAACTAGTGTAGTCACTAAATGTGTTTCCTTCTGAAAAAAAAACAAAAACTGTTAGAGCTTTGCACCAAGGTTTTTACTTATCTTTGGAACATCAGGAATCAGAAAAGTTTTGGTGCAAATTTTTTTCGCAAAGGTCACAGGTCATGTAAAAAATAGTAAGAAAAATTACTTTAATTGAAAAACTTTTTTATGTCTAACAATAATCTGGGCTCCAGCTTCTTTGTAAGTAACAACAGAATAATATGGAGTGCTATTGAGAGGTTGCTAAGGTGATAGAAAATAGATTTTTTTAAATTATTTTTTGATAAATTCATATGAAATTAAAAAAAAATGAAATATTATTTTTCTAGGCCTCTAATTCCTATTTAAGACCAAATTGAACACAAAGATACAACATCTCAATGATAGTATCGTTATAAAGGATTTCAGTGTTGCCTAGCAACAACCATAGCAATGGCCATAGCAATAAATGCATACTCAAATCACAAAACTTTTCATGAAACCTCAGTCTTTAATTTTAGAATTCACCAATACAGACAAGATCCTACACATCTATATGAATCCAATTTGTCATATAGCTTGATTTTCCCATCAAGAACCATGTGAGCATTGATGTCATGTGATAAGGCTTCCTGTGTCTAGGGCAGTTGGACAAGCTCCATCTTGCCACTGCAGAATATTTCCCAACATAAGGGCCTTAACTCAGTTGTTTTTTATATTTTGCTCTGTACAAGCGACAGACAAGGAATTTCCAGTGTTCGATCCTGTGAATCTGTATCACACTGTTTGCCTTGAATCAATAGACATATCAGTTAATAGAGAGAAGGTGCTACAAGATTCTTGTGGTTCTTCACATCAAGACCTCCTATAAATTCCCATCCATTCTGCTGATTTTCAAGTATATCCTCCCTATTGGCAGTGGCAGTGGGAACAATTGTCATACCTGAAGCTTTGTTCACCTTCAACATTACAAATTCACTTCCTTGAGTATCATTTATAAATAAAAAAAACATCATTTATCTGCTTTTCAAGCATCTGCTTCAGGATAGCTACTGATGGCATTACTTTAAATCCCATTGTTTCGTTTGATTTCAGTGAAGGGGTAACTGAGGCCATTTAACTTCAAAGGAGATTCTGTAGATTTCAGTTGGAATTAATGTACTCCATTTTTGCCATCACCTCTAGATTGTTAACCTCATCTTTAGGAGGATGTTCAAGCCGCTGCACATTTGACACAAAGCATTTGAGATGATATTTCAGGCTGCTAGACTGGCAGTTCATTGCGGTTTAAGACTGCAGTTTGATTTTCAAAGTATCATTATTTCCTGGCATTACTGCATCAGTTATCTGTTTCAATGTCTCTCTTTCCTTATGACCATCTAGAGAACAAAACAAACAACTATTGACTTCTAGTTTCTCAGCTGAAGAGCGTAAAAAAGGTTTACATTTTTTATGATGTAGTCTCTGCCTCCTTAAGAGATGGGCGACCAACTGACCTTTTTCTAGCTCTTCCCGTGCTTCAGTTATAAGCCTCTTCAGCAGCTCATTGGTTTTCTTCATGAACTAGATTCTGGTCACAGGACCGGTGCCACATTAAATGATTATTTTCAAGGTCAGCTTCTGGCCAAAGTCTTGTGAGTATGCTACAATAATCTTGACTGAGACAGTTTGCTCTTCATTGCAATTATTCTATGAATCTTGTGTAACTCTTTGGCAAGCATAACTTGTCTCTAGTTAGCTTTTGACATATTATACACCTATCAAAATTAGTCATATTAATCACAGCATTTGGATCAGAGTTTCTGTTTTCCTGAGAGGCTTGTGACCCATTGCCCTGTAATGAAAATGTATAAGATTAAAACTCATTTATGCATAGACACACCTACTATTTGAATTGTTATTGCTTCATTGCTGATATCATTTTTCTCATCACTGGCCACTGAATCAATATCTTAACATACACATATGTAAAAGCATTCTTCCCATTATTTTGGCTGAAACAAACTAATCACATTCAAATAGTATTTCCTACCCAGGGACGGTGTTCTAGGGGGGCACAACCAGGAAAATTAGGTCTAGGGGGAGGGCACAGATGGGGTCCCAAATCCGATTTCCAAGAGTCATAGCTTGGCCCATTTTCAGGGGATCTAGGGGGGCATGTGCCCCCTAGGCCAATCCTTGGATCTGCCCCTGCTGCCTTCCTCTCATGCCTTTTCAACAACTGTATTATGTGGTGTGAGGATCAGGATGTGAGTGAGTGAAAGGACCTGCCCACCCACCTACCAGGGCCCTTTAGTCATACCAATTAACTTCAAGACAGTGCACCTACTCCAAGCATTATGACACATCTATATGCAATGTTAATGATTTGTTCAGTGATTCCTTAAGAAACAGGTAGTTCGAAATTATCTTGTTTAATGAGAATATCACTTTACTTACAGGTTTGTTATTTGAATCCATGGTCACCTTGTGGATCTCTTTGTTTGTTTGCTTGTTGCCGCACCCGTGTTGCTATGGGGACCAGAGTCCTCTGGCTTTTCATACCAGAGGAACATACTGACATCTAGTGTTAAAATCCTAAATCATTTTTTGAAACTAGAATGTGTGCCTTTACATTTGCCACCACTATCATGTGTGAAGAGCACCATTAGAGAAGTCTGCATAATGCCTGATTGGAGGCTATTTTAGCATCAAATATGTATATTCTGATTTGTATTTCATCTGATACACCCATACACATAAAAAACACAATATCTATAGATAGAGTTTAATACAATAAATAATCCAATTTATCTAAATAGATTTTTAACTTTGGGAGCCAATGCAAGGTGAATACATAAGATATACCTATTTAGCTAGTCATATTAACATCAAATTCATTAACATTCAATTCTCTAACATAATTATAATAGTATGCACCAAATGGGAAAATCCCATTTAGACAGCATTTACCCTGCCAGAAGTGAAAGGGAACTGATACACTCCCTACATCAATAATTCTTGTCACCTACTTTTGGTGACCTTGAAAATGACCTTGACCCCCTGAGAAAAGATTTGCACCAAAAGTTTTCTAAATCTCCATATTCCAAAGTTATAAAAAAATGAAGAAAGCAAGCTATAACAAGTTTTTTTTTTTTTTTTTTTTTTTTTTTTTTTTACAAAACGGCCTGTTTTTGACATTTAGTGACTACACTAAACCCTTGAGGTTGTAGTGTTGGATTGGAACTATTCAGCTTTTGATGTATCAGGTTGGGGTAAGTCACCCCTGACTCGACCACTAGACATGCTAGTATACCTCAAGTCGACCACCTTTTCATCATAGGTTATACATGTATTCATGATTTATGAGCATTGTTTTTGGGCATGTGCAAGGTCTACATATTGTAGTTAATGAGGTACATTAAAATTAATAATTCTATGTTTCCTGATAGAAGGTTGCCTAAGGAGGTCGACATAAGGTATCAACATGCCTAGTTATCGAGTCATGGGCGACTTACCCTATATTGGACTGTGGTCACACAATGCTGAAAGAACTGTGATTCTATTGGTTCTTTTTTAATTGATTATTCTTTTTAAAACATCAGGAGTTTTTAGGTGACAAACAGAGGCCCTTTGAGCTATAGTAAGTGATTCATACTTCTGGTCAAGATCTAGGCCTATGTGAATGTAGGAGAAGTGGCTATGCCTGATTAGGATCTAAGCATGGAATACATGCATAAAACCATATGAATGTATGTATATTATGAAAGCTATTGTACTAATCTAATTAACTGTGATACTTTTGAATAATAAGATGGCTGAAATTCCAAGATAGCAGCGAATCACTGCAATCAAGACAAGGGTACCATAGAGAATCATTTAATGCTATAACATAGTTTAGAAATGGTAGACAATGTGTCCAGATACTGATGTGTGGAGGATGATTTTTGACACCCCGGAGGAAAAATGTGAACACCTTGGAGGAGGTCTCCAAATCACTTGAAGAGTGATGTAAGACTCAAGGAAATGGTTGCAAATCATTGGGGAAGGGCTATAAACTCTAAGTAAGTAGAGAGGGTATATCAAAGCATGGAAACCCTGGAGGATTTATTGGGACTATTGGGTAAAAGGTGTCTTTAAACCACCAACTTATTTTTGCCGGAACATTTCCATTTTAGCACAGTAGATAGGAGAGATGTGGGGAATTCTAATGCACTGTCCTACATACCCAATTTCCTTCCCCTTGAAGGTGATTAAATATATTTTTTTAGAGTTTTTGTTATTGATCTGCTTATAGGTGTCTGATTAGAACGTAGGATATCTTTAAATGTAGCTCTATATCATAGGAATCTAAAGTAATCAACTCCAAACCAATGGCCCTGATAGCCTCTGCCTGTTTTCTATATTTGTACAGAGTAGTTATTGGGGCACTTCATAGATTGAGTACCATAATTGGGTGCCTCTACAGGCAGCACCTTTCACCCACTTCCCCTTACTCCTTCACACAAAAGTACCACTTATAGTTCACAAATCACGACAAACTCTTCATGTATGTGTAGGATAGAAATATAGCTTCACATTGGTGTGCATATAGTCTATCTTTATAATGAAGTGATCATTTTTAACAACAGGGGGGGGGGGCTGGTGGGTTTGAGGGGGCATCAGAATTTTTTCAACCTCTTGACTAGGGGGGGTCAAAATAGGTCAAAATAATTTCACCTGAAAAGCCTGCGTGTTACTATCTATGTTAAAAGGACGCATTCGCACGTGATTTTCGCCTCCCTAGCGGGGGTCGAAAAAACTTTGACCCGTCAAGAGGGAGGGTGGAATTCTTTTTTGTGTGTCCGCGCGCAAACCCACCAGCCCCCTCCCCCTGTTGTTAAAAAATGATCACTCCCTAATGGTTAAGTAATACTAAATCAGGGTTTAGGTTGGAAAGAGGGGAAAATACCGGATTGTCACTTCACTAAAGGTCGAATCCCACTTGGCGAAAAATGGCTGAAATATCTCTGCGATTTTGTCACTTGCATTGTATGGCCCTTGTGGGGGCCATAAAATGCAAGGATTGATCAACTAATTCCTAATCCCACAGTGTTTTAGGGTCAAGTTTGCAGCAGTCCTTGTGTTTTATGGCCTCAACAAGGGCAACATGTGGGATTCGACCTTCAGTGACCTGTGTGAACGGCCTATACCATGTATATCAATAACCATTTCGTTGTAAAAAGTGAGGTTACTACTTTCATTCATGACCGTCAATTAATCTAGGATAGTCGACCGACCCTCGGTCATTACCCAAGTTTTTATCACCTAGAACCAGTTTGTTCACCACCCGCTCTTTATGCTGAGCCAAGAAAAGGTACTGCGGTATTCTGCCGTGTTCGTAGCTGATGTTTCATGTCTGGGCAACCTGAATCTCAATCAGAGACATACGCATCATAGTTTCACTGCATGAAAGCCTCTTCCATAAGTCCAGCTTCGTTTCCCCCAGCCCAGTTGTTGAGGTTTGAGTCAGAGCAAAATGCCTCAGTGGGAAATATTGCGACGTCAACTTCTTCTGTAATCTTGACAAGCTTATTTTCATTTAGTTTGGCCTTCTCCCAAATATGGCTGTGATAAAGGTATACTGATATAGTTCGTGAAGGCATGCTGTAGACCACCTGTATTTCACCTTTGTTTTCCAGATACTGACAGGAGTGAATTCATAGGTGTTAGCATGATTATAACTAAGGAAACCAATATTTAGTGAAAGCAAGCAGTAGAGTTTTATTCTGTGTTTCCGACCAGTCATGCATCTGCAGTGGAGGTGTTGCGAAGGGACGGGAATTCAATTCTGTCGGAGGTGCTATTCCCAAATGGGAACTGACTACCACCAAGCAATGACTTCTCCCCTGTTTTGCTGCAAGGTAATATGTTATAGAATTGATTCTTGATTAAGTTTTCATGAATTGGGGAATGCTTCCCAGTATGACTCACACTAAGCGGATTGATTCAGAATGTAAGGTGGGGTGTGGGTTCTGGGCAGCAGAACAGCCAGGAACTGGAAGGTGAGTTATGACAGTGAGAATCCGATTCCGATTCGTTTCGCAATAGCCTCCTGACAGGTTAGAAATCCATTTACAATTCCCTCAACGTTAAGCTGAGGAGCTCGCAGTCTGACCTAGTTGACATATCCCACTGTTAATATTAGATTCAGATATGTTTATTTCATGAATCACAGAGCCTAATAATACACTATTCGTCTAAGGTTTTAAAAGTTATTTCACTTATCAAACACTGAAAGGAAGGAACATCGTTGTAACTCATTTTCCAAAGAACAACAAGACTGACCAAGAGACATAAGGAGTTATCAGTTACTTTTGGAGGATGATACCTCATTAGCTGAGATATGAGAAATCCTTGTGCACGCCACAAACATTATTTTGTGATTATGAAAATAACTCATCTGATGCTGGGGTGGTTGGCTCAAGGTACCAACACTGTATCTCTACTATTTGTATCAAAGGCTACAGTTTGGGGAGGCACTTACCATTGTGATTCTAGTGTCTGTTTTCTCAAGGATATCTGAAAGATATTGGCAGTGGCCTCTCTTGACCATCCATATGTTTGTGATAATGTAGATCACAGCGATATTAACGGTCTCCAGCAGAAGCTCTCTAAATGGTATGATGCTTGTATCCATTCAATTCACAAGAGTTTCACAAGGCCTCTAGGCCAATGTTGGCCCTCTTCAGATGATATTACCCATCCAATAGCGACAAATGTCCCTGCATTTCTTTATCACATGCATTTTCTGACAATTTCTATGTAGTGGGATTTGACCTTTAGGGAGTGGTCATTATTTATCAATAGAGGCTGGTGGGTTTGAGAGGGGGCGCAAAAGCTTGTGAACCCTCCTGAAGGGGGGGGGGGTGTAAAATCTTTGGCCCCTTTTGAGGGGAGTGTACAAAGTTTACCCTCTTTTTGGCAAAAAAAAAACAACTTTGACCGCTGTGGGCCTCTGTCGCCAGATTTTAAATAGGCTTTCTATGGCTTATTCGCGCGATAGAGGTCAAGTGGACTATGGCTTTAAGACACGGCTCAATATGCAATATATAGTCCCTTAATTGTCGCGCCTTCTAGGATCTATATAAGGTTTTACACTGTAGAACCGTGCTAAACTGCCCAAATTCCAGTCCTAGGTGCGCCATATAGAGTTTCCTTCAAACCATTGTGTGTATTATACGCTAGGCTACCCTTTTTATGTCATGGCTGATACAAACGTCACCATAGATTAGTACTAGAACCGCCATATTCAATGGGGGGGATGGAATACAATATGCTTGTATTCCATGGCTGTTAAAATCCAAGATGGCGGATATAAACAAGATGCAGGCACTATAAAAAAGATTTAAAAAAAAGCAATTTAACTCGGTAGGCCATGACATAAATGCAAATGTCAATGAGTATGAGATATTTTTGCATCGTATTCACCGAGGTGAGGCTGTCCGTACGATGCCTTATAGGCCTCACCGAGTATTTTAGTGTTGAATGATTTTTTTTGCAATTGATTACGGGTACTTAATTTGCTTAAGCCTGATATAGGTCAAAATATGCTAAAGGGCTCTGAAAAGACAGTGTCGAGAGGGTAAGAAGGCAGCCCTTAAAATGACTGGACTGTTCAAGGAAGGCATTCACATTATTTTGGCCGTATCTGCCATGCCTCGTCATCTTGCCGGATATTTTCCCTCTGCCCAATAGAATCTTCTTCCTATGCCTCTGATGAGGCTCGAGGGGATGGGTTTTAAGCCCCAATAAGAGGTGTACTCTCTAAAGTAGGGACATCGCTGTGGATAAAACTCAAGCGACAGAGTCAAGAACCATACAAATTGAGTCTCCCCTTGGCCATTGGCCCCGTGTATAAGGCGCGTCTTATATGGGGAGTTTTAGTTCTCATTGGATCCACAAGGGGGACACCAAGACCTTTCTTTTGATATCTTACATATCCCCTTGGTCATAATAGGACATAAGGGGACCCAGTTTTTTGAATTTTGAAAATTCATTCAGTAGAACCAAAGTTATGAATTTTTCATTTTTATGAGAATTCTCCAAAACTCTAGGTGCGCCTTATACGCGGTAGTTCAGCCTCCTTTAGGAAAGTTCTCAACATGGTATGATTAGGCACAGCTACTACGAATCTGAAACTTCCGGTTGTACAGAACGATCCAAACAAATGAGCTGTATTGGACCAAAAAAATAAAGGTTGGTGTCCTGTAACATGGTAAAAAGGTTCAGGTCGGTAGAAGAAATGATACTTAAAAATTGGGAAAAAATCTCCGAAGAATCTTTAAAAAATCGGAGAAATCTTCAAAAAATCTTCAAAAGATTCTGAGGTCGGCCCTCTTTACTTGAGGTCGGTCGGGTTACCAGAAACCCTTGTGATTTAGTCTTTTTGTTCTTGTGCTGACAGAGGGGAAATATGCTGAGCTCTTTGGGGATGTACGACTGGAGACTATGATTGCTCGGTATGATTAGCTTGTAATTTAGTCGTAGAATATACTTCTGGTTGGACTTGAATAGCTTTAGTCGTAGTTTGTTGAGAAATGCCATCCAGAACCAAAATTATGATGTGTAAAAAACCACTGATGGTCACGATAGCCGTTCCACTTCATATGTACTTTGTATTTAAAATAGCCTTTTCCCTAAGTAAAACCGGAATGTACATATTAATTATAACTGATACTGAAATCTGTGGTGTATGACGTCGCGTTGTGGTACTCACTGCACTACTGCTCAGTTGGAGACATTGAAATCTGGATCGTTTTACACAAATCCTGTCTTCAAAATAAGAATTTGCAGAACAAAAAGACCAATTTATCTTAACGATAGAATGTCTTTATTCATAATCAATGGTACAAGAAGGTCTTGTATACGCCCTGCATAGCACATGAGCACTTTGATTTTATATGTTGTCTTATCACAGTGGAGGAAAATAGTGTCCAATCCGTAATATGAGGTGATTGGTTGGAGAATGGAGAGTTATTTCTTAAAAGCATGGAAGATATTTCCAACAGAGAAGAAGATGGGATCTAGGAAGCAGCCAACGAATATGCCCCAGATCTTCTTGTAGATGCCGACAACGATTTCCAATACTCTGAAGTTTGGTGTGATGCACCAGATATTTTCAAATGCTATGTCAGCAAATACGCATCCCCAGTAGGCAGCAATGCAGCAGCCACAGCAGAGGGTGGACAGCATATAGCAGAACTTCTTCCAGAACTCAAAGCACTTGAATGAGCAGTTCCAGACAAAGTCCATACTGTGGATGCCATCGGGCTCACCGAGGACCTCCTCGAAGGCAACCTGAAACAAAATGAAATAATTTATTATAGTTTCTATGATCAGGAATAAAACCACATGTAATGAGATTATGAGGGATGCAAAAGATAATGACAGGAATATAAATTTGACAATAAACAACACGCTTCCACACTTATTTTGAATAGTGTTATGGATAAGGCACAACAAAGTCTTTGAGAACAGCTAGTTGATCTGGTTTCCTATATAAAAGATAGTTTCCCTAACCGTTTCTGTTTGCTGCATGTGTTTTTGAAATGGGTTCCTAATGCAATGTAGTTCGTATGGATACCAGCTGGTAGATATACGGTTATTATAGCTAACTGCAATTGATGTTCGCAATTCAATGACAATACCAATATCAAAGTCTTTTATCACAAGATGTCTTCAATACAGGCTGTAGTGGGATTTTCAGTATAGGTAGAGGTGGGGCAACAGGGGAAGAACCCTTGTCATTTAGGAAATCAGAAAGATTCATGCAGGCAGTGTATATGCTACAGAAATTATCATTGTATCTTTACGTTTCAGCTGTTTTTATCAGCCGATGAAGGCACAACTGTAGCTGAAAGACCTCAACGAATAATTTGATTCTCCTTGTGGTTGCGTTAACTTTGTACAACTTACATCAAGAGTCCACTTGGCCTCTATCATATCAATTTGCATAGGAAATGCATGGCTCATTCGCCGCCGAAGAGGCCCAGTGGACTATGGGTATAATAGCAATAGTCTACAGAGGGAGGCCGACAAGGGGGTAGATAATGAGAATTGGGGATGCTTTGTCGGGGATTTCTTAATTATTGTCAGGCAATTTACATCTGAAAATATCAAATAGTTTGATATTATCTCTCCTTGAATTATCGGCCATTTTTGTCGGATTTTTTAGTCAGATAATCATTATCTGTGAGCAACTGTCACATTTCAAAGTCCACAGGATAGTTTCTACCCTCTTTGTCTGCCAATCATGCATTATCTGCCCTATCATCGTCCGATAGAAGCTCTGTGGACTCTGTGGTAAAATTAAAATGCCGGACATGGGAAGTTAAAATGAGCCCTCCACTGCTTCCCACAAGGGCCCCCAAAATATACTGTTGTGGATAATAAAACAAGACCTCTATAAATTATACCACTGGTATCTTTGTGGTCCACAATGTAACTAATATGTCACTCCAAATGTTGAAATCAACCCCCTTACTGAAATAAGTGGTTTCCACTATTTTGTTCTTTCTTTTGATATCTTACATATCCCCTTGGTCATAATAGGACATAAGGGGACCCAGTTTTTTGAATTTTGAAAATTCATTCAGTAGAACCAAAGTTATGAATTTTTCATTTTTATGAGAATTCTCCAAAACTCTAGGTGCGCCTTATACGCGGTAGTTCAGCCTCCTTTAGGAAAGTTCTCAACATGGTATGATTAGGCACAGCTACTACGAATCTGAAACTTCCGGTTGTACAGAACGATCCAAACAAATGAGCTGTATTGGACCAAAAAAATAAAGGTTGGTGTCCTGTAACATGGTAAAAAGGTTCAGGTCGGTAGAAGAAATGATACTTAAAAATTGGGAAAAAATCTCCGAAGAATCTTTAAAAAATCGGAGAAATCTTCAAAAAATCTTCAAAAGATTCTGAGGTCGGCCCTCTTTACTTGAGGTCGGTCGGGTTACCAGAAACCCTTGTGATTTAGTCTTTTTGTTCTTGTGCTGACAGAGGGGAAATATGCTGAGCTCTTTGGGGATGTACGACTGGAGACTATGATTGCTCGGTATGATTAGCTTGTAATTTAGTCGTAGAATATACTTCTGGTTGGACTTGAATAGCTTTAGTCGTAGTTTGTTGAGAAATGCCATCCAGAACCAAAATTATGATGTGTAAAAAACCACTGATGGTCACGATAGCCGTTCCACTTCATATGTACTTTGTATTTAAAATAGCCTTTTCCCTAAGTAAAACCGGAATGTACATATTAATTATAACTGATACTGAAATCTGTGGTGTATGACGTCGCGTTGTGGTACTCACTGCACTACTGCTCAGTTGGAGACATTGAAATCTGGATCGTTTTACACAAATCCTGTCTTCAAAATAAGAATTTGCAGAACAAAAAGACCAATTTATCTTAACGATAGAATGTCTTTATTCATAATCAATGGTACAAGAAGGTCTTGTATACGCCCTGCATAGCACATGAGCACTTTGATTTTATATGTTGTCTTATCACAGTGGAGGAAAATAGTGTCCAATCCGTAATATGAGGTGATTGGTTGGAGAATGGAGAGTTATTTCTTAAAAGCATGGAAGATATTTCCAACAGAGAAGAAGATGGGATCTAGGAAGCAGCCAACGAATATGCCCCAGATCTTCTTGTAGATGCCGACAACGATTTCCAATACTCTGAAGTTTGGTGTGATGCACCAGATATTTTCAAATGCTATGTCAGCAAATACGCATCCCCAGTAGGCAGCAATGCAGCAGCCACAGCAGAGGGTGGACAGCATATAGCAGAACTTCTTCCAGAACTCAAAGCACTTGAATGAGCAGTTCCAGACAAAGTCCATACTGTGGATGCCATCAGGCTCACCGAGGACCTCCTCGAAGGCAACCTGAAACAAAATGAAATAATTTATTATAGTTTCTATGATCAGGAATAAAACCACATGTAATGAGATTATGAGGGATGCAAAAGATAATGACAGGAATATAAATTTGACAATAAACAACACGCTTCCACACTTATTTTGAATAGTGTTATGGATAAGGCACAACAAAGTCTTTGAGAACAGCTAGTTGATCTGGTTTCCTATATAAAAGATAGTTTCCCTAACCGTTTCTGTTTGCTGCATGTGTTTTTGAAATGGGTTCCTAATGCAATGTAGTTCGTATGGATACCAGCTGGTAGATATACGGTTATTATAGCTAACTGCAATTGATGTTCGCAATTCAATGACAATACCAATATCAAAGTCTTTTATCACAAGATGTCTTCAATACAGGCTGTAGTGGGATTTTCAGTATAGGTAGAGGTGGGGCAACAGGGGAAGAACCCTTGTCATTTAGGAAATCAGAAAGATTCATGCAGGCAGTGTATATGCTACAGAAATTATCATTGTATCTTTACGTTTCAGCTGTTTTTATCAGCCGATGAAGGCACAACTGTAGCTGAAAGACCTCAACGAATAATTTGATTCTCCTTGTGGTTGCGTTAACTTTGTACAACTTACATCAAGAGTCCACTTGGCCTCTATCATATCAATTTGCATAGGAAATGCATGGCTCATTCGCCGCCGAAGAGGCCCAGTGGACTATGGGTATAATAGCAATAGTCTACAGAGGGAGGCCGACAAGGGGGTAGATAATGAGAATTGGGGATGCTTTGTCGGGGATTTCTTAATTATTGTCAGGCAATTTACATCTGAAAATATCAAATAGTTTGATATTATCTCTCCTTGAATTATCGGCCATTTTTGTCGGATTTTTTAGTCAGATAATCATTATCTGTGAGCAACTGTCACATTTCAAAGTCCACAGGATAGTTTCTACCCTCTTTGTCTGCCAATCATGCATTATCTGCCCTATCATCGTCCGATAGAAGCTCTGTGGACTCTGTGGTAAAATTAAAATGCCGGACATGGGAAGTTAAAATGAGCCCTCCACTGCTTCCCACAAGGGCCCCCAAAATATACTGTTGTGGATAATAAAACAAGACCTCTATAAATTATACCACTGGTATCTTTGTGGTCCACAATGTAACTAATATGTCACTCCAAATGTTGAAATCAACCCCCTTACTGAAATAAGTGGTTTCCACTATTTTGTTCTTTTAACATCCTATTATGAAGTAAATAAAGTAAGTTTGACAAGATATACCTCATATTATTGGTAAGTTCTGATAAAATATTAAAGGACCTCCGGGAATTGAACACTGGTCTCTGCCTTCCAAGTCCAGTATGCTAACCACTATATATATTAAGGTCCCGTGCCTGATGATCCACATTCGCCCTATACTACTGGATTAGTGTTAGACACAAGGCTACCAAGAGCAGCAGTGATCTCTTGTTAAACTTCCCCTTGTGGTCGATCTATTGTGAATCTAAGATATGTCAATTCCCAACTGAATAACCTTAAAGGTAGTTAACACGATCTATTCAAATAGATGTGGTGGTAAAAAGTGAAACTACCAAATGCGATATAATCCAGCTTTATTAACAATTTCTAAGGGGTGAGTTAGTTAGTTAGTTTTAACTGACCACCTACTGTTTTATTCCGGATTATTTCTAAAAATAAAATCCTAGGTACATGTACATGAGGTTTCATTAAAAAGATTTCTTTCTGTGGGATTTTATATATACAAATTCTCAGAGGCGACCATAATAATAATAACTATTAAGACCACCATACATCAATACCCAATGGACAACTGGACCTGGTGACCTATGATTCTTATGCTTTCTTTATGTTACCTGAGCATTAAACTAACATCCCTGAATAGTTATTAAGAGAAAATGTTGGTCAGTTTGGAAGCAGCCAGATTGTATTTACTACCTCTGATACATGTACCAGTGACGCCTTCCACACAGTAACCATAGCATTTGTCACATCAAAATGCTGGTATTGTCACATTGGAATGCTGGTATAGTAACAGAGGCCTAGTGGACTTTCGATGTTACATTAACAGAGGCCAAGTGGACTATGGGTTTTAAACCCATTAGACCACTTGGCCACTATCGCGTATCCAGCTGACCTTTGTGTATGGCCCTAGTCGGCTGATGTTGCCAAGTGGTGTGTGACCGATGTCCAGTGGGCCCCTTTGGGCCGTCGGTCAGGCGACTTTTTGCTAATCTGACCGATTTTTCTACACTTTTCTACAACTTTTCTACAATTTTGTCCCATAGTCCACTGGGCCTCTTCGGCCGACTTTTGTGTAGGGAATGTATGGCCAAAATTGGCCGAAGAATCCCAGTGGACTATGGGTATAAGTTGTTCATTGTAGCTTGATTTTCCGTGGGGCTAAATTGGCTGCACAAATCTGTTCGCTGCTAACCAGCTTGGGTGAAGGCTGCGCCCATAACCCATCCCAAGACATTGGTGTAGACAGGTAGTCTGATAATAAATGATGTGAGGCTCGGGCCCCCATTTTTGCCTACGTCCTACTACCATATTAGTCAAATGTGAGAAGAGGAAGATTATGGAATATTGTCTTATAATGGGATTTTGACTTTATCTTTTGTCCCGACATTCATCTCCTCCCCCACCTTCCCCTCTGCCCCTGTTAGAAATGTAGGCAGCTCTTGTCTGCAGTACAATGTCCTTTCTTACTTAAACCCATAGTCCACTTGGCATCTGTCACACGAATGAGCCATACAAATCCAATATGAATTCCGGAGATAAAAGCCTAGTGGACTATGGGTATAATGAGCCAAGTCTTTATTGCCATTCTCTCATGCCCACATTTCTGTGACAATGTCTACCGTTTGGCTGTCGTTTCTCAAACATATATTATGCGCCTCATAACTTAACCTCCGCCCCTTGCTCTTCTTGAAACAGTTTAAAGTGGCATTAAACAATTCTTATCCACGTCAAACATTCATGACCACACAGAGAATTGAAGTCCCTAATTAGGAATTGCCTTTCCCCAATTTTGGATAGATACAGGTCTTTAGTAAATGGTCTCCTTTTCATATTTAGACATTTTAGTCCAATGCATTTGGTCCCCAAGTAAGTGGTTGCTTGCTAAACCTGAATAATGGACACGTTGGTTTATATAGCGCGTCTCTTAAACTCTTCATGTATTTTGTAAGCTATCCGTGGCGATAACTGACTTATAGAATTAAGTGAAACCTTGCCATATCTTGTAGTCATTTACAATTCAATCCCAACACAAAGGGTATGTCAAAATGTCAACCATTTTTATCATTCTGAAATGCCTTCCTGGTCCACCTAAGACCCATAGTCCACTTGGCTTTTCGCTGGCGAAAGAGCCATACATTTCCTATGTAAATTGCTGTGATAGAGGCCAAGTGGACTCTGGATGACACATTGATAATCCACTGAGGCCTCTATCGAAGAAATTGATATGGGAAATGTATGGCTCAATCTTGCGACAGAGGCCAAGTGGACTATCGATGTATTATCAATAGTCCACTTGGCCTCTGTCGGCCGATTGAGCCATACAAATCCTATATAAAATCTGGCGACATAGGCCAAGTGGACTCTCGATGTTAGGTACCAAGTATATTAGAGATTAAAAGGATAGAAGAGGAGAGAATCATGGCAGAGACAAACACCCCTGCCAGAAACTCAGGGAAAATTCAGAACAAAGGTGCGCCTACTCTGAATGCATGTCTCCTTTTTAGAGTTATAGTGATAATGTTAGAAATTCAGTAGGCCTACCTTTCCCAGGTGCCCATTAAGGTCGTTGGGGTCACGGTTAACAAGATCCAGTTCGGCCATTATGCTGGTTTAGTATAGTGCCTGTGTAGGTCCGACTTCAGTGTGACAGAGGGTGTGGTAGATCTGTGCCTGTGGAACACTGCGGAGGGCTTTTATAGTAGGGCTGCTGTGGACATAGTCTCCCACCACCAAGTTAGTGATTCCAATGTCTATAAACTAGTTAAACATTCGGTTTGAGTGTGACTTTAGTGCCAACTTAAACAGTCTTCTGAGAGTGCGGATCGACTTTATATTAGCTACAGATTAACTGTTTTTTAGATCTATATCACGCTAACACCTGTAGATTAGAACGTTCTCATGATGCACAGAATGTAGTTACAATGTGGTCAATATCATTAATCTTAGATGAGAATGAAATGAAGAATAACCATCATTTATAGCTTCATTTCCTTTTAACATCATTACAGAATGGAGATTAGTTGTAATGTTCAGCTCTAGCTCTGATGAGTAGAACTAATCTTGGTGTTATTTATCTTCTTGATATTCCAGCTATTGATTTCTATAGGGCTGACCCGGGATACATTATCAACAAATGAGATAATTCCCTCCATTTACTGCAAAGTTTTTTGGGTACGTTATGTAACACCTGGTACCCATCATGCGGGCTGTCATCAGTGGTATCTTGCTAGGTATCAGATCAAGCAATGGCGGATCCACTGGACCTCAATACTGAGCCCTATGTATACAGGGCTTCTTGACGTTGTATACTGACCGAGAAAATAGTGATTTTCAGGGAAATGAGTGAAAATAGGAGTGAATCCCCATCTTTTTTATAACGTTTGCAAAAGAGTTAATGATTGCAATATCAGCAAAAGAAAACAAAAAGGCTCCGTTAAATGACACCAAAATAAGCTCCCAATCTTTAAGGTCAAATCCTACTAAGCGAAAAATCAATCAATGCAGCAATGTTTGTAATTTATGATGATGACAAGGTGGGGCGGTCATCAATATATCAGTGGCGGATTTAGACGGGGGGGGGGGGGTGGGGGCGCGCGCCCCCTCCGTTTTCCCTGTAGTTTATTTGGCGGAAATTTAGCCAGATATAAGGGCTGAACTAAGGGCGCGCCCCCTCCATTTCAGAATCCTGCATCCCCCACTGAATGTCCAAAATCAGATGGATTCCCAGCAGGTTTCTAGCTTTTACAATTCCCACTATATGTAGCTGATATAAGTCCGTCTGTCTCGATCATTTGAATATGCACTAGGAGAGTAATTTGGGGGAAATTACTTATCCCATTAAGATTTAGTTCATTATTTTTCTCATGTTTATGTCTTTGTCATTATATAAATTACAGTAATCGTCAGGAATGCTACAGCAGAAAAGATCTAAAACACTTCGATTTTTGCCTTTGTCAATATCACAAAAGTTTGTCAATGATTCTTAGCCAAAATAGGCCCTAAAAAGAAAGTTTTTTTTTGTTCCATTAACATTCTACACCTATCAAAACCTGATCAAATGAAATCAGTTTGGAAGAGGCATTTGATACGACTAAATCGATGTGCAATATGCAAGATTTTGAAGGTCGAATCCCACATGGCGAAATTAAGCTCAAATATCTGTGAAATTTACTTATTTCGAACTTGGGGACCACCTCACATTCTCAACAAACATGAGTTCGGGAGAGAGTATAGAACCCAAGCACATCGTTGCGTTTTCTCATAAGGCCACTCCAAAAAAAAATCTTGTTTCTCAACACCGCCCTCGTCAGAAAAATCGCAATTCTTTTTAGAATTTTCTGAGAAAAATATACTAAAAAAATGAAGAAAAATAGTCAAGTTTGGTATCAAATGAAAGCTTATGGTCTAGGGAATGCAGCTGACTATCAATAATAGACATCCTAACATTTTTAAAATATCAATGATAACTTTCGGATTATAATGCGGTTTTTCATACACGCGACGTCCGCGATAAGCCTGAGATGCATAGATATCAGGCCTTACTGAGCTGCTTCGGCAAAAAAAAAATCAAAATCCTCCCTCGCCACTTTTTCCATAGCTTGGTGATGAGAAACAAGTTTTTTTTTTGGAGTGGCCTAAACTATTTGAGACATAAAGTTTATGTCTTTGTGTAAAAATCTTTGTCTATGTAGAAAAGACGCAAAAGTGTGCTTGTCTTCTATACTCCCTCCTGTACTTATTGTCGATTTCTCAATCGACAATTAAGCAGCCCACTGACAAATTGCATTATCGATGGAATCATTTATAAATCACTTATATCTATTGCGATTTTAATGCACAAAGTGGCAATAAATCGCAGAGATATTTGAGCTCGACTTCCACCATACAATTTCGCCATGTGCCCAATCAGCAATGGAGCATTGGGCCATGCTTGGACCAATATAAGCCGACATTGGCCCAATGTATCCTTGCTACCTGGGTAGGATTCAACCATAGCATGTATTTGCTAAGTAATGAATGGAAATGTGTTTAGAGGAATTGCTAAACACCTATCATAACGGCGGTACCACAACACCTCAGAATTATGCGTAACTATAATCACATACAAGTTATAAACCAGTATTTTCTTAGCCATACAATGATATAGGAATTCACCCTTCCTTCAAACACCGAGATATAGGTAAATGCATTATGAGTGATTGCTGTACTTTCTCAATGCATGTACCAATTCGATAAAACCATATTGATAGTAATATGATCTGTTTCATTCCGTACGTGATATATCATGTCATTATGGAACTTCCTCTTAAATTCAGCTTGAAACTACTGAACCGTTAAGTCTGGGTATATGAATCAACAAAGAAGTCTGTTCTCTTTCATTAACTTGTGTGTTAGGTCCTTGACTAGCGTCTAACTGCCTACTCTTATATAATGAATACATTTACACTGAACAAACTATGTTGTATGCCCCTAACCTGAATGTTTAAGGCACTATGGTGGTGTAGTTTAACTCCCAAACTAGCTCTCAGGAGAGTGTTGCTCCTATGATAAATAGACCTGTCAGTATGTGCCCTCTTTTCAAAACAGGTCATGCTCTGCTTCACCATTCAACTTCCACTCACCATATTAGTCTGAAAGGTCACCTGCCTTCTTTAAAATAGAGAGAGCTGCACTATCAGGTACCTACTCATGTCACACACTCTATACTATACTATACTGACTGACTTCTCCTAACTAGGTACCTACTCAAATCTGCCTTTTTAGCACCATACTTGAATGACCACTTGTGAGCAATGAAAGAGACAAGTTATAGCTACATGAAAAGAAAGGACTGGAAACAAGGGCATTTTTAGCCAGATCTTCATTTTACTATAGGAGCAACACCCTCCAGTGAACACAAACACCCAAAATGTACTCGTGTATGTAGTTAGGTTACACATTCACCTACATGGGCCTTGAATATAAACCGAGAATTCAAATATAGCAACCATGAAAATAACAAGGGTGTCGCAACAGGGCCAATGGGTCCATGTCTTACAGTATAAGCTACTATAAAGGGCCAAATTTTTGAAAGTGGTACTTTTTGCCCTGACAAAGCAAAAACAGTGAAACTCAAAATAATTTAAAACAACTTTATTACATTCCAAAGGCAATGTCTTGGCTCAGTAAAAACACCTGACATACGCAGCAAATCCTAGTGGGTCCATTTTTTATAAGCATTCAAAGATAATCTGTTGTAATTTGTGTTACTCCCTGCTCGAAATTCAGAGACCAACTGGATATACCTCTTAACTATATCCTAGTGACTCCTGAATCCATTTATAATATCTACTAGTAAGTATGTATCACGATTCCAAAAATGAATATGTTCCTTCAAAAACCTTTCAAGATATCGCATATTGAACTTTTGTCGTTGACTGATTTTTCTGAGAAATGTTTTCTAAAACCCCAATTTTCATCTAGCTTTGTCCAAAGTTGTCAATTATTTACCAAAATTCATCTATATTAACTTCAATATGTATACTTTAATATGCAACTACCATCTGTTCCATATCTAGTAGTAGTTTGTCATAGAACTGGTCACAAGTTGGCCCCAGTTTGAGCAGGGAGTAATGCATTACTCCCTGCTCAAAATTAATTTCACCCCCCAAATAGCACAAAATGTAAATTATGTACACAAATCTACATAAATAGGTTAGGGGGACTCCATAACAAGCAAATGAAACAGTAGTAGGAGGAGTTTGATGGATATTCTGTGAAAAAATTACATGATTTTCCTATTGCGTGTTACTCTCTGCTCAAAATTCAAATTCCACCATTGATTGGGTTAGTGGGGCTAAATAACTGCATGTAGGTAACATATGACACATATTTTGAATAAGTGAGAGGTGCATCTATCATAAAAGCCACAAAAAACAGTAATCTTAACAATATTAGGGACATGAGATGTGAAAAAGTGGGATAAATCTTTGGGTCTGATGCAGATTTTTGGAATTTCCACACTTAAACAGACACTTACAGTATTGGGATCATAACCGAATACTCCAGGAAGATGCAGGAGTGTATAATCTATCATCAGGATATCATATGTACACATTTTGATAACTGAGGGACAGGAGAGTAAGATTTAGCTGCAGAATCTATTTTTGAGCAGGAAGTAACACACATTGGGCCCAGGCAGTCGACATGCTTCAACCCTGTATAATGCCCAGTCATTTAGAAACAGTGGTGAAATTCCACCACTCCCCGATAAACAACATGGGTTTTTGTCAAAATAAAAACATTTGGACATCAGCGTGTGCCCTAGACCTTCATACATCTTATTACGGTGAAATTTTGGCTGATCCCTTACCTTTTTTTTTTGCTGTAGGAATAACTATTGTCAGTAAAATTGGACAAAAACTGCATCGAATGATATGCAGAAGTGTCCTTGTTTTGATTCAAAAAGACCCATATGGATGCGCCGTGAGAGGGATGCCAGAGATGTCATCTGGTTAAGCGCCAAAGAATTTAGAATTATGAGCAGAGAGTAACAGCCAATCATATTTTATGGTCTACAAATGGCACGATGAGTCAATATTGGACCAATTTGTGTTCATGATTAATTAGGAGGTGCCAAAACTCTATGCAAAGCAAACATTTACTGTATGGAAGCAGTAGAATTTGATTCATTAACCAAAATGTTAAATGTTACTCCCTGCTCAAAAATGTATTCAAATTCCCCCCCCCCCCGCTTCTTATCTCCCCGCTTGTGCACCTGCTTATGCATTTGTATATGTGTGTATGTTTGGATATATATGTGTGCACATATGCATGTGGGTGCACTCGTGGCTATTAATTTACCTCTGTTTTTTCTTTTCTTCTTTCTGTATCTTCTTCTTGATTATCAGTTCTACTGATGCATACTTGACACCGGCACCTTATTCCTAGTACTCCTGATTGCCATGGTATTGTTATCTTACTAACACTAATGATGGCAATAGGCCTTGGAATTCTAACACAACTTGCTTTATAAATTAGGTGCATAAGGGACAAGCTTATAGGTTCCCGCTAATGCGGTGACCTATAACTTAACTTACAAACCAGTTTGGTGTCTGATTTTGTATTGTTTATCCAACTGTAAGAAACAATCATTGTACAATTTTGATATTACAACAGGCTTTGTATGAAAAAAGGGTATCACCCTCTACTATAGCCTGTATAAATAAAAGAATTACAAACAAACAATACACTTTAGGCACAGGACTAAAAAATATTGGGTGTGGCCGCAAATTTTTTATACCATATAAACGCCTCAAATGTCCCTGAAAATTAAGTGTAACATGGATGGTAGAAAAAGAATATTTCAATAGTATTTTGAGGAGGTTTATTTTTGAGCAGGGAGTAACATAATGCTGCCTTTATTCAGTATGAAGGGGGAGAAAAAAATCTATCAAGTACATCAGGTTAAAACCCTTTGGATCTCAGGACTTTGGACCAGTGTGTAGGGCTTTTTCTAACAGCTTCCCTGGCAAGGGTAGCAGTGTTATAGGACGCCAGTTCTTTATATCAAGGAGATCTCCTTTCTTTGGGATGGCCACAAGGGTTTCATTTGACCATGATCTTGGGAAAGATCCATTATCGACAGAGTTTACAAAAATAGAGCATAAATGCTTAGTTAAGGTGCTAAAAGCATCTTTGAGCACTCTTGTATTAACACCATCTAGACCACATGACTTATTAACACTAATCCCCTGGACAAGCTTGCAGACAACACTCTCATTAATGAAGTCAGTCACTATTAGCGCGGGAGTTCCGTCTGGTATTGCTAATGCCGGTATGTCTGCCTGTAACATTGGCATCAGACCATTTATCAAGTCATTATAAAGCTTTTCCCCTATGTCAGAGAAGTAAGTGTTAATAGAGTCAGCCACATTATTGGGAACAATAATAGCACCTGTATAACTGTCCTTTAACTGAATATCTGTCCTCTTAGCTTTTGGGTTTACTAATTTACTTATCTCACACCAGAAGCGCACTGGATCACCCCTGCATTCATGAAGCAGCCTACCAACCCAATCTCTCTTGCTGTTATTCTGTTGTCATTGGATTCTATTCCTCAGACGGCCGATTTCCAGAACTAATTCCCTGCTGCCATTCCTGTTTTGTTCCTTGATAAGTAACTGTCATTCATCAATTCAACTGTCTCCCTGCTAACCCATGGCTTTTGTTTCTTTTTAATAACAGTCGTTCGGATAGGGCAGCTTTCTTGTAAATAGCTGATGATACAATTAAACATGTAGTCCCATTGAACCTCTGGGTCAGTGCTCTCAAATAACGGGTCCCAATCATGATCCAACAGGTATTCAAAGAAATCATCTCTATCATAGTGCTTGTATGACCTGCCCGTAAAGGTTTCCCATAAGGTCGAATCCCACATGGCAAAAAATGGCTGAAATATCTCTGCGATTTTGTGTGTTGCATTGTCTGGCCCTTGTGAGGACCATAAAACGTAAGGATTGATCAACTTATCCCAAATCCCACAGTGGTTTAGGGTTAAGTTTGCAGTAGTCCTTGCATTTTATGGCCTCATAAGGGCCTTACAACACAACAGACAAAATCACAGAGATATTTCAGCCATTTTTCGCCATGTGGGATTCGACCTATATGGATTCCTCTTTTAGCTTTTTCCTACAAACATAGATAGGATAGTGGTCAGAAATCAAACATTCACAGACTCCAGATTAAAGCACATTATCACTATTGTATTATGCGTTTAATGTATGTTATGGGAACACACGAGTGGATTTACGGGTTAATAATCCACGACCCCGTAGGGGGAGTGGATTATTAACCCGTAAATACACGAGTGCGTTCCCATAACATGCATTAAGGCATTTATCTCATAGATTCCTCCATTTTGTATCAATTTCTTACCTTATAACCCTGTATTTAATGTAGGAGAAGAAATTTTGTAAGTGCATCCAATCCGCACGGTTTGCCAAGCCATCGTGGCCATGTTGTCACTCTGTCCGACATAGCTCCACCTTTACACTCATTTTTCGGGTATAATCCAATCATGTCAAGTCTTGTACTTCTAACACCGCCAAATATACAATCTCTAGTTGGTGTTCGCCTTCATTTTGTATCCATTTTCTTCAAAATAAATAAGAATCCATTGCTTTTCCATACCGATCCAACGCACACGGCCCGCTACACGGCCATTGCTTCTTGTTGACAGAGCGGGGAGGTGCCCGGATGTAAGAACTAGGTCAGCCACGCGTCGAGCAAGGAATGGCCGGACGGGGCAGGTCCCGACTCGTATCGATGTGGAAAATCAATGGATTCTTATTTATTTCGATGAAAATGGAGAAATTAGGCATGGCATGTTCATCTAGGATATCTAAGGATATTTCTCTGTTAATAACTCCACCAGGCTCCATGGATTTTAGGCTAACGAGGTGTGTAAACTTGAGGTATGTCGGAAAACTTTTTCAAATCCTCCATGTGCAGTGGTTTCTAGCACCGGTCGGCTTGGTATAGTGGACAGCGAGCTCGCCTCCTGCCCCAGCGGCCGGGGATCGATTCCCCGTTGAACCTTAAACGGTTTTAACTGGAAAACTATGGCGTGGTTGACTTCGCCAATTTATTAACATGTCCAGATTGAAACTAGCAGCCTCTTGAAGATGTCCAAAAGGTGGTAGAGTAGGGTTATGGCTTGATAATGCACGGGGGTTATGAGCAAAAAAGCACTGTCCAAGCCAAAATCGTGAGATAAAGTATATTATTGTAGTGGTTCGTCTCGTTAAGTTAGATTAAATCATAACGAAGAGAGAGAAAAGTTTCCGGGTAGGCAACCGAGCTTTTATTTCAGAGCTTGCGTTACATACGATCACAGCCTCAGAGGACTACATGCTGCTAGTGCATTCGGTTACCCTTTCGGGTAACAACCTGGTTGAGCAGTGGGTAAACCACTACTGAGGAACCTAGGGCTAGGACCAGCCTTATATAGGGGAAAAGCCCGCGAAACTCAGACCGGCCACGTGACGTGTGGCGGACGAGTGGTAGGCCCCCTGGTGTAGTGGATACGAACCCAGAGGCAGGTGCTGCCACCTGCCATCCGGATTCCCCCACCACACCCGAAGGACCTAGGTCTGAGTCTCACGGGTGCATGAACGTTAAAGTGTAAAATACCATACCCCTACACTGCCCCCCTTAGACAATAACTTGGGGGTAATTAAACCGCAGTGTATTAATAACCTAGTAAGTGATTGTTTACAATACTAAAAAGGGGTATTAATTACACTTGCTCGATGTGAAATAGGCTATAGTATAAGACTATCCTATTTCTGAAAAATTATACAATAATAGCATCGAGTGTCGTTCATGTTATTTCCATCACTAGCTTATAACAACCATAAATGATAAATATACAATTATCACAGATTTATAGTAACGTTTTGACAACAGTAGGGTCCTGAAAAGGACCGGTGGTTGTTAACAATGATCGTATTATGGTTATTGAACCCGGAAAAAAAAATTTTCGACTTTTTAAATTAACAGCTCTGTCTACTTTACAGAGTGAATTAAATATTAATGATCAGATATGGACAATTAATCTGATACTATATGAACACAATTAGGTATTAACCTGAGTAATACAATACTAAGTTTAGAGAAATCCGTTGGACCTTCTCTTATTTTATAGAAAAATATTTATACTTTTGAGACGCAGCTCAGTTTATACCTTAGTGTTTTATATTTACAAGTTACAGAAGAATTATAGTCTCTTAATATATTGAGACCAGGAATGACCTATATAGACAGTTATAGGTCTAGGATTACCTTAAATAACTTTTAGGATTCGCAGATCCAGTATATTTATAGGTACCCTTATATAATAATATATCTTTATAAAAGATATTATATAGTTATAAATACAATTTTACATACAATATAATAATATCAACAAAGTTACTTGTTTTCATGATTGGAGGATGTAACAGGAGTCGGATGCTGCTGATGGCTTGGTATGGGCGAGCTGAACCCTGATGCCTGAAGTGCTATAGTAAAACTTGTTGGTGGGTGTAGCTAAACCCTGATGCCTGTAGTGCTAGCTAACTGGAGGTTATAGTAGATCCAGTTGTAGACTGTTGATGGACTCTATGGGCGTAGCTAAACCCTGATGCCTGTAGTGCTAGCTCACAAATAGTAGTGGTGTAGTAGTAAATCCGGTTTGTAGTTCAAAAGTCCATATTAGTGTAAATTGTCCATGATTTTATAATAGGCACAGTCATTACATTGTGGCACAGTACAATTATGGTGTTTACAGCATTCGTACTCCTCCTCCAGAGTGACTTGTTTGTTTTCTCCTTCTGTTTTCAGTTTCCGGATTAGGGTACAGTTTGGTACCCGAATCAATACGGGTTGGATAAAAAAATGGTTTCTTATCCAACAATGCATGGGTAATAGAACCCCGGGACACACAATTATGTCCGATCTTCATGCAACAGTTTTTTACTGTTCCATGTTCTCCTCGGGTGGCTGGTTTGGACCCGGTTGTTGAGCCAGTGGCTGAACAGGGGGGTTCATACCAGTTCCATCCGTAGGTGCCAATGCGGGGACAGCAGGTGTAAGTTTCACCTTTTGGCGTGCTTCGAACAGCTTCAAAGCATGCTCAGGTGTACCGTCCCAGTTATCCATGATAACTCCGAAGACCTTGAAGAACTTTTGCTGGTTCTTCATGTTCGTTGCTCGTTCTAGGTCGAGCATCTGAGAAGCTGTTTCCTTCTCGGATAGGGCCTCCTGCCGCAGATTAGCAGCTTCCTGCTTATCTTTGGCAACATCCGCTTTGATCTGAGTCGAGATTCGGTTGATCTCTGACTTCTGGATCGCGTCAATACACTGGAGAGTGCTCGACACGGTCCGACGATACATGTCCAGGTGGAGGTTTTCCAGATGGTGCTGTAGCGTCTCAAATTGTTTGCTCTGGATATTGCAAGACAATTTGTCCTCCTTCTTGAAGAAGGTCTCCACTGTCTGGATCAGCTTAGGCCGATGAACCACAGCACCAGGTGGGGGTACCTGACCCTGAGGCTTCGGCTGTGCTCCAGACCCACTCGCAGTGACAGCTACCTGCGTGTGCGAAGAAGCAACCGCAGTAGTAACCGCACTAGCAGTGGTCGAAGAAGGGCCTTGAGTTGGTAATCCCTGAACCAGGGGCAACCGTGACAATTCCCTTCTAAGGTCTTTGGCCGTCAACAATGGTGCGGGTGGACGTTGTCTCACCACAGCACTCATTGTAGGTCGGGGAGCTTGACCTCCTACTGTCGGCAGTTCCTGCTTGACCCTCCCGTACTGATCAAAGATTTGCATCTCTGGTCCGGGTGGGCCTATAGCAGGGTACTGCTTCGGGTCTTTGACATTCAAAGGCGCGTGTTTCCGGGCGGACTGGCCACTCGGTCCACTGACACCAAAGAATGTCGGGTTCTGTGCACCTCGTGGAGTTGGTGCTCGCCCATAATGGGAAGGAGTTCCAGTAGGAGATGGAAGATGTGGCTTCTTCCTTCCCCCATTTGTCTGTCTCTCCAGCGCCTCCAGTGGTGACCTGGCTCGGCTTGGAGATTCAGACGCCTGTCTCTTCCTATCTGCTACAGAGGGTCCCTGGCGGTAATCCCTGCGGCTTCGGACCTGTTCTCCGGATGGAGTTACATAAGCCCCACCACGACGGCGGGCCTTGTTGCTTCTCCATTCGTTTAACAGATCGTACTCCTCCTGAGCGTACTCTAGTTTGCCGGACCCGGGAGTCTGGGCAAACCGAGCCTTTAGTTTCTGGTTAGTACCAGGAACCGTAGGCGCAAACTGCTTCGTACTCGGTGTGAGGGAAGCCAACTTCTCTGCATTGAGGCCCCTAAGGTTGCCATAGAGTTCGGAGTGAATTTTCATCACCCGATCTATGGCTGCCTCCAGGCCCTCTCCATGCGAAGTCACATAGTGCCGGACCATGTCTCCGCGTCGGGGGGTGACACATCCTGTGCATTTAGCACATTTCTTGCCAACCTCTCGGTCGCAGACATATTCCGGCCTCTGGTGCATATGAACCTCCACGAGATGACGAAGGAACGCGTCTTTCTCGATGAAGAATTCAACCTCACCCTCACTTTGAGTACAACGTTGGAAGGGACAATCCTTACGATCCTCCCCGTAGTACTCATCTAGAGCAAACTTGAGCTTGCCCTTCTGGTCATAATTGTACAGACCATTGGGCGAATTCTTAACGAATTCCCAATAGATCCAGTACATATTGGCCGGCTTTCTATCAGAGAGCTTCTTGCGAAGCCACTCCTCCATATCTTCCTGCCTCTCACAGGTGATCCGAGGGGGCAGTCTCCATACGGATTTACTCCCCTTCAGGTGTCCCCTGTGTAGAGGAATGAAGTCGGCAAAGTTGCTATTGGCGTTAGCCCAGATAGCAGCCTCTTGCTCGTCAGTCGGAGTGACATCCACAACTGGGTCAACCGGCTCCTCTCCCTCCGGGTCGGATGGTACATCCACAGGTTGCACAACGGGTTGTTGACCCGCGAGGACCTGGGCTGCAGCATCTTGAGCGTCTCCACTCAAATCGGCCATTACGTCGTGTAGCTTGACGATTGGCACACCGAGCTCAACTTTTACGGTTGGGACAGCCGGTTCAGCTTCTGTATTATCAGCTTTAACGTCTACCTCGATAGGTTCAGGTTTGCGTTGGTCAACCTTCTTCTTATTCCTCCTGCGGGATCTGCCGTTAGTAGAAGTGCCAGGCTCGGATGCGTCCGTCTCGTTGCCGGAGACATCCGAAGCCTTAGCGCCCTTCTTATTGGCCGAGCGTGGAGACACCCGACGGGTTCGGGTACTGTCGTCCACACTCGTGCTGGTAGAGGGTTCGGTTCCTGACCGCTTCCCTTTACCCTTACCTTTGGTGGGGGTTGTTTTACCCTTTCCACCAGCTGCTTTCTCCTTTACTTGCTCAGTCTTCGTAGGGGTAGACTGAGCAGTTTTAAGGGAAACATCTGCATCAGGTAGGGCCTTCTCAGGTACTACTGCTGCGCCTCCCAAGGTGGGAGCTTCAGCAGGAGACATGAGACGGTCCATCCGATCGGCCATCTTGGCTGTTACTTGCACGGGTGCGGGTCCGGGTACTAACTCCGGATGCGCCAGTGCATACTGTCTCTCCAATAGACGTACTACGAGGTCTTGTATTACCCCGAGTCTGTCTAGTGGAGACACACCAATACGGGCCTCTTCTGCCTCAATGGTTTGAGACGTAATAGGGACCCCTGGACAGTAATCCACAACAGCGTTACCTGCTGCTTCATACTCATCCGCTGTGCTTAACAGTAGGATCTGGTCTCTGTCTATGTATCTAGAGACCTCATCTGCCTTGACACCGGTGTAACCCGTTTTGTCAGACACATAGGAAGGCCTATAAGAGGTATTCCTTCGGAAAGCCATTTCTGCGTCCCAGACGGCTTTACGAAACCATAAGTGGACTACCAATCCTTTGGCCATCTGATGGTAATCCATCAACCAGGACTCCGGAAAGGTATTAGCCCACTGCGGATGAGCACATTCCCAGATTGCGTTGACAACACGCTCGTCAACCTCTCTGGGCGTCCCATAACAGGTGGGTATCAGCATTTCCTCGGAAATTGCTAACATCCGTCCGTCATATGGACCGGCTACATCATGCCATTCGGGACTGTCTGGGAAGGGCAGCTCTAGGTGCATTGGCCTGTCAACCGGAGAAGCAGGTCCCAAAGCACCGAATGAGGTACTCCCACCAAGACGGGGCGGCAGTTGAGGGGGAGGTGGCATCAGAGCCCTGTCAAGAGACTGGGCTCCTGCCGGTTCTCCACTCAAACCTTCGGATGGAGGGGCTACATAAGGCTCACCTACATCAATTTGTTGTTGAACGCCTCGGCGTTCAGGACTAACTTGTCTGGAGTTGTCGGATGCGTCGTAGAACGATTCTACGTCGCTATCGTCTACTCCAGAGAAGTACTGATCAACATTCATTTGTTGATCCATTTGATCACAATCAGCATCGTATTGCTGATCGTCGTATGTATAAGTGGGACTCTTGGGAGAACCACTTCCATACTCTGGCGGGGTGCTGGCACCGGCACCGCCGCCAAGACGGACGGCCTCTTCTGCCATCGACAGAAGTGGCTGTTCGGGGATAAAATATCCCAATCCACCGGATAAGCAGTGAGTACTGCTTACCCAGTGAAAGGCGGGTGCCTTTTAACGAGGGCACACCTCGGAATATGGCTGTCACGGGCTATCAGACTCCAACAAGAGCAAGACCACCCTCGGCCACGTCTTCTTCCTTCGCAGGAATAAGACAATATGGCGGGATACTCGAACTTGAATCGCTGCGCATGATCAAACCGGCGCCTCACGTGACCATTCGAAAATGGGTCAACAACTTTCCCGCGTGCCCTTAATTAGGTCACGCGCCCTTACATAAAAACAATACAATACCCGATCGGTCGTCCGTCCGTACTCAGGGTTCGACTATGACAATTCGCTAGGTATTCTGGAGTTTATGGATAGCATAAGCATATCCACCGGATTATCCGTCCAAAACCATGGGTTCATTGTCATAGGACCTTTTCCAGAGACTCTTGACCGGCTCAAATATACATTGAACTAGGTTACAACATATAACAGTACACAGTACAGGACAACACACTCGTTGTGTTAACAGGCTAGGTTACGGCAGTCTGTAGCAACCTTGGACTGCGTCTAAGAGGTTTTGAGGCCTCTTTTATTGACCTGGTATCCATAAGAGCCTTTTCCAAGGTCTTCTTAGCCTTAGAGGGACCTTTCCTCTTATTTTTACCTGCGCCTGCCGAGACTTTTTGTATCTTCCCCTGCTTTCCGGATGTTACGACAGGGGGCACCACCCTCTTCGGGTCTGCAACCTTCCGTGGCCGCCCGGGTCCTCGCTTTCGGGTCGGTACCACTTCGAGTTGCTTAACACGACTCTGTTCCATTACTTCCAATAGACCATCGCCGTACATTTCGGTGGAGGTATCCCTCCCCCTCCATGGGCGTAGTCTCGCTACATTTGACTTGTAACATTTACCAAGCTGTGATTTAATAATCACTGTGCAATCACTAATAACCTGAGTTATAGTGAAAGGTCCATCCCAATTACTGGCTAATTTCAGGTTAGCTAGAGGTTGGTGTAGACGCAGTACTCTATCCCCTAGATTAAAAAATCTAGCTTTTAGACCTGTGTCATAGCCAACTTTCTGCCAACGCGCAGTTTTCTGCAACTCGTCTCTAACCCTCTCATAGGCTTGTTTGAAATTATCCCGTAGGGATTCTACAAACATCACCTGGCAAGGGGCTTCCGGATTCATTCTTATTACGCCGAACACCAAATCGGCTGGCATAATCAAATCCTCTCCAAAAACGAGGAGATTAGGAGAACAGTTTGTGCTCGAATGCACAGTGCCATTATAGGCATGTACCACGAATTCACATTGTTCATCCCAATCATCCATCTGCTCATTTACCAGAGACTTCAATACTTGGATCAAAGTCCTATTGAATCTCTCTACTTGTCCATCGCTCTGTGGTCTATAGGGATTAGTTCTTGTCTTGCAGATCGCCAGACAATTACACATCTCCTGCCACAGACTAGACTCAAATTCTCTGCCTTGGTCACTATGTAACATGAGTGGGACACCTAGGTGCAGCACCCACCCTTTTACAAAGGCCATAGCACAAGTAACAGCCTTATGATCCGGTAAAGGGAACACTCGGGTGTACTTGGTATAATAATCAGACACGACCATCATACACGTGTTGCCACTAGGAGTGGGGGGAATCCCACTAATAATGTCAACAGCTATTCTAGCAAACCTTACACCAAACAGTTCCTGGGATAATGGCAGCTTGCCTAACCCGGGTCCTGGTTTGTTCTTACAGCACTCGGGACAGGTCTCCACCCATCGGGTGAGATCTGTACTCATGCCGGGCCAATAGTATCGTCTGGTCAGACGTTCTAGAGACCTTTTCTTTCCAAAGTGCCCACTAGTTCTATGTCCATGACAGAAATACATAATATCTCGTCGCATAGCACTAGGTATGACAACTTGCAAGGTTTTGTTCCTATTAGAATGGTTCTTCCATCGAAACAGAATACCATCCCGGACTTTTAGCTCGGCCCATTGAGCTAAGAATCGTCTCATCTCTCTGTTCTCCAATGACACTACGGGTCTTGGGGGACAGATACCCTGATTAAGGAATTTAATCAAACGTGATGTGACTGCATCAGACTTCTGGAACTGCCTGATGGTCTCCAAGGACCAATTCAAGACATGTTCCGGATGGGTTTCGAATGGAACTCGAACCCCTGCCAACACAGCATTGTGTGCTCCACAATCAGTGCACTCAGCATTTGCACATTTCCTCACTGGGATTCTAGACAAAGCATCTGCATTCAAATGCTTTGCCCCGGCTCGGTGTTCAATCTGGCTGTGATTTAGACCGAATTCGGATAGGTGCGCTAACCAGCGACCTATCATCCCCTCTGCATCTTTGAAGTTCAATAACCATCTGAGGGAAGAGTGATCAGTCCGTAGAGTGAAATCACTCCCCCACAAAAAGTGCTTGAACTTCTTCGTATAGACCACCACAGCCAACAACTCACGTTTAGTGGTACAATAGTTTCTTTGAGATTTACTCAACGTGTTACTAGCGAAGGCTATAGGAACTTCGACCCCATCCTGGACCTGAGAAAGGGCGGCTCCTATGCTTTCATTACTAGCATCAGTATCTAGAATGAAATGATCATTCTCCGTGGGGTATCTCAACACAGGTGTGATAGCAAACAAATCCTTTATTTTCATAAAGGCCTCGTCTTGCTCGGGTCCCCAAGGGAATCGTTCCTTTCTGATCCCGGGTGTCCAGTGGGACAAACTCTGGATAGGAAAGGCAACCCTTGAATATCCTGGGATAAAGTCCCGGTAGTAGGAACAGAATCCGAGGAAGGACCTAACTTCTTTCGCATTCGTGGGTGCTTGCCAATTTGACACGGCATCCAGTTTCTCCGGATCGGCTTTAATCCCTTCATTCGAGATTATTCGCCCCAAGTAATTAATAGATCTTTTGAAAAGATCGCACTTCTTGGGTTTCAGCTTCAAACCATTAGTTATGATCCTTTCCAGGACCATACCTAAATTTTCCAAGCATTCTTCGTATGTCTTTCCAAAGACAATCACATCGTCTAGATAGACGAGACATTTCTTCCATAAAAGGTCACTTAATAAAGTTTCCATCATGGCTTCAAATGTCGCCGGTGCATTGCACAATCCAAACGGCATCACATTATACTGGAATAATCCAATATGACTGGAAAAGGCCGTCTTCTCCATATCTTTCGGATGCATACCCACTTGCCAGTACCCGGATTGTAAGTCTAGAGAGCAATACCATTGCTTACCTCCAAGGGAGTTTATAGTCTCATCGATCCGTGGTAAGGGATATGAATTCTTCTTGGTCATACCATTCAATTTCCGGTAATCTATGCAGAAACGGATGCTACCATCTTTCTTGGTCACCATGCACACAGGGCTAGACCAAGGACTGGTTGATGGAATTATTACATCCTGTTCAAGCATTTTAGCTATCTCCTCCTCAGCTACCTTTTTTTTGGCTAGTGGGAGTCTTCTATAAGGAATCTTAAAAGGTTCATTCTCACCAGTGTCAATCGTATGCAGTACTTTATCGGTACGCCCCAATTGTTCACTCGGTGCTGCAAAAGCTTTACGGTACTTGTACAACAAGTCAGTTAGAGCTTCACGTTGTTCATCACTTTCTACATGGCTTTCGGCTACTAGAGTGTCTAGTTCCGGGCTCCTTTCGGGTGAGGAAGGGGCTCCGGGTGCCGAAACATGTTTACAGTCTTCTATCAATTCGGATAAGACAACCGATCCAAGGATCGTATCCTTCTGTACATAGACAGTCTTGTTACCGGTATTGGATATAGGAACCACCGTCCAAGCAGCGTTAGCTACTAGAACATCAGCGGATTCCAATCCGATACTTGACAACATGGCCATGTCTGGCTCTACAACTCCAGTTTTTCCTGAAAACTGTCTGTCCGCTCGACATAAGACATCACAGGCTGTGCCTGGTGGTATCTTAACAGTCTGGGCTACACTGGCTACACTGCTTACTTGCCTAAGTACACATTGTACTTCGAGATGGTACGGGTCTCTCACTTCCAATATTCCCCTCTGGGAATCTAACCTTGCTCCATATAATGCAGCAAAATCCAGACCGAGTATACCATCATCCGCGATGTTCGCCACAGTAGGGGTAAGGATGAAGTCCTTATCTTCCTGTAGACTGAACCTCATACATGTTCTACCGAACGTTTGTATCATGCTACCGTCGGCCGTACGAGCATTTCCTTCCGTTGTGAAAGTTTCATGATTCGTAGGCAAAAGATCGTAGAATCTCTTAGCAATACAGGAGTGGCTAGCACCCGTATCGACAAGAAACTCAGCGGATCTACCACTCACAGATACAACTGCGTACCACCTCCTACCTTTCAAGTAGGTAGGACTACTTGCATACTTAGCAAGTTCCGTCTTAGCGCCGAGGTCAAATCCACATCCCTTTAAGAATTCGAGACAAGGATGACCCGGGGGGAACTGGGCACACCCCACCCTGGCCAACTCATTGGCCGCTCCCTCTGGACTGATATCGGGTTTCCCCTCTGTGTTCTTCTGCCGGTTCTTGACACCTGGTGTACTATCAGTCTCCCCAGCCTCATGAGTAAGGAACTGATCAGGCTCCTTAGCTTCACTGCTGGGCGAAATCGCTAGAGGATTCTTGCCAGTACCGCAAGCTGCGATAGGCTGGCAGTCATGGCAATCACTCACTCTGGGGGTAATCCGGTTGCCATTGTGGACACCCCCTCTCAGTTTTCCTTCTTCACTGAGTCCTCCTTACCCGGATTGCTCCGGTAACGAGTGTTTCTATAAACTGGCTTATCTGCCTCACACTCGGCAGCATAATGCCCAGTTTCCTGACATCGGAAGCATGTCACAACAGTCCTATCAGGCTTAGGCCTCCTAAGATTTTCAGTAATCTTCTTTACCAAATTGTTAACCAGGTCCTCTGATAAAGAAGGACCCGTCGTGGGTTTGGTATCGGGTTGAGTCACAGGAGGTTTAGAAGTGATCACTTTCTCCTTGACGTAACCCGGTTTCTTTCCCCAGTTCCGGTTGTACCGGGGGTTCCCTTGGCCAATGGCCCCAACGTTTTCATCTTCGTCAGGTTCCCCTGATTCGGATGAATCGGTTTCGGGTATTCCCTCCGGGATTATCATTGCTGACATCCGTTGGGGTACCTTCCCGGCAAAGATACGGGCCTTTCGATCATAATGATCTAGGGACTGGAACAAATCTGTCAAAGAGGCATCATTCTTCCAAGCTTCACAGGCTACTGTCCTGTGTTCTTGATTCCGCAATCCTTCAATGAATTGTTTAAACATCTCATCTAGGAAGCATTCATCATCTAGTCTCCATTGAGGTCTGGCTTTATGCAACAGTCGTTGACATTCTAAGCCGAACACTTTGGCAGACTCCTTGGGCTTCTGTGTTCTTTTAGTGAACGTCAGCCAAGGGTCTTCTCCAACTATATTCCCATATAAATATGAAGCAATCTCTATGAGTTCATCATACTTCATATGGGCTGAGAGTCCTGTTATTTGAGAATCTCTCCATTGTTCCACGGCTCCTTTTCCGTCGCCTTCCTTTAACCAGCATACTAAATAAGGCAGAGCTTCCGCTTTACCCCATCCATTGCAGTTAAAGACATCCGCGCAGCCTTGATACTCCTCCTTCCAAGGGTTCTTGGCATTAAAGGGGGTAGGTATCTTAGCTACTCTACGAGCCGGATTCGTGGATCCAGTAAGGGTTAAACCCTTACTCCATTCCATGATCTCCGTATCGTCCAGACCTTGATTGTAACAATCAACACCTAAGTTAGCAATCGCTGCATTAGAATCATGCAGCGCTTGTAACCCTGGAGAAAGAGATACTCGGCGACTGAGTCTCTTTTTCCTTGGAGGATTCGTACCATAAGTACTTCCAAAGCCTCCGGATGGTGGTCCTCCTCCACCTCCTGATCCCCCTGCTCCGTATGGAGGCACCTGTGAAAAGGTGTATCCACTGGTTTGGGGAGCCGGCCCTGGACCATTGGTGGGTTGTGTATTTCCACCAAAGCTAAAGAAACCACTATTGGGATTAGTGTTTCCTCCTGTTCCATACGACTGATTTCCATTATTGAAACCAGTCCCACTGGCAGAGGGTCTGCTCCTGGAACGATCGCTTGAGGGTCCGGATCCTTGATCACATCCGGATTGCCCCCCAGCTGTACTGGAACCTCCGGGTGCTCGTCCGGTTGTTCCTCCGGACGTGTTCCGGGTGTTACCATTGGACGGATTCGTTCCTGTTTGGGACTGATTCCATCCATACTGGGCATACGGGCCATTTGGTCCCCCTAAAGGTGACTGTTGTGGCCATCCGCCGTCAAAGGTGGAGCTTCCTGCCGAGCGGCTTTGTTTAGCTCCACTCGCAGAATTATCCCCTTTATTTCCCGTACCTAGACCAAGAGGTATAGAGGTATTATCTGTAAATCTAACCTGATGACTCTTTACTCCTTCATAACGAGGTACAGTTGTCTCTGTTACCCCGTCATTGCCCCTCAAAGAGAACATCTGGTTACTTGTCGTGTTTAGGGCAATTCCTGAAACAGTGAAGTCTGATTCAAGAGTGCCTACTGCACGACCAGTATCTTCTAGATACTTTGACATCTGGATAGCTTTAGCCTCCAGTTCGGAATAATCATCCATCATTTTAGTCTGTTTAACAGCCAAATCTGTGGATTCGCGTATCAATTGATCTTTGAGTTTTTCATGCTCATCGGTCTGTTTTTGGTACGTTTCCCGAGCATCTTTGAAGGCTGATTCTATTTTCTTCAGCTCTTCTTGATACTTGCCGTAGGCCGATTGAGTTGAATTTAACTCTTGTTTAGTTCTATTCAACTCATCATACGAGGCTCTGTATTCCAGATCCGCCGTATATAGTGCATCACGATACTGTTCGTGCTGGAGTTGAAAATCTTGCTTTTCTTTCTCCATCTGATCCAACAACAATTGTTGTTGGCGTCTACAACTCTGATCGTAATCGAGACGTTCCGATATCAACTGTTTGTTTTCAGTCAGAATCTTGTCTCGGGTTCCGGTCAGTGTAATAAGATCCTTCTGGATCTTCTCGTATTCAGCTCTCATGTCTTCAAGCTCGTCCATTTTGTTCTTTTCGAATCCACATTTTTGGTGTTTAATTCGAGAACTGTATGGAGTTTCAAACATACCTGCACTAGGCTTTGGTACCTCAAATGGTAATTTACCAAATTGAGCAGTACTTTTATGCATTGGTGCAGGTTTCGAAGTACCTCCTGGCATGAATAAGGAGTCTCCAAATTCATCCAGTTCATGATGTAAGTTTCTTCTTACATCTTCTAACCCATCAGGGTAGTGTTCTAGTGGATCCCTCCACTCCGTACCTTGGGGTGGTGACTTGATTTCACCATCCTCCATCGGGGAGTCTAGCTCACGATTTGAGCCATTTCCCCTAACTGGGCTCAGCTCAGTCATTTCTGACTGCGCTTACCCGAAGACCAACTGGTCACGGCACCAGTGTAGTGGTTCGTCTCGTTAAGTTAGATTAAATCATAACGAAGAGAGAGAAAAGTTTCCGGGTAGGCAACCGAGCTTTTATTTCAGAGCTTGCGTTACATACGATCACAGCCTCAGAGGACTACATGCTGCTAGTGCATTCGGTTACCCTTTCGGGTAACAACCTGGTTGAGCAGTGGGTAAACCACTACTGAGGAACCTAGGGCTAGGACCAGCCTTATATAGGGGAAAAGCCCGCGAAACTCAGACCGGCCACGTGACGTGTGGCGGACGAGTGGTAGGCCCCCTGGTGTAGTGGATACGAACCCAGAGGCAGGTGCTGCCACCTGCCATCCGGATTCCCCCACCACACCCGAAGGACCTAGGTCTGAGTCTCACGGGTGCATGAACGTTAAAGTGTAAAATACCATACCCCTACATTATCTATACTTGTCCCAGAATTGTCTTTAGGCCGTGTTATGTCATCAATGTATTTTTTTAGGCTTTTGGTTCTACAGAAATCTATTAGCGCTTTGGTCTTAGTGTCATTACGATCCCTTAGTTTATCAATGCTATTAGTGAGTTTATCAAAGAATTCAGTGTGGTTTCCATTGGGTGGTCTATAAACATTCAGGAAGTACATACGTCTTAACTTTGGTCTGTCCACTAGTAGTACCTGGAGCTCTATGTCATTATTCATATGCTGTAGTTCAGTCAGAACTGTACAATAGGGACTTAAGGAGGTGCTCATATAAGTTAAGAGACCGCCCGCGTGGTCAGATGTTTGATCAAGTCTGTATATTTGTTTGTCCTCCCAATGTATTAATCTTTGTTTGATGTAATAGGCCATCCCAGTTGCCATATATCGAGAACAAATACGTTCTGTGAGGGGAGTAAAACCCTGCCTGTTACATAGAAGGGCCACCTGATGTCAAACCACTTTGTAGTGAGTCTGCCATGGACTGGTGCCTAGAGGGGCAGAAATCTGTTTCACAAGGAGTATGTACGAGTAATATTGGTGTATGAGTAAGGTTACTTGTAGGGTGATCGATCATTGCTTCACTGCTTACACTGGAAGTGTTTCAAAAGTAAATGGTGACTGAAGCTTATGGGTAAAGAGCCAATGGACGAGTGACATACATCTAACCTAAAATAGCTGATTTGTGTAGAAGGTTAAAGGTACACATAAATGTGAAAAATCATATCAATGAGTGGAATTCCACAACCTTTTTTAATGCATGATGTCAGGCATATATCAAATGGAACCCTTCCAATAACTGCAGGAAATGAGCATGCCACGTACACACCATAGAGAAAATACAACTCATAGCAGCACCTAGGCAATATACAGTATGGTAATATTATCCCATCATACTCTAATTCCTCCCCTTTTAGCCTATACTGTATTATTTCACTAAATTAATCAGGGCTTAAGTTGGGTTATGATTGATAATCAAGTGAGAAGCTGTAGCTACTGCGCCTCTCCATTTCCATTTCCAATTACTTGTAATATTCAGATTGAATAATTTTCTCTTCAGGTTTGTGTCCATGTACAAATATGTTGTTAGTTGGTCTTTTTCCCTTATAGCCACTGGAGTCATTTACTTGATAATGATACATTGCATTTCTTATTTGAAATTCTTACCCATGCAGTAATTATTAGTCTGTTTTGTCTTTGATACTGTGTGTTCATTACATACTCCTCACTGCACTTAACTGTGATATGGAAAAGTCAATCCCTCTGTGTGTGACAATCAAGTACATTTCTTGCTCTGTCAAGCGATTCTGCATTATTATTTGACCATAATTCGTTACTATATTATTTAAATGAAAATAACAGTTCATTAATGTAATAAACACGTCCAAAAAGAAAGAGTGCTCTGTGTTGTTGTTCTTGTTATTATTGATTGTCAATAATTATATCCACATTGTATTCATATAAAAACTTGAATTAACCACATTCCTCGGGCGAACAAAATCAAATTGGCACTCATGTGCATCAAAAGCCGCCTTTAACATACATACGTTAGAAAATTACATTGCTTGGCTGAAATGACGGTTGATTACAACCCAATACAATCAATGCATTGAATGAAATATTACACGTCCACCTATATCCTGAATGAATGGGGCAAGCATAACATATTTAATATGAGCTGGACGGTTAGATAACCCACCAGTAAGATAAAGAAAATGAATTAATCAATTGATAGAAATGATGTAAGGAACTGAGCCATCTATTAATACACACGACATTAATTCAGAAATGAACACTGACTCTCTCTCTATCATAATCTGTCTCTCTCTGTCTCTCTCTGCCTCTCTCTGTCTCTCTCTGTCTCTCCTCTCTGTCTGTCTCTCTGTCTCTCCTCTCTCTCTCTCTCTCTCTCTCTCTCTCTCTCTCTCTCTGTATTATGTATCTCAGTACACAGGTTGTACATATTTCGATGACTACAGTGGTAGATCAAGCTGGATTTCCTTGAGTTGTGGTCAATAAAGGTAAATTCATTTGAAGGATATGTAGTTTTCTGTAATGTGTTATAATATCAACGTAACCAAAATTACAGTGTAGAGCCAAATTGAAATGCATACACTGCAATCGAAACGAACAGTGAGGCTTTAATTGTTGGTGATGTCCTGACAGCCAGGCAGAAACGATACCAGAACGTCCAGACCAGCGCTTATTAAAAATTATGGTTTATTCTTCAATTCAATGATACTATAACCCCGTTGCTTATTCAAGACCGGTGCTTATTTAGCTATGTCTGTAGCTGCGTACATCTATAGCTACGTATTAACAGCCGTGTGATCCTTCATCTGAATGCACTATAAAAAATTTTTTATTATGGTTTTAACATATATATTTCATAATATCATTCAGCTAAAACTAAAAGTGTCATCAAGCAATAAAGATTGTTTAGAGAACACTTTGAACAATGCAACCAAAATAGTTGGCCTTTATTTATAGATGAAACAAATCCTATTGTATCTTTTTAAAATGACTGTGTTTGCTTGGTTGAGACATGTGTGTAAGGCACTGTAACTGTAAACCCAGAGGCTAATATCTCTGAATAATTCTTGCTCCTATACATGGTCAACAGGATTAGTTCTTGTATAACAATTATTGATCACATCATATCGATGGGCATACCTAACACATACTAAAGTTAGTGTTCCATCACCGGCATAGGCTAATGAGCGCACTAGACAGAGTTAAATAAGAGTAGTAGGAATTAAGAAACGGCAGGTTTATTACTTACATTACTGAACTTAGTGTTCGATCACATGTACAATTCTTATGCTGGGGTGGAGTCAAGACAGAGTAGTAATCTAGAGCAAGCGACAGATTTATTAATTGAATTCGCCTAAGTTAATTGGAAAATAGAGTCATCAAGCTGTCTGGTCCATCTGGCCCGTTCCGAAAACCAACCGTAGTTTACATTGCATTTGTGTAGATATTGATAATGATATCACAGTATTTTATATAGATCCGATGTGACTCAGTGTACTGGTAGGCTTAATATCACGAATGGTCCTTTCAGTCTCTGGCATAGAACGGGGTAAACAGGCAGTACCAGGGGAAATAGCTGTGTACCATAAAAGGGCTAACTAATGACTAAATCGTCATACTGTTCAAGTGGGGGAATAATCACAGCTGATTATATAGATTATGCAAAAAGTGGTTTTTGAGCTTTAAGTTCACAGGTTCTCCATAACCATGGTTCCAGAGTAGACCCCTTCTGCTCAGATAGCTCAGCATTACCGAGCTGCTCAGTTCTTCCTGAAAGCGTCCAGACACCTGGAGCAGCTCACACAGACGGGTTCCAGGCAGCAGGTGACCAGCACAGACCACACCTTCTGACAGTTGGAGCATTGGATATTGAAGATTCTCAGGGCTGGGGTGAACACCCAGATGTGGTAGAATGCAATGTTAGCGAACTCACAACCCCAGTAGGCGGCGATGCACATACCAGCAAACAGAGTGCCAATGTTGTAGCAGAAGGTCTTCCAGAAAGTGAAACACTTGAAGGACATCTTCCATACACAGTCTAAACTGCGTATACCGTCCGGCTCTGCGATGACATCCTCAAAGGCAATCTGGAAGTACATGAAGTTAATATTGACAATGTGATCTGTATCATTTCATAAGGTATGATGTCATTGTAGGAGAATGAAGGCTGAAGGGGAGGGGGATTGTGATATCGCATCCCAGCAGAATGATACGCGATATTTAAGAACTACTGACTCACCTCCAGGACTTTAGCAATCGCTATAATTTTAAAATATATTTAGGAATATATATGAAACATATTCCACGAAATGGATTTGAGCCAGATAACAAATAACCCCGCAACTGTGATCATGCAAATTACCTTCTTCTTCTTTTTGTCTATTTGATTTATTTACTCAGCATTCCATAATTATTACTAAAAGACTCTAACGAGAATATGCTATGCAAGTTCATAACTTCATAAGGTCGAATCCCACATGGCGATCTAGGGCTCAAATATCTCTGCGATTTTGTCCCTTGCACTCTTTGGGCCTTCCTGAGCCCCTTTATCGCAAGGATAACTGCATGATTGGTCTCAATTCCCTGTTGGATTCGATATAAGTTGAACAATCCTTGCGATCTAAGAGCCCAGGAAGACCCCAAAATCGCAAAGGACAAAATCGCAGAGATATTTGAGCCCTAAATCGCCATGTGGGATTCGACCTATAGGCCGTGCGATGATGTGGTGTTTCATCTAACAGAAACATGACGTTCAGAACCCTTTGATAAATAAGCAACATTACTGAAGTCCAGTTCGGTTATTACAAACCAATGTTTCTCTTTTTAAAGTACACATATACTTAATTGTATCGCTACCTCAGCCGAACTAAAGTTTTCAGCCTGAAATAACTCATTAGCTGAGGCTCGTATTACTCGACAAAATACTTTTAGATGTAATGTTCACCCAGCTTTCTTGAAGTGCTTCATACGTTTTAGAACAAACTCTCCTCCCAATGGCCTTCAATGCTTTCAAGCCGTAAGTCGCTGATATACAATATGCCTACCGGGTATATTTCGTTAGGAGTAGTGCCAGAAATGGCGACAGTAGTATACGGAAAGTGTCGCACAACCCAGGCGCCCATACTTTCGGCATTCTGTAATAGGACATTGCGCTGGTCCCTCAGCTGTGGGCTCATTATATTACATGGACCTCACAGAGCTATTCCATTTCAATGTGATCTGTATCATTATGATTAGATGTAACAATTACCTACCCTGAGATTTTCGTTGATCCCATTGGGATCTCGCATTTCTAGGTTGCATTCCTCGTTGATCATTTTGACACTTTCTCAGACTTTCTCTTTTTGGGGCAGAACTTGATGGTAAGCTGTCCTCCTGTGGTGGCTTGGGTGTGAAGCTGAATGATGGTTTGACCTGGGTTGTAGTTAGTTTATTAACCCTGGTACTATATGAACCTGCTCTGTTTACCCTGGCAACAGTTACACATTGCTGCTCAGTATTGACCCCACTATACCGTGTTCAGTTAGACCACTTAATTCTATATGGATCGGGGTTTTCAATATCAATGTATATAGGGTTCTACTCAAAAAGTTACACTATGAAATGGTTCATCACAAGCTTTTATTGTTACAAATACTTGGTAATCAAGTGTCATTTGTGGTGTTCACCAATATGCATCCAACATTACCCCATTATAAACCCTAATCCTTATGAGTGTACACTGTTTAGCTCGTAATGGATGGATAGAGCATGCCTGGTCAGAGCTGGAATTTGCGTTATGTAATAAGCATCAGGCAACCATGTACACAACACGAGCGATGCATAATATGGGCACAGGAAGCATCCAATCAACCCACTGCTTCCTTAGCAACCCCGACCTGGTCTGTAAAGTAGGTGGTCATTGTCTTTGCACCGGATCTAACAATTCCTCAGCTACTTTCCATGCATTTAGCAATCATTGTGTAAATGCCTCCTGGTATATTGGAGAAATCCTTGTATTCCGTGCCTGGGACACACTCAAAGGTTTCTGGATGCAACTTTTTTTTATTAGTTATACCTTGTGGCTTAGATATATTATATGTGGCATATTGAATCAAAGGGCTGGCGCAAATACATATCCATTAGGTTAAATCCCACATGGTGAAATAGGGCTTCAATATCTCTGCGAATTTGTCTGTTGCATTGTATGGCCCGTGTTTAGGCCATAAAATGCAAGGATTGATTAACTCATTCTGAGTCCCACATTGGATTATGTAGCTATACCCCTTGCGAATTTGGGATAGGCCCCAAAATCGCAACAGATTCAAAATCGCAGAGATATTTGAGCCATTTTTCACCATGTGGGATTCGACCTACTGGAGATAACCTCCCCTTTCCTCTATGTCCAAGACACTCTCATTTCCATCTATACTTATTCAATTTCAAGCTGTATAATGTTTGATGTTATCCACGAAGAGACATATCAAAGCTATCCATGACCTTTTTTTTTTAGCGCCTCCCACGCCGCGTAGCGTCGGTACCGCGAAGTGGTACGGGAGTTCGCTATGATGATTGCATTTGCCCCATGTGATGAGGTCTCACAATACAAAATTACTGAATAGAGAAATTGATAATTGTGAATTCTTCTTTATGTCTGCTTTTATGAGACATGTCATCAAACACTGGTATACCGACATTAACGGCGGGAGCCGTTTTTTTACGCGGTCACAACCGCATTTCTTGTTAAAATAAATGTCAAACAGCTCCACACCTTTTCAGAAGTTGGTAAACACTCAAAAAGTTGGAATTAAGGCTAACTGGGAGGTAATAATTCCAATAATTGATTCAAAACAATCACAACAATTATTAAAGCTATAATATCGTCCCTCGTTATACCTGGGTGGAATGATATCTGGTTTAATAGCGGAAAGTCTGTTATAGATATATGATATCTGTGCGAAAGTCTGTGAAACGATATTAATATCCATTCCAATGCTCACACAATTTCCTGTATTGTAGGGCCTAACCGCGTACATGTGTGCAAACAGTCTGACCTCTAGGCGTCTATAGATAACCGCACAATTTAACATTTTTTCTACAAGATCAGGAATGGGGTGTTTATGGAAGGACAGAGAGAGAGAAAGAGAGAGAGAGAGAGAGAGAGAGAGAGAGAGAATAAGAGAAAGGGTATGTGTGAGAGAGAATAATAGAGAGAATGAGGTAGAGAGAGAGAGAGAGAGAGAGCTACATGGTCGAATCCCACATGGCGAAAAATGGCTCAAATATCTCTGCGATTTTGAATCTGTTGCGATTTTTGGACCTTCCCCAAATTCGCAAGGATTATAACTACAGCAGGGTGTAAAGAACAAAAGGACACTGTTGCGTTTATTCATGTACTCCTTGGGTTGTTTTGCCTTTGTTGATGTTATTTATCTGTGCATTATGTATTCCCTGGCCTAAAATCGCAAAAAAGTGCTTGTGTTCTATACACCCTACTCTAGTTATATCCTTATGAATTTAGGGGAAATCCAAAAATCGCAAGAGATTCAAAATTGCAGAGATATTTCAGCCATTTTTCGCCATGTGGGATTCGACCTACAGGCTAGCTATAGTGTAGATTGTAATATGGCCAGATTTTGGGCAGGTCAAATTCTCGTAGTCATAACACTCCACCAGAGTCCTGCACTCCCCCGCTCCTCGTCCTTAATCACTTTTATTTCATTGTACCAGTTGTACCAATGTCTCATACGTTTTGACAACAAAGAGGTCAGATTCTAAGGGACCATTACGTCGTATTATTGTCATAACCCACCATGGTTTTCTGCATCTGTGAATTAATTTATATAGGGATACTCTGAAGGTATTTAAGGGTAACCGTTGGCTGTTTATTGGAGCATAAACTTGATCTGAAAAGTCTTTAGTTTAGTTTAGATACTATGACTAATACATGGAGCCTACTCACTTATCATCGTGACATTAGGGAGTGATCATTTTTAACAACACGGGGACTGGCGGGTTTGAGGGGGGGAGTCATAATTTTTTCAACACTTTGACTGGGGGGGTCAGAATTTTTTCGACCCCTTGACCAGGGGGTAAAAATAATCTGTTTTCAGCAAAAAAGCCTGTGCGTTACTTAGGGACATGGCTGTGGGAGTGCTCTAGACTGTATTGAGACATCGAGGGGCCTTATAGGCTCTGAGATGTCTCAATACAGTCTAGAGCAAGACCACAGCCATGACCAAGTGCATTATCCCCGTTATAACACAGAAAAATCACCCATCAGCCACCTGACAACACATGAATATCAATTGTGAAGTCTAAAGATGAGATGAAGTTAACCTCCTGTGCCAGGAGTGCATTATCCATCTAGATAATGCATGGTCAAACAGCCAATTAGAACACAGTATTCAGGATAATGCACTCTGACTTCGCCCAGCAATGTTATAATATGGGTTAAAAGGGCGCATTCGCACACAATTTTCGGCCCTCCGGGGGTAAAAAAGAATTGACACTCAAGAGGGTGAGGCAACCATCCAGCCCCGCCCCCCTGTTGTTAAAAATAATCACTCCCTTATATGTGAAAAGAGTACTCTACTCGCAGATGCATACCAAAACCTCATACTACCCCCATACACGCACACACACTATACCACCGCAGAGTAGCAGCAAGAGACCAACCTCTGGTCCACTATCCTTTTAGATATGAAGAAGTAATGTGCAAAATGATTAATGTCCCATCAAAAGAAGTCCAATGATCCAGACAAATCTCCATTCAATTAGGGGATGGTGACTTATAAGTAGTAGGAGCACCGGACCTATGGATTTTTGCTCAGTAAAGAGGAGTACCATGGTAGATACCTCCTAAGAATATACCCAAAGATGTGTGTTATTGACCCCCCCCCTCCATTCCCATTACTCCCGAGCTAATTGACTTGAGCAAGTAACCACAGAGGGGTGCCATGGGGGTAGTCATGATGCATACATAATATACGATACAAAAGGATGGAATTTAGGCCAAAAAAAATCATGTGTACGTAATTTATGGTTGGTCCCTTATGATGCCGCCACTATGCCATAGTCTATGGGTCTACATTAGTCGTCGTACTGAAGGAATGCCTGATTTGGTTCGGCATCAGAGTATTGTAGACGATTTTGAAATATCTGTCAATTGATGGAATTCTGAAGGCACATGCATGCGCTGTAGGCCCCCCCCCCTTCCCCTCCTCATTGCTAATCAGAAAGAATGTATGAAACCAGCGAAACTGCACTGAACAGCCCGACTGGATCTCCATAAGCAGGAGTCTTCGGTCCACTACGCCAATTCCGCTTCCGACTGTAATCCTCCATAACGTCCGCCCTTGTTTTGAGCCGCCCATACCTCCTGGATTGCGACCAGTGCGCCGCCTCGTGGCGTGCGGCGTGAGATGCCATAGCCGCAGCCGTTAAAGCACTGGAGGACCCTTTTGATGTGGAAGGCCGTGACCTGCAGATCCAGAGGCAACGGTTATCATTAGTCAAGGGTATGCGTTCACTATAGGACAGATCGCTAGTCTCTTTTGTTAAAGCTGATGATACGGAACATCATGTCAAAGAGAATTTTTTTATGAGCTTAGGGCAATCCTGAAATTGTTTACAAACATGACTATGTCGTATATATTCTTTGTTGGAACGAGGTTTTTAAGATCACTAGAAGTCATTGTGAATTTAAGAAAAATGTGCGTATATACTCCCTTCGCATACATGTAGGTTAGGCTCTCATGGGCCACCATAGTATAGACAGGGATGGGTTTCTTCCTGGAAGGAAGGTATTTCTTCCGGAACAGTGGAAGTAACCTGGAAGAAACATTTTGTCCAGTTTCTTCCAGAAGAAATGGAAGAAACTCAGAATTATCTAGGAATAAAGTATGCATTCTATGACTTTTGCTAAATTCACCTGCCATGAGGATCTATAGAAGCCACACTGTCAGCCTAGCACCCCAGTTTTGCAGTGGATAGATTATTATTCGGGACTTCAGGCAGTGTGATGTTAGTACAAACCCAATGACGTGATTAGGGTTCTAGTGTATGTGCTCTGGCGGGATGTACTGCCTACACTGTTAAAAAATTCCGTAGATTTTACAGAGAATCATTGTTAAATTTTACAGGTTTTCACTGTTATTTCTTTTACAATGAAACACCCTTAGATTGAGTGATGGTGCAGTGAATCTGTGTAAAACACTACAGGACAGTACCGTTATTTCTTTAACAGTCAATCTTTGTCTTTTCGGAAGTTTCATATCTTCCCACTAGGTGGCCTTAGGCTCACTTTGAGACTTTCTATAATGTCATAGATACTAAACAGACCAAACTGTCACAAAATTCAAAAAGCTTTCACTTTGATTCATGCACCATGTTATTAAACTGCAAGTATATTTCATTAGTTTCATTATGAGAAATCTGTGAAACTACAATATATCTCAATAGTGCAAAGGGCAGTAACAGAGGTATCTTAGACACCCATTTAGTGAGAATAGAAAAAGATACATAGGCATACCACTGCAGTTCTTAAACTATATCACAAGTCAGAGGTAATCTATGTTCTTAGATTGTGACTCTATCAATGAAATGATGTGTCTTCCAAAGACTCATTCATGATCATAATGATTCTATTGTCCTGGCACTAAGATATCCTGATGAATTGAATGTGGAGCCAAAACATATATAAAGATAAAGTCCATTGTGGATTTATAGTGAAATCCTTAGAATGGCATATCATATGCTGAATATTCATATAAAAAGCCAATTTTGGATGACATTTAAGCCAAAACAATGTGTAATTAATTTCCCTTAGTCATTGTGTAGAAATAACGTTGAAAGTCTGTCAAAAATACAGTGAGTCATTGTTTAGAAATAACGGTGAAAGTCCGTCAAAATTACGGTGACTTTTAAAAAACGGTGACCGTTAAAAAAACGATGAAAGATTGGCACCAGTTGTTGCCAATGATTCTTCGTTTTTTCTACGGAAGATTTTTAACAGTGTATTTACAATTCAGGCTGAGAATGCAGCATAATAATACAATTTTTCTTTCAACTGCGTGTAACTCAATTGCTTGGAAAATTTGGATCAGTTTAGTGTCAACAACACCCCTTTCAAAAGTCTTGAAGGGTTAGCTTAGAGAAGTGTATCAATCTGCTGCTGGTTAAGGATGTGACATGACAGTGTGCCTCTGTTGAACTGATTTTTACCTTTGGGCCATATCAATACACAGCACAGGGCTTCTACTTTGTAATAAGGAAATAAGGGTGATAAGAAACCAATGCAGAGATCAGAAGAATCAATGTCCTTTAAGAAATGGGTTTCTTCCACCTCAAAGCCAAAAAAGGCAAAAACTAGGGAAATGTCCACAATCAAAACAAAGTCAAGAATAGTAACATACAGTAATTCTATACAGGATAATTACCAGACTATGTATTCAATATCTGTTTGGCTGTTCATCTTTCAGGGGTATACTCATCCTCAAAATCCAATACTAAGGTCTAGGGAATTTAAGAGGAGGAGAGGAGCTGGGAATGCAATGTTACATAACACCAGATGTCCTGTTGTGAGGGCCTGGAGGGCTGACCAAGACACCACCTTGGAGTAGTGTCAATCTCCAAGCACCCTTCCCCTACATTCCTTATGTATTAGAGGCACAGTATATAGTTTGAGGGTGGAGAGGGGCAGGAAAATCCATAGGCTCAATACTTTGTAGCTATTCTTCAGGCACTCTGCCTATCCCTCCCTACTCATCACCCCCTTTATATTCCTTACCCTTTCATTCCACCTGCCTATCCCTCCTATGTGCCTTTCCCTCTTCTGCCTCTCCCCCCCCCCTGTTCTGCACACCCCACCCTATCCCTCACCTACATATCCCTTATACCATTTCATTCCCCCTGCCTATCCCTCCATGTGCCTCTCCGTTCTGCCTATCCCCCCGCCCTCTTCTGCACACCCAACCCTGTCCTCTCATCTGCATATTGCTGATGCCCTTTCATTCCACCTGCCTATCCTTCCCTATGCCTCTCCCTCTAATACCTATCCCCCTCCCCTCTCCTGCATACCACCACCCTTTCACTCATGTACATATCCCTCATACCCTTTTATTCCACCTGCCTATCCCTCTCTGTGCCTCTCCCTCTTTTACACATCCACCCCAACTCTCCTCTCATGAAAACCTCCATCCTATCCCCCATACACATATCCCTTCTCTCTGTCACTCCCCTACCTACCTCTTGAATCTATCCCCTATCACTTGAACTACTTGTCCCAGTTTATACCTGTCTTTCTTCTCCACTCTACCTATCCCTCCAATGCCTACTATGCCTGTCTATTCATCTGCCTACCTCCTTCTACCTATCCCCCTGCCAATCTTTTCTCCTGCTACCCTTGACCTATCCCTCATCTACATATCCCTTGTACCCATCCTACTCCTTCCTATCCCCTGTTTGTCCCTTCCCCTACCTATTCCTCCCAATGCATACCTCTCCTCCATTCTCAACCTATTCCTTTCATGCTTAGTTACACCCCTTGGAAGAGACTAAGTATAGGAGGGATAGATAGAGTGGGGAGGAAAGATAGGTATTGAAAAGGATAGGTAGTTCAAGGGACAGGGGATTGATTTAGGATGTAGGAAGGGGAGGGATAGATATAAGGGATTGGTAACTGAGGGATAGGGTAGGGTATGCATGGGAGGGGAGAGGGGATAGATAGAGGACTGGGACAGATAGGCAATCCGATGGCCAGTCAGAGAGTTAGTAAGCATAAAAAGGGATAGGTAGAGAATGGAGGAGAGGTATGCATTGGAAGGGATATGTAGGTGGAGGGAAAGGCATGAGATAGAAAGGGGTAGGATGGGTAGGAGTGATATGTAGATGAGGGATAGGTAGATGAGGGATAGGTCAAGGGTAGGCAGGGGAAAGATTGACAGTGGGATAGGTAGAAGATGTAAAGGCATAGGCAGATGGATAGACAGGCATAGTAGGCATTAGAGGGATAGGTAGAGTGGAGAGAAAAAATAGGTATAAACATGGATAGGTAGTTCAAGGGATAGCTGATGGATTCATGAGGTAGGTAGGGGGATGACAGATATAAGGGATATGTAGATGGGGGACAGGATGGAGAGTTTCAGGAGAGGTGAGGGTGGATAGGTAGAAGAGGAAAAGGCACATGGAGGGATAGGCAGGTGGAATGAAAGAGTACAAATGATATATGTAGATAAGGGATAGGGTGGGGTATTTAGGAGGGGGCAGGTAGAGGCAGGAGAGGCACAGGGAGGGATAGGCAAATGAAATGAAAGGGTATGAGGGATATGTAGATGAGCGATATGGTGGTGGTAGGCAGGAGAGGGGAGGGGGATAGGTAGAAGAGGGAGAGGCACAGGGAAGGATAGGAATGTGGAATGAAAGGGTATAAGGGATATGTAGATGAGGGGTAGGGTGGGATGTACAGAAGAGGGAGGGGATAGGCAGAAGAGGGAGAGGCACATAGGAGGGATAGGCAGGTGAAATGAATGGGTAAGGGATATAAAGGGGGTGATGAGTAGAGAGGGATAGGCAGAGTGCCTGAAGAATAGCTACACAGTATTGAACCTGTGGATTTCCTGCCCCTCCCAATTTTTGTTCGTATACAAAACACTCTCCACCTTCAAACCATATACTGTGCTTCTAGTACATAAGGAATGTGGGGGAAGGGTGCTTGGAGATTGACACTCCTCCAAGGTAGAGTCTTGGTCAGCCCTCTAGGCCCTCACACCAGGACATGTGGTGTTATGTAACATTGCATTCCCAGCTCCTCTCCTCCTATTAGAGTCTCTAGACCTTAGTATTGGATTTTGTGGATGAGTATATCCCTTTAAATTAACATTTATGTACGATTATCTAGCATTTACTCAGAAAAAAAGGAAATAAGCGACAAGAGATTGTGGTCAGTCTTTAGACAACCATGAGAAAAATGTGTCTGTATTGTCTGGAGGCCATTTCACCGCATTTATTACAATAAATGCGGACGTCCGTATATTAAATACGGACGTCCGTGTTTCACATTTATGCCCATATCTGAACACCTACTGCCCCTACCCCCCTCCGCATTTGAAATATGCTTCATATTTCAAATGCGGAGGGGGGTAGGGGCAGTAGGTATTCAAATATTGACATAAACTTGAAATACGGACGTCCGTATTTAATATACGGACGTCCGCATTTATTGTAATAAATGCGGTGAAATGGCCTCCTGGAAGGGCCTTGTGCATATCTATGAAACCAAGCAGGCAAATTTCAACAACTTTACAAAGCAGTCATCTTTCCTCAGAATTTAGTTCATTCCATCACATCTTTTTATTATAGATGAAGACTACGGTACAATGTATTTGTAGCCCTGATTTTGGTACCGAACCCTATATTTGTTTAATCAAATGCGACATCTCACCTACATGAGAGATGAGGCAACTATATGTAAAGCGTAGACTATATGGCTATCTTGGGCAAGATGTCTCTCATGGAAAGAGGATGCTATATAATCACCTACACCATAAATAAGAAGAGTCAGCTCTTACTTATAATATACCAGTAACTGTGTCTACCTTGAATTTGAATGGGGGTCGTTTTCCCCAAGGAAGGATCCCATAGCATACTTCCAAGATGACCTCATTATTCCAACAACGGTTTCTGCAACAGATGTGCAAAGCGCATACAGGCATATTTGATATTTAGATATAAGTCAAATCCATGAGGTTTATCATAAGGCAGTAGCCTTGTTAATACACACATGCATGATTACTATGGTGTATAGTTTGTCTGAAGTCCCTTTTCACGCACCCCTATGTCATTGGGACTATTTCGCATCCTTGTGCACCATTCTAGATCTACTGCAGAATGCTCATTCCATGCATTAAGCCAGACACATATATCCTTGGCTCATACAACGATGCACCATGTAGCACTGGTGGATATCTCGCTGATAGACTGACAGTGTATTGCCGCATCATGACAATTGACTATATAGATGCATTGAGATGGATGGACCATACATCCCTTAGATTTAGGGTTAACACAAGCAGGCTTAATTATAGGTACGACTACGTGTAAATCTGGAGGTCATTTCTCAATAATGCCCGCACTAACATTGTTAAGTAGGCCTAATGCCATTCTGAGGACACTTATTCTATGTATTATGTGTCTCATGCGCGGTGAAGATTGAATCACTTTATACTCTTGGAAAAAAATTGGACTTAGCAAAAATACTCTTGATTGGTTTAACTCTTATCTTACACATAGAAAACAAAGAACCATAGCTAACAATCAGCTCTCAGCCTTCAAATCTATAACATATGGTGTTCCCCAGAGGTCTGTGTTGGGTCCTGTATTATTCTCTATTTATATTAATTCACTGCCAGATATAGATGACATTACCTTGTACGCTGATGATGCAGTCATAACGACGACAACTTCAGCACATATGAAAACTCTTTTAACAAATATATCGCAACGGTGCATTAATAATAGTTTTACCATCAATGAGAAAAAAATGGATGCTTTTTAACAATATTCAAAGGGAAAATCCAACCTTTAGATTAAATAATGTATATAGAATTAGACAGAGTTTATACATTTCAATATCTTGGCCTCACTTTAGACCCGGAACTAAAATTTATAGAACACAGGAAAATTGTAGTAAATGATATCAGGCACAAAATCTATCAGCTCGCCAGAGTTAGACCTTTTATTGGTGCACCTACAGCCTTAACAATTTATAAGTCTATGATACTTCCTTCATTTGATTACTGCGATTTTATGGGATAGGGATAATAGAGGGGAAACTAAAGGGCTACAGTACATACAAAACAAAGCCTTACGTCCCAGCAAATTGTCGTGAGTCCTTGTCAACCTGTGTGAAATGGCTCACACATGTCACTAGATGGAACACGACGTCGTTATAGCGCAAGATCACCAGGAATAGCAATTGCTATGCCACGTGAGTCTAACACACAGTGGCGAAAGATGACGGAATGAGTTATCACTCAAAAAGTAGTCACCATTGATGACCAATCATGGCGACAGATGACGACAATTTGCTGGGGTAGGTATATGGTGTTAAATCAGAAGAAGATCCATTATATATACTGCTGTTCAGATGCATGAGACTCTGGAAACGGAGAGACATGCATCTACTTTTCTATGCTTTTAATTTATCAATGATATAGAATGTGTAGACAAAAGAAATTTGCCTACAAGATTATATGTTGGTAAACGCCTCATTGCCCCCATACCCTGAAACCAATTGGTCTGAGAAGTGCTTATTGCAGAGCTATCATCATATAGAACAGGCTGAAGGCTCCCTATACTTTAATAGAAGACCTTAATGCTTTTAAAATATCAATTAAGAAAAATTATGATGTATTTTTTATGTAACTGCCTTTATTACTGGTGTAAGATTTGACGTATCAGTTCACCCCTCGTCTAATCTCATCTTATCTGCCCCCAAATAACATGGAATAGGTTGACGATCTGTATAAAATATATTATTGTAGTTATGTATATGATGTCGTCATACCACTTTATATAATAGCCAAGTACACATGCATAGGAAGAGGTCCCAGTAGCGGTACTGCAACGCGTAGAAACTAGGTTTAATGCATTTACTATTGTACATGTATTATTAAACCCAATAAAACACTTAAAAAATATATGTATACATTAGATCTACTAAATCTATGATTTGGCAATCCTTACCTTGCAATGCTTCAAACACGTAGGCAAGAAGGTTCGATAGAACCTATACCATTCTTGATGTAGGTATGGCTTGTAGGTAGAATCTCAAAAGCTTTTATTAGAAGACAAGCTGATTCTACAAAGGACGAACTAAGATGTGTCTAAGCAAATAACCACATTTTGGTCAATAGCAGGATATTAGGTACAATAGATATGCGATACTTCCTTCTTTGTTAACATGCATACCTTCATATTTTTATGGCTTTGATGAGTGAGAATATAATACATATAGGTGGTGAGTGTGTCTACACTTTAAGATAAAATAGAGTACTAGAAGACAATACCTGACATAAAAGCAGTGTATTGTATTCAAGTATGTGGCTGTCTGTCAAGTATTCATTATGTAATGGAAGGCGTTTCTCAAGCTGGTACCACCGCCACTACGATTTGAAATCCTTAAAGTTAGAGTGGTTGATCGTAGTTAATGCACTACGACTACTCTTTACAATTATCTTTTAATGTAGTAATTACTCATTAATTTACATAGGGTTTGGTAGGGCAGTTGTACTATAGTGCAATAGTTAGTAACCACTAGATGCAGGGCTGTCTTGGAACCAGAGCCGGGGATCCCACTACGATCTGAAGCGGTTTAGTCGTACCATCTTGAGAAATGCACTCCATGTATATCTAACCTATGGATTCATTTTTCATTACCTAATGCAAAATTACAGCGATGATAATCGGTACATCAAAACTGCATCGCATTGATTCCATGTTTTATTGCCTAGATGATTCGCTTGTTTGGTTGTACAAAAATGCTCATAGCCTATGATATTTCTTAGTTCCATAGAAATGGTTTACTGATAAGTCCTGACCTGTCTAACGACTTAAAGTCTAGAAGAATGAGAAAGAATGAATAAAAATAAAAACCTGCAAGGTCACCCGACCCTACATTGAACAACGGGCTTAATCCAATAACGTTTTTTTAGATTAAATTTCGAACTTCAGTTAATCTAGTCTTCAGTGAGTCACAGGCGCTCAACCTGCAAGTTGCCGCTTCAGATGGCAGGTCAATGTCAAGATATTATAACGTAGAGACCGGAACTGAGTGGGGAATACACCACGCAATCCTCCCAGCTATTCTATCAAATACTGATACAAACAACATTTCAACAACTTTATTTCAGTCTTCTTTGGTATTAACAAAAGGTATGTGTGGTTACATCAACTGATTGCTTGAGAGCATGTATATAGTTGAATAGATTATCGTTTCTGATCTGGAAATTAAGGGAATCGTCGACTATGAATAAAAGTAGGCCCTATATTTTTTTTTATTAAACGTTATAACCTACACTTTGAAATGACATTCAGGGAAATTGGTCGCATTTTTGTCAGATGGTTGTACATGATAAGTGATTTACTTAGATGTCAAGATGAGCTGTTTTATGTTACAAATAATGGTCTCAAGACAGCCTACCTTTGTATTCTTCATTGAGATTCATAGTGCAACCAATGGCAGTGGATTCTGTCAATAGTTGGAAGAATGCAAATCGTATATAGTCTTTACTGCATGCATCGGCTGAACAACTTTTTGTGACAATTTATCAAAGGAATGCGAAGTGGAGCCTCGCCTAAAAGATTTTTAAAGTTCGATCTATATAGATATAGATCTATAGGCCTACTGGAATTTCATATCACGTATAGATGGAATCTATTGTAATCTAAAGGTCATTAATGGATGTGGGGTTACATGTATGCTAGCACTCTTGACCAGATTCTACAAGATATAGGATATGCTAAATGGTCACAACATTTTCCCTCCCATCTCAATGGCGGTTAGGCCCACTTTCACAATAACCACCAGGGGGTGTGACAGAGCAGTCGTCTATATTTGCTTTAGGAATCAATGTTGTCGAGGATGTAAAATTTATTCCGTTATGCTACGGACAGAACTGAAACATTATTACGAATTAATTACATATTATATTAGTCTAATAATGTAATGCTACAGTCTGTGTTCTCGGTGTTAATAAATACATAAGCCTATCATTTCAAAGTATACAGGTTTGCAAAATCTATTAAGATAAATTCACAAAGTCTAGATTGTCCTATCAACATTTGTATTCAGCAACGTTCTCAAGATAATCGTACTATCCGGTACTGTTTAAACCAAAAGGACATCAGATGTCTGAATAATACGTCTTCTCTACTAGCAATTTAGGGTTTTCATAGTGAAGGCTAGAATGTTTGATTAGCTAAAATATTTGCATTACGTATAAATTAGTTCAATTGGACTCCAACAGGGGGCCACCTTGTGCACCATCCCGCCCGGGCCCCGTTTGAAAAGTATTACATGTTGAAGCTGGTCCACTTGCTAGGTATTCAGTGAAAGGTGTGCCTTGGGTACACTAACGTTTGTGTACAGCCAGGTAACTGATGTTTAAACAACTAGGCAAAGGACTGAAGCATAGTCTAAACACTGAAACCCTAAAACTTAAAACATACGCCCTATATTTATGGCATACACAAAGAATCACATGAATGAGGTTCTCTCTATTTGGTCGATGACGAGCACAATCTGCCCAAAAGCATAGATAATGGTGATGGTAGCAACACTGGGGCTACATTTTCATAATGATTAGGATTCACTTATTTGCCCCTTCAATTACCTTGCTTGTATTGATTGAGGGTTATTTCTAATGAGAGGTGAAGATCTCTCTCTTACTAGGATTTCACATTTTGGTCTAATAGACTAGAGGGGGAATTTTGTGCTCAGCAGTAATTTATATCCAAGGTTACTCTGCATTTGGGAGTTCAGGAGCTGGGGACAACCTTTCAAAAACTACATGTTCATATTATAGCCATGATTAGCCAAATTAAATTGAGCTTGGATTTGCCATTGTCGGTTTGGCGAGTGGCTAGCAGTATCACTGCCTTTTTTTTTATTTATTCCATTGCTGAACGGTCATCGCGAGCAATATCGACCTGTACAAACTATTATGCTGTAATATATTGTAACAGCAATAATATATATGATCTTGTACACGCGACCACCTTCTAGGTGAATATCATGTATCCCAGTAGGCCCCAGCATGTGTGCCAATATTTATTGAAATTAAAAAGGAAATAGTCAACAACTATTTGTAAACTAGCAAGAAAAAAACATACCGGGTAGATTAAAAAAAGAGAGAGAAGAAGAAAATCATGAATCATAATGTGGGCTTACTGGGCCTTCGCATAACTCAAGACAAGGTCTTGTATAATTACAATATTCAATAGGGTATACCGTAATGACCCGTTTAAGCGCCGGGGTCTTCAATAAGCGCCGGTCTCGAATAAGCACCAGGGATCTAGGGGTACTGAAATTGATCTTAACCACTAAAACAGTATTCAAATAAGCACCTGTCTCATATAAGTGCCGGGGGTAAAGTGGGATTGAAATCTATACTCATCCCCTGCCTGTAAGGGGAGGAGTACACTGTAAACAAGAAATGCGGTTGTGACCGCGTAAAAAAAACCCCTCCCGCCGTTAATGTCGGTATACCAGTGTTTGATGACATGTCTCATAAAAGCAGACATAAAGAAGATTTCACAATTGTCAATTTCTCTATTCAGTAATTTTGTATTGTGAGACCTCATCACATGGGGCAAATGCAATCATCATAGCGCACTCCCGTACTGCTTCGCGGTACCGCCGCTACGTGGCGTGGGAGGCGCTAAAAAAGGTGTTTAGAGTCTAAACACATTACTAAACATTTTCTTGTCCCATTTTTGAGGACACTTTATGAATCTAAACATGTTTAGCCTCATAATGTGATTAGCCTTTGTGTTTAGATTTCAATGTGTTTGGGTCTATCTTTAGGGTTCGAAAGTGTTTACTGTGATGATGTTTAGGTTTTCCCATGTGTTTAAATATGACATGTTTAGATGACATTTCAAGGTTATAGTGTTTAGCAGTATGGTATTGTATTTAGATATGGTATCCATATATATTGAAATGTCCAGATCATCTCAATTATTCTACTAAACAAACCTATAGTAGGCAGAGAGCACATCATACTCTCAAGGAGTTACCTCACATCTCTTATCCACAGTAGGTAATAACCCTATGTATGTAGATTACAACAGAATGGATGAATGAAGATAGCTTTATCTATTCTTGGACTAGATAGAAAAGGTGTCTATGGAATGAATTTCTCATGGATCCAAATGATATAGGATCTGAATGACCAATCTACACTTTTTGAACATAACTTTGATGTTCTTCCATATGAAATTCCTGATTAATGATTTACAAAGGATTGTAAACATATTTTTATGAGAAGCAGGTATAACACTTTTTAACAACTCCAGTCAAGCACAGCGCTGCCACCTAGTGGGTCTTTCATACATAAACACCTAAATATATACATGTTGATATCCTTAACACCTAAACTTCAGACTGTTTCAACACTAAACATCTAAACATGTTTAGCACAAGTGTTTAGGCATTTAGAATAAAAGTGTTTAAATGCTAGATAGATAGCCAAGAGTACACCTATATATCCAATATGTTTAGACCTTAAACATGTTTAGACCTAAACATGTTTAAAACCTAAGCTCCTTTCTTAAAGTGTATATAGGGTAGATATATATATGGCCGTCTTATCATTATAACTTGGACTATGGATCCGTTGCTGGGCTTTTGGGCATTATAAAAAAAAAGGAACCTCTGGCTGCTGGGATTTTTCAACGCTCATGGAAAAAAGGAAGATAATCTTCATTGTGATCAACAAACATTCCTCATTGATGATTTATCGTAAAGTTACTCACCAAAACTGGTCCCTTAATTGCTAAAAATCACCTTGTGATGGATCTTCCAGAGATTTTTAGCGGATTTTTGACCGATTTATTTGCCTCTCACCGCTGGGAAAATATGCTTTAAAATTGAACCTTTGTTTTACCTCTGGCCGCCCAAAATCTCGAGTGAAAAAGTTATTTGAATAACATGACCTAGGCAAACTACGCACGTTTACAAGACTAATGTCTGATGTTTCTCCAAGGACAGTATATTGCCGTAGTTAACTTTTCTGTTACATGTAAAATGCGTTTCCCCTTACAGTCAGCTGTCCATTCCTTTTTTTTTTTGGTTGGGGGGGGGGGGTGCATCGCCTACATGTAACAGCATATAATGGAATCCACTCATAATTTCTCTTTTCTGACGCCACGCTCATGCTTTGGGTCCATTTCATAGATAGACACTCTGTTTGCGACTGCATTGTCACACAGCAGAAAAAGGAATAATTGTTGTAGGAAAAATCTGATCGAAAAGACAATCATACTGCTCCAAACAAATGGAACCTTAGAGAAGGTATACATGTACATTCATATATTATGTCATTATATATGTAGAATTAGTGGACTCAGATTTCATCTTTATTTCCCGACTCAATCCGAAATCTTATAACTTCTTTTCATTGCGTTTCGGTTGCATAATATTAAACTAAACTGCTACTGTGAATAATAGTTTTCATGATGTGTGAATTTACATTTACTTAAGACCTGGGCGCATATCTAAAATTACTTTACTCTAAAACAGACACTACGGTATTGTCACACAGAAACATATCAACAAAATGAAATAAAAAAAAACCCCTAATTTCTCAGTTTGCACTTATGGCGATTTGAGGTAAGATTAAGCAAATGAAATAAAATAAATAAGGAAAAAAATGTGTGAAAGTTACATTGAACATGGGGTGAATTGTAAAATGTGATTTTTTAAAATATCATTTTGCATTTTGTCATTTTGTTCGAGGAACATACATACAACAATTTCAGTTTGCAATGATGTCGAAACCCATGTGCCATGTGATACGATCCAGGTGAAAATTCACACTTTCCTACAGTAATAATTGTGAAATAGGTATACGAAATGTATGTTCTATGTAACCACTCATTTTTATGTGTCAAGACATGGTTAATGTGTCTAGAGATTTGAGTTGATATTACCAGGTAAGTTCTTTGAAGGGCACTGGCTATTTGTATTCCTGCTAGGCAATAAGCATGCAGGGCTGCTAATCCTGTCGCTGGAGCGGCCAGGCCTTGGCCACTAAGTACATCTAGGGTATGTCCACTGCGGTTGCCAACAACATGGAGAGTCAATAGAGTGTAGTGAGTGCTGGTCACTCAGTCCACTACCTGGAGGTTCTGTTTAAGCTGGTAGCTCATATACCGTATTAACTCTCATTACCTCATGTAATCTAATAAACACTCAGTCCCCTTGAGCCGTAGCTAATGTATGGTTTGTCTTATGTAGATCTCCACTTTTATCAAAATGACAGGTCGAAATAGACAAACAGTATATTTAAAGTGTTCAGATGATTAATCAAATATACTGATAGTGCATGGCCATTATTTTTCTGTGAATATGTGCCTTTCCATATATCCTTTATCAGTCAGGGCCGGACCAAAGGAGCCCAGGGTCGGATCCAGGATTTTGAAGGGGGGGCGCACCCCTCATTTAGCCCCTAATTTTGGCTAAATTCTAGGGTAAAAAGAGTTAGCTAAACTCTCAAGTACAGAAAAGGGGCGGGGGCCCGCGCCCCCTTTAAATCCGCCACTGGAGCCCCTCCCCCACCATACAAAAAAATGCCCTTGCTGTTACTTATTACTTTGAGAAAATGCCCCATTATCTAACCCATCGATTTTATAAACATATCACTCTGACATGTATATGCACGAAAAACTTTAGCACATGTCGCCACATTTTCCATTTACCACCTTCCCCCACTCCGTTCTATCTGGGGCCTTTTCCTTCATTTGTTTTGGTGTTGGTTTCTATTCCTGTTAGCTTTTTTTAAATGTTTTAGCCATGTTGATGCTTGACCACATATATAGCTATATAGCTACATTAAAATACTGTCCATGGATAATAAGTTATAATTCAAGGTAATTTATTCATCCCTTCACATTTGTAGGGTAGTTATGACGAAGAACAGCGCAGTTACAACAATTTATCTAATTGGACATCGTTATGACCATGTTGATCAACCTATGGTCAATGCTGATTCATAGACATATCAACATTGTAATATGGTCCTCAATTCAACATTGATTCTGTTACCTTTAAATAGACACTGTCATTGATTAATTAAATGTCGATATGTCAACATCACAGCGATCAATGTCCAAAGAATATTACATCAACAATAACCCAATATAGAGAATCAGGGATGGTTTGATCATAATGTGTAAGCTTTCAAATTCAAAAGTATTCAAATCTTGTATCAGCGTTTGATGGTCAAACTTCATGAAATCTGTATCAATGTTAATTCAACTTAAGTATAAAAACATAATGTGTCCTTGCATGCACGTACAGTGAGTATATCCGTTTTCTAAAACTATGAATTGGGCAAAAACTTCGACGATAAAATCTAATTTTGAATATGCCTCATTATGAATATAGAAAAAAGTCGTTGCTTATGCTTATGAAAATGATTGATAAGTTATCAGACGTATGCTTATTTATCCCCCCCCCTCCCCAAACAATGTGGTTATTGTACAATGCATCGCTGGAAAATGGTACCTCTTGAGCACAACATATAGAAAAGAAGAAATAAACATCAATTTTTTAAAAAATAATGTCTTTGCTAATTGACTCTCTGGTAATGTATGCATATACAAATGACAACTGCAGGTGCGTGGTACATTATCACAATGTATTGAGCTTCATGGACACCATATTGTAAAGGGAAGATAATGACCCCATATATAGAATAGTAAACATGGCTGATGTAAGGAGATATAGAAACATTCATTCAAGAGCTACACCAGAAGTATATGTAAAATCGCAGGATTAAAGTCCCCTCAGTCTGCAAGAAAGGCCTTTTAAAACATTATTAGGAAAAATTATTTTGGCGTCATGGGGGTAAAAATCAAATTTGTACCAGAAAAGGTATTTTTGACCAACTGGGCAGACTCCATCAATGCCTACAGATTGTGACATTTAGCTTATAGACCCGTTCTCAAAGATAGCAATATCGAAGACATTTAGTGCATCTATAAACTCTATGAATTCAATATTCGACAGAAAGGAAATACAGAATTAAAGGTATGGGAAAAAGGCAAAATGGCGGCAATATTCCGTAGAAACGTCCATTGTTTTTATCTAGAAATCCAGTTGTAAAGCATGTAAATCATTTTAATTTACTCTATGGTATTTGGAACTGCATTAGATTATAGAGGACTCACTGCAAAGAACGATTACGCTGTTTATTTGTAGTACACAATGGTAGCCAAAAATGTAACCGGATTTACTGAATCCATTCAAACACAATCACCTCATGTTGTCATGAGCACGCCACCCAGGTGGCGCCAACAGTCCAGAGACGCCCAGACCTGCGCAGTTTACAGCGGGTTTTAGGTTCATGTACAGGATGGCGACCTGTGAAGCATTGACCCCAGGCATTGGCCTTGTACTCACAATCAAGTAATATGAACTCAATTCAAGAAAAAAAAATAAAACGCAATGACTGTTTGTTAATGTTAAAATTCTACATGAAATATATCAATGATCTTAGTGCAGGTGCATTATTATTGAATCACATATTAGGATATGGGCTACAAGTACCAACAGGCTCCCTACTTCGACATTGCAACTTGATTTTGGTGCAGAACGTTTCCTTGAGATATACTTTAATAGATGACATTATATCAGAGATATAGTCTCTGATTATATGCACCAATACAGATTACCATGATGGGCACCTGTAAACAACTGAGTTTAGAGAATAGCAAGGAATCATTTCATTGCTGACAGCTGCTCATGGAAATCATGGGAGTTTTATTATTTAAAATGGCAAATGTTGGGAGGGGGGTGAATTCTTCATGACTGATCCTCATTCAACCTAACAAGCAGTGTAAAGACCGATATATAACTTTCTGGTTCACTAGCTGCGGTTCGTAAAGGTTCATTTCGGCTTATTAATCTATTACTATATTTAAAATATTTCCACTAAAGCAACTAATAGCATTGCAATTCATTTCCATATGTATCTCATTTTCAATCATAAATTCAAAATGATCTTAAAACTGCGCAAAAAAAAAACAACGTTTTACGTGTCAGTAAACAGTAAAAAGGAGAGAGGAAGAGAGAGAGAGAAGGGCAAAGGCTGGGGTATAAAAGAATTCCTTGTATCATTTGTTAAGCATATCTATACATGTTACGCATGTGCTTATAAAAGTATGTGGGTTTGACATAATTGATGCCACTTACAATATATATTCACTATTATAGTGTATTGCACGATACTATAGGTAACCACAGACATGTTATGTCGCCTTGTAGTGATAACAAATTACCTGGATCAGTGCCAGCAGGAAGCCGCTCCGCAATCCAGGCTTTGACTACTGCTACCTTTGAGAGGGGGGGGGGGTAAAGCAGTATAGTACATGTATAACGGAATGTCAACCGCGAGTACAGGACCCAGCATGTAGCCCTATTTGGCGCGCGCCTGCAAGGCTTTCCCAGTGGGCGGCACGTTACTATTTGGACAACCAAACATGAGTTGCGATAAACAGGTGCGGATGCAAGTCAAAACCCATACAGTGCCAAATTCACGTTCCTGTACACTTATGATAGAAATATTAGAGGTCAAACCGACTCTCTGCCAATATTTGTGAAACATGCCAAAATGCCAAATACTATAACGTTGTCATATGCTATTTTCCGTATATTGTATTACAGTAGGGTTGAATAAAACAAAGGGGGGGCAAAAAAAAAAAGATACCAAAATAATTGAATTTAGGGGCAGAAGGGGTGGTCGGGGGGTAAAACATTGTTCGGGGGGAGGCACAGCCATGCAGGGTTCGTCACAATATTGCCTGTAGTTAGTTTAAAGGGGTGCATCCACTGCGACGGATGGACCACCCGTCTCCCTTCATCCGTCATTTTCTCTATAGAAATCAATGATAATTGATACGGACGAAACCCACGGATGGTCCGTCCGTGGGCAGTGGACGCACCCCTTAACAAGAGCCCAAATATCGGAGGTTGGGGTGGGCACGTGTCCCCCACGACACCCTTTGGGTCCGCTACTGGGCATTTTGCCTTTCCATTGTCTAAATGCATGATAATATTAGGCAGTCGTTACTTTTGTGAATTTCATTCATATCCTCATAGTGCATCATAATTTCCAAGGTTGCTTGTAAACTATACTGTTTTACTGATCGACGACATATACATTAAATGTGCTCCTACCATGACAATTTGGCGCTTTAGATAATTATAGAAATAAAATCGCAAGTTTTAATTCAAACCTGCTCAAAAGTACAGCAGTTCTATAACGGGACACAATTTCCTTTGATAATCAGTTGCCAGATCCAATATCAATCACATCGACAATAATGGACGACACCGTTTGGCGAACTATGGAACACTTTATGACATTTATTGGGACATTCGCTGAGTGACACTAAGTCTTGTTTGGATGTCTCTTGATAGAACAATAAAATAAAAAAAAAAGGCCAATGAGTTTAATGGAGTGAGCGTCCATATTGCGTTTCTAATGGGGTCTAAATTACATAATGTAGGCCTACGTAACCTTATTACCACTACAAGTCCTTGGAGGTATACGGAAGTTACATGTCCATGCCGCAACTGTTAGCCTTTAAGCCTCATGTCTTGGCACTTCAGTGATGCCCCCATGTGGTCAAACCAGGTACCATAATCATTAACCACCGTGCCGAGCCTGACTGTCGGGCTTTAGCGCAAACTGCTGGTATCGTCGTCACCAACAACCAATCTTTTCTTCTTTTTTCTAATTTAGTGTCAAATTATTGAAGTTCAAGAAAAGATGTGATATTTAAGCATGATGCATCTTCCATTAGAAATCAGGGATGTCATTTGCACTAAAAACCTCTAATAGTCTATTCCATCGGTAACCTAATTATGAGTTGTTATATATGTATACACATTTAAAGATTCTCATCAACCTGTGTGTTGAGCTAAGTCTGACACTAGAAATTATGATCCCCCAAACTTAAAACACCTAAATGTCGCACTCCCATTTGATATTCATGAAACATGTGTAAGCATCAATTATGATTTGATAAAGAAAACTAGGACCTGGTGTTCCCATACTATGGAATAAATACACCCAAAGTCGATTATGATGTATTCTATATATTAGGGCCCATCCTCCATACTGCTGATATTTTGGGTGGTTTATTTTTGTGGGAAATGCATCTGTGTCTACTAGACCGCCCCACCAGACCAGCACAACTCATACGAGACTTTATATATAATCCTCCTCCAGTGCTTTGAGCCGATTTACTTGCTCCACTGCGCCCCTGAGAGTCTTGTGAGTCTCTAATAGTACCAATGTTTCCCACCAGGGGGCAATAGTGCGCCATTACCTCCTGGCAGACCTACACAAGAAAGCTCCCCAATCCTCATGGGGGAATAGATTGCTTTGTGTTCTGTATTTACCTTTGCCTAGAATAGCACGGCTCAATTCCTTATATTTATTTTCTTTGTATCAAAATTGTACCAATGATTAGGGGACACAAGGAAACATGCCCTCATGTAGATTATAGGTGAGCATACTGACGTAGTTACCGACCCTGTATGTTGGTCAAGTTATAATGGGAATAAAGAGAAAGAGATTTTTCTTTCCATGGAATTCTTTCTCATCCATTTCAAATACTGTGATACGTCTCGTTGCCCTGATGAAATTAAACACATCAAATCAACTACAGCGTTCCAGTTGCGATAAGAAAAAAAAACTCGAAACCAGCGCAGTCTACTTTCAGACAAGATAATTCTTGTATTATATACGGAGTGATTCACTGTGTATAAAAGCCTTCCTCATATCAGCGACCCGTTAAATAAAAAACTGTATTTTTGCAAGAGGTACAATGCACTTACATGAGATTTACAAGAGGTCACTATTTAACGATGAGTATATGGGTTTTGTATAAGGAAAATAAGTCATTAAGGGATTTGATATTAGATGCCTCATAAAGTCCAAAAATTGGGTATAAAAACTAATATAAATCATAATATTCAATATAGACTTATGCAAATTGGGGAATACAATGTCCATGCAATACCCCCACATAAATTCAGTGGTATTTCTGTTTTATACATTATTCTTTTTTAAATTCATGTTATCAATTTTTGGGTGACATATTTCTCCTTTATTTAACACTTTTAGGCCTCTCATGAGTGCAATAAAGTTACAAGAAGTTGCTGCTATATTTCATTATTTAATGATTTTTTTTAAAGTTACAGGCAACTTACAAGACCCTATTTACGAGAGTGTCTTTATTCAACAATACAGCAGTTTGCCTCTCGTAACCATTCATTATTTAACGGGTCTCAGACCTGATAAAAGCAAGACTTTAAAAGCATATGTCTACATTATGAAATGATTTCAACTGTTATCGTAACCCTGACTGCATTTGTCTGTGAATTAGTTCCCCAAAAATTAACTCATAACAGCAGGTCCAATAGCTGTACAGGACGGGAACTAATATACGAATAAAAGAATTGCGGACTGGAGATTCGGTATGTTGAGAGAAATGGATACTTGACTAGTAACTTCACATAACACTTTGGTAAGAGCATAAGATAGTCACACATACATGTACAAAATGTACAGGCTTTTAAACATAGCACTGCAATTACGCCCCCCTCTCTTTTGAGGCGCCAAGGAAAGCTCTGAATTCAGTGAATTCTCAGCTACATGCCAGTTTTTTACAGTTTTTAAATCGGACTAGTGTTAAGGATTCTACAGCTTAAAACATAAAAGAAAGTAAGATTGCATTGGGCAACGTACATGATACAGGGAACATGAACAGGCTATAGGCCTAAGTCCATGGCCATAAAATAATGCCATTTTCTGCGTTTAAACTGTAGATGCAGGAGATACTTGGGTGGTACGTGGGTGTTAGGGCTGCGTTACACTTTAAATGCAGAAAATGGCATTGTTTTATCGCCGTGGACTTAGGGCATACATAATCATGGGGGCTCAGACAGGGTAGCCTATGCTTCATGATACTGGGGCATTGACAGGGTAAGGTACATGATACTGGGGACGTGGTAGGGTATGTGAGCTTGGGGCCTGAGGCAGGGTATAGTACATGTTATAACATGGTTATCGAGTTTAGGCACTGATTTCAGTTCCTAAAACGGATAATATGAGTTCTGATATCTCGGGATATGAGAATTCAAAAGGACAGCGGACCGGACATACCTTGACAACGAGTTGACACAAAAGTAAATCCTCCATTTTTGAAGCTAATGTACGAAATGTGACGCCTTGCTTTGGACATAACATAGTTGAAACCATATTCTACCTCCCTGTCGACTAGATTCCTTGATATTATGGCTGTATTTGATATAAAAAAAGATTAAACTTTCGAAGCGAGCGACTGGCCGTGTGTGTTCGCCATTCTGTCAACACTACAGGTGCCACCATCTGGTGGGTACAGAATGGATTAGGCTATAGACTGGCACAGCTCTGTCTCAATGTATTCGCAGTAGTAGGCCTACGAGAATGGGAGTTGCAGCAGGTCACCAGCTTAACCATACGTTAACATGAAACCAAGATGGTGGAGGGCCGTCTCGTCGACTCGCAACAGAAAACAATGGATTCTATCAATTTTAAAGGTAAATACTTAGAATTAATGGTGGAAACCATGTTATAAACGCAATATGTAATGATTAGACTTAAACTCGTTGGCTTCATGGGTTTGATAAGAGCATTCACCTTCGGCTCATGCTTTTATCACCCCTGAAGCCAACGAGTTCAAGTCAAATCATTATATATTACATTCATATGCAGGGGTTTGGACAGGGAATGTGAGTCTAGGAGCTGAGGCAGAGTTTAGCACATGATATTGAGTGCTCAGAAAGGGTATGCATACCTACCTGTAAACCACTAAGTTCTTTTTTTTTTTTTTACTTTTTTAAGATCCACCATATCCAATGAGATCACCATTTTAATATTTATGTAAAAAATATTAAACATAAAATCCACCAGAATCCATACATTCGGTCTCTAGATTTGCAAAATGTCATAATCCTGGGGCCATACCCCCCAGACCCCACTATATTTACACTCTCCAACCTCCTTTGCCATCAGAAAAGCGTAGGGTTCACAGGCTTAGTCTCATGCACCAGGCCTGTCCATGCCCCCAGTATCATGTTTGCAGGTATGGGTATGGTACATGATAGTGGGGCATAGATAGGGTATAATAGCCTGAGGGCTGCGACAGCTTATAATACATGGCACTGGGGGCTGGGGCAGGGTATGGTACATGTAGCCGCTATTAGCAGCTCTGTCTATACCAAACAGAGCTGCTTGGGAACCCCCAGTCAAAAGTGGAGTAAAGGGTCCGATCACACTAAAATCATGAGCTCTCTCTGCTTAGTTTTTGCCGTCTATATAGATTAAACCAATTATCATGACCTATCACATGAAATTACATATGATCACATAATATTTAATGTAAAATAAACACATTTTCTACCCTAAATGTCATCAAAAAGGGCACTGGCTGCCATCTTGACGTGTATATGACAAACAGTGTTGCTATGGCAAAGCTAACCCTTCTGCTCCACATTTGTCAATGGGTTGACGTCAGTCTCAAAATGCCCACCATGAAGAGATGCTACTCAGTGAATGGTACATTATACTGGGGGTTGTGGCAGGGTTCATGTGATGTCGGGGTCTGGGGTATGGTATGCTACCCCTGTGTAGTGGAAATGGGGGAAGATTTAAGATAGGATCGAGAGATTGGAAATAGGTGGCCTTACAGGAAAATTAGGGATCCAGGTAATGATATGAGGATAGAAGAAAGGGGGGGGGGGGGTGGTAAAATAGGAAAGCTGGTAACTTTCTCTATTTTTTTTAAACACATGAGACAAAGAGCATTTTAAAATGGGTTTGAATAGTTCTTTGTGTTTGTGGAACTCAAGAATCCACCAGAATACTGTTACACATTTTCCACACTAGATTTCAAGATTTTCTGCAGGCACGCTTCCACAGGACATTTCTTAAATCTAGAGGGGGGAAAGCCTTACTTATAGCTGTAGATAACTTAGTCAGGAGGGAGAGCCCTCAGAATCCACTAAAATTCGTTATTTTCTCTGAAGATTTCAAAATTTTCTAGGGGCCCCCACAGGACATGGATTTTTTTTTAAAATCTAGACGGGGGGGGGGGCGTCTTTATACTTATAGATGTAAGCCTAGATAACTTAGTCAGACGAGCCCTTAGAATCCACCAGAATGCACTATTTCTGCTCAAGATGTCAGGAATTTACTGGGAAAATCCTGATTCCGCTCCTGACCTTATAGAATATACCTAATAAATTCAGGGTGTATCTATATGCAGGGCCGGATATACCATTTGTACATTGCATATTGTAATACTAAAAGCTTCAAAATTGAGCCCTAGCTACACCTTATACTAGCCTTTCCTTCAACTCAGGGTGCGACTTATTAGAATAAATTTCATGTATTTTCAGCCAATGTAATAATCCCAACAATTCACCATCTTTTTTTTTTTTGGGGGGGGGGCATATGTAATCATGGGGGCTGAGACAGAGTAGCCTATACTTCATGCTATGGGGCATGGACAGGGTAAGGTACAAGATACTGGGGGCGTGGATAGGGAATGTGAGCTAGGAGGCTGAGGCAGGGTATGGTTATGATGGCCAGCGATATACGAACGGGCTCCTCGTGCATGGAGTGCCACTGTATGCACGAGGAAAAGGTGGTCACAGGACAACAGGGGGAGGGGGTTACAGGACACAAAAGTAGGGATGGTTACTGGACACACATGGAGGTAGTTACAGGACACACAAGGAGGGGGTGGTTACAGGACACATTTAAGTAAGGGTGGTTACAGGACACAAAAGTAGGGGTGGTTCCTGGACACACATTGGGGTGGTTACAGGACACAAAAAGAGGGATGGTTACAGGCACACAGTGAGGGGTGGTTACAGGACACAAAAGGAGGGATGGTCACAGCCCAGTAAACACCATACCAAAATGCTGTGTAGCAATTTGGTCCTGTGACCACCCCTCTCTCGTGTTGTCCTGTGACCACCCATTCCTCATGTTGTCCTGTGACCACCCATTCTTCATACAATCCTGTGACCACCCTCTCCATGTTTTGTCCTGTGAGCAACCATTCCATGTGTTGTCCTGTGACCACCCTTTCCTCGTGCAGTTCTGTGACTACCCCATAAGGATGCAGTCCTGTGACCACCCTTTCCTCATGCAGTCCTGTTACTACCCCATATGGATGCAGTCCTGTGACCACCCTTTCCTTGTGCAGTCCTGTGACTACCCCATAAGGATGTAGTCCTGTGACCACCCTTTCCTTGTGCAGTCCTGTGACTACCTCATCCCAGTTTGTGCTGTTACCTACCATGCTCAGGTTGTCCTATGACCACCTTTACCTCATGTTGTCCTGTGACTACCCCATAAGGTAGTTCTGTGACCACCTTTTCCTTGTGCATATAGTGGCGCTATACGCACGAGCCCCTCGTGCGTATATCATCGGCCGTACAGGATACTGTGGGTATAGAGAGGGTATGGTACATGATACTGGGGGCGTGGTAGGGTATGTGAGCCTGGGGCCTCAGACAGGGTATAGTACATGTTATTACACGATTTGTGTGACTCACAGTGCTATTACTGGATATTCCCGTTCTGATACCTGTCGATATTGCACGCCATGATGCATGCATCATGACTTTGTATGGCATACCTGATATCCATGGATATCAGGCACCCAGTACCTTTTATCCATGGATATCAGGCACCGTTTAAATGTGGAGGAACATATTTAAAATCATTCCTCCTATGAAATTTTCATTGCCAAAGGCAGGGGCCGAACCCATTCCCTACTCATCCAAATGCCAGCGTGCTGCCTATAAGGCCACGGTGCTAGACGTTCGTAGTAGCATTACAGGTTGGTTAGAATGCCACAGCAACGTTAGTTGGGCCTTGGCCACCAGTAGCTGTCGGGGGGGGGGGGGGGTCACTACCTGTACATTCAAAGTGTGAAAATGCCATTCATTCTTAGAGAGTAACTTCCCTGGGACTAACTGCTGCTGCTTCCATGGCCGCGACAACTGCTGGACGCGTTCATATCAAACCAATGGCTGCAGCTCCCAGACTCTGTGATGATGGTGTAGTGGATACCACGTCAGGCTCCTAACCCCTGGTACAGGCGTTCACGTCCCGGGCTGGTCCCTGGTCCAGCCTTTTGCCTCTATAGAATATATGGAGCAATCAGTAGCTCATCGAGTCCCGGTCCCAGCATGGATTTCTTTTTTCAAATTGAATTTATTGATATTCTATTGATTATTTATTGATAATTCATTGATAAATCATGTAATAAAGCCAGTAAGGTATGGGCTAACAGGCACCTCATTGCTTGTATCATATGATATCAAGCTCAGACATCCACTAGACATCCCGCAAGCTCAGGTGCGGCAGGTATTACGGTAATGCACAGGAGCGTTATTTTAACATTGATCCTGGGGTTCGGTCTGCATCCTGTTAGACACCTTGCCCCCACTCCCATGTAGAAAGGTGATAAACCTGCGCGAGATTACCTATATATTATGATTGTGTAATAACCAAAACCACAAGAGGGGAGCCTACCGAGCCTTACCTCTGTAGGCTATGGATTTGGAAATGGTTCAAGTCTGTGGTGTTTATTCAGAAAAATAAAAAGGAAAAAAAGATATGCAAGAGGTAGATCTAATATCTATTAAACAGAAAGCGTTTTTTTTCTAAATGGAAAGCTTAATGGGAAAGTTGATCTGGAATTCTTAATTCGAGAAAAGGAGGAGAGTCAATATGGCTGGGGTAAATTTGCCATAGGCTATTTGTGAAGATCGGGTCAAGGCTATGAATTGCTGGCATAGATGGCAAGATTTTGCGTATATATAGGGTAATGTTTCCGTTATATAGATTTCACGTGACACCAGCACGAGAAACAAGAGGCATTTGACTAGAGGTACGCGTAATGAAGGTTAAATAAAAAAGGAAGGGGGGGGGGCAAAATGTTTTTGCGCAGCAAACCAACCAATCCCTGTTCTTCAAAAATGATCGCTCCCTAATATCAAATAGAGAATACTAACAGCATTAATCTCGTAATCCTGACCATATAAGAGCTTATGTTCTGTGATTTTATTGGGAAAAAACGCTCATATACATGTCTCGTGTAACCAATAGTGAGAATTATTCGCTGTGATAGCTTACAATGGATGTATGCTCAGAATATCGTCATAGTACGGAGCCCCTAATAGGACATACCAAAAATAATTTTTTCCCAAAAAAAATATTCTTGCGGGTGCACAAACATTCTTGCGGGTGCAAAAATAATTCTTGCGGGTGCACAAACATTCTTGAGGGTGCACAAATAATTCTTGCGGGTACACAAACATTCTTGCGGGTACACAAACATTCTTGCGGGTGCACAAATAATTCTTGTGTGTGCACAAATAATTCTTGCGGGTACACAAATAATTCTTTCGGGTACGCAAAGTACTCTTGCAGATGCAGAAGTAATCCATGCAGTTAAAGAAAGATGATTTGTGTACCCACAAAAATGTTTGTGCATCTGTAAGAAATCTTTGTGTATCCACAAGAATTATTTTGAGTATCGGCAAGAATGTTTTGTGCATCTGCAAGAATTATTTTGTGCACCCGCAAGAATTATTTTGTGTACCTGCAAGAATGTTTTCTGCATCCGCAAGAATTATTTTGTGTACCCGCAAGAATTATTTTGAGTATCGGCAAGAATGTTTTGTGCATCTGCAACAATTATTTTGTGCACCCGCAAGAATTATTTTGTGTACCTGCGAGAATGTTTTCTGCATCCGCAAGAATTATTTTGTGTACCCGCAAGAATTATTTTGTGTACCCGCAAGAATGTTTTGTGCATCCGCAAGAATTATTTTGTGTACCCACTAGAATTTTTTGTGCATCCGCAAGAATGTTTTTGTGCATCCGCAAGAATTATTTTGTGCACCTGCAAGAATTATTTTGTGTACCTGCAAGAATGTTTTCTGCATCCGCAAGAATTATTTTGTGTATCTGCAAGAATTTTTTTGTGTACCCACAAGAATTATTTTGTCTACCTGCAAGAATGTTTTGTGCATTCCCAAGAATTATTTTGTGTACCCGCTAGAATTTTTTGTGCATCCACAAGAATGTCTTGTGCATCTGCAAGAATTTTTGTGCATCCACAATGTTCCTGTACCCGCAAGAATTGTCCAGTACCTGCAAGAATATTTTTCCTCCAGAAAATCTTTTATTTGGGATGTCCTATTAGGGGCTCCGTATCATAGTGTGTAAAGCCTCAATAAGTCTCAGATTCGCGTTTAAGTCGCGGCTTATAGGCAAGATACTACGGTACATGTATATGCTGATAAGTATAATGACAAACTGGGAAGCCATATATACACCTTTTTTTTAATCAGGGGAACAGCTTCACCAGGCGAAAACACCACTTCCTATGTACTACTCACAGTCGAGGCTTGCGGACATGGCCGACTTAGAGTCTATTTCATAATAATAGGGGCATTTTTCCAATCAGAGAAGTGTTGTCGGTAATTGTTAATGGTAGTGCTTCTCTTTCTGTGTTTTACTCATTTCACATTACTTTCACTGTGCGAATATTAATCAGATGACAGAGACCTAGAAACATTCTTAAGGGTCCAACTCTGGCTACCTCCACTGTGGCAACTGGAATGGTATTTTATAGTTAATGGAAATCTTTTCAAACCACCAAGCCACCTAGGAACTCCGGTAAGCTGCCTCAAAAACCATGCAGTACCGTTTGGGTATTATGAATGAGAATATGTTCTATCATGGTTGGCAGTGCGGTTCCCATAGGAATCAGTGAAAATCCGCTAAGCTGCGTCAAAACTCGTGTGGTGGGGTTTAGATAATATTGTTATGAATGACAATAGGTTCTATCATGGTCGGCAGTGCAGTTCCTATAGAAATCAGTAGACCAACTATACGTGCGTTTTCACATCGCCTTTATCTATCAGCTCTACTATTGCACTTAATTATAATATACCCCCGGCAGAGTAGTAATATACATGCAGGTTCGATCTATCAGTCAGAGATATGATAGGTAAAGTAGACGGGATAAACTGACTGCTGCTTTGTTTGTTGTTTCACATTCTTGTAACACCTGACACCTTTCATATACCGAGTGCACCGGATTAGCTAGCAACTCACATAGTCCCAAACATGTTTTTATGCATATCTATGAAGTAGCTGTTTTTAAGTAGCACTCTCTTTAATCCTAATAGCATGATTAGCCCTGGATAGTCTTGGCATGTGGTAGGCTCTAATCCAACAGCGCCATATAGGTTGAATATCATTAATCCACTGTCGTTATGGGGGTGGTTCAGTGATAGTTCCAGAGTATGGAATGTAGCCAATGATTGACCACCTATAAAAGGACTGCCTCGGACGATTATCACTTCAGAAGACTCTTATTCTCACAATCCAGCTCACCAACAGGTAGTTTAAGTCGTTTTGGATTAAACACACACAGCAAGATGGCCGCCTCACCAATGTCAGCCTGGGGCATGGAGCCCGATATGGAAAACAGGGATCCAAACAACCTGAACGACGGCCTGAAGGTATGTTCAAGATAATCACCTTGAATTCGATTAATATATGTGACTCTTACCATGGGTATAAGACATAAACCTGTGAAAGATTGGGCCCACTGATCTAGATCTTGAAAATAACATGATACAACTAAAATAGCCAAATTCTAGTACCTAGATTTGTGAACCTCTCATATCAAAAAGGTTCAACCAAGAAAAAAAGGAAAGATGCACCAATGAGGCATATATATTGTGGTAGATGACTCCTCTTTGGATGATTAACTTAAACTATTGCCATTAACATCTTAGCTTTGGTTATCTCAGACCACGATACCCCATGACTAGTCTACTGAAATTAATTGATCATAATTTATAGAGAAAGCAGCTTTCTGCAAGCTATAGAAGGTATCAGTAAAGTGCTACCTCGCTGAGCAAAACGAATGCAACAAACGTTGAATATGTGGCTCAGTGAGTAAAAGTGATGCTGTGGCCATGGCCCTGCTGCCAGAGGAGAGTGTCCAGAAGACAAAGCTGTCCAGAATTCAACCTCATAACGTGTCCAAAGAAATTATCTAAAATTAACCAGTTTATATAAACTAATTTCTGTAAAATTTGAATCTGAATCTGCTTGATAGTTCGCGGTCGATTGGCTCTAACTTTCCAACAAATTCAATGGAAATAGTCAAGCAAGAAAGGGGCAGAATCCGAACTGTTTCAGGGAAATTTCTTTAGATAAGTGGAACAATTTTGGTATAAAAAAGGAGGGCACAATACTGAAATTTTAATAGGCCACTTTTACAATACAAATTAATTTGTTACTAACCATAGCCCTTTGCTTCACTATCTCTACTAAACCATTTCCCGTAGATAACCTGTGTTGTTAATGCCGGAAGAGCATAGGATAGGCATAAAATTAAATGATGGGCTCTGCTCATCTGTATAATATAGACATTGCATTCTCATAAAATTGCATGGTATTGCAACTCTAATGGTACACTGTTTTATCCTTTCTTTCATCTTTATAAGTGTTGCTGTTAGTATGGGGTAGATACAACTCACCTGCTTCAGACAATAGCAATTTCTATCTTACTTTGAAATGTTATTTTACTTATTTTATGTTATAGTCAAAATCATTGACTCTCTTTACATAGTGAGCAGCCATCCCCCCCCCCCAATTCATACCTATGAGAATGTTTTACACTATGCTGTGTAACCTTCAAAATAATTCAGACCACTTTGAGGAATGACATGTGCGCATGTGCACAAATCTAACCACTTTGAATATTTACATTCTTTTCTTATTTGATTACTTCAGGTGAGCTGGGAAGAGATCATCGGTGAACCTGACCACACCCGGAGTCTTGACTGTTGCTGGAAGTGTTCCTTCAAGTGTTTCAACTTGTGGAAGTCCCTCTGCTACTGTCTGATGACCCTCTTCTGCTCATGCTGCATCATGATGGGATGGGGATGCACCTTCGCTGGTGTTGCCTTCCAACAGATCTGGATCATTGTGCCATACATCCGTCTTATTGAGATCACCATCCTCAACTTTGGCAAGATTTACAGCATTTTCATCCATGCCTGCATTGACCCAATTACAGAAGCCTTTTCCAAATGCTTTGCACCTTTCGCAAAATAGACAGTTTATATTATCCCTGTTATTCCAGGGACTTTGTTAAATATTTACCAAAGAAGACACACTCGCTGTTATATGGATTCAGTTTATGTTATTAAAAATGTCAAACCCACAAGCATGTCTGATGATTTGAGTTTTAACTCTAGTAATGTTCTCGTGAGTAACATAATCCACAGTTTTTAATCTCATTTATACATCATTCACTCTTGTCCTTAACTGAGTTCCCTACTCCCTTTCGAAAATGCATGACATTGTATTGACTTACTATCTTCTGAATAGAGTTCGCTGGGTCTGTATTACCTAATATCCACTCTATCGGCTTTAGAGGCGATTTGAGTGGGTCTTGAAGCAGTTTTCAAGGCAGTTGGGTGGCCTTTCTACATAGCCTTCATCAAAATAATTACCATCCCATATAAATCTTTGCCGATAAGATTAGAGCTATTAATCTATGAACTATTTTGAAACGTAGCAAAGTCCTTGGTTTGGCCAAATAAAAAAAGGTTTGTTTCCAATTACCCGACCGACCTTAGCAAAGTAGGGCCAACCCTATAATATTTTTTTTTTATTTTGAAATTTTCAGAGAGTTTTAAAGGATTTTAGACATTTTTTTCGATCTTTAAGAATTTTTCATCACTTTCCCATGCATATAATCTTTGAATGTAAAGTTAACAGCTTCATTGGGCATATATTTTGCATATTTTTTACATTTGTCATATCTTCTCCATGATCTTATGGTGACATCAAATAATCAGGTAGATCTGCCTATACATTTCCAATTGAAATTTAAAAAAAAGAAGAAAAAGATCCGACCCACCGACCCTAGGGCTCTAAGTCATGTTACTGGAAACACATGTTATTTTTTTTTGGCCTTTTCACTAAAGTGAACCTCATCTGGATTTCTGTTATTGAGATGCATTGTAGCCACAATGTAAATAACAGTATTTTTCATAGAAGATTAATCTTCACATCTGCATGTATTGTATTCTTTACCGCACTATCATCAGTCTATATGGGTAGAACGAATAAGTTAGAATCAAATATTAATATAGCCCTCCTTATATTGTAACAAATGCACAAGAAACAAAGTTGGATACCTCATCATTTCATTGGGGGAGATTAGGACCCCCTGGTGAATCTATTTAGCTTGGCCCAAATCCCGCCCAAATCACTAGTGAAAAAATCATTCTACATCTTTTCTCTTTAATTGCAATCTGCAATCAAGTCAGCTAATCCTTGTTTATTTCATGTTGATGTGCCCGAGATACAGCCCATAAGTTTAACAGTGCAGCTCCGTATCTCACCCCCCCCCCCCGTGAGATAACCTACCTCCGTATCCCACGGCCAGTAACAGCACCCATAATGACCAGAATACATGTAAACACTCATCTTTTTGTTTAATTTTGAAATACTTTTGATCATTTCTTATCAAAATAACATGAAATAAATGCAAAGGTCCACTCGGATCGGGTATGACTGAGGGTTATCTCACGAGGCGTAGCTTCGGTCATACGCGATCCTCGTGGACCTTTGCCTGTATACACTGAGGGAACCATTGATAATCAATGACCTTTACCCGAATTCCAGCGTGAGCGGAAAGGTATATAACCTGTACCCTGACTCCAATTGGGATAAGGATGCGCTTTCATGAGAATTAGCACATGTAAACAAATGATATTGAAGGTGTTTGAAAATTTAGGCTTCGTGTTATGTGCTGGATCAGAGCTATCTTTACAATAATACAAGGCTCTAGAGGACGAGGCTTCTCGGGATGCAAGTGATTTTGGGTCAGTGTATAATGAGTTAAGGTGGGTCACTTCCATGGAATAAAAGTAACTAGAATTTAATCTTCGCCAGATTTTCGCCACAAGTCCCAACTTATATCCACTTTCTGGTGGTATGAAGAAAACATAGTTCTGCAGCACGACATGCACAAGGTGTTCATGTGAACAATCCTCACTTGTTAAAGATAAGATCCCAGAAATAAGCCCCTTATCATAAATGTATTTAAGATTTCAAAGTTGAAGTCATTGTTATGCCTCATATCGATTTGTATGATTTGTAAGCATTTTATTTCCTATAAATCAGTATTCGCACGGACAAGCCTCTCAGCGAAAGCTAAAAAGAGAGGCTCCAGCGCTGTCCCAATGCTGAAACATATTCATCTATATCTAAAAGCCATAACATACTGTTGAGTACATAAAGCATTCCATGAGGATTTAAACTTCCTCAGGGTTAAAAAATTGATATAGCGGTAACATCAATCAATGATAGCCTCGTAGCTCCATTAAGTTTTCTTGGGAATTTTATAAAAAATTAAACAGATATCGCTGAAGCATATCGTTTTCCCAACAGACGTTTTATTTTGATGGAAGGTGGCCATTACAGCACCTATGCGCTAAAATTGCAAAGCAGGAAAGTTGAACGATGATAGTCTGTTTCAATGTAGTTGAAAGACATCAGGACCACAATGTGTTGTAGTTCTGAAGCAGTCAGCTAATTTCCTAGATCTACATTTCCTATGGCACTGACACTGGTGTTTGTAGGATCTACCCTACCACAGCAGCACATGGTGCTCCTTATAGGATAGGCCTAGCATTTTTGAAAAGTGTGATTGGACGTTATAATCCTATCGAGCGGTCACATGCATGGCAATGTGTTTAAACTATTGACTCATGACTTGACCATTCTTATGAATATCGCTTATTTCATCTCTTAGAATCATCTCAGACAAACATATTTGTGTCCGTTCCATTGTCCATCCCATGAGTGTGTCAAGAATGCATTGATCGGTGTTAATTTGTGTTGTTTACCTGAAGAAAAAAAACCTTCTTTGCTAGCACTCCGACTGCTCTACTGACTTATCATATAATTAAGATTTCCTTCTTTCGTGTTTTTTTTTTCATTTTGTTTGTTTGTGTGTGTGTGTGTGTGTGTGTGTGTGTGTGTGTGATTCTACCGTACAGCATTATAATTACCCTAGCCCTATGTGCTGCTTATAGAGGCGAATGGGGTCACTTATGAATACCGCTACATTCAGTCCGCTTTCAAATTACGCTCAAGATTCCTAAAGACAATGATGCTGTTAGCATGATTAGGGATTTGTAAGAACTATATACCTCTAGTGTATCTCGGTGACTTTTGACAGATTATATAAGGTGCAACAGAAGCCTTTCAGGGGTGTCGGAACAGGCAGGGAATTTGACCTAACGATAAAGGTCATTTCTGGATTGGTCAACGTACTTTGTTTAAATGACAGTATGTATACAAACAGGCATTAGAATTGCCAAAATTGAGGATATTTGGATTAAAAGGGTCTATATCTCCTCTTTCCTATGCCTTTGGTGTGTCTGGTGTACATATGCGCGGGCGCCAACACCCCCATTTGTGAAAGTGAGTTATCATTTTTTAAGAACGGGGGGGAGGGTCTGGTGGGCTTGCGCGTGGGTGGACCAAAAAAAAACACGGAGGCTTCTCCACTGAAAAGGGGTAAAAAAATTGAAAAGAAAAATTGAGCCCCCGGTCAAGGGGTTGAACAAATTTTGACCCCCCCTCCTCAAACCCACCAGCCCCCCCCCCCCTGTTGATAAAGAAATGATCACTCCCTAATATAGTTTCTCATCATAAATATGACCTTAGCTGTCGAACTGTATGCATGATTCAATAAATGGTGTGCCTTGTAGCCATATGTTTAAGGTGAACAACATTAAGTAGGATACATAGACAAAGGTGTACGAGAATTGGTCAGCACTGAGGGTTATCACACTCGGCTTCGCCTCGTGTGATAACCCTCAGTGCTGACCAATTCAAGTGCTCCTTTGTATTTATCTCAAGTTAATTTAGTCAGATATGTTCAAAATTCGATTTATTTGGCATTAGAAATGATTTTATCATCAGTTATTTGACCGTTTTGGATGTTTTCCCAGGGAGTGTGATACAGGGAAGGGTTATCACACTGTGGGGTGTGATACAGAGTTTCTTGGTTAAGCCTATGGGGCTCTCGTATTCAACTTGAGATAAAACACAAGTACGCAAATAGATAGGAGTTGAATATTTTATTATTAACTCAACAGTGGCAGAGCAGACAAAATAATGCAGTGTTAAGCTGTATGGATAACGGCGGATTCCACTATATATGTAGAATACATCTTCAGCCTGAAATGAGCAGAATGCATCACCCCTCTGCCCCACCGTTTCTGTAGCAGTTATCTACATATATATTAACAGATAATGTGCAAGATAAAGCCTATCCTATAGTAATAGAAGAGAGGAACTGTCTATTTTGCAAAGGGTGAAAAGCACCTTGCAAAAGATTCTGAAATCGGGTCAATACAGGCATGAATGAAAATGCTGTAAATCTTGCCAAAGTTGAGGACGGTGATCTCAATAAGACGGATGTATGGCACAATGATCCAGATCTGTTGGAAGGCAACACCAGCGAAGATGCATCCCCATCCCATTGAGATACAGCATGAGCAGAAGAGGGTCATCAGACAGTAGCAGAGGGACTTCCACAGGTTGAAGCACTTGAAGGAACAATTCCAGCAGAAGTCAAGACTCCGGGTGTGGTCAGGCTCACCAATTACCTCTTCCCAGCTCACCTAAAGAGATGGAAATGCATTTTGATGAATACATAGCACAATCAGCAATATAAATTCCATATGATGATGTCCTAGTTACCAGATGGTTTGCTTGAGATCCCAGTCAAAAGAACCAAATTGAAGTCAATAGTATGCTCAACCGGGTGCCAGGAGATTCCCCCCCTGGAAAATTTCCCCCCTGAATTTTCCCAGCCGAAATTCCCCCCCTGGAAAATCCCCCCCTTTGTAATTTCCCCCAGGAAATTACCCCCCCCCCCCAACTTTTTAAAGGGATAGGGTTTAATTAGGGTGAGGGATAGAGTTAGGGGTGGGGTTAAGGATAGGGTTAGGGATAAGATTAGGGATCGGGTTAGAGTTAGGGTTAGGGTCAGGGTTAGTGATAGGGTTAGGGATAGGGTTAGGGTTAGGGATAGGGTTAGGGTTAGGGATAGGGTTAGAATCCTTAAACCGCAATAAAATTGATATGCAGCCATTTCTGACTGTATCTATATTACATAGAAGTGATGGGGAGAAATTTCCAGGGGGGAATTTCCAGGGTGGGAGATTTCCAGGTGGAAATTTCCGGGGGAGGGGGCGAATTCCGGGGGGAATATTTCCAGGGGGGAATCTTTTAGAACCGTTCAACCCCTAGTTCGAGGGGTTCATTTAGATATCTATCAGTTTATGAGGATACAACATGATATAACATTGATATGACCTGTAATCCCATATGATATGGGTCTAATGGGGCAAGCTGACATGTTTAACAAGAGGCTTGTTTGATCTCCCTATCAATGCAGATAACAGCATGGGCCTAGTCATAGTTAGGGAGTGGTTATTTTTTAACAACAGGGGGGGGGGTGAAATCCCGTGCATGCGCGGCCAACATTCTTCCGTCCCCCCTCTTAGGGGTCTGAAATTTTTCCATCCTCCAAAGGGGCGAAATTCTTTTTGTCACCCCCCTAAGAGGGGTCTGCAATTTTTTGTCCCCCCCGAAACCTACCAATCCCCCCTGTTGTTAAAAAATGACCACTCCCTTAAATGAAGTAAAATCGCAGGGATATACGGTAGACTAACTTTGAGGCATCGACATACCTTGAGATGTCCACTCCAGAAAATGGCCATAAAAATGGGGATGCTCCTAATTAATCAATATTGCTTCTTGAATCAACATTGCTAAATCGTATATGAGCATTATTTGAATCAGCCAACTTGTAGAGCTGATTCAGCAGCAAAACCTATATGTATGGCATTTTTTTTATTTTTTTGGGGGGGGACTTCTCAAGGTATGAGGCCGTCTTTAGGTTAACTCACCCTACTCGGAATGAACCATCAAAAGCTCTGCGTACCAGAAAATGTGAGGACAGAATAGAGTTTAATGTTTTGTTGCTCTGGTAGGGTATAGGGGGAGGGGGTGGGGGGAGGGGTCATACCATCAGAGCACTAGGCATGTGGATAGCATTTTTATCAGAAATACAGATGGCGTTTTTACAAGTTTAACTTAATCGATCTTTAAGCATGTTCAACAAGGTAATCAAGAAAAAAGATTATATCTATCAACGTGCCAATGCACAAGTGAAAAATTATACAAGTTAGCCTGTTACACAGTTATTCAAAGAAAGACCTTGGACCTAGATAGTCATGGTAGGGGCCGTATTGAAGGACATTGTTATGACCCCACCATGTAATAAACTTTCAAAATACATGTACATATATGAAAACAGTGGGTCACTTAGACCATAAACCCTTGTGTCCACAGGGTGATAGAATTGGTACCGACAAAATTTCCGACAACGGAAACACGTACAGCATCTATTCCCAACAATAAAATCACCGTTGTCGACCATTTCCCACGATAAAAAGTGGTTTATCGTCGGAAATGAATGGCGGAGTTTGTCGTTTGAAATTCTATCACCCTGTGGACACACAGCTTAAAGGATATCTGAATAGTGAAGTTGTGCTACCAGTACGGTCCTGAAGTTGAAATATGACATTGCGCTATCTGAGACTTTGAAATAATCTCAAGAAGAGAGTCGTATATGCATAGCTCCAATCTATTTCCAATATCACATCATAGCTGCCGCTGTATCATTGTTTACATAATATAGCTGCCGCGGTATCATCGTTTACATATTTACAAAAAGTATCATGAATTCAAATTTCAAATTACCCGCAGGTAGGCGTTCATGTCGTTAGGATCCCTGCATTCCAAATCGGGCTCCATGGCCCAGGCGGACATAGGTGAAGCGGCCATGCTGCTGTGTGTTCAAATCCTCAACTGCTACTAGTACCGGGAGGTGTGTTGGTTGCTGAGAATCAGGACCTTATGAAATGAAGACCATCAGCCACAGCACGTTTATAAGCAGCAGATAATTGGTTCTATTCCAGGTTCCTTCACCTAGTTACTAGAATACACAATGATACTCCACCCATGATTGGCTGTCAAGTTATTGCAAGTCTTTTTGTGTAAGCTGTGGCATTCCATGGTGTTGTTTCAAAACTCACAACAATTGTTACCATCCTCACATAATTCTAGATTTAGGGCTCTACAGATTTTGGGGAACTCAAAATCTCGACCAAATTAAGTACAAGAGGGAATATAGAACACGAGCACACTGAATTTAGGTAAAAAAAAATATGTGGGGTATTTACATTAATCAAGGCACAATATCTCAAATGGTTGATAAGAATTCAAGCGTAACAGTTGTATATCTGTTCCGATTTTGACATAGTTCCAACACAAAAATCACAACAGGTTGCAAATCGCTCTAAATCGCAATTAGGGATTCGATCCTAAGGACAATACATGTAAATGCTTTGCATTCCCCTGGTCAGCTGTCAGTTCTGTTGGTGTGGGTGGATGGGAGAGGGGCTACAGGTAGTGAAATCCAACAAAAAATAATCATGGCGACCAGAATAGGGAGGTGTCAGTCTTCATCACTATAGGATTTCTGATCTCACGGACAAAAGTGACAATATGCATGTAGTGCCAGATATCAATAATTATCAATGAAAGGATCAGGGATTTTTCATAGATATCGATTTTTCACATAGGCCTATACATATGTGGGATTTTAGGCGGTTATGATGCGCTTAAAATGGTATGGTGTAGGGAAAATTGGTTCGAGGGGTTTTGCATCTAGAATTCTTCTACCAGGAATACTCCCCCTGTTATTCGCCATAGCTCCAAGCTCAATAACCCCCCCCCCCCGTCTGTTTCAAGACTATCCCACAGCCCATCTGTAGCCCTAACCATAACCCAAACAATGTCATATTCCCAAACAAAAATGTATTACTCGATATATATATATATATATATATATATTTATACCACGATTTCGGCACTTCCGGTGGGTTTATATGCAGTTTAGCCGTGCATTATTCTGCATATACCACCCTTGTGCATTTTTGAAATTTTTGGTATATACTTTTTCGAGGTCACGTTGGACTTAGAATATTTTTGGAGACGCTGGCGGACATAGAAATTTAGCCTCGCCATTGTTTCAATGTGAAAAATCGTCCCAACTCGTATTAGGATTGAACCCCGGCCGCAGTGGTGGTAGGCGAAGGCCTTAGCCATAGCGCCACACTGAACGGTGATGAAACACAATGCCAAAATAAATAAGTTCTAACCTGACATCCTAGTGGTATGTTTGCAGTCAGATTTCGTCTTGATTCCAAGCTTGTCATGTTATAATATCGAAATCCCAAGAAGTTTTCGATCCATAGAAGAGGAATGCATGGTAATTTTCTCCATTTTCTTCGAAATAAATAAGAATCTATTGATTTTTCCATCGTAAGCGAGTCACGGTCCGGCCATTCCTACCCGCCTCCTTGTCCGACGAAATTGTGTCAGTGGCCCGGATGTAAATATAGGTCATCCGCTCGCTGTATGAGGAAGACGGCGAAAATTTCGGACAGGTTTGGAAAATCAATGGATTCTTATTTATATCGAAGAAAATGGAGAAAATTACCACGCATTCCTCGTCTATGGATCGAAAACTTCTTGGGATTTCAATATTATAACATGCCATGGTTGGATTCGATACGAAAAGTGAGTGTGAACACGGCGGTACCCCTCCCGGCAAGGAACCAAAACAATGGCTTCGCGCAGAGCGGCCACGGGCCGTGTCGCTAGCACTTACAAAATGTCTTCGCCTGGCTATATTCTTTGGATTTCAGGTAAGAAATTGATACAAAATGGAGGAAATGGTGGTATAAACCTATTAGGTGATGCATATCGGGGCCCCACGGGCTGTATATGCTGTATATACCCCTAGGGCCCCGATATGCATCATCTATTAGCTTAATATATATAAGGACTTAGACATTTTCATGCATCTCGTTAGTCTCTCGTAAATTTTGTCCACCTTTATAAAAGAAAGAGGGTAAAAGTAATCTACTTGTGGATATATATTTTCTCATAGATAGAAAGAAATTATTTTTCTGATGGTTAGTATTGAGAAAAATGTTTTATATTTGAGGAAAAATAGCTACTTCATACTTCTAAGCATGTACCTCTTGTATTTCCATTATGAGAGGATTTTATTTTTCTACTATGGGTTCCTAGGAGAAGCCTGTGACAATTTGTTAAATAAAGATGTATTGTAAGTATGAATTTACAATACCCTTCAATGAGAGAATAACTATTTAACACTTTGCTTACAAGCCTTATAAGTTTTATTTCCGGTCACCCGACCTACCTCAGCAAAAGGGTGCCGACCTCAAACTTTTTGAAGAAAATTTTCATATTTTTCATAAGTTTTCCATACTATTTTCATATTAACTTCATGTTTCTAATATTTTGAGGCTTTGCTTGGGCTCAAACATAGAATCCAGCATTTCTGCCCAAGATCCTAGGGTTTGGCTGGTGTTAGGAATGAAATGGATCATCCCTTGGGATAATAACAATTCAATAAATATGTCAAAATCTGTTCAGCAAAAAAAAAAATTAAAAAAAAAAAAAATCCGACCTACCTACCTCAACTTTTTGGAGCATGTTACCGGAAACTTACAATTTTTTTTTTGGCCTAAGGTATATTGTAACTCAGTATATCATAAGTCAAATTGGCCTCTCGTAATAGAGCAAGCATTATTTAGCCAGAGGTTGAAGTCTCGTGGTCCCAGGGGGCAGGAACAAGTTTCAAAGTTGGGGGAAGGGGGTAGTTTTTGACTCGATGTTTTAGGTGTAACCCTTTTCGGTTGGTGAGAGGTGGGGGTTGTATTTTCCCCCTCTCCGGTTGCCGAAATTGAAACACATTAACTAAAGACATGGATTCTTACATCCTACAGAGAGATGCGAGTTGGCATGGATGAGCGTATATTAGATATGATTGGAGTTGGTGGGGGAGGGGGAGATGTAAGTTTCAACTCATAGTATTGGTTATACCTGCCTGATTACGGCATCAATTATGAAGGCTACACACATTTAACGACTTTGAAAAAAAGCCGTACTGAACTCGGTAATTGTAGGCTTGGACGAGTTATTTGATTGTGTTTTTTTTTTGTTTCCATATTACACATAACACAAATTAAACTTTGGGTTTGATGATATTTATTTTTGCATAAAATAATCGAAGCACAGAAGGAACACATCACATGTGTAGATATTAATTATAATGTCTCAGTTTTAAGTTTCTGTTTGTACACTTTTATATAGCTGCAAAGCATGACTTTTCTGTAGCTTTCTTTTATGAGAAAGCTGCAATTGATGCTATGCTCGAAAGATATGATCATATAAGTGATAATGAACATGTTGACTCATTCTACAGGCTTTTGTTTTAGAGCACAAACGAACAGTTTACTTTGCGAAGGGTGCGAAGCATTTGGACATGGCTTCAGCCATTGGGTCAATACAGGCATGGATCATAATGCTGTAAATCTTGCCAAAGTTGAGGATGGTGATTTCAATAAGACGGATGTATGGCACAATGATCCAGATCTGTTGGAAGGCAACACTAGCGAAGGTGCATCCCCATCCCATCATGATGCAGCATGAGCAGAAGAGGGTCATCAGACAGTAGCAGAGGGACTTCCACAGGTTGAAGCACTTGAAGGAACACTTCCAGCAGAAGTCAAGACTCCGGGTGTGGTCAGGCTCACCGATGATCTCCTCCCAGCTCACCTTAAGCAGAGAAAGATTTAAACTTAAATGATAACAATTTGCATAAAATGTTCTGGACGAGGAGTTATGACCTCTTCCTGCATACAACGATCGCATTTATGCTCAAATGTTGCAGTATTACATCAGATATTGGTCTTGATTGGGCAGGTGTAAGGAGAAAACCGATACAGGCAAATTACAAGGAAGGCGAAACACATGACTGCCCTTAGATGAGGTCTCTTCCTCGTTATGTATACATATATGGGTAAGCTTCTCAGAGTTGACGTGGACTAACAGATATTAATAGCCATCATGCCTAATGAAATCAGATATAATGGAAAAATATCTACGGGAAATATTGAAAATAAAAACAACATTAATTTTAGGGGAAAAAACTCCTTCTCCTTTGTGAACAACATTGGAGAAATGATGTTGATCAAAACGAAGATTATTGCACATGTGTATTGGTACTATGCATGAAAATGTAATTCCATATTTTTCAACATCAGCTATCTGATGTACAATGTACTTTAGGGGCTGTACATTACACATATAGAAAACCATTTCTTAACAACAGAGTAAAAAATCTTAAGATCAGCCTGGCACACTTGTTGCCTTGAAGATGGCAACTTAGTAGTGACATAAGTACATCATTAATATTCCACATTTACTTCATAGAATGATACAAGTAATCCTTACCTTCAGGCCGTCGTTCAAGTTGTTAGGATCCCTGTTCTCCATATCGGGCTCCATACCCCAGGCTGACATTGGTGAAGCGGCCATTTTTACTGCGTACAATCCACTTGGACAGAGTAATGTGATGTATTGGATTTGTTAAATCTCTGACACCAATGCCTTACGAGGCAGCCTTTATATACCCAGTAGTGTATCCGCTGTTGTCAGGTCTCATGCTGGCACTCACTAAGCTGAAAAGGGATTAGTTAATCCCACACCCTCCCATCGCCTTTCTCTGTCACAGCACAGTCGTGCAAGTACCAAGCTGCATAGATGGACATGTGTGAAAGGTTTGGACATATTGTTACATGAGCCGTGGCTTAGCATTCATTTTGCGACGATGTAACACAACGATTATATTTATTAAATGCTAATACACCATTAGGTGTCCATGCATGGGTGATGTCTTTTTTCCGATACCCTTTATCACTGCCGATAGATGAAGGTATCAGAAATATGCATTTTAGATGGTTTAATATTGATACATAATCGAATATGTTATGTGTCCACCATTTACAATCTTTGTATTTGTTCATCTAAAATTATCTCAAGAGGAAAGTTTTACACACAGGCCATCAGTAGCGATACTAACCAGGATCACAAGAAACATGCACTAACATAAATACTCAATATAGGACGCACCCTTACTTTTGGGCTTCAGTTGGTGGTCAGTCGGGAGGAGTTGTTAGAATATCGGAGATAAGATAAGGGTCCAATTGAGGCCTTCTACTACTGACCCCTGGTTTACAAATCTCTCTATTTTTCTTAATGAGGTAATTTCTTTTATGAAGTAGGCTGATTTATTTCTTCTACATTTCTTCAAATTTAAATTCCTGATTTGTTTCAGATTTTTTGTACATTTTTCTTCCAACTTATCAATGATTTTGTGACTTTGAGAAATTCCTCTGTCACTTTCTATTACCCAGAGGATTAGAGCCCCACTGCCTCTGTCCACATCACCCTCCCACCAGGGGAGGTTTCAGAAACGACTGACCTAGGTCTGGGCTTGTTTAAAGGAATGCTTTGTTCAAATTCGAAATTCAAAACGTCACAGACAGCTAAAACCACATCAGCTGCCCTCTCCCCATCCGCTTTGGGTTGGGAGTAGTTTTCGGGATGTTTGGGTGACCTCACTGCACCCCTGGCTAAATTCTTGTACATAAGACGCACCTTGTGCGATTTATGGCATGATATCCAGAGGAGACACAAAGACTTCAGGCGAGGCAGTAAGTGTCAGCATGGACACACACAAGGTGTCTGTCATTTTGGTTGCATCCTGCTATTGGAAGGGAAGAGCATGTGTCAACGTCTTCAATATGGTTGCAATATGCTTGAGACAAGAGGGAAGGGGAGGGGGCGGATGAGTGAATGAGTTAATGTGAAATAGAATGAGGGGTTGGATGGAACTCAGACCAGGACAGACAGAAATAGATACAGCTAAACTGGGACATAGTCAGGCAATGAAATAGACAGATGCATCCACTCGACAACTATCGTGTATATCCTTTTTTTAAAGATATTGTTGAGAGTTCATGTTCCGAATATTTTTGGGGTAACATCAAATGACTTTGGTTAAAATGGCAACCAAGGCGACCAAAACATTTTATCTGATACTATTATTGAAAGGCAGTAGTTTACTCAATTGTCGATAGGGCAACTTTAGTTCCCTCTGTTATTTGGTGAAATCCTACTATTTGGGTATGAAATCATTTCTTTTACATTTAGAAAATGGGAGCTGTTGTAATAAGATATATAATATAATGACACTGCAAATATGATCAGAATCTGTTTCAAAGCACAACCTATTGTATCTTAACCAATGTGTCCGTGTAGATTAGCTTTTCTGTGATTAGTATAGTTTATTTCTCCCTACTACCTTGTATCAAAGAATGTGGCACGTATGATTCCACTTACCCTACACCAATGGTTTTCTGGCCACAGATTCATGGAAAGCATAGGAAATGTGGTAAACTTGCCTTTATTCAATGCCTCCTACACCTGTTCATGTTATGGTGAAATAAAAGGTCATATCTGACATGTTTCCCACTAATTGTGGATGATTCATCAAGAATCATTATCAGGAATAAGTTAAAAACATGCCCAAAATGGGCTATATTTCATGATCTCAAGGTCCAAATTTCAATTTTAGAAGGGTAAATGTAGGATTCACAGGGAAGGGGTGGACTAGTATTATTCAGTAAACATGGGGGAACATTGATATTTAATGTATTGGAATGGCTCAATACCCTTCCCATGGAAAATTAATGATGTGACCCCGGTTTGCTGCAATTGACCATAAATATAAGTGTATATTTGGATAGCTATTCTTGAGACATTGGAGATTCAGTTGTTTTATAAGTAGCAGCTTATGATCAGATTACTGATACGATGGGTTGATCTTAGGATGGAGTAGTCTTGTAACGTGACGATTTACCACCAAGGGGGTATCGGTCATGGAGATAGCAACAGTCTGGGACCTGTGGTTGGTTGGCTATTAATACCCCAGAATATTCTGAGTGGCAGATGTTGTCATGACCTATTTAGCTGGTTCTGGCTGGTCTTGTTCTGGCCACAGTTATTAACGACCAGCAAAATTCCACTTCCGGAGGAGTTTTCCACTGGAAGTGATGTCATTCAATCCATCATGGTACTGCTGCTGACTAGACCTACACTACCAGTAGCAAACCTGAGCCGCCTGGGTAGCATGGGGACGGACTAGACTAAGGATGGAGGAGATCCAGGCTAAAGAGAGGTGGGGCAGTGCTGATGCACTGTACCTGTCATGTTCTTCTTCGTAGTAATTTAAAGAATAATTCTTAACTATAATTTATCTATACTGAATACAAAGTCCTTGGGGGGGGGGGGTAATGCTTATGCACTAAACCTGCCCAATAAGTATATCAGCTGACCAATCCAGAAAGTAAATGGGGAGTAGTGCTTATACACTATACTCGCCCGTAAACTAGTGGCAATTAAATTCTTACATCTACACACTGCTGTTCATGGAGGCTGGGGAGTGTGGTGGCCCATGAGGGCTAACAACAAAAAAATCGAACCCCAAACCACTTTATAGTCTTCTATTCCCAATGCTAAAAAAATACCTGTCACAAATCAGTGCAGATCAGATTGACAGTTGACAGTGACAGTGAGTTTTTTTTATATTTCAGTTGAAACTTTTTTTGTTGACAGTGACAGCATGATTTTGTTTTGGTTGACAGTGACAGCACAAAAAAAAGTTTTAGGAAAAAAGTTTTAGACAATTTCTTTTTTACAAATTTTTTTTGGACAGATTTCTTTTTTAAGTTTGATTTTGTTGTTGTTGGCCCTCATGGGCCACCATAGGGGAGGGGGTAGTGCTGATGCACTAAACCTGCCCGTTTATCTCAAGCTTAGAGGGGGCAGTGCTTATGCACTGTACCTGCCTAGTCTACCATAAATTCATTGTTGCTGGTGCATGGGACTATTTTAATCTAGACCCATACAAGGTGGGTCCATCATTTTGTATGGTTCTGCTAAAAGTGGCAAAACACACTGATATAACATGTCATGATGAGTAACTTGTCCCTGGATAACACCCACATCCCCTCGTGCAGAAACTTGTCTTGATATGTGCTCCTGGTCACGCTTTTGGGTGCTTAATTTAGTGAATATAAGGACTTTCCAATTAATCTAATATAAAATAAATACAGAGATGAACTTCCTGAATAAGGTAAGTCGCCCCTGACTCGACCACTATACATGTTAGTAACTTATGTCGACCACCCTAGTCTAACTTTTTTTTCAGGTTACATTAAAATACTAATTGATTGTACACATGTACTTCATTAACCACAATAGGTAAACCTTGCACATTACCCAATTTCACTCATGGATTGTGGATATATACTGTAAAGATGGGGTTGTCGAATTAAGATCTAACAACATGCCTAGCGGTCGAGTCAGGGGCGATCTACCCTACATGTTCTTTGATCCGCCCCAATGGGGCTGTCTCCCCTAAAGGCGAAAGCCGAGAAAATTGTATCCCTCCGATGTTCACCCATGACCCTATCCTCCTGATTTTCCAGATTTTCCTTAGATTCAAAAACGTTATAGCGTGATTTATTCTCAATTTAGAAACATACCGAATTAAACCGTTTCAAATTAAAACAAATCGTTACCTTCGATTTGTCTACGTTGATATGATCTTAATTCAAACTAGAAATGACACTAGAAATGACACTTGAGAACATGAAGAAAAAACTTTTCTTTCAATGCACACTTTGGCGTTATATTGTACCCTCTGAAGAAGCCTTAGCAAACCTTTGTAACCATATATTACGTTTCTAGCTGCATTGTAATTGATTTTACACGTGGGCCGATCCATAAAGTACATGTTACATCAGAGGGAATGGGGTCTCCATGGCTCCCATACAGTACAAGTGTGACGAAGGGGTGGGTGTCCTAGAAGGCTTGGCATAGTTTATGGATCAACCCTATCGATGTACATGAATCTACTTTAAAGTTTGAAAAATATCGATCAGTGTAGAGGTAATTTTCCTTCAGTGAAGTGTACCAAGCAAAGCTGGTACATGTAACTCGGAGGCCATCAACGCTCTTAAAATCTTCTATAGTTATTTCTTCTGCCTTTTTTTCTATATAAATTGTCATTTGTTTTACAACAGACCATAATGTGTTTTCAAACGGACATTTATTGGAGAAAAGTAATTCCTTCGGGATCTGCTTGTGAGAAACTAGACTTCAACGGACATATGTCTTAAACAAAAGCATAGCCTCTCTAGCTCTATGGGTTTTAATTGCATTTGATTCTTGACTGGTGATATCCAAGTTCCTTTTTTTGCAAAATACCTGATATCATATGTGCATGATAGCTGTTTTATTCTGCATGATTGAAGCTTGTGTACTTCATGGTAATTTCTGGGTAGGCTCCATGAGTTTGACATCGCCATAAGTTCAATTAAGTGTGACTGGATCTACTGATTGGAACGCTAATTAAACAAAGCCCACCCTACATTGATGTGAATATGCAGTGAACTGATAAGTATAATGTCCCTTACTGGTTGGATAATGTGCCCCTGTTATATCTGAATAGATTGTGGCACATGTACATAAAAAATGTATTGTCATATTTTCCTTTACAATTAATTATGGGTCGCCATTAATCCAACTGTGCATGCATCCTGAAGTGCATTCATCTATACTACAAAGCAAGAACAGTAAATGGGGATCCATAATTAGAAAGAAAAGTCTTGACAAAAGTATGAATGGTAAATACTTTTAATAACGCCAATTGGATCCATCAAAAAAATCAACAAGCTAAGAGTGCTAAAATCATGGGTAACAATAAAGTTCTGCTTATTTTGCGAAAGGTGCGAAGCATTTGGAAAAGGCTTCTGTAATTGGGTCGATGCAGGCATGGATGAAAATGCTGTAAATCTTGCCAAAGTTGAGGACAGTGATCTCAATAAGGCGGATGTATGGCACAATGATCCAGATCTGTTCAAAGGCAACACCAGCGAAAGTGCATCCCCATCCCATCATGATGCAGCATGAGCAGAAGAGGGTCATCAGACAGTAGCAGAGGGACTTCCACAGGTTGAAGCACTTGAAGGAACACTTCCAGCAGAAGTCAAGACTCCGGGTGTGGTCAGGCTCACCGATGATCTCTTCCCAGCTCACCTGAAGGACACAAAAGAAAAAGAAATTGCATAAGATTCGACGATCCAACTAGATAGACATACAACAGAGTTATGATGCACTGTAATACTTCTATAGTCACTGTAAAATGTTCTATGTATCACAAGATACTTTGATAATAGTTACAAAGCAGTTGTTTACTTTAGGAACCATTTTGAGACAAAAATGGCGGGGGGGGCATCCCCCTCCCTATACCCAAAGCAGGGATGCTGCCTCCTTTTCCGAATCCTCGATGTGTCACCGACTGAATTGATGTGCACTCATTGAAAATCCTAGAGAAGAGGATTATCATCCTGCCGTGTTACTTCATACTATTCCTGGCCTTGGATGACAGATTGCCAAAATCATAAAAAAATCTATCGCTTCCGACTTGTGACATAAACTTACTGAATGAGCCACAATTTGCATTTTCAATACCTACACTGTCCGCCTGCCACATGGATTATACAGTAGAGTACGTCTTATTCTGGAATACAGCTGTACCTGCTGTACGTATAAAACCAATGGCCCGAAGTGGATCCTACTATATGCACAGCAGGGGTATTTATTGCCCATTTACAATTGCGGCTTAGAGTGTATACATATATGCCATTTTTCAAAAGGAAAATGACTTTTTGGCACATTTTGCTAAATGTCTCTTAATAGTCCTAATCTAATAAGTCGCTATGATGTAGTAACACACATCATGACACGTGATTCATAGGGACATCATCACATAACTTTTAAAGGGGTTAGGACTTTTAAATTATAATTTTCATGTTTTATCGGGTGGGAGATACCTACCTTCAGGCCGTCGTTCAAGCTGTTGGGATCCCTGTTCTCCATATCGGGCTCCATGCCCCAGGCTGACATTGGTGAAGCGGCCATCTTGCTTGTTATAAGATAAAGACCGGAGGAGGTGTTCTGGTTCTTCTAGTGTGCCTCTCTGAGGTCCTTCGCTTCTCCTGTTCTCTTTTATTGACCCAACCTGAGTATCTATGCGCCTTGTGGTGATTAGATTGTGTTGTATACGATAATCCTTTATACAACTCTCATATTCTTGTAAAGGCCACACAAAAAAAAATAGTCGGTCAACTTACCCAATGCGCCACCGCAAAAAAGATACGGGCATATGACCTCTAGTCTACACAAGGAAATGATTCTTTTGAAAAGAAATAAATAGTGTTAGAACCCGTATGATGAAACATCGAATTATCATTTTCGAAAATCACAGATTCTTTTTCGGTAGAAACAATGAATTTGTTCTACCATCTGCACCAGGTGTTATTCCTCATCTAAGAACACGCGGGGGACCAGAGTTGCTAAAACACTTAGTGAGATCAGTTTTGGATAATCCCCTAAAACATACACGCTCTCGCTGGCTGAGCTCGGTATGACACCTGCAGGGGACTCATTCATAAACAGAATGTCAGGATTATCCATATCCACAGGCAATGCGTCAGTATATAACATGATACGACACATATCCCATTATAGCATTTATACATGAGAAAATAGTGTGTGAGTGGTTAGTAGTGGGGATGGTAGAGAGAGGTGGGTCTTAGTAATAGCCACTTTACTGCGCCGTTATCAACAGGTGAGAAGGGTTCTTTTTTGTACTATAGTTCCTCTCATTTCATATATATCGTAGTTAAACTGAATAATTTTGTAACGTGAGTAAATGAAATCTCAATGCACACTTTATGAACTCTGAATTCACATGGGGTCTGTACTATATAGGTGTGGACGTAAGATAACCCTGTCCCATCCCACGTTACAATAAGGCTTGGAGGTAATTGATCTAGCTATTTGGTAAATCTGCAATGCACCAGGCTATGTCCCCACTTTCAGTCAATGGAACACAATTTTGTCTAAAGATTCCGGCAAAACATCCCTCGGATGCGTGTTTGCGGAGCTTAGGCCCAGTTTCTAATGTACACAGAGTTTAAGTAGACTCTTCACTGGTGAAGTATAAACCCGGGAGTATAAACTTAACTTTTGCTTCAGATAGAGAGCAGCCGTCTCATAACGACAAGGAATACGAGGGGGAGGGGGAATTATTGGCGCCTATCCTTAGGGGTTTAGATGAATTTTGCTAATTCTTAAACTTTCCTCGTGGAAGTTGGGAGGGGTGAGGTTTCAAGAGTCACCTAAGATGATCTTCTATGTCCTCTAACTGCCATCTGTCCTTTTCCTACTCAATGTTTACCCCAGCCTCTTTCTTATAGCTGTAGGCGGGCTTCCCTAGCCCACTTAAAAGGGTCTATTTCTCCTCTTTCCTATCCCCTCGGGATGTGTGTGGTGCACATATGCGCGGGCACTCACACATTCCCCTGTGAAATTGTGAAATGTAGTTCTCGCCATGAATATGACCTTAGCTGTCGAAATGGCGTTAAACATCTATTACTCACTCACTATAGCTGTAGGGTAACTTAACCTAAAGACGTCCACATACATTGAGACGTCCACCCAACGAAATCGCCATCGATATGGGGTTTGTTAATGGATCAACATTACCAGTTGGTTGATTCAATGCTTATCAACGATTTTGCAATGTTGTTTCAGATAGCAAAACCAATTTTATAGTTATTTTGTGGGGGGGGGATGCCTCAAGAGTTGCCTCTAGAGTTGTGGATGTCTTTAGGTTAATCCACCCCATACCCTCTCGCCTTATGTTGTACGACAATATTACAATAATGCTTCATTGACGCTGGAAATGATGTTGAATTATCGGTCATCATCTTAATCAGATCTCTTTGAATGACCTATGGATCCTGACGAAAATTACAACTCTCTGTCGTCATTTTTCATAAATCACCCCCTAGATCACTCTATGGGAACCTGATACGGTAATTCGAGTTGCCGTAATAGAATGCACTGGACCATGATAATGTCACCAAATTGAAAGAAGCTTTGGTTGTGTGTGTATCACCCAAACTGCTCTCGGGATTTAAGAGTGCTAAAGATATACATGTATCACATTTAACATGAAGGGGTCAGGGTGTTAGGCCTATACAACTGGTGACATTATCCTTGAATTTTTCGAATTGTGTCAAAGCTGGTCTGATTAAAACACATGAAAATAGGCCCTGCTTGATATTGATGAAAGGTATCGCACTTATAAATAACGAATCCTCTGTATTTCAGCTATTGACACGAGGACTTGCCAAGGGCTGTGTCGTTTAAGGGAAGCAATTTTCAAGAAGTCGGACAGGTGTTAAATTGGTGAATTCTAAGCAAGAAGTCCCTATAATCGATTCTCTACCTAGCCCGATTATTTCAACGAGTCAAGTATAGTTATGTAAACTGCCTGAAACTGCCTATTGAACAGTTTGTTTTTATTGACATAGGGAAATGAAGGTAGCTCTCAGAGCTCCATCAGGTTTTAAAACATTTAAAGCAGTAGCATACAAACAAAATGTCATTGAATGTATGACACATAATTGGTAGATACTGCGAACTATAAAAACAGTATGACAGCCATAAGCTAGTTGAAGCGAAAGAGCTGTTGTGTTTTCAAGAGTTTCGACATCCCAGCCGCCCCCTCCCCCCAAAAAAGGGGGGTGGGATGGCACTATGTGGTGGCAAATAAAATAAATCATTCTCATGACATTTGAGGGTCCGCGAACCCCTTCGTATCTAACTCAACTAACTTTTCCCCGCATGAAACTGCCATTTCCTGATACTACTAACAGTATGCCCCTCATGAAATCACCGTTTCCGTATACTACTCACACTCGAAGAAGTACATTTAGCCCGTTTAGCCGGGGCTGAACTACGCAATACATTAAACTGTTTATCCTGTTTCTCTAAGATCTTTTTTTCTGTAACTTGAGGGGGGCAACAAATACATGTATTTGAAGGGATGTGATGGAGCCACGGAACATGAAGGTCTCCTCTGTCAGACGTACATTTGTGAATTCTTTAAGTTAGTAATAAGAATGCTGATTCCATTATTCTCGGCACTTTATAATTATTCTTAAGGAAAGAGACAAGGCCGGTTTCGAGATAAAGTTGTATTCAGTTTCACAATTTTATAAGAGCAGTTACAATGGTAAAAGCAATGATGATGAATCCCAACTATATAATCTGTTAATATGAGGCAATAGCATGCCATCTCCTTGTCATTACGGGATGGTGGGTAGGTAACCAAATTGTACATCTGGAGGCCATTTCTAAACACACTACGACTGCTGACTTTCAAGTTGTAGCAGCAACCTTTAATTTAGTGACAATACACCCCAATAGTATTGGTCATGTAGCCCCTGCAGCACTACAACTGCCCTACCAAATGCTATGTGCATTGCTACATAAGGCCTGATTGTACAGAGCAGTCGTAGGGGCCTACCTATGATCACTGGCACTAACTTTTAGGTTGTGAAGTCCTACTGGCTGTATGCAGTCTTAGTGCATTAAGAAATGGCCTCCAGGTTCAGTTAGGGCAGTGTGTGTGCGACTGACGACAACCGACTGGGAGCTACATATTATAAGTAGGTAGAGTGGTGCAGTGGCTATTCTCCCTAGTGGGATTGAAGAAATGTTGTGCTGTAGAGTTACATAGTAGTTTATTTGTCAAGCCCTCTCGTGAGACGAAAGCTGGCACAGACAAGGGTTTTTTTACATTGGATACATATGACTGTTGGTCCCTGTCCCGGCTGAATTAAAAGAAATTAAAAAGATTTCGCTCAATGTGCCGAAAACCACAAAGCTATGGTCTTCTTCCATTGCATCATAAAAAGCATGTAACACATGTGCTGATACACACTTGGACTCCAGGGCATATCACAATTAACAAATGTTATCTACAATTGACTGGACACCTAAAGACGCACTTATTCCTTTAAGTAGTAATTCCATTACTGCAATATGCTCCAAGATAGACTGGAGTGACCTTTACTTATTAGAAATTTCAACCGATTTCCAGGGAGAAACTACCAATCGATCACGACATGTCATATCAGTTTCCCAGTGTGTTGTGCAGCTTTAAGCAGGCCCAGCGAAATTCAAAATGGTGGACCTATAATTTAGCATATCCCAATGATGGATTCCTCGGTCGTATACGTTAGGCAGCTTATATACCACTGTGAGCATGGAGAACAATGGATTTCACACCTCTTATATATTGCATACTGCCTCTGTTATAAATTGAGCAGTTATTCTCCTTGGACAGGTCTGAAAGGGATGTTAAGCACAATGGGCCTCAGGCCCTCTGTGTTATATAATACATATATATTATTGCTTACAACCCTGTCTTCGTACAATAACCACTACTTATACCACGCTTGGTTGGAAAGAAAAGAGCACAGCTAATATATCGTGTATAGCTGTTGTAAGTTGATGTGGTCCACTGGGCACACACACCCTCCCCCTCCATTGCCCAGCTTGGGAATGTTTTGAGTGGGTGACAAGTGTGACATAAGTGAGATATATACCTTGTGTAGTCAGTATGTTATGACAGCCTGTCTAAGTTTATTATTCTATCCTATGAGGAGGTCACCGTGTTACTAAAATGTGGTTAAAATATATTGGCTCAGACTTGTTCAGCCCTGAGTGGCCAGTACTATTGCTTAGGGGAAGGTTTATAAAAAAAATATATAAAAAAAATACTATTTACTGAATTCATTAGAAATGATTTAAAAAAACAACAACTGGTAGAGTTATATGAAATATATTAGGATGGAATTAATGATATAAGAAACTAAGAACTTATTTGTACAGGTAACTTGACATTTATTTTGTATAGGTAACTTAAAACTTAATGTGGTAAGTGCATAAGTCTCTTATTACCACTAACAGCAATATAATCAGATCTATGCCTCCTGAGGGGCGTTTGACCTAGGGGTTGATAAAAATTATAGTTATGAGGTTGGCTGCATGGATCATACTCCCAGGAGGGGCACTCAATTTTGACCAAATTTCCTACCATCGATTCCAGGATAAAGATTAAATGCACCAATTTTTATATACTGATTACTTAAAGGGCAACTGTTACCCAGCTGATAAATCTTATCAGTGATTACCCTGGTAGCCAACTCAGGGAATGGGTATGCACATTGTTTATCCCGTATCATTGAGCACTGCGCATGGGAGTTTATTGCTAAGGGGTGCCCAGGAGCCTAATCACCCTAACTTGGCCCTTGTCCTACCTCTGCTGGAAATTTGCGTCCAAGGCTGCCCATTTTAAATCATATCGTCACAAGTCACAAGTAAACACTGGTCCAGGCTCTAAACATGGACCTGGATAATCGAGGCTGGGCACGTCCGAGACTGACTAGCAGCCAGCCCGGATTGGTCTAGGGTTTTGGCCAATCCAAGGTGGCCGCTATATATAGTATGCTTGGGGAGGGGGGGGGGGCAATTGTCGAAAGGAGTGGGGTGGAGAAGTCGAAGTGAAGAGGTGGCACCGATGGATTTAGGGTTTCGAATGGGCATTAGGGGATTCTTATACGTGTTGAATTGCACTGAGTTGGGGTCACACAGGGCTCACTAAGCAGTAAAAAGTAAACTGCTTGGATTGTTTAGAAATTGTGTGTCCAAAATAGGCTCATTTTTGGGGAGTTTATTTTTCCACCATCAAGTGAACACATTCATATGATATCATTTTTGCGTGATGGTGGGCATTGTCCTTTTATAATAATAATCTGTCATAACAACAAAACTTCTTAATTCATGATATTTCAGGCATAATACATATTGTGGCATGTATGGTTCCATGTGGCACGTACGGTTCCTGACATGGAAAAACTGCCATAGATTTCCATTGAGTTGTATAATGGGACTGTAATATTTACATGTAGATAGGTGCATAAGTGGTTAATCTTTATGACAATGCATCTCTAGGAAATCGCATAACTATATACTGGAGGAATCACTTTATGTGGCATGTATGGTTCCTCTAAAACTACACCAAATCACATTGCAATTTCAAATATGGCAATACTGAGGTATAATGTTAATGAATCAAAAATTCTTTACCTAATGACTAACAGTTGACACCTAAGGCTTTCTAATTATATTTTTGCATTTGATAAAAATTTTGATTTATTTCTCCCCACTATCATGTATTAAAGAATGAGACACGTATGGTTCCACTTTACCTACACCACAAGGTTTTTAGCATTAACTCTGGGCAGATAATGGGAATAGTTCTTGAATTGATTATATATAATGCTAAATATTGGGGGCTAGTGGAAATATGAAAAATTTATACATTTTCAATGCATTTTCTCTTTACTTTGCCCCAGACCAGTGGGAGCACTATGAAAAAACATTTGAAATACCCCCTAAATAGCTTACATTTTGTAGTCTGCTGCTTTAAATATTAATGATGCATATGCAAAACCATAGTTTCCAAGCAAGATCCTGACCTTCCCACCTAATGGAAATGAAAAGTATCCAAAACATTCAATCTTTAGTCACATTTACCCCCTTCCCATGGTGAAAAATGGGTTTGTCCCCATCTCAGTGCAATTGACCACGTTTACCTGATTATGAGATTAGAATACATGCTAGTACAATATTTTTATAGCGAGCCATTTGTCAAATAGTGAGATCAGTCCAAGAAGCCCAGTGCAGAGATGACTGTGGATTTCGTGAGGGCCATGAGTGCCCGACCTTCTCTCTATCAATAGAACATGTCTGTACCAATCCCCAAACAGTTCTTTTGAGCATGCTAGTACAATATTTTTATAGCGAGCCATTTGTCAAATAGTGAGATCAGTCCAAGAAGCCCAGTGCAGAGATGACTGTGGATTTCGTGAGGGCCATGAGTGCCCGACCTTCTCTCTATCAATAGAACATGTCTGTACCAATCCCCAAACAGTTCTTTTGAGCCTGTGGCTGTGCCCAGGGCATGACCCCCATCGATAACAACATTTATTACCATCAAAAGCAGTCTCAGATTGCACTGTAGCAGGACAACTTGGACCAGAACGCGTCCCCCTGTTGCATTATAAATAAAGAATTTTGAACTGAACTGAACGCTAGTTGTGTAGTTGTTTTGTTTGTTTTTGCTTTTTAGAGGGAGGGGTCTCCTTTCTGTTCTCTGTTATGGAGAGTGGGGGAGGGGGCTGTCCTACCAGTGGGGCGGAGCAACAAAAAAGTGTGGAGGATGGGCTCTGTAAATTCTGCTATATTTCAATATAACCTATGTTGGAATCTGAAACTCAGACTCTCAAACGATCAGCAATTGTACAATTAGCCAATAGTCACTATGATGGTCATCGTACAAGTCTAGATGATCAGAATGTGTTGGGAATGGCCTCATACTATTCATATCTATTGTAGAAACATTTCACTTTTACAGATTGGTAGTATAGGACTTGGCACAAATCTCAATGGGCTTCATTCAATTCCTATGATTGCGTTAGCTGAGGCTCCACTACGCGATTTGTTGGTACATTCTCACGACAGGCAATCCAGTCAGTGCCTAAGGTATAGGGTGTTTACATTCTTAGAGTGTAAGCATGATATTTCAGGTGTACCAGTATCTTGCAACATCAGGTTGAGATGTCTGTTGATGTTGTCCAAGAACCAATATTGACCTAAAGTCGTCACTATGGCTGTCCTTAAAAGCCATAACGTCCTGTGTAGAAATTACATACATCTTGGCATTGTCTTTTAAGATTTCCACATATCGTTGAATCCTTTTATATTAAATCTCCTACCCTCATTCATCAATCAGTGTTTATTGGTGATGTTCTTAACCCACTATAATGGTTTCTGTGTACATTATGTAGAACTGTGTGAGGACACTCATCTACTTGTACCATATGTAAGGGACACTCGATGACTAAGGACTTATAATCGAGGGCTACCCGCAAGAGAGGTGTAGACCAGGATGATTTACCTTTTTTTTCTACATTTCTACTAAAACATTCAAATCTTTTTACAGGTACATTTGTATCAAACGGTGACTAAATACTCCTTTTCATAGTAGACTGTATAACAATTGCAAAATATATATACCTGCCTGTATACACCCCAGAGCATGACATATCCACTACAGGAATGCATGGTGGGGACCTCTTATGCCACACACAGACTAATAGTAGAGCAAGAGTGGTCAGTACAATGACTTAGGGTAGTCACAGAGGTCTGACATCCCTCTGACGACCCCAAAGTCGTTATATATGACGACCCTCCAATAGTGGCAGTTCTCAGTGCAGCATGATGTAAATAACAACATAGCAGCATAACAACAACTCACCAGGAATCGCAGGGTTTTGCCTTGTAAAATCAAACCTGTTAGATATCAAACTGCAGAGTCTGACCAATGTGAAAATCGGCCATATCTGCCCATGTAAACATCAGATTTAGTAAACAAAACATCGATTTTGTAAACAAAACTGGATGCCGCTCAAGATTGTACACAAAGGCCTAGATTTTTAGTGATAGCACCTTATGTTTTCTTCATTCTATGTGTGTTTGAGTCCTCTTTCATGAGAATAGCTGCGATTCTCTGCAATAATCGCGTAGTGGAGCCTCAGCTGTTGGTGTAGTGGGAGTTTGATGATTGTCGGGGGATTTAGTGATCGTATATCGTTCTCAGGGATAGACCCCTGACACATGCAGTGGTCCATGAAAGAGTAATGGGTCACCTATATAGGAGAGTCATTGGAGTTTATATATTAAGTGATGTATACCAGCGACGGAATCTCTTTTTTTTTAAAGAAAAGTCGGCCCCATCAGTATCTATCGCTGATTTCTTTTTGTCCATCCAATATTCGTATGTTTTGGATGGGTTTCTAATTGTGAGGTCTACCTCTGTAATTTTCGAATATCTCGATCTCGATCTTGTATGATCTCAGGGTGATATCCAAGATTTTCGAGCAGATAATGTACACTGAGAAAAAAGATCTTATTCACTTGAGTGTAGATCCAGACTCAGGCAATGTCGCCAAAATGAGTATTGTTTGAGACTCAGCCTGATCCTTAGATGATACTCAGGCAGATCCTGAGGCTGATTTTGGGGTGATACCGTACTCTGGCTTTGCTTGAGTATCTCTTTTTTTACTCTTTTTTATCTATATTACTGTGATGAAATTAACCATGATAAATTAGTTGTTGTGATATGATATTATTATACATTGATAGCATGTGTTTGCTTATTGTAATACATGAAAGCTAATTGCTATTCAGGATCAATAATACAAATTATAATTATAAGCTTTTTATCAATACAATCCATATTAAATTTTATTTCTCCATTGTTATGTCCTGTAACTTTGATAGTAATTTTGTAATGTCCTGTAATTTTGTTTGAATCGAGTTTCAATGAAATTAGTTGTAATTCTATATTCAATATCTTTATTATATCAATATATGATATGTTAGCTTGATGTAAAGTTATTAATACAGGATGGCCAAATAAAACTAGTTGATTAAGCGGCAACCTTTTTTGTCTCATTGTAATAAAAGTAAATTGCCAGGTAACTCGTGTATAGAATCATAGTGTATGTATACATATGTATATAGTGGAACTTTTATGAAATAATATAACGGAATTTTTTTTGTATGTGATACATATTGTACATGATTTTTTATGAGACAAATAAATTACTATTGAATTGAATTGAATCATCCAAGGGTCAGGCTGAGTCTCAAATCATACTCATTTTGGCGACATTGCCTGTGTCTGGATCTACACTGAAGTGAGTAAGATTCTTTTTCTCAGTGTACCTCTGTCATAGAATAACGATTTTACGGTTTCGCGGTGTATGTTCTGACTTATTGAGCCAAAGATTGGGACTTGAGCACTATGGATTATATTGCGGTGTTCAAGCGTTCTGAGAATAGAGGACAAGGACATGTCCACTGGAATTAAGACAGGTTTGTCACTGACTTCCTCTACCACATATCTAAGGGTTGATCTCTTGGTCGGACGTATGCAATGTGGAGAGGCAAGCCTCCAAGTGTGCGTCTCCAACTGACTCCGGTTCAAGACTGCCCGTCAGAGGCAACACCCTGACAATATACACTAGCGTTCCACTGACACTGGCACACGTTCTTTTACTGATATGTACATCCTTATACTTTTGTTTAAGGCCATATACAAACATATCCTGGGATCTTGGGGAGACAGGAATCCACTTTATGATATGCAAAGTTGGCGATCTATCTACACTGTACTTTAGGAAAACCAGAGCCTTATTTTCCCTTATGAAAAAGGACCCTGCATGGTCAGGAATCTGACCCCTTCATGACTGCATATGGGTATAATGTGTTATAAATGTTATAAACTCCTGTATAAGCTAAATTTTGCTTTTGGCGACGTCATGTTGTGTGCCCCGTCTAGACAACATAGTGTGTTACTAGAATTAATTAGATCTAACATATTTCTGAACAAACAATGATATTGAAGCAGAGGTGAGTTTATTGCAATGAATGGGTGCAGGATTGTAACAACAGACACATAGTGCATTGAATGTACAGTCTTGCGTGCCGGTGAACAGTTTCTGTTTTTACCATGGATTGTTACCTAGATAAAATAGGAACTTGAAAGTCTGTGGAAGATACTTTTAAAATATTAGCCATTGATAGGTGCACTTTTCTATTCTACTAAACATTTATTTTGCAAATGGTGCAAAGCATTTGGCAAATGATTCCATTGCAGGGTCAAGACAGCTCTTGAGAAGGAGAGCATAGATCTTGGCACACATCACAATGTTGAGCTCGTAGGCACGGATCATTGGTGTAATGATCCAGATATGGTTGAATGCAACACCAGCGAAGTAGCATCCCCATCCCATCATGATGCAGCATGAGCAGAAGAGGGTCATCAGACAGTAGCAGAGGGACTTCCACAGGTTGAAGCACTTGAAGGAACACTTCCAGCAGCAGTCAAGGGTTCTGGTGTGTTCGGGCTCACCGATGAGTTCCTCCCAGCTCACCTAAAGGGAGACAGAAACAAATTATTTTGGTTTAATTATCTTTGCAAAAAGCTGTTGGCTATATGCATGTATGTGTGGAATATATGGTGCACATATTTCTGCTTACTAGGGCTGCGGGAACTACTGCTAACGTCCAGAGATAGGTTACGGAAAGCCAGTCAAATTAGATACAATATACACTGCAAAAATGGTGTTTAGAATTTAAACATGTTATGTCTAAACATGTTTAAAACCTAAACATATAGGTCAGTTAGCTGTCTCATCAACTACACATTTAGGAAATGAACACTTTTATTCTAACTACATAAACATTTTTGCTAAACATGTTTAGATGTTTAGAGTTTAAACAGTTGAATAATAGATGTTTAGATTTAAACATCATTATGTTTAGATGCTTGGATGTTGAATCCACACCAGGTAGCAGCACTACCTTTGAATGGACTATCTTTACACAATTATAATCAATTTTTGTGACAAATGTACCCAAACCCCATGTTTATTATTGTTCCTATTCATTGAATGTCATGAGAACAGAAAGGGCAATAGAAAGTTGACTGGATTCACCTTACACCACCATCATTAGCATGAAATAATCAATAAGTTCAATGACTGACACCTATTTCATGTTATTCTGGAATAGACAAAGCAATTTCCTTCCTGCCAAGCTGTTGTACCTTCTCAAGTCTCTCATTCTGATGCAGTGTGTACATACATGCACGCGTAAATAGGTGTGGCTGACGTCTTTGGAGACTTTGACATGTAAATACCCCCCCAGATTTTATTTTAATGAATACATGTTTGCACACCCTTACTCTCCGTCAAAGCATTTAGACATCTAAACACAAAAATTCCTAAACATCTAAACACAAAAAATCATAGATATCTGAACACAAAGTTTAAACCTAAACACCTAGATTTTTAAACACTTGAGCTAAGCACATTGTTTGGCTAAACATGTGTAGTAAATTAATGTGATTACAAAAACGTTGCAAGAATATGTTTAGAATTGTGTTTAGGAACTAAACACCATTTTTGCAGTGTATTTGCATCTCCAAGCTCATTAGGTGGTATATTTGTTGGAAGTATATTTGTTGGAAGTTGATTTGTGAATGTGACAGTATCAGGATAATGGATGGCGACCCTCCATGTCAAACATCGAATCCCTGCACCTTATTCCACACTATATCTTTTTCCATTTCAAATCGCATTACAACGTAGGGTATAAGAGATAATATCGCACTACAGAGCCCTTTCCCATATCCTTACAGAGACTACAATGTGGAATACCATTTTTTTGTATTCCGGTTGCGACGATACACATTGTATTCTAAACCCTTCCCACAGATTGTCGGAATGAAGGACACCAGTATGTATGTGAGTTGGGTGGGGTACCTCTATATCGTATTTCAAAATATAAATTATATTTGTCTGAATTCGACTTTACATGAACGTATTTTCAATTCATTATACACAAACCTTGAGATCTAAAGCAGAACGTAATAGGTTTGATTTTCAAATTAACGAGTTTTCTTACAATTATGGGATCTAAAGTGATCAGGCATGCAGCCCCTGATAAACATTCGATGTTTACCTTACTTTGATAACAAAAATAAAAACCACTGAAATTGCACTTCATAAAGGTTGTTTGTGCCACGTTTCATTAGAAAAGCCTTATTCCTCTGCAATAATGGCCTAGGGGTACGTAGCTCTATCCGAGGTGCCATGTGCCGAAGGGTCTGCCAATTATAATCATGGATAATGTATCAGAGGTAGATTTTGAACGCTGATTTAGATGCCATTATGGCCGCCGAGAAATATGAAAACTGATGTAAAAAAGAGGTAGATAAGACAGGGCTAAAGCTCCACGACAGAACTAAAACAATGTCCTAGGTGTTGTCAATAAAGCTTCTGCGGAGTTCTATATATAGTAAATTACCTGAGCCAAGGGGGGGGGGGGACTTATATGTGTGGACAACAAACCAGCTAGTCAGAGCCCCCTCTCATATACACTGTACATGATCCCTGACTCAGTCAATACGTAAACTCACGGGACACAGACTTTTGCCGAAAAAAATTACTGCCGGGCCCGCGGATATTGCCAGACTGCAAGACCAAATGTCTTGCTGTACTCTTGGGACTTTGGGCTACATTTTGTTTTTTACGGCTCGCAAATCGGACCATTATTAGGGTTTTCACAGGCTAAAATAAAAGGCATTACAGTTTGTTAATATTTTAAGTGTTAAATGATTAAAATAATTAGTTAATTTTAGTTTTCTTTTCTAACAATGATAATCTTGAGGTTTTCAGACTCCGCTTTTAAACGTTTTTATGAACCAAATAAAAACGTTCAAATGTTAGTTACGTTTCTTTCCGTTCAAAAACATTTTTTAACTTAAGAATAAAAACGTTTTTATAGAACGTCAAACAAGAAATGCCGTTGTGACCGCGTAAAAAAACGCCTCCCACTGTTATTTTTCGTTATTTTGTATTGTGAGACCTCATCACATGGGGGAAATGCAATCATCATAGCGCACTCCCGTACCGCTTCGCGGTACCGCCTCTACGCGGCGTGGGAGGCGCTAAAAAAAGAGTTTTTTTGTGTACATGTTTTGACTTTTTCACGTTTAAAAGCTTAGGAACACAATAAAAACGTTTTTCAACGTTAAAAAACTTTTTAATCCAAGTGGGTATGTTCCCATGGTTATGTTTCTTATGTCCCATATGGTGTAGATCTATGTGGAAACTCAGCCTGAAGAATAGTTGGCCCTCGGTTTCCCATTTTCTCTCAATTTTCCTGAACATCTATTGTCCCCTGAACTCTCTAGCGCAGATCTTTGAGTCACACTGAGTGAAGAATGAAATGATAAAAAAAATTCCGACTCGGAAACCCATGGTAAGTCACTGTGAGCGAACGGCAGAGACGTGAGTGCATTGTTCTTTTCTTTTAACTTTAAACCAGCCCTCGCCCAATGGGTATGCATATCGAAGCATGTGCATGTATATTGGTTACCTTAAGATGGTCGTTCAAGTTGTTAGGATCCCTGTTCTCCATATCGGGCTCCATGCCCCAGGCTGACATCGGTGAAGCGGCCATGGTTTATTATTAGTGAATTTCCTTCCTCCTGCTGCTGGGGTATGTATCCTCCTGAGGACCTGCTCCTACTGCTTAGTGCCCAACTCAATCACACACCTTTATATACTTACCATGGATTGGATTTGACGTCAGGGGCAACAGGTACAAAGTGGCTGTGCGAGTTCTTGAGAGGATTATTGCCATGTTCAAAACATTAAGGGTAAATATATTTAACATCGATGTGAATCAATGCGTATTGTTGGCCTCCCATGCAAGCCCACCAACAAAATTCGGTATAACAGAATTAGGAGTACACAAAATGGGTTGTAAGTTCGGTGTAATACTGATTACAACAATAAAAACAGCTCTGGAAGGAATTTCTCGATACTATATATGAACTAACTTAATTGAGATGTCTTCTGGCACCCTGACACGTTCAAGGGAATGGCAAATATATTGGAAAAAGTCGCTCACATGGGAGAAATATTAACGAATGAGCAACGTAAGATAATCACTTTTGTGGCAGTAACACTAATTTATATGTATTTCGTTCACCAACTGATAGCATTTCCTCAATCAACTCAAGAGTCCGTCATATAGAGGACAGATTCTTTGGGATGCCCTAAGTAGTACAACTCAGAATGTTGACACTTATCCTGAATTTGTTAAATTGATAATGAAATGAACTGACCCTATGCCTTGTCAATGACTGATCTACTTTTGTGATTTTTCATCATATCTATTCCATTCTTTTCTATGTATGAGCACAATACCCTGGTTTGTATTAGTTGACATACCTTAAAGGGCATGTTGTGGGTTAAAACTCACTTTACACAAAAATAATTATCTGTTTCTCTTCAAGACAATGCAAATGGTGTAATGGAATTCTGTTGCACCCTAATTAAGATATGATCAATCAAGTGGTCAAGATGACCACGCCCCCCTCAAACAGGCTGTTCTTGACTCCAGTGTGTGTGACGTCAGATCAGGGTCTCCCCTCAATTTGGGAAGGTCTACAGTATAGGAAGGGGGCCCACAATAAGCTAAGGATTCCTACAAAATGTTGTATTTGCATGGAATTGACATGAGTATATCATCTCAATGCACCAAACATAACTGTCACATAGAAAGATATATCAAATGTTGTTTACATTTTCAGATAGAAATGTCCATGAGAATATGTGAGTCAGTGTGGTATATCCATATTGGGGGAGAGAAGGGTGTAAGAGCTGATAAGGTAGGGGTTGGCACCCTGTTGTGGTGGTGTGGGGACAGAGGAGAGACAATAAACATCACAGAAACCACCCTATGTCTCACGACCACAGCTACTACAGGGTGTGTGGTACCAATTAACACCATGCTGGGCACCAGGCCCAATGGCAGTTTAAGGAGTATTTAATTATGTTGATATCCCTACTTCCCACTCCTTGTGTTATCTTACAGCCTGGGTGACCCCTTCAGATGTGGCAGTGGGTGTATAGAATTATTTGATAGAAGCTACTTGCGTTCAGTTATAACAAGTGCAATATAGGGATTTAATGGGGAAGAAATTTCATTTTTTATACCACAGAGCGAAGAATACCAACATCTATGTAAATGCCATGAATCTATGTGCATTTTTGTCAAATTGATGGGTTTTACAGTGGCCAATAGGTGGGTGTACTAGCATAGACCAGCTGGAGGAGAGACCTGATGTGACGTCAGATACCACAGGCCCCAAATCTGCCTGTTCAGAATCCAGACCACAAATGTGTGTATATTTGGGGTGATTATATGTATAAAGGTTTTGGGTTTGGATTGAAAAAATATCCGTACTAGTTAAAACAAGTGTGGGGAATACGATTCTGACATTATCTGATTAAAATTTTAACCCACAACATGCCCTTTAAAAAGGTCCCAGCGATATGAGAGTTTTGTGTTAATAAAGTTCAATTTATAGGGGTGTCCTTTGCGTTCGTGTGACCAATTACATGTAATCGATTAACAGCTTTGATATCAGGCATATAAATAAAAGAAATTATAGAATCGTACTATTTTCATGGAATGACACAGCTGTATAAGCAACAGAAACTTTATTATATATCAATTGTTATGATCATTTTTCTATCATCATGGGAATTCAAACTTCCGGTAATATCAAAAGAGTGCACATGAAGTTGATCTGTAACATTTAACGAATGTGAGCCATGAAGTCGTTCAATGAACATCAAGTCAATTTTCTACCAACGGATCTATGGTATTTACATAGTGTTGCCTTGTATGTTGTAGAATCTTTTGTGTTGAAAGACAACAGAGAAATGATGAACATTACTTTTGAAATGGAGCAAAGCACTTGGCAAATGATTCTGCCATTGGGTCGCATACACTGTGAATAATCAAGCCATAAATCTTGGCACACATGATAATGTTGAGCTCATATGCGCGAACCATTGGTGTCAGGATCCAGATATGATTGAATGCAACACCAGCAAAGTAGCATCCCCATCCCATCATGATGCAGCATGAGCAGAAGAGGGTCATCAGACAGTAGCAGAGGGACTTCCACAAGTTGAAGCACTTGAAAGAACACTTCCAGCAGCAGTCAAGGGTCCTGGTATGCTCAGGCTCACCAATGAGCTCCTCCCAGCTCACCTTATGAAAGAATTATAGCATTGAATAGATAGTTCCAAACCTGGTATTCTTACTTCAGGTAGAACATTTAATTTAATGCAGCTCAAGCAATTACTACAAAAGAAAAGGGGGGGTAATAATGTTAGAAATAGCTTTTGGTTACATTGGTTTCTTCAAAAGGTTCATATATTATTGGGGGAGAACATTATAAAGGTATATGTCCTACTAGGTACCGTGAATAGATAGGAATTGTGGCTTAACTATACATATACAGCAGTTAATAATTAATAATTGATAACAAAGCCTACCTTCAGGTGTTCATTGAGATTATTTGGATCCCTGTTTTCCATATCAGGCTCCATGCCCCAGGCTGACATTGGTGAAGTGGCCATCTTGCTCCAAATTGACAGTAAAACGTCAAGGATTATTTCCAAGTATATGATGTCCCTTTGGATTCAAAGAAAGTGTCCTTAACCCACAGCCATCGGGAACTGAAATGGTGACTTTCGACTGTTGCAGAGGGGGTATATTGCTCCAACATGGATGGCGTTGTGGCTTTTTTCTAAGCTTGGACTTAATTATAGGGTTTACTTCAAAGTCCATCATTAAAAGGGATACACACGGGACAGCTACGTCTTTAATCTGGCAATTTTCTCTTAAACCCGAAGCCGTGTTCATGTTGGATCAACCTGAATGCCCTCGGATATGTCCAGTTCGGGGAGATACAAGTAAACTATAATTTAACATTTAGAACATAATAAGTTAGGAAGTAAGAGTAATGCTAACAGTATATCAGGACAGAGGAGAATAGTGGTTCAATCAGTGTTCTGACGTTGGTGCTGCTAATATAATCGATAAGAACTGTAAGATAAGAGCCCATTCACCCCCCCCCCAACTGCTGACCGCTGGTAATCTGTCCACGGTGAGTTCAATCATTATGCTATCCTTTCTTTGTCATTTACATTTGAAATAAAATCCCTGTTTTTTTTTTCAATTTTTCAAATGAATTTCCTTTGTGATTTTTAAATACATATCTTTTGAAAGGTCCCATTTAATACCCAGAGGTTCAGATTCCCGAGGGGGGGGGGGGTACTCACTCCCTGGGTGTAGGTCACAACTGCTGTACTATAGCCCCTCTTTTCAGTGCCTATGGAATTTGACCACCCTATGTCTGTGGCTAAGTGGCGGCCACTGCCCCTGTTATTCCAGAGGCCCACTGATGAGGCACAGTCTTTTCATTCACAATATCCAGAAACACGTAATCGTAAAGTAAAACTAACCAATTAGTACCTCTAACATGACAAATATCCCGTTTAGCCCATATAAAATTGTATAAACACAAGGAAACTTTCATACAGGAAGCACAAAGCCCCAGATTGTTAATGATACAGAGGGGTGACAGCCCCTCCTTTTTGGTGTGATGTCACTCTGACCGCCACTGCTCCCAAGGATGGTGCGGGAGCAGTTGTTATCCAAACCATTCCTCAGTACCCCCCCCCTCCTCGGGATGGTCCAGTAATGCTTAACCACAGACTGGCTCGTTAGTGTCCGGGTTAGTGTTCACAATAGGAAACATTCTTTGAATGGTATAATAAGGAAAGCCATACATTGGAGTGTGTGTCTTTATCAGATGGGCATAATATGCACCAATAACGTTGTGCAAAGAAAAACATAATAATTCCCTAATCCGAGGGGTGCAGTGAGTTGAAGGACCAACAAGAAGCCGAGCCATAAGGCCGCCGGGGTGGGCACATCACGAAGTGCTGGAGCAAACCTATGAATATTTGTAGCATGGCGTTTTCAAGGGTGTTGGTGGTCTCCGCAAAATCATAGTATTTAAGGGGGTTTGGGGAGGCATAGACCCCTCCCCCTGCAAAAAAAAAATCAGATTGAACCTCAAAATTTTCTATCTTAAATGGGTGTATCATGGGGGCTTTGGGACTGAATTGCTCCTAGAAAATTTTCAGATTTTACATTAAATGAATTGACTTTTAGAGGATTAGGCGGTAAATCTCTATGGGAAAATTTTAAAAGTCTTCCCATCAAAATGAGTGTGTTATAAGAGGTTTTGGGGGAAATTGGTCCAAGAAAATTTTCAGATTCCAAAGCCTAATGTATGCGCTTTACTTTACTTATGGGGTAAAAATCCCCAAATTTTTTAGATTGATTTTTAAAATGGATGTATCACAGGGGATTTGTGGGCAAATTACTCTCAGAAAATTTTCAGATTCTCCTTTCTAAATTGGTGTATTGTAGCGAATCAGGGAGAGGACATAGCACGAAAACCATTTCAGATTCTACCTCTAAATAGATTGTATTTTAGACGATTTAGGGGAATAACTCTTAAGACTCAGAGATGTCAGTTGAAAAATTAAAGACCCTTTCTGAAAGTATATAACTGCACTGAAGTCTAGAGATGAAGGGCCTCTGAATGTCTGAAAATGGATGAACGTCTGACGGTCTGAAGAAAATTGACAGATTTTTACTCTAAATATTGGTCTCTTTCAGATTTAGAATGCTCTGATTATCCCCCATATCACTGTCGCATTTTCAAAGCTTCCTGTAGCACATTTTTTGCGACATTGCGACAGTTGCCCACCCCTGATTTAGGGGAGTGTGTTAGACTTTCTTGCCGTCTAAAACCGGGGCCCACTTTAGTTCCTCCTGTGGTAGAGGAGCACCAGTCTGCCGGGAGGATCATGAAGGCCGCCCGGCTTAATTCTCTCGGTCTCTGGTGCCAGTTTGTTACTGTGAGGCACTTGCCGCCCATGGCCTATCATCATTCTCACTCGCATTCCTGATAAGCAGGTGCGGACCCAGAAGGGGTGATATTCGGAGCACAGTTATAGAAATTAGGTAGGGTGGGATGAGGGACACGCCCTGGTCTCCTGCCAGATTTTTTGTAGTAAAAGAGCTATACAACGTCTTTCGTATAAGCTGGATGGCCGCGGGTGCCGTCGGATTCGCAGTACGGGATCCATCGCTCGTTCCACCGTGCTCCACGGGCGGCTCCAAGAACGCCGCTCTACGCTTCCCAGGTCGATTCGGGGTACATCCACTGCCGACGGATGGATCATCCGTCGGCTTCATCCGTCGATTTTATCATTGTTTTCTATGGAGCTAAACACGGAGGAAGCCCGGGGGAGGAAGGGAGACGGATGGTCCATCCGTCGCAGTGGACGCATATTGTGGCCGCGAATCGTTGTCACTGGAATCCCAATAGGGGGTCGATTTCAAAATACACAACGATGTGGTCCTCTTTTTTCTCAAACGATCAGAAATTGGTTGATAATCATAATGCTGCCTTTTGGACCACAATAAATGATTGAATTACCAGGAAATTGGCATCAGACTGTTCAGAACTATAGTAGAAATATCCAAGCTGTAGAAATCTTTGCTAGTGCTTGGTGCAATTCTGCATTATACTTCCATGTAAATAATGCGATTTACCCAGAGTCTATATGATCATTGTATGATTTTAGTGATAGTACAGTGAATATAGTGATCAAACAACGTCCTGAAACAGACCCAGGGTACGTCAATCTACTACAAGACGTCCATACACCTTGAGACGTCAATACCCACAAAATAGCCATAACATTGGCTTTGTTACTGGATAAGCATTATCACCTGTTTGGTTCAATGCTCAATGATTTGGGAATGTTAATTCAAGAGTAATTATGGCAAATTTGTAGACATCTCAAGGTTTATCTGGACGTCTTTAGGTTAACCTACCTAAGAATACTGTCGGCATGCAATAATTGTGGCCCCGAAATATTCGATCACATCACAGATATCCATAGAAAGTTACAGCCTATAGGCTTAGATGGTCAGCACTGAGGACTATATTTCATAATTCTTATAGGCGAGGAAAAATCGTATTAAATTACTACTTAAGTGTTCAAAATTAAGCCCCAGGTGTGCCTTATGGGATGTTCCTCAAAGCAGGGTTCATCTTTTACGCGGGGTGCGCCTATTAAACACACGGAGTATTGTAATAATATTGAGGTAGTATACCGATACCAGCGTATAAGGCGCGTATGGTATAGGGTATAGCTTTTACCTTCCGACATAACATAAACTTCTTCTACAAAGATCCACAAAAGTCCTAAGCTTAGGTTTCATGGCTGTGTGTTTATCATTCCAAATATCAAAATGTTAAAAAAGGACCCTATTTATGAATTTCTTCGTTTTGTCAACACCTATACCATTACGTGCTCCGGTATAGATGTATTGGTGACAATTTAAGTATTGGTGACAATTTAAGCATGTAGTTAAGAGGGTATACCATTCTTGGCGTAGTTCAATTTTCGACCCCTCGACGGCTCAGTAAAAAGCAATAACTAGAAGCAATAATGATTAATATGCCAGGTGGGAAGGAAATAAGTTATCATTCATCATCAAGAAGCGACAAAGAAGTGAAATGTTAAATATAATGTAGATTTATTGATCATTAAAAATGCTTTACATGTCATTACATGTCATCACAGAACGACCTACACACACAATATTCAATATTGGTGAAATGTTCAGTATAAAATGATATAAATAATATGCAGAAAATCTTCCTAAGACTGCATCAAAATGAAAGCATTGTATGGGCAAGATGAGATGAGTAATCTTACAATATAAATATGTAAGGATACATGTATTTTTCATTAATATTAATATTAAGTAAAAAGTTTTTAAACTTTTTAACAATGATATCAAATGTCGAAAACAAACTGCTGCCAATGGTGGCAGCAGTTTGCACGTGTTCAACGAGCCACAATAACATAACACATATACATAAATTCCCCTTAATTCTTCCCTATTAAGATAACATCATAACAATTGTTAACATGCCTTATATCACAGAAACCGTCAAAGGAAGATAGGTCGCTCCTTCCGGAACCGAAATATCAGATTCCCCATATTCAGCTGTCAAAAGAGTCTTTGGATGAGGAAACGATGGGCCTCTTATTCTGTCCTGACACAGGCACATGTCAAAAAAGGAGACACATTCCACGCTGCGCATTAATGAAATGAGCTGATGCAAGGCCAGAATTAAGGTAAGAGTCTGTAGTAAACATCCTATTTGGCAAATGGTGCAAAGCATTTGGCAAATGATTCCATTGCAGGGTCGAGACAGCTCTTGATGAGGAGAGCATAAATCTTGGCACACATCACAATGTTGAGCTCGTAGGCACGGATCATTGGTGTAATGATCCAGATATGGTTGAATGCAACACCAGCGAAGTAGCATCCCCATCCCATCATGATGCAGCATGAGCAGAAGAGGGTCATCAGACAGTAGCAGAGGGACTTCCACAGGTTGAAGCACTTGAAGGAACACTTCCAGCAGCAGTCAAGGGTCCTGGTGTGTTCGGGCTCACCAATGAGCTCCTCCCAGCTCACCTGAATCAATTCAAAAGATATACATATTACGGATACGATCGACTGTGTGATACTGCATGCAACTAAATGAATGTTGTATCAAATGAATGGATTATGAAACGTCTTATTAACATAAATTAGAAGAGTCTAACTTAGCACACAATTCTGAAATGGCGTCGTTAAAATGGACCAATGGCTCTAAAGCTGATAATACTCTTTCTTCTTTTTTTTTCCAAAAGTGAACATGGATATGCATATCCTAATGGGTATGATTGTTCTATCTTTTAGTGTTCAGACTGGGTGTTTAACTGACTGTTCCCCCCTGAACAGTATGTAAGTACCCCTATACATGAATTTCGACCCTATGTAAAAGCAAAATGTGTCTTCGCCACACCACCCCCAGCCCCAGAAGGGGTGGTCTGGAGAGGCACAGCCATGGAAATATGGTCTTGGGGGACGCAGTCAGGCTTCGGTACCAAATCTCCAATAGTTAAGAGCCCCCCACCCGGCCACCTCTTGGAACGCTGCTGGCCTTTTGGTATTTTTGAGGTTTGTATCAGAAGAGCAGGATGTTGGGAAAATATAAAGTATAATAAAAATATAAAGCCCATGCAGCTGATTACTGATTAGAATCAAGTCAGAAAATTAAGGGAAAAGAAAACATAATGGGAGTTTAGACGGCTCTTACCTTGAGGTGATCGTTCAAGTTGTTGGGATCCCTGTTCTCCATATCGGGCTCCATGCCCCAGGCTGACATTGGTGAAGCGGCCATCTTGCTGTGTGTGTGGAGGTTTGGTGCAATAGAGTCCAAGAGAACGTCTGCTGTTTGACTGTCGATGAGTGACTGTGACCATTGCCCTTCGTCGTCTGGCTTTTATGTGGCCCCCATCCGCTATGTGGTAGCTAAGGGTAGCTCAGTTTATAACACCTTAATCCCGTTTCTGCCTGACGACGCTGAGGCAGTGGATCTAAAATATGCTTGGGGTGGGGTGGGTGGGTGGGTGTGAGAGCGGGGTAGGGGTTTAGAGAGGGGTTCTTGTGAAAGCTGTTATGTGCCGCATGCTAGACGGGACACGCTTATGAATCTCTTATGGCAAAAACAGGTCTACCTGGATTTTCTTTTTGGATATGTCGTTGTTCAAAATATCACTATCGTAGGTTAACCACATAACTGGAATATTTTCCTGCTGTAAGTTCCACACATTGGAAAGCATTTATCAAAATTATGATTAGGTCTACATTTATGAACAATGAAGACAACAAAATGATTCTATTTTCCCCATATTTGCTTTATATAGTTTCTGTAATTTGCTCGTCCACGGTACATGATGATTGATTTTTCATGTACACAGTTCGTCATACAGTAGGTGTTGGGAGGTACCACAAGCCTCGTTCATCCTTACCGTACTCGTCCACGGTACCTTTTTAATGATACGGGGAATTTTAGAAAAGCAGAAATAGCTTTAATTTTGTACAGTGGTGAATGCCAGAGTTTTTGGTACAAGCGAATAGTATAGTTGGCCCATGTATGTTTGATTAGGTCTCTCTACCACTGATAAATTTACTGGCTGGACATCTTAAAGGCACAGACACAAATACAAAGAATATGTACTTTCATATTATAAATTACGCGTAAGTGCTAAATACATAAGCAAAGGTTCACGAGTTGGAGGAATGTCGGGGGGTTATCGCACGCGCCGATCAGGTGCCGTATCGCACTACGCCCACAGGGCGGAGTGCGATGCGGCACCTGATCGGCAAGTGCGATAACCCCCCGACATTCCTCCAACGAGTGTGCCTTTGCATTTATTTCATGTTATTTTCATCTAAATCAGATAAATAGAATCAAATTTACCAGAATTACTCGCCATAGGTATTGTTTACATCGCCATTTTGGAGCTATGATGTCATCAAATGGTCACATGACCTCGGCGTGTGATATTTTCATGGGTTATCGCACGGGGGGTTGCGATACGGTCCTCGAGTGCTAGAGCTATGGGCTGTCAGTATTTTGGGCATATCAACATGAAATAAAACACAGTTGTCACCTTTACCAGGTTGTGTACATGTATATCGGAGTTTGTAAACACCCCCCCCCCCCATTCTCAGAGCCCACTAGACTCACTCCCCTGACAAGGCACAAAGCTCTTGGATGGTCATATTTTCAGCAATTCATACCCAAAAAAAGAGTGTTAGGTGAAGTAGTTCTAGATAGGAACTTGGGATTGGAGAGCTCGCCATTTTTACGAGGAAAAAGGTTTTATATACATAAATAGTTTTCGGAAGATGCTAACTTGGGCCTATATGTAAACAAATACTCCAAATATGAATACATGTGTAGTACCATTACTTTAATTGTAGGGTTGCACCCCGGGCTAGACTGGTATACTTTCCCGGAAAATTTCAGCTAATTAAGTTTGAGTTCGAACAAATTTTTATTGGTCATCAATCATATCCCAGCAAATTGTCGTGACTCCTTGTCAACCTGTGTGAAGTGGCTTACACATGTCGCTAGATGGAACACGACGTCGCTATAGCACAAGATCACCAGGAATAGCAATGGTGGTGATCACATGGCCTCACCTCAGATGACGAGGATGGTGATCACTCAGACTCACCAGGGATGGCGACGTGGGTGATCACTCACCTCGCTAGATGAAACACGCACCTCGTCATAGCACATGTTCACCAGGGATGGCGAGGATCGTGATCACTCATCCTCACCAGGGATGGCGACATGAGTGATCACTCATCCTCACCAGGGATGGCGACATGAGTGATCACTCACTTCGCTAGATGAGACGCACACCACGTCATAATACACATTCACCACGGATAGCAAGGATTGTGATCAGTCACTTCGCTAGATAAAACGCGTACCTTGTGATAGCACAGGTTCACAACAGAGGGTGAGGATCTTGATCACCCACACTCACCAGGGATGGCGACACGAGTGATCACTCACCTCGCTAGATGAAACGCGCACCACGTCATAGCGCAGGTTCACCATGGATGGCGAGAGTGGTGATCACTCAGACTCACCAGTGATGGCAACGCTGGTGATCACTCACCTTGTTAGATGAAAAGCTCATGATCATCGACATTGGTAATCATGCAGCCTCACATCTGCCAGATCAAAGTATGTTTTGCCAGAGAAGGTATTGCCATATGTATCTTCCCTCTAACCACAGACAAGGTGTTCATGTTGATATTCCCCTATGTATTTTTCCTGTAACCAGAGAAAAGGTGTTTATGGATAGTTGCTTTCATTTTAGAGATAACTCTATCTAAATTCAATTAATATTCTCTCTATATAATCTTGTTTGATTCAACTCTGAAGTATTACATGGAAAGCAGTGTGAAACAAAGCACATTTGATACGTATGGGACTTATACTTCATGCCCACACTACATAGATAGGCTACATGTTGAACAGTGGTGCTGTCTCAACAACTTTGGCAATGGTGGTGATAAGTTGCCACTCTGAGTGAGAGTGAGTGACAGATGATGCAATCCTCAGAGAGCATTGACTTGGAGTGACACAAATTCACGTATTGAGTGAGACCAATGTTGGCAATGGTGGTGATAAGTCGCCATTTTGAGAGAAGATTAACAAGGAGTGATACACACTCACGCAGTGAGTGAGAGCCATGTGGCAATGCAGGTGAAAAGTTGCCATTCTGACTGAGAGTTGACAGGCAGTGGCACATACTCACGCAGTGAGTTAGATCCATTTTGGCGATGGTGGTGATAAGTTACCATGCTTTGTGAGGGATGACAAGGGGTGGCACATACTCACGCAGTGAGTGAGATCATGTTGGCAACTGTTGTGATAAATCGCCATGCCATGTGAGACTGACACACAGTGGCGAAAGATGACGCAGTGAGTTATCACTCAGAAAGGAGTCACCATTGATGACCAATCATGGCGACAGATAACGACAATTTGCTGGGATATGTTACAATAAGTTCTTCAGCATGACCAATATAGAGTTAAGAAAATAGTCATAACTGGAATCATCAAATGAAAATACAAAATCAAATACAATCAAAATAAGCAGTACAACATGTGTCATGGGCAATTGATTATCGTAGGCGATGCTTATGACCAAAATGTGACATTTTCCGTCCTATTTTATTGTGTAGGGTTGGGTACTTGGTCACCTAATTTGGTCCACCATTATTCTCTACATATCATGAACAAATATCTCACAGGTTTTATATTTCAGGTGTTGCTGATGTTTACAAAAAGGCACCGTTACATGCCAATTACTACAGTGACAATTTTCTTGGTCGTGGTTAACAAAAGCAGGAACTCCTCAGGTTGTAGGTTACGTAACCGCAGCTTTAACATTGGCCTAATCAGGCTCTGTATGGCCTATGCACCTCAGCCATTCCTATCCTGTGTCCAGGTAGTAAACATAAAGCCTACAAAGGAATTACAAGCTGGAATAATGGGTACAAACCCAGTTGAGCACGGCGCATATGCCATAAGCCCTCAGACTTTAGAGCAAAAAATATCCCGTTAATTGTTCCTATTAAAATGCTAATCAGTTGCATGCAGGGATGGAAAGAGGCCGAAGCTAAAGCATCTTAAGGCATTGTGCGTTCATCACTATAGTTGTAATAACTATCTGAAGTTACAGTTTCCTCATTAAGAGCCCTTTAGTCAGGCTAACGCCTAAATCCTATTGGTCACTGTTTTTCAAAACAGTACAGCACTGTATTTTGGCAACGGCCATGGTTGTGTGATTGTCACCTATATTTCTTAGGTCAAGCGTGTACCTACATATTGGCGAACACAATTATGGGAACGCATTTGACAGAGTTTATATCGAGTCTGCAGGTGCCCGATCCTTGTTTTATGGCGGTTTGGGTTATGTATCGGCATTTGGTAGTCACCATTTCATGGTTTATCACGACCACACTTCCGTCGGACATAGTGCTATGTATGTATACATAAAAACGTGTTTTTTTGTTGTTTTTTTTTTGGGGGGGTATGCATACTGGAGAAACACCGTCCCGTTTATCTATCTTTCTATATTGGTTACAAGAAAAAGTTTACTAAGCTTGAAAACATCCCGTCACCTGTTTCAATTCTCAATTACTTCTACTTCTACATAATATTATTGCTACAATTGCAAACTCTCAAATCTTTCCAAATATCCACAGTTTGTGTGGGGTCATACAACTTTGAGGGATTTATAAATTCTCATTAACGTTAATCAATATTATTGAGTCCTTAGCCATGTTACTAAGGGATGCTTACCGAGGCTTCTTATCAAGTAAGGATATTCTTGGTACTTGACCGACTATGGTTCTGTATAGTGTCGGATCCAGGAATTTTATAAACGGGGCGGGGGGCATTTGAATATATTTTGGCCAATGACATAAGTGATAGTTTTAAGGTGTTTGGCATACACATTCCCAGTCACAAGGGGAGTCTTTCATAGAATTCCAAAGGGATACTGATTATTAAATACATACACCACAACTGGTTCATTGGAAATTTTTTCCATCTCATTAAGTCGATTCTGGGCTCTCGAATCAATTACTTGCAAGTCCTCGCTGTTCCGACATATTTTAATTTTCTTTTGTTGTGGTTGTGTTGAAAACATCTAAATCTGCCACTGCTATTTTAAGTACGTCTACATCCGCTACTTCTATGACCGCAATACCCAGTGTATAAGCCTCACCTAATGTCCAAGGATGGGTCCTTGATAATTATATTATGGAATCAGCCAAAGTTTGGATGCACCTTATACCTTTAGATAGAAAATAACCAAAATAGAACCACAGGTGCACCTCATCAGGGTATGCCTTATATATTCAATTTAGATGTGAGTTCTTTTTTTTTTAATCCGCTGTGTTTATTTCAAAGAGCTTTCATACCACAAAGAGTGCAGTATGTTTCCAATGATTTCCTTGAACACAGCTTTATCATATTATTTTCTTTTCATCATAAATGACATCAGAGGTATGCGTTGTTGGGATTATCCTATCTAAGGTGCAGAAAAGTGCAATATTGATACCTATAATTCGATACAGGGCCACACAATTTAATTCGTCGAGGTCCGCGGCAGTACGGCAGGGAACCGCCAGATTCATTCCTAAACATAGGTAATTCAGTAACTGTTAATGCAATTATTTATTTCCGATCACCAGATTAACTAACCCCTTTGTGTTATATATTCAGTTCTTATTTGGTGACCTAGGGCTAGGTTCTATTCAGAAGGTGCCTACTGTGGTAATTGAAGGTGTGTTGTGAAAGCTGACAGGTAGTAATCCAGCTGATCCAATTACCACACAGCAGTATAGTTGTATGGGGTGTAGCTTTTATTTATTCAACCGATTAGGAAAGTTAAGTTAGTTTCTACCGCGAACACATTGACCTACAAAATGTATTCCTTCACGGCTTTGGTATTCTAATTCAATCAAATGTAACACATGTATATTCCTGGTTTATAACGCCTATCATGCAAGTATTGTGCTTGGTACCGAGAAATCTTTTTATGAGTGGTATAATAGGATGTACTCATTTTTACGTGATAATCAAATAGCATCCTATCATCTAAATAATTACTTCATTCCAATCTTTTAAGTGTAAAAGTCAATAATTATGTTTTATTGTGAAGGTTGTATCTGTTGAGATAAATTCTCACCCCGCCCCCATTTTTCTTAGGGAGTGGTCACTATTTATCAACGGGGGGGGGGGATTGAGGGGGGGGGTACACAAACAATTTCCACTGGCTCAAGGGGGGGCGTAAAAAATCCACCACCACCCCTGTTGATAAATAATGATCACTCCCTTATTCAATTCAAGAACCTCGTCTACAACAAACCGAAATCTACAAATCCCCTGAATTACTGTTTGTCTTCATATTGAATAGGCATATTAAACACTGACTGATAAGGCTAGGTACATAGGCCCTACAGTAAAAGTTCCAGGAAGAGGAACTGCAGTGAAGCATATCGAGCCTCCGAAATATAGGTGAAAAACAAGCAGGCCTTACATGTTTTTCATTTTGTTTTATTGCAATAAAAACGTTATAAAAAGCAACATATGCGGAAAATCACTGATGGTTTAACAAAATCAGTGTACCCAACTTTATATATGTAACAGAATATCACAGTTCTGAGAACAGACCATGGCATTTCCACGTCTTGCATTTTAGGACGAATGCACTTGCCAATGGATCCATCTCAGCGAAATAACTTTGCATGTTAATGTCCGAGTCATTTATTTCTTGAATGGTGCAAAGCATTTGGCAAATGATTCTGCCATTGGGTCGAGCACACTGTGGATAAGGAGAGCATAGATCTTGGCACACATCACAATGTTGAGCTCGTAGGCACGGATCATGGGAGTGTAGATCCAGATATGATCAAATGCAACACTGGCAAAGTAGCATCCCCATCCCATCATGATGCAGCATGAGCAGAAGAGGGTCATCAGACAGTAGCAGAGGGACTTCCACAGGTTGAAGCACTTGAAAGAACACTTCCAGCAGAAGTCAAGGGTCCTGGTGTGGTCGGGTTCACCAATGATCTCCTCCCAGCTCACCTGAAGTAATGTGCAAAAAAAGATGAACATATATAATAAAATTCATTTAGATAATATAAAGGATTCAAACGCAGATCTAATAAAGCAAACATTGATTTTCTACATTTATAAACACATTGTTTAATTAGGTGCTGACCAAGACATTTGGAACGAATTGAGCACGGTGTAGCCGTTCACATTCCTTTAACCCTTTAAGGGACACATTCATCGTGTATTAATCCAGATACTGAATTTAACACCTATATGCATTATGCAATCCTTATGGATTCACACATGATGTGCTAAGAATTAGGGAATTAGGAGAAAATAGTACATTTGACTAGACTGCGACACGCAGGCAAATTGATTACCTAATCTACATGGCAATTGTGTCACCTATTCATTCCGGACTACATTCAAGGTGGAGACCACTCAAAGTCTAACATGAGGAGTTCGTACCTTTACAAAAATTCCATATCAAAAAGCCTGGGGACGTGGGCTTTACAATATAATAACCAGTCGGCTTCTGCGCGATATTAGCGACGATATTGGCTTTGGTATGTGTTATTCTGATGGCATTAAGTTAAACGTCGCTTTCATCTGGATGAAGATTTATGAGAATGTCATCTGGGCCCAAATTACATGTATACATACAATGGTACCAATTGAGCGTAGGAAACTTTAAATTCTATAAAAGAACAAACTTTCTTGAAGTAATATTGCAATTGAGAAAATGTCTAGGTGTACTCTAGGGAAGAGGGGGTTACATGAGCTTTTGTTTGTCTTAAACTGAGCGACCCCCCCCCCCCCCAGTCCTTATCAAAGTGAATGTAAGCAACATTTAATCGTATGAACCCACCTGCTTCCCATAAAGAATTAAAATGACAAAAAAGAAATAGGCGTGGTTTCATCTATTTCAAATTGAAATAACCGTGCACATATAGGTAAATAGATTCTATTTAGAAGAGGGATTCAATAATACTAAACCTTGAGATGGTCGTTCAAGTTGTTTGGATCCCTGTTTTCCATATCGGGCTCCATGCCCCAGGCTGACATCGGTGAAGCAGCCATTTTTCCTGTCGTATTTTTTTTGGTGAGCAAAGTGGTAGAACTCTTGTTAAAGTGAACGACAACTGTAATAACTCAGTATGGTACCTTATATACGACCACTCCTATGTAACCCTGGCACCAAGAGTCACGTGGTCGTGAATAGCACGATGTGATTGGCTGCCGAGATCACAAGGGGAGAGAGGAGGCAGGCCTAATAAGAGGATTGCTCACTTATACCACTAAATAAGCGGATACTTAGAGACTAAGATGGCGCACTACGAAGTGCAGCTAGTCTGTAACATAAGCCCTGAGTGATCCAAAGCTAGTGCAATATAGCCTCGTGTCTGATATTTGTTGCTGTTTTGTTGCTGACCAAAGTACTCTACTGGATTATTAAGTGTTTGTAATTATCCAGGTATGGGACGACAGCATGAAGGAGGATGTTTTAAGTGTTATATTGCTTTGATATCCAATCCCGTTTCCTTTAATCAATAACACTGCAGTTCTGACCTAGGACAGACGTGCTGCGATTTGTGGTCATCATCTACCGTGTTTTACCTATCTCATTACATGTATAGATTTGTTTCACATATGGACATTGAATCTGCACGTTCAGACATCAATAGTAGCGAAAGAGGTCATATTGACTTGGGTAACAAGTGTCTTCTATCCCCACGAGAAGCTAGGTTGGTGTTGTGGCCACATGGGTTTGATTACAGTCTTCAAATCCAAAAGTAACAACTATATGGGTTTGAATCCTGCAGTCAAAAGTTTTGAAAAGGTCTATTCTACCGACTTAAGCTGCATCCTTAGTTCCTGGAGATGCTTATATGTTATATTTTACGGTATCTTAGATGTGTCTGGAGGTTTCTTTAATACCTCCTTGCACATGGAATTGTTCTAAACGTTCTGGAACTATTCAGTACATAATTAGCATTTTGATGTGAATCTATGTAGAACATCTACGTAGTTGCTACCTAGAGATGTTCATAAATTATATGTTGGTAGTCGACCACCCTGGGTTAACTTCTTTCAGATTGCATCCTGCCCCCAGTTGACTTTGCGCCATTATCTACAATATGAATATCATTCACCTGACACAAACAAGCCTGATTTATTGTGTAAATAACTTGAAATAATGCAGAATGGTCGACTTAAGGTACCAACATATCTAGTGGTCGAGTCAGGGGCAAGTTACCCTATAGGGCCTTATGCTCACATGGCTCCCGCTATGCAAGAATATACGGCCTTATCCCACGTACTTCACTATTTTTTCAAATTAAAATGACCCTTTATGGAATGGCAAAATGTTAAAATAAAGTTTATGGGTCACAAGGTTCCAAGATTTGTTTTGATTTGAGAATGGGTTGGTGGCTAGAGAATAGGTACCTTGAGAATAGGGCACTGGAGAATAAGTCAGCAGGGTTTGCAAATTTATTTGATAGTGAATGGGTAGTTTTATTCTAAGAAGTGCCTCACCTGCAGAAGATCTATTCACTTTATTTTAAGCCCTGATTATTTGGGTTTTTTTTTTGTTGCACAGGAGGGTGTTTCTCGTATACTAAATAGAGCTGGGAGTAGGTATCCTCTTTTCCAAAGAAGTTACAATCTGCTTCACCATGCAACTTCCTTTCACAATATAAGTCTGAAAAGGCACCTGCATTGCTTAAAAATAGTGTGTGCTGTATTATGAGATACCTACTTTTGTCTCACACTCTTTCAAGTGCTCTTGTGTTGACCACTTGTGGGCAACACAAAAAAAGGTTAGGACTACTTCTTAGTCAAAACACCCTACAGAAGTGGTAAAGAAAAGTGTGATGTGAGTAGGTCACATTTCAGGAGTAGTCGAGTATCTTGCCATTACTATGCTAGCTACTCAAAATGCAATGTACTTTATGCAATACAGACTATTTGTAAACAAGGCAGGTGAATTTTCACTCTAGGCAATGGGGTTGTGGAAGTTGAAGGATGAAACAGAGCGTGACTTTTGCAAGCAAGTGTGTACATCCTGAGTGGTCTCTTTAGTTTATTTGCAATACCCTCCAGAATTCTGACAATTATTGGGTACTTCTGAACCCTGTTAACAAGAAAAAAAAATTGAAAAGATTTCAACCATACTAATCTAAATTCTCAGACCATGTAATATGACAAGAAATGCACCTTTGGCCTGACAATCAAAATCAAAATTTTACTGATAACCAGGATCTTTGGGAATAATCGCCCTTGCATTCTAAAGAATACCGCCTGTTCTCTTCCTTTTTGAATCAAACAAAACTAACAAAGCATCGACTGTGAACATTGGTTTTTGAACGGATAAGTGTGAGTTCTGCACTAGCCATTTGATGTAATGCTTAAAAGTCAGTGCATCCACCTCATCTCCCGTAGGTTACCCAGGTAGCAAAGGTGGTGTGGCCCTTCTGTGGCCCACACTTTATTTGGCGTGGCTTCCGATGTGGGCCAAAATGGGCTAACCGTTGGGCTGCTTACAGTTTCTGTCCTCAGTGAGGTGCGTGGGCCACACTGGGCTAACCAATTTTGGGCACAGATCAGTCTCAGAGTGGGTTTGGGTTCAACATGGGTTTTTGGTGTGGCTGAAAGTAGGCTGACCACTTTGATCACATGGCGCCATCTGGTCAAAATTTATCATTTTGGGGTCAACATGGGTTTTTGATGTGGCTGAAAGTGGGCTGACCACTTTGAGCAGGTGGCACCATCTGGGATAGATATTATAGAAAATCTATTTTTCCTCCTTTTCTAAAATTCTGAACCCTGAAAATGCTCTGCTAGCCTCCAGGTGCTAGCCCCTCCCCGTGGCCTCCATAGTTGGAGGGAGACTAAACATACTGTATTACTCTCTCCATCATCATAATACAGTAGAACCATCAATTCAAACTTAGTTGGCCAAGGCATGTCAACCAGTCCTACTGCAGTACCATGCTAGCCTCCAGGTTCATAGTGCCTCCCAATGGGTAGCATACTTCAATATAAAATGATTATCACAGGAATGGTGTAGTCACTTTTAAAACTGATGACATCACCTAACTTTGCATATTTCAAATGTATTTTGCCAGTAGATCCAAACTCTGGGAAAATTTGTGTACTGTTATGATTTAAATGATTCATTAGCCTATTTCTGTTATATCATACTAACGAAAATCAATACTGACATGGGGGGAAAGCTGTACATCAGACATAGTGGGGTCATCTAGTGTCAAAGTTCAGAACTCCATCCTCAACCCTGTCTGGGGAATTATCTTTAGAACTGATCTATGCCTGACACAGGATGCCCACCTTGAAACCACTCTGTGCCCAAAGTGTTTGCCCATTTTGAAGCTGCTCTGTGCCCAAATCAGTTAGCCTTATATGGCCCACACAACTTGCTGAGGACAAAAACTGTCGGGAGCCCAACAGTCTTAGGTCAGTTTGCCCTATTAGGACAACCCAATGTGGTCCTGACTGGAAACCCACCATTTGACCAACCTAAAACCATGAATAGTATTCTGCCCGCTTTGAACCAGCTTATCTGAGCTAAAACTGAATTGGCCCTAAGCGGGCTTGCTACATGGGTGGGTAAGCTCCATGACCCCCATAGGGGCTCTGGGGAATGTTTCACAAAGCTAAGAAACCATCCCATTGAACATGAACAGTGCAGGAGTGTCTGGCAATGGAATAGCCCAGGATGGCAATTCAAAAGTTAAAGGATTATTATGTATATTTGATTTCTACCATGAAAACTGGAAACGATTTCCATGAAAGATTTACCATTTCATTGAAAGTATTATTCCTAGCATGAAATGATCATGTCAATGTGATCGTTTCAATGACAGAATTTTCTTTTAAAGTTATGAATTGACACCCAGATTCTAACTATGAATTAACCCCCAGAGTCTTAATTCTATGTTTGGAACCTTTCCATTAGAGAGAGGTAACTTCGAGGCAAAGATAGAAATATCCTTCATGGCTAGACGAGATGTTCTGAAATTAGGACTGTCAGAAAAAGTAGGCAATCTACTGACTGATGAAAACCCGCCTCAGTGGTTGGGAGGAGATGACATCATCTCGGCCACAGAAATGAGGACAAAAATGTCAACAAATTCAAGAGACACCAGCCAAATGACTGGAGGAACAGGCACTATGCCCCTACAGGGCTTTAAGGAGATGTCTTAAAGTAACCAAACCCTTCAGGGAAGGGGGCAAACACTGTAAAAATCTTCCTTTGAATAGATGGATAGTCACCGTTTAATTTTACAATAAATCTCCGTAATTTCAAATCCAGTGAAACTCTGTAGATATTGATCATATAACAAGGAAATCCTGTAAACCAGTACAGAGAGACAGCCTCTTCCTGAATATGGTGAAACCCAGTATATATCAAAGCATTTATGGTGATGCACTTTATAGCATACTTACAATGAATCTCCGCTATTTCAATTTTGGTGAAACTCTGTAGATATTGACCATATAACAAGGATACCCTGTAAATCAGTACAGAGGAACGTCTTTGTCTTATATGTGGTAAAACCCAGTATATTTCAAAGCATTTACAGTGAACCACAGTATAGCATTACTTATCAAAGCATTTACAGTAATGCACAGTAGGCTTATACTTTAGTTTCTAAAATTGAGAGAAGGTGGTCCCATAGAAAACAATATCCCATACATAGAAAAGATTTGATGTTTGTGTTTGTTTTGTCTATGTATGTGTGTATTCATATTGCATGTGTGCCTGTCATGTATTTACGAAGGATCACCATGTGATTTTACAGTGAAATAGTATAGTGATTAATTACGGTCAGGTACTGTAATATCCATCAACTGTGTATTGAATCCCTGTAATCTACCACAGTGAAACACCGTTTATCAATTTACGAGGAAACTGTGGTTTAATTATTGTTACTTTGATCACACCAGGTGGCATCCTCTTTCATGGTGAGATTTCCTTGGACATTCTACATTCAAGACACTTCTGCATGCATTAAAATGATAATAATTCAAAGCTGCTGAATTGAATATAGTATCAATGTTGATGGCCAAATATAAAGCTGTGAGAAGATGGTTAATGGCGAGGTAATCTACTTTTGTGTGGTATTTTGATGAGACCAACACCTATTTTGTGGTGATAAGAAATATATATGTAGCAATCCTAGAGTGCTTCCTGCCCCTAGATTGTAATCATAAAGTGTGATGAACTGTTCTATGATGCTTTCATGGAACTAGGGATTGGAGCACAAGTGAACTGGATCATAAAAATACCATAATGATCCATCCTTTGGCGTCATAATTTATCAAAATAACGGTATTTTTAAGTATTCCCTGAAATAACAGTGATTCTCTGGCACAACTCAAGGTTTTCAGGTAACGGAGAAGTCACCGTTTAAAAAACGGTGACTTTTGAGAAAACGGTGACCGTAAAAAATACGGAGCTTGGCCGGCACCACATGTTGCCAGAGAATCTCCGTTTATTCAACGGAATTATTGTTTATGGTTACTTGTGGTGGTCGATTTAATGCATGGGAATGTCTCAATGTAGGGGTCAGGTTTGGTGTTGGAAATGCAACCATTGACAACAGACATGTTCCTGTTATTTGCTGCATAGAATTCACGATTTATATTATTTGGATGGTATAATAATGCATTCTGGCTGTTTAGCCAGTTGCAGTCCGTAACTATATGGTACGTATAGGCCTACACATGACACTATTTCCGTTGCCTCTCACAGGAAATATTTGGGTAAATGTTCGAAATGTTCGAGAACCCCTAATTAAGAGGTAATGTTGTACTTGGCTGTTGGAAATGTAATAGAACGGTGTGGAAACAGCTATAGGCGCACTGTGTGTATGTCCTCTATTTGTAAGTTAAACCTAAAGAATGGGGTTTATTGCACTTCCTAGTGCCTGCAAAGCTTAAGCAACCGAGCAGGTTTCCTGTACTGTAATGCATGTTGATGCTATTCAGTCATGAACCCACTTTACCGGGTTCAACACAGCTCCACTGCGGCACTGGGTGAATTGGGCATGGAATTCTAACAGTTAACTCTTAGGCTCTTGCCTGATCTGTCTTCCAATAGCCCGCTATATGCCTAAATGCAGGTGATTTTGCTTTACAAACTACTACTTTGGGCAAATTTAAGCAGATGACTTAATGGCAAGAAACTAGAAAAGTTGAATAAATATTTATGCATCCCCCAAATAATTTTTAGTTTTATAGTACTCTTACGAAAACTAGAATTGCATTTAGGGTGGTCCCTAATTGTTTAACCAGAAAGACCATTCTGCACATAAGTATGGGGACTTGCCCCCGCCTTCCAATCTCAAATAAAACCTTTTTTGCTTGATGAATTTTCAAACTTTAAAGAGCTATGCGTGAAAATATGAATTGACATATACCTAGACATGCAAAAGTGGGGGAGAAGTCTCTCCTTCGAAAACTTCTTAATCCATGGGTGCTCGTCTACATAGCTAAATAAGAACAAAGAGAAAAAATTAATAGAGAAGTCCTATAGGTAAAGGAACCTATGGGGTAGTCAGTTTAAGCAAAATGACATGATATATGACACAACCTAATTATTCATAATTCATACTTGTTACTCAGTTGTGTTCCAAGCAAATATGTTATTCAATAGGGGGATTAGGCTCTTGTGTAAGTATGTGCAATTTTCAAAAGATTGTAGTTTCATACCTTTTGATTGCAAATTTAAAATGGGTGATGACAAAATTGTTTTGTCCAGATGATGGAAGATGATACCACCGACCCGGCGGCATAGACTCAGGGCCCTGTTTCTATGGTGGGTTTGGATGGCACCATTTGCATTAGTGTTTCTCAAGTTGCTCTATCCAAAATAGTTCAGTTTGAGTGCAATCTGAGCTTGTGTTAGCCAATTGTCAATATCCAAATGAATTGAGCAAGAAGTACTACTGTTTCTAAACCTTTGGATAGAACTCAGTTTAGTCGAATCTCTTCCACTGGCATGGTAAAAATGCTATTTTTCAACCAACGTTGCTGCCATCATGGCTATGTTTCTGGTCTGAAATCACAGAAGGTGTGCAAATGGGAATTTTGGTGAAAGTCACCCCCCTACACTTAGGATTTTGATATTTCCCCAATTTCTTTTTGGTCATATTTTTGGGCTCAATGAGTTCTTGATGTTTTACATGGTTTTTAGTGGCCCAGTATCAATATTCTGGGCTCCAGGGGGTTGAACATACCTAAAATTGACCCCTTTCAGCTTGGAAAATCAATAAAATTGACAAATTTCATCATTTTTTTGTAGAATGAGGACAGGTATGTGTCTGTCCACTTTTATTATGTAAATTATAGAGTCTTGTGGTGAAATAGGAGCAAAAATTATGTTCCTGGTCGGATTTTTTCTATTCTTCTGGAGCATTTTACTTTTTGTAAAGTGGTCTGTCTGGGTGATAATTTGGTCATTTGGCCTCCCCCCATTAAATACCTAAAAGTGAAATGGGATTAATTATGCCTTAAAAGATTTGCTACATGTTGGGGGTAAAGTATGTTGAAAACAAAATTTAATTTCCTCCATAAACTTCACTGTGAGGGGGCAATAAGTGATTTTCCTTGAAAATCACCCTTTTTCCTTGTCCGGGCGAAAACTGATGTTCCTTCCCCTCCTGTGTAGGATTAACACATTTAATTATCCTAACTATTAAAGTCAGTTATTTACCCCTTACATATACCTAAGTGCCCAATGTATAGGGCAATGGATTACTCTCCATCCTTTGCAGTAGCAGAGATGGGAAGTCCTATTTTGTCCGGGCGAAATCGTGTCCGTGCGAGTGACCATTGAATAACATGCCATGTTGAGGGGTTGATTTCCTACAGAAATTAAAATTTAATCTTAATGAAAATAACAGCTCTAGACCATTTAGACCTGTAGATTACAGAAATCACATTGTTATGTATGTCAGATGTGTCTTTTATATCATGAAATGAGTGTACTTATAATAAATGTTTGTAGAGATTTTTGGCATATGTCCGGGCGAATGACATTTGAGTAATATGCCATGTTGAGGGCTTGATTTTCTACAGAAACAATTGTCATATTACCATGACAATCTCAGATCTAGACCATTTTGACCTGTAGATCATGAAAATAACATGTTTCTTTATGTCAGATGTGACCTTATTATCATAAAATGAGGATACTTTTAACAAGTTTTATCATGATTCTGCCTACATTTCATGTCCTCACACAAAATTCAATATTCCTGCCCCCCCCCTCTGCACAATAGGGATATTCTAAATGTTATTTACCCCCTACATATACCTTAGTACTCAATGTATGGGATAATTGATTGCTACTAAACCTTTGCAGTATCAGGGATGGGAAGTGTTTTTTTGTCCAGGTGAAATTGTGTCCGGGCGAGTGACTATTGAGTAACATGCCATGTTGAGGGATTGGTTTCCTACAGAAATAATCATTTTATCTCATTGAAAATCACAGATCTGGACCATCTTGAGCAGTAGATGATTGTTATCTGTGTCAGCTGATTCCTTGCTATCATAAAATGAGCCTACTTTTAATGGATTTTGATCACAATTCTGAACATAATGTCCAGGCGAGTGTTGAACTACAAGGTATTTTGAACAGAAATTACAGATTTTTTCCCCATCAAAACTATATACCACCTGAAAGTACATGCCTTGGGCATTGTATTCCATATAATCAATAGTTCCTACCATAGTCTGTTCAGCTTTTATATAGAACAGAAAGAAATGAATATCTTAGAATCTGAGATTTACTTGAATTCCAGGCTAGGCCCTATAGGAAAATGACCTGAGGGAAAGGCAAAAAGCCCATTACGTCTGACTACAATACTCCAAACCCAACCATTAGACCTAGTACGTCAAGCAAAATCATAATAACAGTGGACCAGAAGTATATCATAGGTCATTTTGAATCAATAAAGGGAAAATACCCCGAATGGTCACTCGGGAGGACATTGTTTCCAGGTATATAGGTTCTGGGCATTGCCATAGCAACGGTTTTCATATTTAACTCATAATATTTCATGTGCAGTTACCCCAAGACCTATACACTATCCACAAAAAATATTTTTGAGATACTACATAATTTTTTCTCAGACCTCTCAAAACTCCACCAAGGCCTATTTGCACACTTTCTATGATTTTTGACCTTCTATAGATTTCAGACCTGAATGGCACCATTCACATTCAGTAATGCAAAGCTAATAGTGCAGACAGGAAAAACTGCTTTCTGTTTCTTAACTTGAGTTCTATTCCCCTGCTCTATTGGCTAGAGCTGGATAGGACAAATATAGAAACACTAATGCAATGGTGCCATCCACTCCTATGTGCCCCCCTTACTGGTGTACTCATATGGTCTAACACATTCGCACTTGTCTGTTATATTTTATGTTTAAATCAATAATGGCACAAGATGAATTTTATAGGAAGAAATGCATCACAATGATTGCATTTCAACTCATTTATCATCAATGACTTTTAAAGTTTTGCGGTCCACCTATTAGAGTAGGCAGCAAAGTTACTTGAAAAACAATGGAGCAGATTGGACTAAAGCTATAGTTCTAACAGTAGTATTCCCTACTCTATTAATTTGTATCTAGGCAGTTGGTGGTATAAGGTTGAAAGGTTGTTTATTGGCCATTAAAGACAAGGGCTCCAGGTGACCCAAAAATCAATTGACAAAGGATTTCCTTGTAACTTGAAATATTTGAAATACTCTCTTAGGTAGGAGCCATCTTTTGTAGGATGCTTTAGCATTGAGCTGAATGGGCCATTATCTAGTGAGGTGCGATTTTGGAGGGATTTTGATGAATAATTCCAAAACTGGACAAACAATTTTTTTCAAGAACTACAATTATGTCTATTGACATGTGTTAATCAATATAGAAAGGGTTTAGTGTACCTCAATGCATAAGCCTATGGAGTACAGTCAAGGGGGGTAGAGGGGGTGTAACAGTCTCTTTGAAAAGTTTCTCCAAGCTTAATGAAAATGCTCATTTATATTAAAAGGCATAACATTTGAACTAATAGTAATAGAAACTTGCTTTAAAAACTGGCAGATACCTCTAAATGAGCTAAATGCATTAGTTCTCCCAATGCAATGGCCACTAGGCGCCTGGCGCTCTCATCCTTAAGATCCCAAATACATAGCTTTGAGCTCTTTGCATGACAGCCAGCTCATATAAAAAACATGTATACACTCATTTCATTCACTCACAGGACAAGACAAGTTACAAAAAAATGGTTAAGGTCACAGGCTAAGCCTGAGTCTTTCAGTGACATTCTATGTTCAATGTGCTATATACTGTATACAATGGTTATAAGGGGTTACGGTACAACTGGGTACAGCTGGGTCGGGTGAAAGGGAGAATGGTTCAGCCAACTTAATAAATCCTTTTTATAATATAGAGCAAGCTAATTTGTTTTATTTGGCAAAAGTTTTCAAATTTGCATTTCATTCTTTTTTTCTAATACAGGGATCTTGAATAAAAAAACTATGTGCACCTAGGTCCCGCCTGAGGTGCATCCTAGCACCACTACTGCTGTAGGTGTAAACAGGTAACAGGTCCTGCCTTCATCAAGTAAATCCCCTCCTCTGAGGCTGGTGTATAAAGAGCGTCATATATTCAAGCATCAGAATGTTTCACAGTTTCCTGTTAGTGCTGAATCACACAAGACAACAATTACGGAAAATGCCACAGACATAACTCCACCAGTTCCGCTGCCACTGCCATGGTTGTTGCTAAAAGTGCCTTGGGAGAAAGCTTCCACTGCCACTCCCTAAGCAGTCTCGCTACGCCTCCCCCCCATGCGATGTGCTATCAGCGCCCGGACTAGGGTGACGTGACTGTATTACAATTCAATGTACTGGATACCTGACACTGCTGAGGCATGGCCAGGCAGTACACATGGCCCAAGCACAGCCAGGTCATATGATAGACCTACTGTAGACGTTCTATTAATGTATATGAAGTGGGAGACGTCCAAGCTACAAGGGTGACTGCGCATGCTCATGGCTATTTCTCTTAAGGCAGAATTAACCATGAGACCTTCTGTGTACTTTACTTTTACATCTAAATACATTCATAGATTCCATTTAGCACATCGTGACAATTCAAAACAGTCTTATAACATTAAGAATAAGCCTATTAAATTCGAAATATTTAACTGGGTTTTCACCCTAAAACTTAGAACGAAGCACCCTGAACCCATGTATCCAGGGGCCTTAGACTTGCTCAGGGTGCCTATTATTATTTATGGTCTGAGTGCAATGGTTAAGCCTATGGGTCACAATAACAAAATAATTTTAAGACCCAGAGGCATGTCGTAGAAATTCCTTGATGTACCGTACAATCAACTATTTAGTGACTAAAGTCACTGAATAATAATAATTTTATAGGGCACCATGATATGTGTGTGTTTTGCGATTATTCATTTAGCACATCGGCAGTGTTACGTTTTCTCATGTATTCTTTGGGATAAGTTGCCTTTGTTGATGTTTATATCTCTGTGAATTATGTATTTTCTGGCCTGAAATTGCAAAAGAATGCTGGTATTCTATGCATCCGGTTGTACTTATACCCTTGAAACAATTTCACATGAATTCACCAGTAAAATCACGTGTTGAACTGGTGTCATTCCCGTGAATTCCCGTGAATTTTACACGTGAATTCATGGGATTCTGTGAGCAGAAATTCACGTGATATCACGGGATCACGTGAAATGACAGTAAATTCACGTGATATCACGGGAATTTTGAAAATACTTTTGCAAATAACCCCCACTTCTAACCTCAATTTAAGATTTGAAATCGATAGTTTGTATTCCTATGATGAGACTTTCCTCATTGTATTTGTCTTTGATGTAGATCTAGCCTTGAAATGCCATCATTTCGATTGATAGATTCTGAGCAATATAGAGATTCACACAAAATTAGACACATTGACTTATATTTTGGTTTGAGCCTTTATTTGGGTAATAAATACATCTAGAATGGGGGCAATAAATGGGGAAGGTGGATGGCGCCCATAGGCTAAAAGTAGCTAAATTTTCGCCAGATTTTCACCATGTTTGTAATTACTTTCTCTTTCTAATAGTACAAAGAAAGCAGTCTTATAAACTAGCATAGGGTCCCATGCTAGTTTATGAGATATTTATCTATGAATCTACCATAGGGTTATACAGTGTTTTGCCATAATTTGCATGGAATCTCATTAAAGAGTAGCTAATCTTTTGGCTTACTTTCCCAGAATATTTTCATTAACTTTCTGTACCCAGAAAATATATTACCATCATGTGGTCCCATGCACTTTTGAATAGTTTTTCCACATAGAAAATCTCCTGAAAATAATAGAATTACATCATGCAGGCTAAATACTGCTCATAAACCCCCACACAGCCAGCTGGCTTTGTGGCCTAACTAGTTAGTGTGCCTGGTGTAGACACAGAAGGTTGAGAGTTCACCTTAGCTTCATGGGCCTGCTATGATTTTGTATAGTCGTTCACTAGCCATAGAGAAGTACACATGTGCAGAAACCTGCACAGAGAACACGATTGGCATTAGAGCCATCTACCTTAAAAAAGCCAGCATCAGCATATTAAATAGAGTAAGCTCCACCGCAATGAAAATATTCAGGTTTTTCATCACACATATAGTCTCGAACAGGTAAACAGGATTGGTGCCTAGCCCGTGCTAGATTTATTTCCTAATTTTGCCACAAGGGAGCACAAGGGAGCACAAAGGAGCAAAAGAAAATCAAGGAACCCATTTGTGGAAAAGTTCCATGGTTTACTATGGTGAAGGCAGAAAGAACATACCATTCTTACACCAGAAGTTATAATGAAATAAATGGATGTATTTCAAGGCCAAATAGAGCTAGAACATATTGAGATTGGGGATATGGTTATAAATACTCATGGGTTCATATCTAGCAAGCTATTTCTCTCAAACTATCAGTAGTATTTTCTTATGCAATATAACACTGAAAGGTGTGATCTCAATTTGATAATTGATTTTTAACATGGAAAACCATTTACCCTTACATCTACACTGCTATTACTACCATACATTCTTACATAGAGGATTTGAAGTTCTAGTCTTGGCCACCAGGGGGCAGGAACATAGCATAAAATGCCTTTGCAATATTATACTGTAATACACCATGTATATGGCATGTCTTATATGCAAGAATTGCCCTTTGGTGCATCTTCTAGATGCAGCAAAACTGGGAGTACATTTTCTCTCTGGGAGTAAATTTTCCCCCAAAATCTCTGCAATATTCCCCCATCCACATTCAGTGGTAAAGGTGGGTGAAGGAAGCACTGGGATGGCTATTGGTTCTTGAATTTTGAAGATCCATTGATTAGAATAAAATATACAACATTTACATATCCTTTTATCGTATAAGAAAGGTCTGGGTGTGCCTTAAATGTGGGGTGCACCTTATAGACAGGGTATTGTAACTACATTTTCTTTTGTTTAGAATTCAATACTGCATGTCTGAATCTTTTTATTCAAATCTACCAAAAAATGCATGATGAATCCAGGAATCAACAATGCAAGCCTCTCAAAGTTTGGTTTCCCTAAATAGCCATACTTAATGTATCTTATTTCTGACAGAACATCTATGACAGCAATAAAAATATCATATGGGTGGCACCACTGTGCTGTTTTTCAGCCAGCCCTCTTCTCTGGAGTACCTCTCTTAATATGTGCTATCTAGCAGATTTCATCAAGCTCCTGTGTTGCAGTTGACTACCTGCATAAAGAAAACAAAAGTACATGCCTGTGAGTTAAAGTGAATGTGTGGGTAGTAGTTATTTCAAGTGGAACATGAATCAGGGGCATAGGAAAAGGGGCACCAGCCTCAATTATAAAGGAAGTTTATCTGGGCCCCTCAAAATTTGCAAAGTATTTATAATAAATTTAAATTAAACAAAAATTACTTTTCTACACAAATTCAAATGACCAATGCATGAGACCACTGATAAAAATTCCACTTATCTTAAAACAAGTCATCTAAATAATATTTTTGGGAAAGTTTTAGTTTAAATCAGTTTTATTATGGAATGATAACAAATTAATCTACTACATGAATATCAATTTGTAAATTGGGTAGAATGACTTCTATATAATAAACCTCATTAGTGTATTACAAATTATTGGATAATAGATTGTTTTTGTGTCTTTGATACTAACAGTGAATGACAGCATTTGCTTTTCATATTGATTTTCATCCATATGTCGTTGCCTCAGCGCAACAAGGTTGTATCTGCATATTTCAAGTTTTGCAGGAGAGGGAAAAGAAGGGTTGCAATCTGTCTATATTTCAGACAAACACATTCTATGATAGTATAGCTTAATAACAGGGTTAGTAAAAACCGTTTGATAGAGAGGGGGTTTGTCCCAGAAACATCAATTGGATGATGAAAAAATGTTGACAAACATTAAAAAACCTTTTATGGTAGCCAAATTAAAAAAAAGAAAATCAAAATGTTCCCAAAATATTTGTATAGATGTGTAGAGGCAAGGAGAAAGGGTGCTCCATGCTAGAAGTCAACTTTAAAATTCAGATCACTAGCTTTACAGTGATATATTGCATGAGAAGATACTCCTGTTAGTTTTGGAGGAATGGCTTGCTAAATATGGGTAGGTATGACCATTTTGTGAATGTCAATAAGCCATAAGTCCCATTGGTCATGAGATACATCTGTAATTAGCATAATTTATGCTAATTAGCTAAATAAGCATAAATTTTCATTCTTTTGCCCATAACTTTCGATGTAGAAATGGTATTTTCATTCTGTTTACACCATAGTGGACCTTATGAAATGTTCCTTCAAATGGGATCATCGATTTTCTTATTTAGAATGAAAATAATGTTTCCATGGCAACAGAAATCAACAAAAATGCCTATTTTGGCCCAAAAACATTCTTTTTTTATGCCAAATATGGACCCTTTCCCCCAAAAATAGAATGTTTTATAAAAAATCATTGGATTGTCCATAAAAAAGTAGCCTATAGCAGTTTTAGGCATATTTTTCCTATTCTAGCCCATAGTAGTGCCCCCTGGTGGCTAAAACAGGTACTAAATCCTGCAGGAACCCTCATTTCTGCTTGCTGGCTCACAGATGTTCTTACATTCTCTGGCATAAAATAGAACCCAAGATCTCTTGATATAGAGTCAAATGTGTTACCACTTGGACTATATGTTGATACTTCATTCATTACAAAGATATGCTTATAATCTAAGTGCTCAGGAAGTTATGAAAAAATCTGTCAACTTTTGGATATGAATATGGGGAATAATGTGACAAATTACTGCATAATCTTATATAATATTAAAGGTTCTGTATCTCAAAAATATGAATGGGTCCCCCACCGGCAGTAAGCTACAAGCCTATCCATTCCTCCAGCACTAGCTGACCCCTCCTTCTGCCCATAGTCCAAGGGAAATGAATCTGTTTACATGTGTTCAGTATGGACTATAGGTTGCAGTTATTATATGTACAAGTGACAAGTAATCAGGGATGGACTATAGTTTGGCATCATATAAATTTTGATGGCCATGCATCAAATGCATCAACTCACCAACCTGAACCACTACATCCCAACTCACCAACCATTACATCCCTTGAAGGACCACTAATGCATTAATGCATCATGCCCATCGGTCATCATGATGCTACATTCATGCATCATGACGACCATATGAGTTGATACACACACTGCAAAAGGGTCGGCATAATGCTCCAATTAAGTGTTGGAGAGCATGCAGACTCTAATCGAACCTTAGCAACCACTAAAATATAGAACCAGCCTGTACATAGCAGTGTGCGATGCCTACCCCGGTACTGCTGACTGTCCAGGATCACCTTGTGCTAAAACTCTAACCCACATTAACAATTACTAAAATAAACATGTATACATATAAACCCAGCCTGTAAAATAGCAGTGTGTGACACCTACCAATGACTATCCAGGATGGCCTTGTGTTAAATACCTAAAACCCAAAACCACCAATTACTCTGTATGTACCTGAAGTGACATGGGATGTGTAAAAATAGACACCAGTAAACAGAACAACGGCTGTGTAGGTATTACCAGTCTGCAACCTGTGTATTTGTAGCAGTAACTGCTCCAAATATAATGATACTATGTGACTGGGCTCCTAATATGGGAATGACTTGCTTGTTTTCCATTCTAAGACTCCAATTAACCAATGCCATGTCACTTTGAACTCCTAATATGCACTTCATACATTGGTGCATCATGATGTCCAATGGACATGATGCATTAATGCATCAGAGGCCCTTGAAGGGTTAAGAGGTGTGTGCGGCCCTACTGTGGAGGAGGGGGTATGAGAGCTGTCAAAGTCGTGAACATTAGGGTGTGTTACAGTTAGGCCTCTGTGATGTCACAGGGTGGCTAGCTGCAGGCAGACATTGGCAACACATGGTTAGGTGACTACACCATGAGTAGAAGCTCCTCATTATATTAGAATATATTAGATAGGATATTGTTAGATGACTATATGGAATGCTCCTATGATTGGTATGTAAATTACATGATTTAACATGTACAACAAGAGATTAAGATCTAATTGCAATGTGTGTATAGTTCTCAGGTAAGTGCATCCTAGTCATCTTACCCAAAGGTCAACTTAATGCATTGGTTTGTTTGCCCGAAAAGACCCATAAATATTAACAATCAGTAACTGTAACACATCCTATGAAGGGCCAAGTGGGGGGAGGGCAGGTCCTCTGTGTGTGTCTCAGTGCTATGGTCACATGACCAGTTCTGAAGGCCAGGTGTACGAGTCAAGCTGACCTGTTCACAGTTTGTTAGATTTGCTTGATACTACGGATAGTATTATTACATAGCTGTAATGGTTAAAGGCTATGGGCCACAAAAACCAAAAAAAAAATCTAGGACTTTGCCAAGCATGTTGTAGAAATTCATTGTTTCTCCATACTATCAACCATTCAGTGATCATGGTCACTGAAAAGCAATTATTCTTTGGTGGGTGTTAGAAATGTTCATTTCCTACTTGGGATATCAGAAAAGAATCATTGGCAAATATGTGCATACATGTCAAATAACAATTTTAGAGAACCTTTGAAAATTTTGAAAAAATCATATGGAGTAGAACGTGTTGTCCTCTTGAACCACTTAGTAGGATGTTGCCTCCAGGTCTTCATTGGTCCAACTTCATACACCTATAAAGACAAATGGTATATCCATTACTCACTAGGTTATGCCAAACCAAACAGAAGGAGGTAGGTGTGGACGTAGAGGGAGCTGGGTGTGGACATAGAGGGAGGTGGGTGTGGACACAGAGGGAGGGGAGAGTGGGAAAAGAGGGCAGTGAGTGTGGACAGAGAGGGAGGTGTATGTGAAAATAGAGGGAGATGAGAGTGGACACAAAGGGATGTGGGTGTGGACATAGAGGGAGGTGGAAGTGAACAAAGCATGAGGTGGGTGTGGACACAGAGGGAAATGGATGTGGACATAGAGGGAGGGGAGAGTGGAAAAAGAGGGCAGTGGGTGTGGACAGAGAGGGAGGTGTATGTGAACATAGAGGGAGATGAGAGTGGACACAAAGGGATGTGGGTGTGGACATAGAGGGAGGTGGAAGTGAACAAAGCGTGAGGTGGGTGTGGACACAGAGGGAAATGGATGTGGACATAGAGGGAGGGGAGAGTGGAAAAAGAGGGCAGTGGGTGTGGACAGAGAGGGAGGTGTATGTGAACATAGAGGGAGATGAGAGTGGACACAAAGGGATGTGAGTGTGGACATAGAGGGAGGTGGAAGTGAACAAAGCGTGAGGTGGGTGTGGACACAGAGGGAAATGGATGTGGACATAGAGGGAGGGGAGAGTGGAAAAAGAGGGCAGTGGGTGTGGACAGAGAGGGAGGTGTATGTGAACATAGAGGGAGATGAGAGTGGACACAAAGGGATGTGAGTGTGGACATAGAGGGAGGCGGATGTGAACAAAGCGTGAGGTGGGTGTTAACATAGAGGGAATTGGATGTGGATATAGAGGGAGGGGAGAGTGGACAAAGAGGGCAGTGGGTGTGGATAGAGAGGGAAATGGATGTGGACATAGAGGGAGATGAGAGTGGACACAAAGGGATGTGAGTGTGGACATAGAGGGAGGCGGATGTGAACAAAGCGTGAGGTGGGTGTTAACATAGAGGGAATTGGATGTGGATATAGAGGGAGGGGAGAGTGGACAAAGAGGGCAGTGGGTGTGGATAGAGAGGGAAATGGATGTGGACATAGAGGGAGATGAGAGTGGACACAAAGGGATGTGTGGACACAGAGGGATGTGAGTGTGGGCATAGAGGGAGGTGAGAGTGGACACAGATGGAGGTGGTGTGGACACAGAGGGGGTGGTGTGGACACAGAGGGAGGTGGGTGTGGACACAGAGAGCTTTGGGTGTGGACATAGTGGGGATGGGTAGGAAGATAGAGGGAGGGCAGGTGTGGACACAGAGGGAGATGGGTGTGGATACAGAGGGAAGTGGGTGTGACCACAGAGGGAACTGGGTGTTGACATAGAGAGAGGTGGGTGTGGACACAGAGGGAGGTGTGTGTGGACACAGAGGGAGATGGGTGTGGACATATAGGAAGTTAAGTGTGGACACAGAGAGAGGGGGGTGTGGACATAGAGGGAGGTGGGTGTGGACACAGAGGGAGGTGGGTGTGCATATATAGGGAGGTGTGTGTGCACTTAGAGGGGATGTGGACATAGAGAGGATGTGGATGTGTGAGGGGGTGCATGTGGACATGAGGCATGTGAGTGTATATGGATAAAAGGGAATGTATGTACATAGATGGATGTGAGTGTGGACACATATACAGACATGTAAATATACTGGGACAGAAGGGGAATCTGACCATGAGTGTTGCAATCTACAACAACCCTGCATACAAGTAAAGTCACCTTCTGCTAGGTGCTTGTGTGAGTTACCCAAATTAGGCTGGCTGGGAATGGGTACACTGTATAAGAGGTAAGGTAATCAGTACACAAGGTGGGCCCACTATGACCTGGATTGGGAAAGGGTCTGACTGCCTCTCACACTTAGTTGTATAGTAGTAGTATGCAGCTGCAATAAGGAGGGCTATTTCTGAACACAGCCAGTGGCCACACAATTACATGTATAGGTTTGCAATCATGCCTTCAGATGTACAATATCACATATTATTGCAAATAAAGATCCAGTCAAGTACTTAGGATATCTTTTATGGATCATTGCAAATGCTGGTAAAGTGTTTGAATTAGCATTCATGAATATTGCACACAACAAGGTACAATGCCATTGGTAATATTGAGATACTAGTGCCATTTCCTATTTAGGATTATAAGTGCCCTTATGAATAGAGCAGCAAGAAAATGGTGGCCTTTGCATGTCATAATGAATAGAAAATGGTGAAAAATGGCAAATTTATGCTTACCCACTGTTACCCTCAGTTTTTGGAGACAGGTCTTGTGTGTAGGTGAGCCAGGTGGAAATGACAGCTGAGGTGGGGCAGTGTAGCCCAAACTGGTTGGTCCTGTTGGTGTTTGGGAGTGTTCAGTAGGTATCAGCAGGGGGTGAGAGGGCACAGGGGTGGTTCTATTTCCATCTGATATGTCACATTCATTTTTCAAATCATACTCAAATATGTGACATGACACGGGAAAACGTAACATTACGGGGATTTAGTGCTATAAGTAGCCACTAAGTGACATAATCATAAAAAAGTGATAGTTTGCTCTAACCTACCAGAATACTTTCTATATGTCTTCTTACATATTTGGGCAATCTCAGATCCTGCATAATGGTTATAGGCTCCCTTTACAGCACACATTAGCATGCCAATCATGTCTAAGACTGATATTACCTGTGAAGGTGGACATAAATTGCAATATTCCTGGATGCGGTATGCTATTCTGTTTTGAGTAATCAATTGACCAAGGTAATATCCAATGAACCCATCAAAACACATATGCTTTGATCAAATTGAGGAGGTCTCAGGGTTCATTTTGGTATATGAATTATCAGAATCTGACCAGGAGAAGTGAGAGAACATTCCCTGACAGTGTGTGATGTTATACTATTTGCAGCACTGGAAGTGCCACCTGGTGGCAATAAATCACAGTAATCCCCGTAATGTTACATTTTCCCACGTTTTGTCACATATGTTCTCGACGGGCACATGTCATAACATGGTATTTATGTGTTAATAGTCCATTAAATATCACATAGTTATAGTCCATTAAATATCACATAGTTCATAGTGAGTCTATACATGAGGTGCGATGGACCTAGGCATAAACCTGTTACAGTGTATTTTCAATGGATGGAACTATGGCATGCATCCCATAAAATTTGAGATTTCCCCAAATATTTTCCCCCAAAAATGACACAAAAGAGAGTCAAAAAATGACTGGGTATTTATTTAGTACAGTGAATAAGGCACAGTGAGATTTTGGGCACTTTTACACGGTTAAGTAGACAGCACAGACAGTGTTAAATGATTCCAGTATATTTTTCATGGGAGGCTGAGTTTAGATATGCTTATACATTCACCCATTTATGCCCAGAAATCCCCCTCCCCATCTGACTAAAATGACCTGTTCTGTAAGTGTGTACCACAGGTGGTTTGCCTGCACCCTACAACCTTGACAGTCTAAATTTAGCTGACTCTTTGCTTAGTGCCTGTAAACAACTTAGCATGCCCTATACTCATTGAGTGCCTATTTGCCAAGCCTCTAAATGCTACCTAACTCTTTAAGGTCTGCTGATGCAGTAGTGTAACATGCCCATTGGCTGGCATGTTTTACCAATGAAGACTTGGGGAGTATGCTTGCCAGCACTTCATTGGGGCATCATGCTGATCTTCCCAAAGCGTAAGCATGACGCTTGAATGTAGCCCTGGCTGCATTAATGCATCATGACAACCAAAATGCATTAATGCATTAGGGTTAGCCCTTAAAGGGTTCAACTCTGTTCAAGACATGTCTAGCAAACATGCACATTTAGTGAGATATCAATAAGGGTCATAATTATTAGAACGGGAGAGTGAGTGAGTAATAAATGTTTAACGCCATTTCGACAACTGAGGTCATATTCATGGCGAGAACTACATTACACATCTTCACAGATGAATGTGTCAGTACCCATGCATATGTGCACCACACACATATTAGAATGGGACACATAATATTATGATTCAATCAACTTTATGTATCAATTTTGTCAGTAGCTTAAGTCAATCAATTTTTTTTTTTGGGGGGGGGCAAGGCTCTCCCTCTTTTTTTTCTGCCTCGCTCTCTTTCTATTTTGCTCTCTTTCTCTTCCCTCCCCCTATTGCCTTCCTCTCTTTCTCCCGTTTCCCTCTCCCTTTCTCTCTCTCTCTCCTTTCCCTCTCCCTCTCTCTTTCTCTCTTTATATCTATCTCTCTTGCTCTCTGTGTGCCTCTCTTGCCCTCTCATTTCTTTCCATCTCACTCCCTCTCTCTGTTCTTTGGACCAAACCAGGATTCCATGCTCACACAGAGGCCCCTGGTGGGCTCTGGCATCTTCACTTTATGCTGAAGAATCAGACTTTTGTGTATAAAACTCACTAGAGGGCCCTGTTAAAAACTGGGGAATATCAGGGTAATTCACGGGATTGTAGGTACTATTCCCAGGATCTTCCCGAGAATATGTGCTCACAGATTCACCAGTCGTTCACGGGATTTTCCCGTGTCTTGTTTTGAGGGTAACCCTTGCGAATTTGGGGAAGGTCCCACAAATGCAACAGATTAAAAATCGCAAATATGTTTGAGGCATTTTTCGCCATGTGGGATTTGACCTTTTGATGAGCATCTTTGCTCTACCTGGGTCTTTGGTACTGTTAATGAGCACAAGATGAGATAGAACTCAAACAGAACTATTTTGAGAGAAACATAAGAGACACTACTAGTAATACAAATGCTACCATCCGAAACCTGAACAGGGCCAGTATATTATGATTGATTTAAACATAAAATACAACACACAAGTAAATAGGTGTTAGGCCTATGGAACAGCAGTGAAGAGATGTGCAAGAACTTGGTGGCAATATTGTATTCATGGGCATGGACTGGTTACGGTAATAGACTTGTGCCGCCCTCTGTCAGCTTTATTTGCTGTGCATAGGCCTTGCTTACAGAAGTGAGGGGGTACTTTGGCAAAGTACCCCTTTACCTCTGTAATCAATACCTATCTATAGGATATAGGTCACAGGGTATCTGACAGAGGGCAGCACAAGTCCTTTGCTGTCTCACCCTTATTAAAATATATGGATAACACCTATGAAGATTCAACCTGGTAACCAGCCCATGCCCATGATTGCATTAGTGTTTCTTAAGTTGTCCTTTCAAGATCTAGCCAATATAGCAGGGGAATAGAACTGAATTTAAGAAACGAAAGCAGTTTTTCTCTGTCTGCTCTATAAGCTATGCATTAGTGAACATGAATGGTACCATTTAGTTCTGAAGAGTTTAGGCACAGGTTCCAAGGATATCCTGAGCTATGACTTTAGTTTCCTTGCACATCCTGAAGAAGAATTTTTAACAAAGTTGGAACGTTGATTACTACATGCTATACAAATATTCCAGTTTTGTAACAACTGTAATACTTGCCACTTGAGAGAGAATTTGACTGTGTTTGGATTTATGTGTACATGTATTTTTACTTTTATAGTATTCAATATACAGTATTCAATATACAGCACTTATTTCCCAGCAATTAGTCAGTACATATGTATATGAATTGCTTCATTTGTCCAAATGTCAGTTAGTAAATGGGTGAGTGAGTGAGAGATGGTTGTTTAACGCCATTTCGAGAACCATATTCATGGCAAGAATTCCACATTGCACTTGGGTGTAAATGCTATAATGATCTGCAATCACATACCGTAGTGGCCTGTATAAGCGCCCGGGCGCTCATTGATTTTAAATCCACTGCACCCCTGGCACTTATACGAGACAGGCGCTTATTTGAATACTATTTTTAGTGTATAAGATTAATTTCAATGGCCCTGGACCCCCAGCGCTTATTCGAGACCGGCGCTTATTTGAGACCCGGGTGCTTAAACGGGCCATTACGATAGCCTGAATGATTTGCTCATATTCTCATAGTAATCATAGATAATTCCCAAACAGATAAACTACAATATATTTTCTACTTTAATTCTGGTTAAAATTGCTAATGATTTTCAATTTTAATTCAATTCAAAACTTTAATTCAGACTCAATTATTGTACAAAAGGTCCACAGGATAAGAGGCACGCACAGATAGTATACAGGATAGCTATATACCCGGTTTTTAACGTTTTAAAACGTTTTACAATGATAAGGAGCCATAGGGCAACGTTCTGAAATGTTATGCAACGTTTTTTTGTTGACTGGATGTACATATCCTGATACCATGATAGTTGTACCATGATATCTTGATAGAGATACGATCTAGTACAAAATGTATTAGAAATCGTGAACAGTCCAATGGATCATCTCAATATTCTGACCAGCATTTCATGGTTGTGTAGACATCCCTCGAGAATCTCGATACAGTGCTAACACATGCAGAGCCATCAAGATTTCCTTCTTGTCACATGCATATCAGAACACCCATCTATCTAGGTGTAAAGTTAAGTTTTGTTTGTTACAGTGTTTGTTACAGTGTCAGTGTTTGCTTTTCATCTTTGCTAAAGCCCTGACTGTGGATTGCTTTTTGGGAGGCTTACGCCATTCCATCTTGCCATTTGGTGCTATTTTTGATGGTGCCCCGCTGATATTTTGCTGTATTGCAATACGGGTATCTTGTCCTTTTAAGGACTGTGGTTTCGGTCGGATACTTTTCACTTTCCCTAAAGCTCTAATTGTAGATTGTTTTCTGTGAGGTTTCCGCCATTCTGGCTTATTAGAAGCTGCCCTGACCAGACTTTGCTGTCGTAGAGCAGCAAGACTTTCTTGGCGTTTTGAGGGTGGTAACTTTTGTTGGAAGCTTACTACTTTCCCTATAACCCTAACTGTTGACTGCTTTTTGTGAGGCTTCCTCCACTGTTCTCTGTGTATAGGTGCTGTCCCTGTCTGTTTGCTGTTTAAATTTTGTTGTCGCTTTGCAGCCAGACTTTCTTGTCGTTTTGTGAGTTGTGGTATCAGCTGTATACTGATCTCTTTTCCCAAAGCTCTAGCTGTAGACTGCTTTTTAGGGGGCTTCCGCCAGTCCTTTGCCGTTCCTGAATGTTTCTTGTCTAATCTCTTTTGTCGGTTTGCAGTAAGGCTTTCTTGTTTTGTTGGTCCTGCAGTTTGGGCGATACTTTGACACGTTGTCGTATTTTCTAAGATAATAGTATTCTGCTTTGATAAGCCCAGACGCTCTGCATGCACTGAAGTGAGCCTACGCTTCAATGTGGAACGATCTTTCTCTATTGGTTCCTCATACCTATTAAAAGAGAAAAAAATAAAAGAGTTTTATGCAAACTAAAGCATTTATCAACGCTACTTTAAAAAGGAATAGTGACTAAGGCAGCATTTTTAGATACTATAATTTTATACATCCATAGGTGTAGCCCTCGGCCTAGGTGCCAAATCTATTTACATTTATCACATGACACAATATGGAAATTGGCAAAAGTTGGTTTCTCGTTAGCACAAATGACCGTAGACTTTTAAGAATATGTCCTACTCACCCCTCCATGCGTTTGGCATTAGCCTGCATGACAGCCCACTGACGACATCTGGTACTCGATTCATGAGACTTGGCAGAACACTTCCTTCCACGGCACCCCACCTTGCCATCTATCAGATAAAATGCGCATTAATGGTAGGCCTTCGTATTGCCCAAAATATGATTCACAGTCTTTGATAAAGGAAGTTCTATAAGGCATCAATGAAAATAAGATGTCACAACTGTTAGTTACACTGTACTTAAATTGAGTGCCAATAAGCAAGTGGCATGTCATATCAGAATGACAAAAGCGGCCAGGCCTGGCCTGGGAGTCTGCCACGCCCTCTGTTAGTCAATATGCCAAACGACACTCTATGGCAAGCCTTAAATTTCAATAACATTAAAGCTTTTAAAAGGAGGGGTGTGAAATCCCCTCCCCTTTTTATTCTACAGTACCATGCCGGCTTTTTCCGTTAAGAAGGGGTGAACACTTTCTGCCCCCCCCCCCCAAGAGGGTTCTGAAATTTGCCCCTCCCCTCAAATCCACCACCTCTCCCATGCTGTTTAAAGTGACCACTCCCTTATAAAAAGTGGCCTTGCCAGATTTCTAACTCTCTGTGACCCTTTTCTAGGGCTCCTTCTCATAACATATAGGTGGGCGTGGGTTACGTCCCTACCTCCAAAAAATCGCGCATGATATTAAAACGTAGGCCTATATACAAAACATTAGTCTCCATTGGTTTGCCATACTTTTCTAACTATAGCATTAGTAGGAGTAGGAGATCTTCAATTCGTCAAGTCAGTGTTAAGTACAGAATTACAAGGTAGCATGGGCTTACTGATGATATACGTCTAGATTTACTCACATCTAATGGTCGATTCATCTCCACTCACTGAAACCTCCCAGAAGCGATTTTTGTCATTAACAAGGTACAACACTTTATCGACGTCTGCCATTCTTGTATATACTTGTTTAGGCTACCTCCCATCAGTTGATAGTGCTGCCATCTGGAGATTCATAGGCGTGGAGCAAGGAAATGAGAAGACATGCCAATTGCCAGTGAACATATATATATATAAAAGATTAAATTTGTTGGTGCAATACGGTGTCCTCAGAGGTGAAGCCTACCCCATGACTGGGGTGCAATATGCACTGCAAAAAGGGTGTTTAAAGATACACATCAAATTTTCTCAACACCCGCATTTAATTCAAGTGTTTAGGTGTTTAGCTTTTGCACACTTGTACTTAAACATCTAAACACTGAAGTGTTTAAGTGTTTAGCATATAAACACTTGGTTAAACACTTTGTAGTTAAACGCGGTTAAAATTGAACGAGTTTAGCACTAAAGAAGCGTTTAGAAAAGTGGGGCAAATAAGTGTTTAAACAAGTGTTTAAGTCTTAAACACTGGTGTTCAATCCATAAACACTGTTTTTACAGTGTGCTGTCCTCAAAGGATTAAGCATGTAGGTGCATCGTGCTGTTTTTGGTTAAACCTGTAGGCATAAGCACAATGACATGTAAGCTATTTAAGGAGTTAGGCCAAATAAAAAAAAAAAGGTGTGTTTCCACTAACCCGACCGACCCTAGCAAAACAGGGGCAAAGAAAAACTTTTTTTTGTGATTTTAAAGATTTTTGTTTCATTTTTTCATATTTTAAAGAAATTTTCATTACTTTTTCAGGATTTTTCCTGTATCCTTTTCATGTTCTTCCCCTCGCTCATAGTTGCCATTTTCTCATCATTATTTTAAAATGAAATCAAAGAATTTGATACATCGTTTGATATGTGCCCTAACATTTCCTATATAAATGTAAAAAAAAAACAAAAAAAAAAACGACCTACCGACCCTAGCACTTTGAGCTATGTTACTGGAAACACAGCTTTTATTTTTCTTGGCCTTAGTAGCAATATGGTGTTCCCAAAGGGTTAACCCTGTAAGAAGAATATGCTGTCCTTAAAGGGTTAATACTTTGTGTGAATTATTCTGTCTTCAAAGGGTTAAACACATAGGTACATTATAGGCCCCAAAGGGTTAAAGTGCAATTAACTGTCAAAAGGCTAAATGGTTAAACCTGTGGTTGTGCATTATAAAGTCCAGGTTTAGGCCTAGATATGACATCTTAGATATGTAGAGGCAACATCCTCTCCTCAAATGTCTCATCAAGGGTTTAACCCTTTGAGGACTTGGACTGTCCCCAAAGGGTTAAAGTCCGCAATTGCGATACCTATACTGTCCTTGAGGTTTAAACTTGCACACGGCCACTTGGACGCGGCCACCTTATTGTCCCAGTTTTCATAACAAAAAGCATGAATAAGATAATTATATTTCCCATAAACAAGGTAACTTAAGATATTTTGTGCAAAATCTCTGCATGACCGCTGTGTTGGAAGTGTAAGGATAGGCTTGGGGGGACACAAAAGAGTGCCCTAGCAAGGGTTGTGGGTCCAGCCGCACACCCTTATCAAAAATTCCTAATACAAGTACCCCCTCCCCCCTCAACCACTACTGGAGGCTGCACGTAAGTCGATTGCAGTGGACCCAGATGCGTACAGGGGCGAGTAAATTTAGGTCACTAGCGCGCTTCCGCCCCGGGGCTTCCGCCCAGCCTCCGTACCTCCAAATCTCCATATATATATACGCAGCGTGAACAAACGTCAGTAGTATATGGAAATGAACCGATAGCGCAGGGTGGTTGTAGGCATTGGACCGGTGAAAGTAGTACATGGGGATGGTTATTGCATTCGGGCAACCCCGTGCATTGACTTGGGATAGAATATAAATCCTCCCATAATCTAATTATCACAATATCCTGCAGATGGTCAAGGTGATTCATTTTTTACTATTAATGTTTATGAAGATTGTGCTGAAGGTCAATGCTAATGCAATTATACCGCAGTACCTTTCTTAGGCTATAAGCCGTGGCTTGTAAGTGAATCTGAGGTCTACCGTCTGTGATTCCCGAGATTCCTCTAGCCACTTGCCAAATAGCTAATGGCAAATTCATGTCCATTTTTGCTAGAAGCAGAACCTGAAAATTCACCGAAATGGCTAATTATTGTATTAAGGCCTATATGATTGTCGTGGCCATAGTTAACAGTGTGAGTGTAATGCAATGTCTGAAGTAGTAGCAGTGGGAGTGTAATGTAATGTTTGAAGAATTGATTAGAGTTAGGATGGGAATACACTTTTTGAAAACATTGACGAAATTTTGTAGATCAATTTGTGAGAATGGTATCAGATGCAGGATGGAATCAAGACAATTACAATGTCTGAGATGGTTTGAATTTATTCCCCGAAATCGCAATAATCATAATGTGACCCAAAAAAAATATCTAAGGAATCACGAAAAAAAAAAAAAGCCACATGGCATAGACATTGACCGCTGATGTTAAACATGTGGACAAATATATGTGAGTGTACATCACAACAAAATTTGTTGGCTAATTGATGCTGTATTTGGCTAATCAGTTAATAGAAAACAGAGCCTAGCGTTATCCCATAGACTGTGCCTCGTAGAACTTTGCAAAGAAGGTATGTGCCATTTTCTTGCCATAAAAAGATAAGCTAAAGATAATCTTCATGAACTACAATGTACTAGTAAGATTTGGACATCGTAAATCACCTAAAGTAGCATTTTACATACTTCATACTGAAGTCCAAGGGATGATAAGGTAGGATAAGGTAAAATGACCTAATAGCACATGACTGAGCTAGTTCTAAGAAAATAATTCCCGATTTATGCCCTTTTTTCAGACTAATCAAGAGATGGAACAAGATATCATATTTGGATGTCAGCCTAGCCATGGATCCAATGATAAGATAATGTTAAAAAAAAGCTGCTGTTGGAATAAAATGGAAAGCATTAAAATGTATCTTTATGACCTTGGCCTAACCTTCACTCCTCTATCTTATAGCACCTATTAGTATAGGGTGGGGTAAGACGCCCTTAATTTACAATTTTTCCGAATAATGTAATTTACAAATATATATGTCATTTATAAGAAATTCATGGCTGCTTCCAGAATACTTTTTTCATTAAACAAAGGATGGAATGATATTTTCTTCGTTCGCAAAAGCTTGCCAGCTCTGCCCCATAGACTGTTACAGAAAATCATGTATGAAAAAAAGTGGATGCTGGGGTAAAAGGCCCACAGCTGGGGTAAAAAGCCCAAAACCTTTGAGATAAAAGGCCCACATGCACAATAAAGAGGATCATAATTGGAATAAATGCTCTATTTAGATTCTTGTCATTAAAAAAGAAGCTAAACTTAACATTCATGAACTACTGCTGAGATTTGGACATCCTAGGGTAGGGTGGGGTAAAACACCTTTAAATTACAAATGTGTCATTTATAAGAAATTCATGGCTGCTTCCAGAATGCTTTTTACATTAATCAAAGGATGGAATATTTTCTTCATTTGCAAAAGCGTGTTAGCTCTGCCCCGTAGATTGTTACAGTAAATCATGTATGAAAAAAGTGGATGCTGGGGTAAAAGGCCCACAACTGGGGTAAAAGGCCCACAACCTTTGAGATAAAAGGCCCACATGCACAATAAAGAGGATCATAATTGGAATAAATGCTCCATTTAGATTCTTGTCATTAAAAAAGAAGCTTAAGTTAATATTCATGAACTACTACTGAGATTTGGACATCCTAAATCACCTAAAGTGGCATTTTTGATAATTCATATTGAAGTCAAAGGGGTGATAGGGTAGGATAAGCTAAAATACCCTAATAGCACGTAACTGAGCTAATTCTAAAAGAATAATCCTTAATTAATGCATATTTTTTCACACCAATCAAGAGATGGAACAATGTATCATACTTGTGAAATAGGTTGTCAGCCTAGCCTTATGGAATATTCCAATAGAATGCTTGACAAAAAATGGGGCATCTTGCCCTCTAGGTTGAAAGGCTGGGGTAAAGGGCCAAAAGTGATGGGGCAAAAGGCCCATGGATCTGATGATAAGATAAAGTTCATCTCAAAAGCCCATGTAGGTATTGGAACATAGTGTAAGGTAAATAAAATGTATCTTTATGACCTACCCTTCACCCCTTTATCTAATAATACCTCACCTAATACTTTTAACACATTTAACTTGCTACCCAAAAATCCATGCATATTTCAGGACCTTTTTATTTTTAATTATCTCAAATTGAGCATGATGATCTTAACAGTTATAAAAAATTGAATGTCTGATACCGGTAAGTTAACTTTTTCTCATCCAATCATAATGAAAACCTCCAAAAGAGATCTCCTTGAAGTTATCCTTACTTCCAAGTGTTAAATGGCTGCATACAACTAGTACCTTGGTTATGAGGGCTAAAGGGCCTTTTACCCCAAAGGTCCTCTTACCCCCTCCTACCCTAAAGCTAATAGGACCTAGGCCTACTTTTAATCACTTTAACTTGATATCCCATAAACCATGCACATTTCAGGACCTTTTTATTTCTAATAAGGGAGTGGTCATTTTTTAACAACAAGAGGGGGGGGTAGTGGGTTTGGGGGGACAAAAAAAATTCAGACTCCTCTTGAGGGGGACAAAAAAAATTGTCACCCCTATTTTGAGCGAAAAAAGCCTGGACGCCACTAAAGAATAAAAGGTGGAACGGAAAAATTTCAGACACCTCCGAGGGGGGGACGGAAAATTTTCAGACCCCTCCAAGGGGGGAACGGAAAGATTTTCACAGCACATGTGCGGAATTTCACCACCCCCTGTTGTTAAAAAATGACCATTCCCTTAGGCCTATCTGAAATTGAACATGATTATCTCTGTGCATAAAACCATCAGAGGGGATTTTCGTCACTCGCTGCGTCTCGTTCAGAAGTGAATACTATAATTGTCGCGCCATCTGGTGTTATGTTTTGGCAATTAGTTGTGCGCATGCTCATTAAGAATTTAATACACAAACATGGCGGCCGTCGAGTTGGCACCTTTCGTGGCGAAGAGAGTTCTAATTTAATGGCATATGCTGTCTAACAGCCATAATATTATTGTGGATGGACCTTGTAAGCGATTGAATGTCATCAAACCAAAGTAATATGTCGTGGTTGGGATCTGGTCTATCTCAAATCACGGGACAGATATCCAATTTCACCAAGGAGGTCCTGACGGAAGGGACGGAGGAGGTCGACGGTATGTAAATATTGTGGTATTTTCCTCCTTTTCTATCATTCATTCGCATTCATTTGAAGGTAGGACACTTGTCAATTTTGACAGTCTGTGTATGTAACCACCAACATATATTTTCACCTGTGTGGGTTGGCCTAGACCCTGATCGAACGCGAATTTCATAATAACAAAACTGACGTCGGACTACCCGTGTCAGTTGCCAGTCACTGACACTGTCACACTAGCCGAACACTGCCAGCCACTGGGATGAGAGTACGGCCCACCCGTGACTCAGACGATACTCAGTCTAGGATGGGAGTGGTCATTTTTGAACAACGGTGCCGTCGGTGGGGAGGGGAGGGGGTCACACCCCTGGGATAGGGGTGGGGTTAAGGATTTAACCCCTTTTTTTTTGCGAAAAAGTCTGAATAAAAGGGGGCACAGGAAATCACAGACCCTTCTCGGGGGGAGGTGTCGAAAACATTTTTGGCGACCCCCCGTAGTATCCCCAAAGTCGGACCATCCCAGAAGTCGGCTGGAATTTTTAAATAATAAATATGAACTTTAACCGTTTCATAATTCTACGGCGTAGGGACAGTATTATTAGGGTTGTTGTCCTTTCAAGTTCTATAAGAAGAGAGGGATGTTATCATGGTTTTTATGTTTTCAAAAAATTATATATTTTCATTGATGTTTGTGGCCCATGAGCAATAATAGGCTTAAAACATGGATTGCGCAGCAAACTTCTGGGATGCGCCAACTTCTGGGATACGACACCCCCCCCCCACCACCACTTCCTTGATTGACTCACTCAGCGACTGTCACCGAGTGAGGATGTCAGACTCAGACATGTGTCTGAATCTCAGTCTCAGAGACACACAAATTCACAATGGTAGATCTATGGTAAAATGAAGGCTTAAGCCAGTCTCCCTTAGTCCGTTAGAATTTATCCTTAAAATAGAGACAGGATTATTAGGTCTGTCCTAGACCTAGTCTATTTCCCTAGACTAGTGTGGGGCCAGCCTAGCTAAGCCATAGTCTAATAGGGTGTGCTTGTTCTATATATAGATATATCTATATAGAGAGAAGGCACACCCTTATACTATTATAGGGCATGTAAGTCCCGGGGTTTTGAATGATGGCAGATTTCTCTAAACAGAATTTTCTAGAAGAAAGGACCATTATAACTTGTTGCATATATGTCCAACACACAAGCATATGAAGGGTTTGGCTGGTCCCGCTGCCCAACCTATCGGATAAGGGCAGGTAGCTACCAGTCGACCTTGTGACGTCACAAGCTCTCCTAGAATGGTCTGAAATGGAAGATCACTTCTGCTCAGAAAAAAGCTATGTAGAGGTGAATTATGTCTCCAATCTATCTGTCATCTAATGCTTGACATAGATGTCCTTCCTATTCTGTTTTCATTTTTTTTTTTTCAAAATATTTATGAAAAAGGTGTTTTCAGGAGGGTTAAAATCAAAGACTAAATTGATTCTGTGTATGGCCCTAGATTGCCTGCAGAGGTTTCCTGCTCGGGTGGGGGGGGGGGGACTACTCCCTATATGTTCAATAGTAACCATGTGCGTACATGGCCCTTGACTTGGTACCCCTATTGGGGGGGGGGGGAATTCAACCAAAATATACCCCTTTTGATGGGAATCAGCTTGGAAAAGTACCGTAAATTCTCTCGTATAAGCTGCGGCTTATACCAGAACTCAAATCAAAATTAGGCTTATGGAATTGCCCCAAAGTGAGGGTGTGGCTTATAGGGGGGTGTTTGTCACTACTATAGAATAGTACTAGAATGACAATTTTTAAGCCTCAGGTGTGGCTTATAGCTTATTCCAAAGTCGGGGTGCGGCTTATACGAGGGATGCGGCTTATACAAGAGAATTTACGGTTCCCCTTTTGCTGCTGTTAGAGTGCAAGAAGACAAACTCGCAATTTGAGCACCCTTTCAATGCATTTTTCACATAAAATGTACCCCCTTCCCGGCCATATTTTGATCATTTTCGGAAAAATATACCCTGTTTCCTGGCCAAAAATGTCAGAATTTCCTGGAAAATGTACGCCTTTCCCAGCCATATTATGAGGATTTGCCTGGAAAAAAAGTTGAGATTTTAAGGAAAAAAGATACCTTTTGACATTAAATTCTAACATTGGTTCTAATTCGAATATTTGAAAAAGTCTTTCGCCGTTGAAAAGCCCTTAAAAAATGCCCAAAAGGACCCCTTACAATGGGTCTGGGTGGGTCCGCTCCTAGGGTCCAAAAAGCACCCCCTTTCCTGCTTGTTTGTGTATGGACATGGTTTCCACATATCCACAAGTGCCCCCCACCCAGGTTTCCTGCCTGCATGGTCCTGAGCTACCCCACCCCCCCCCCTCTACTGCTTGGTCATGGCTCAGCAGTCCCAGCAACCGACCTTATACAATGCTATAACCATAATAGCCCCACAGGTGTGTCTGGGCTGTCTGCACAGCTTGGTCACAGCTCAGTAGTCCTAGTTACTAGTACCTGTTCTTAACCCTTTAAAGGCTGCTAATGCTTTGGGGCCCTTGAGGGAATACCACACTTTGCCCCACCCCACCTCACATAATATAGCCACAGTATGGTATATTATGCTATGATTTCAAAATTCACTGCCAATCCTCCCTAGAATAGCAGGCACACCCTTCCAGTAAAACATGTTACTCTTAACTACAATGTAGTATTGAAGTGTTGTATTTTTACACCGTTGATAGAATGCATGGGGAACATTCACAGATTATCGATCTTTGGTACTATGACATGAAAAATGCAATAGATTTTGACATTGACATTATGGCATGAGGAACATTTACAAATAATTTCACCATTGACACTATGACCTAGGGGCATTCACAAATGAGACATGATTGACACTATGCCATGGGGAACATTTACTTATTTTAATATATACTTCACCATTGACTTTATGACATAGGGTACGTTCACAAATAACACACCATTACAGTGGGGAACATTCACAAATATACATGTCAGAATCATTCAAGGACATAGGGAATAACACCAAATGGCTGCACAAGACTGTGTCAGATGTGTGTTTTTTTTTTTCATAATGCTGCTTTTGATTCTCTTGATTAAAAGGTCAATAGTATAATCAATAAAGCTGTCAATAAGTGGAGTGTACAAATTTTTCCAACCACTTTTTTGGATTGCAGAATGATATGCCCCATTCAGTAAGTTATCGGTATATAGAGCACAATGGTATCAACTACCTTACACCTTTTCTTTGGTTAGACCAAAGACATGACCAGTAGGGGTGTTGGGGTATTGGTTATAACAGAATAAGGCTACCCCCAACCCTCTGCATTGCGCCCTATACGCGGACCATACATCTGAAGTTGGGGGTGCATCTTAATTGCAAGGTTTTCCAAAATATCAATGCAGAGGTACTAAGTGCTACATGAACCAGGCCTCCCTGAGTATGGGATGCACCCTATTGGCCACTAGCTGGTCTGGAGCTGGTTCCGGCGACACACACTGATAAAATGCATGTCCCTTGAAGTGGATGTTAACCAGGGACAAGGTACCCATCATGGTATGTCTTATCAGTGGGTTTTACCTCAACCAGCGAAATTCACAATGGCGGCTCCACTAGGCCTCCATACTGAGTCCTATACACGAGCTGCATCTACTATGCAGGGGATTACGATATATTCCATCCCTTGTCAGTTTTCATGTGAATGTGGCATGACTACAAACTACTGTCCATTCCTGACCAGTTTACAACATGTTTACAACATGACTATATTCCATCCCAGACAGGTTGTTACATTGAGTCCAGAGATGCCACTAAGCACTTTTCCTAACCTTTTCGGAATTCCAAATTTTTGACTAATTCCTTTAGGCATTTCCTATGGACAACTGAGAAAAATAGGATAATTTCCGAATTTCTAGAGAACACTGGGTGGCATCTCTGCTTGACACTAAATGACCGCAAGCGACGGTCATCCCCTGATACCTGTTGTCACCTGTATTCAATATGACTGTACTCCATACCTGAAGTGCATAGAAAGAGTGTAGAAAGTATGTTGGAAGTGTGTGGAAAGACCATGGAAAGTACATGAAAAGTGTGTGGAAAGAGTGAGTATAACCTGATGTATTCCTACCAAGATCTCACCTTTTGTTTACAAAAGGCCATTGCGCTATTACATGGTTCTTGTTTACCTTTTCTGAAGACCCTCCCCTATTCTTCATGCTTTTACTATATAAATATATAGGAGCTTTGACCTCCCCCCTGCCGCATGCTAAAGAGAAAACCACAAGATTTGAAACTTCCAAGGCTGCTTCTATGATAAAAATCTAGCCCTAGACAAGAAATGATTGTTTAATTCCACCATCTATTATATATAAAAGGAGCAATAGTTGCTGAAAGTCAGTCAAGAATGGCGTTGAAAAACTGTAGTCGCCATCTTACTTTTAGGGAGTGGTCATTATTAATTAATTTTTGAAAATGACATCAGTCAAGTCATTTAGCCCGAGACCAAGCTTGAGAGCCTTAGAAAGGGTCAAAATACGTAAGTCTCACTTTTTTTTTCTTTTTTTTTTATTAGGCCACTCTATAAATGCAGAGTGTTTGTTCTGCCTGGACCTATTTCATGTCATGAGACTTGACAACTCTACCCCCCCCCCCACCTATATCTACCTACAATCGTGCGCCTTATAGAATCGGTCTTAAGTCTAGGTGCGTCTTATAGGCGAGATACCTTTCCTAAAGAGCAGGACTAAACCTTAAAAAAAAATCGGGCCTGTGCATTTCTCTCAACTCAGGATGTACCCTATTTACGAGATTTGCCTTACACGTGGGAGGTTGAAAAAAAAAAACGGTTGAAAATTATACCAACTAACATCATGGGTGACTATTTTTGTGTGATACGCTATATAGAAACATAGAGGACATGTAATAAATGTCTGTACTTCCAAGTGACATGTCACAGTTCAATTACCTGCCAATAGGTGCCAGCAGTTTACTCCTTGTTCTGCTTGTATCAAGTAACAGCAAGGTTACATCCTGTATGTGGCGCCCTCAGGTAGGCCATGGATGAAACTTCTCGGTCGAGTTATTAGAACATAAATGCATGATTCTTGTGGGGAAAAAAGATGAACGATCAAACTATATGCTGCCCATCTGCGGTCTGTATAACTACCGCAGGCACGGTCTGTATAACTACAGCAGGCATAGGGCTCCACCCCCAACCCCTCTCCCCTTACTTCCTCCTGTCTGAAGGTCCACTCATAGACAGGGAGAGGGAGGATTATAGATATATAATCTTGTTATATCAGAGATTATTATCCTAATCCCTTAATTTGGGGTGATCAGTGGATGTTTATTCTGCACTCTGTCTGTCTCAGTCTCAATTCACACTCTCCCCCACACATTCAGATAACTTATCAGTGATAACATCTGCTGGGAGAGTGTGCTCACTCATGAACATCCAACAGTTTCGAACAAGTTGGCCAAGGCTTCCACCTGCCCCATATGTAGTGAGAGAAAAGCGGGAGCGGAATTCAGGGGTAGGTTTCCAGCCTAATCAAACTATAACAGATCTCACTTGATTCAGTGCTCAGTCCACAGGTGGCAGCACCTCTCAATGATATCACAGCTACCATTAAAGATAAGAGCGGTGTCTGACAGTTAGACCTCCCTGTGCCTTGTTTTAGTGAGTGTGTAAAGCCCGGGATCCACTACAGCAACCATGATTGTTACATGTTTTACCTGCGGAAACACACAAAAAGTTGCAGCAAGAGATCAATCACTGCAGCAAAGAAACAGCATTCGGCGAGCAACAACTTTTGATATCTGCGACAGCTGTCGAATCGTCTGTCAGATGTTGCATTCACAATGTGTAACGCATTAGTGGGCTTTAGATATGCTTAAGAATTACCGGGGCAATAGAATTATCACTATCCCTGTTCATATTTACCCCTTTACTCTCTCGTTTTGCAAAATACATTTAATGCACTATTTCTATAGTATTGTATTTTGTTTGGTTCCACCAGAAATGGATTGGGATGTGAGGCTAACTCATATTTAATGTAATAGGCGCACAGTATGCATAGAAAGGAGTGTATTCCACTGATTTGATTTTTTTTTTCTCTTCTCAGTCATGGGTTTGTAATGCATGTAGACGAAATGAATATTTCTAAATTGCCATGAAATTTTGGCCTAGTACCAAAAATTTATTCCATGAGATTTTTACTGGGTTACACTTGTATGCGTCAGTGGTCACTAAGCAAGAGGAGTGAAACATAAAAATTAATGTGCTTTGTACAATATCATTTATTAGACCCGAGTTCCGAACTGATAGCTACACTGATAGCTATCAGAGAGCACTTGTACCCAAATAACTCAGGACTGAATCTATCAAGGCCTTTTCACCTCTTCGTTCTATGGTGTTTATTTGAAAATGTTGACGTCATTCTGTGTTTTAAATTGTGTTTTAATGTGTGTTTTTATTATTCTATGGTCTTAGACATGAATGGCATGATGCATTGATGCACTTTAACCCTTTATGAATGGCATGATGCATTGATGCACATCTAACCCTTTATAGATAGCATGATGCATTAATGCACAATTAACCCTTCATGGATGGCAAGATGCAGTGATGCACATTTAACCCTTTATGGATAGCATGATGCATTGATGCACAGTTAACCCTTTATGGATAGCATGATGCATTGATGCACATTTAACCCTTTATGAATGGCATGATGCATTGATTCACTTTAACCCTTTATGAATGGCATGATGCATTGATTCACTTTAAGCCTTTATGACTGGCATGTAGCATTGATGCACAGTTAACCCTTTATGGATAGCATGATGCATCGATGCACATTTAACCCTTTATGGATGGCATGATGCATTGATGCACAGTTAACCCTTTATGGATAGCATAATGCATTGATGCACATTTAACCCTTTATGAATGGCATGATGCATTGATGCACATTTAACCCTTTATGAATGGCATGATGCATTGATACACAGTTAACCCTTTATGAATGGCATGATGCATTGATGCACATTTAACCCTTCATGAATGGCATGATGCATTGATGCACATTTAACCCTTTATGAATGGCATGATGCATTGATACACAGTTAACCCTTTATGAATGGCATGATGCATTGATGCACATTTAACCCTTTATGAATGGCATGATGCATTGATTCACTTTAAGCCTTTATGAATGGCATGTAGCATTGATGCACAGTTAACCCTTTATGGATAGCATGATGCATTGATGCACAATTAACCCTTTATGGATAGCATGATGCATTGATGCACATCTGATTGAATATTGAAAATTGAATTGAAAATAGCATTGAAAATTGCATTAAAAACTCGGGTCTTTTAGGTCTTAGACCTAACCTGCTCCATCTTCTTAACATTTTGTGGAGTCTATTGGTATGTCTCTATTTTGTAATTTACCCGTACACCCCGCTCATAAGCCGCCTCAGTCATAAGCCAGGTAGACTTTTAGCAGATTTTTAGAACATGATTTACATCATTTTCTCTTTATCAATCTATTGTATTAAAATCCCGTTTATAAGCCGGGGGTGGACTTTGGCAAAATATTAGAAGCCCATTTTGACCACAAAAATGTGTTCAATGAGACTCTTACTGCGTTATGACTGGAGTTTTGTGGTACATCGTATTGTCCTTTTCTGCCATACCAAATGCAACCCCAGGCCCTTAGAAGATGTGGATCACTGTGCACATCGGGATGTAGCCACATTTTTACTGTCTTTCTAAGAAGATGCTCGCTGTGCCAGAGTTCTTTCAACCTTCTCCTGTGCACCTTAAAATGGCAGCTGTGGGAATTTAATGTAAAATGCCGTTAATTACTGTCCGTGTGCCGGATAATTGGCTTTGTCAGGGGGACTGTCGTCAACCGACCATCATCAACAAGTCTCTAACACTGGCCTCTGTATTTTTGTCAACTCTTGTGTTTGGAGGCGTCCAGAACTGACAAATCTTAAATAACAATATTTCACTTTTTATTCCGGTCCCCACCTGCCCTCCTCCCCACCCGCCCCGACCAACCAGTCCTTTCTGCCAATGACTGTATCTCCTTTCTCCTTAACATGTTATAATCTTTACAAAAATTAACATAAATGATGATTACACTGAAACTGGTTCTGGGTTTTACAGATATAGAATGTTTCAATTTGTAGCCGGCACTCAAAAAGACGAGCAATATAGGATACCACAAATCATAAGCGCCAGTACCAGTACTAGAGTGGGTAAAAACCAGCACAACGTGAGTATGGCTACATCAAATGATCATGATGTTCATGATGGGCCTACCCATTACAGACCAAACCCAATTCCTATAAACTAACACAATACCCGGCTTATACACTATTTATAATGGGCGCTGGTGCTCCTTAGTGGCGTAACAAAATCTAGGGCTGTGCCTTGTAAGATTTGTTCTCAAAACCATGCCCCAGGTGCACCTTTTAAGTTGTAAATTATTACCGAACTCTGGGTGCGCCTTATATGAGAGGCAATACGACATACCAGTACTAAAACTGCAATGATTCAAACCATATGTACGGCTTATGGGATGCAACCAAAGTCTGAGTGCAGCTTACAGGTGAGGAGAAGGCTGTAGGCTAGGTTTTACTACAATGAAAGCTTGTGGGTGTTCTGTACATATAGTGGAAGCACGGAACACCAGTAGGTCTTCAGGTTAAAGGTTTACGGTAGTTACATCTTAGTTCTCTCTACTGCTACAGATGTAATATGTCCATGGCGCTGGAGTCGATGTGCTTCGTCCATGTGGAAGTTGTACCTGTTGTCCTGTAATGTAACTCTTCCCCCGTCTGTTGTTATGGTAACTTGAAGTGTTTGCACCTCTTCTAAGGTGTGGCATTAATCAGAGAACAGTCAAGGATACACACCTGCCCCCCCCCCAACCCACGTACACCTAACGATCTCAGGTGTGCCGGTTCCTTATCTCCCCCCCCCCCTTTCTTTATAACTTTTACTGTTGTGTTTTTATTTGTTATTTTTTTTTTGTACGTTTGCTTCATGGAGGCGTCCTCATCGTTTCTAATTGAACACAGCATGTTGTTTAAATTTGATAAGCTCTCACCTCGGGTGTCGTGCTCGGGCGTCGCTGACAGAGAGCAAACAGCAGGTGAGCCCTGGTTCGGCGTTATTAATCACCTCCAGGCTGCCGCTCTGAAACCTGCCCAAAGATAAGCCCTTATGACAGGCTAAGGGGATGGAGGTCCAGTCTAAGCGGTATAAATTTTAGACAAGTATATGAAATAATTCAATGGAGAATTTTGCCTTTTTGTAGGGTACAATAGGTACCCATCATAACAGCACCAGTGTCCCACTAGTTAGCCAGGTTCACCCTGAGTACAGGAATACTATATAAGCCACCTTGGTTGGTCCCCACTGTACGAGAAAAACATGGGAAATTACAGAGAAAACAAGGATTTTAGAAAACACGGTCAAAGGGAAAACTTGACACACATGGTAAAACACAGGGAAAAGATTTTGATACCCAGTATGAAAAACTTCCCTAAGGCCACACCAAAAAAAAAAAATTTTTCATGTGATGAAAACTTTTTCTTTTTTATTTCCAATGTCTCTGATATCGATTGAAGAAGCTTTAATAGAGAGAAGGGTAATTTCCTGAATATAAAGACTTATCTCTTTACAATGACGGGTCTGCCATTACTGTGCCATCCCTAGTATGAACCCTAGGTCTGTGACAACAGCAAAACATTTTTATGCACCATTTGGTGCACATCTAGCCATTTAAATGTGCCATTTAGCATTTAAATGCGTGAATTACGCACTGCGCAGCCCTGTCAAAAGCCCTGTTACTGTGCATTAGGCCACACCAAAAAAATAAGTTGGTCTACGGATTTTGGTTTTGAAAAATTGGTGCGAGCGAGCGAAATCTTTTTTTTCTATTTAAAGAATTTTGGTGTCCAATGGATTCCTTCCTGGAAAACTGAGGCGAGCGAAAAAAAATTATTTAAAAAAAAATTTGCCAAGGCCACACCAAATTAAATAGTTGGTGTATGGATTTCCCGCACCTCATTTTCTAAAAAGCAAATTTTATTTTTATTTGAAAAATACCATCTCTATGGATCCCGCCCGCATCATTTGCTAGGAAATTTATTGATTTAATTTTTAATTTTAGTAAGGACTTGAAGGGCCATCTAAAGACGGTACAGAAACGGCAGACCACTCATTGAATAGGGAAAAGTGTGCATATGTTGATTCCAGTATTTATGGTGTGCTTAGAAGCTAAAGAGGACATTCAAGCAAAGGAGCATAAAAAAAAAACACTCCCCCTCTCCACATTTTGTCTATGCAAAATCCATAGACAAATAAATTTTCCTAGAAAAATAAAATAAAAATTTCGCTCTCCCGCCCCATTTTCTAAAAGAGAAAATCCATAGACCAATCTTTTAATTTGGTATGGCCCAAACATCACAAAGGGAAAACTTGTAGAAAGTGAAGCGAGCAAAATCCGTAGACAAGATTTTTTTCAAAGAAAAAAAAAAATTGCATTCTCGAAAATATGGAGAGGGAAATCCGAAGACCAACTTATTTTTTTGGTGTGGCCTTGTAAGAGGGAGTGTGCCTTATAGGTGGGGTAGAGTCATATTAAATTTGACTTAAAGTTACCCAAAACAAGCATCAACTGTGTCTTATGGGTCTGGCTTGAACTGTTGGTATCTTTTATACTCGGGGTCATCTTATACGCGGAGTACATGTACTACGTTATTAATTTAACCCATTTAACCCTGGGATTCTGTAACTCTATGGCAGAGGTACACTTATTGGAGTATCCAGGGTTGACAGTGCGCTTAGATCAAATATGACTGTTTTGATCCAATGGGAAAATATACCTTGGTACAGGGAAACCACAGAATTTGAGATCAAAGTTTGGGTGGGAACCCTGATATGTGCGTTTAATGTGTTTCCCCCTTTTGCGCTGAAAAGTTGAGGCATTCTAACTGTTCTTCATTTATGCATCAGGTTTAGCATTCAAGAGTATATCATGTCGTTCATTCCTGAAAAGGCGGTGCATTAAGTCGGCCTGAAAATATATATCTTCACATATATCTATTGTATTGGTAAAACCAGGCAGCTGAAATTCTGTTGGGAAAATATCAAGGATACCCTCAATACAGAAAATACAGTATTAATATAAAGAACATATGTATCTGCCAGTGGGATATCTAAGTTATTGGTCAACAAAAGACCTTTAAATAACCTATCACCAGTCATCTCTGACATGTTGTGTTTGTGTCTAGAAGTCGACTATTTAATAGGATTAGATTATGTTCCCAGTCAGATTTTAGCGATAGTCTCTGGGGTTGGACCAGGTGAAGGTACTGGTTTCCGGCGGTCACACGTCACTCAGTGTGACAGCATTCCCGGCACCAGCTGGACTCCAGGCAGCCTCCGCCAGCGTCTATTGATACCAGTTCAACAGTAGTGGGAGCGTACATCAGGCTGGGTTAGCCAGCCTGGACAGGGGCTGTGTACAAATGACGTCATGCAGGAGGGGGGGAGGGGGGGTCAGGCCCGGCATGACGGAATTAATTTTCCATATACCTTCAGCATTGCAAAATTGGCAAAAAACATGACAAGGGGGGGAGGGGGGGTCCAAAATGGTCCAAAAAAGCATGACGTCATTTGTACACAGCCCCACACCAGGTGGCCCTACTGAGGTGAAACTGACTCTAGCCAAAGCTGACTGGTGTGCGTTTAGACTTTAGTACAGTAAAATTCTTTTACAACGAAATGCTTGGGATAGGCAAAAGAATTCGTTGTAAACGAATTTCGTTGTATCCAAAACGGCCATTTAGATGCTTCTAACCACCCTGGCATCTCTCTGATATCTCCCCCCCCCCCCTTATAATCGGCTGTAGGACCAGGTAGAGGCGGGGGAGATGTCCTCACACACGCCCTGGCACCTCTCTGATATCTCCCTCCCCCCTTATAGACGACTGTAGGACCAGGTAGAGGCGGGAGAGATGTCCTCACACACACCCTGGCACCTCTCTGATATCTCCCCCCCCCCACCTTATAGATGGCTGTAGGACCAGGTAGAGGCGGGGGAGATGTCCTCACACACGCCCTGGCACCTCTCTGATATCTCCCCCCCCTTATAGACGGCTGTAGGACCTGGTAGAGGCGGGGGAGATGTCCTCACACACGCCCTGGCACCTCTCTGATGTCTCCCCCCCCCCTTATAGACGGATTTAGGACCAGGTAGAGGCGGGGGAGATGTCCTCAAAGTGTTCCCTTTCAATTTCCCATGGGTTAAACTATCTTTTTCACAGAAAAAGTTCGTTATAAACGAATAAATTCCATGTAGAATTTGTTATAATGAGATTTTTCTACTATAGAATGTATAGAATTGAATGGGTCATAAGGGATTTGTTTGTTATAACCAAAAATTCGTTATAACAGGATTCGTTATAAAGGAATTTTACTGTAGTATGATCTGTGTACATTTAGGTACCGCATTATGCTTATAGGTTACCTAGCTACTACAAGGTGTGGCCTTATTGGCCCAGGGGTATGCCTGGGTCTTTAGCGGCGGGTTCAAGGCCAAATTTCACGATTTCTAATCACCAACTTTACAGTGTAATCATTGGTGGATCCAGGCCACTTATCAATTTAATTAAAAAAACAAGGGATATATTGGAATCTCATCTCCAACAATACATCTCTCTTGTCCCTGAGCCATGTGTTTCCCTGTCAAATGAGCTGCCATATTTGACTCACCTTTTGAAGAGCCATGTATAACATTGCTTGAACATATGGTGTCGATCAGTTTTTGCAATTTCAAAAACACCTTGATTTCTATGGAAATTGCTGATTAAGATGCCTTAAATTCAGCAGGTGTAGAAGTAATCAGGTAATCAGGCATGCCATATGTAGTACATCCTTAGTGTGACTGATCAATTTACTTCTTTGTTCCTATATATGAGAGGGGACCGCCATGTCCTCTGGACCGCCATACCTGTAAAGACCACCATATTGTAGTTTAAAAAATCGCAACCCAGCAAAATCTTATATAAGGTATGGCGGTTCCAGCAGTACATACAGGTTAGTAGGGGTGTATGGCGGTTCTAGCAGTATATATAGACTGGTAGAGGCTGTATGGCAGTTCCAGCAAAACAAAGGATTGTATGGCGGTTCCAGCAGTATATATAGGCTAGTGGGGGCTGTATGGCGGTTCCAGCAGTACATACAGGTTAGTAGGGCTGTATGGGGGTACTAGCAGTATATATAGGCTAGTGGGGGCTGTATGGCGGTCCCAGCAGTAGATACAGGTTAGTAGGGCTGTATGGGGGTACTAGTAGTATATATAGGCTAGTGGGGGCTGTAAGGCGGTTCCAGCAGTACATACAGGTTAGTAGGGCTGTATGGGGGTACTAGCAGTATATATAGGCTGGTGGGGGGCTGTATGGCGGTTCCAGCAGTACATACAGGTTAGTAAGGGCTGTATGGGGGTACTAGCAGTATATGTGACATATACTGGGAGAAGGGGTCCTAGAACCCCCTGCACTAAGCCCCCTTTTTGCAAATCGTGTCACATATATAGGCTGGTGGGGGCTGTATGGCGGTTCCAGCAGTATATATAGGCTAGTGGGGGCTGTATGGTGGTTCCAGCAGTACATACAGGTTAGTAAGGGCTGTATGGGGGTACTAGCAGTATATATAGGCTAGTGGGGGGCTGTATGGCGGTTCCAGCAGTACATACAGGTTAGTAGGGCTGTATGGGGGTACTAGCAGTATATATAGGCTGGGGGGCATCCATTAATTATGTACGCATCTAGGGGGGGTGGGGGGGTCAGGCCAAATGCATACAGATTCGTACAGGGTGGGGGAGGGGGGTCAGAGGCTATGAGTATGTACGCATAGGGCCTAATGAATTAGGAGAAATTGAGGCATTTTTGGGGGGTAGAGGGAGGTTGATGGTAGGTATCTTGGTACAAAATATGGTGACTGTAGGAGAACAACCCCTCATTCTAGTATCCAATAAGGCTACAAAAATAAGGGGAATACTTACAAAGTATGCATACCATTTTATATTTACCAGAGGGTAAAGGAAATTTTTCTGCACCAGGAAAGGAGGGGGGGGGGCTCCATGTGGCTTGAGTATGTACGCATAGGGGGAGGGGGTAGGCCAAATGCGTACAGGGTGCAACATGGGGGGTGGGGGGGTCAATTTTCGGCAAATTTGTGCGTACATAATTAATGGAAGCCCCCCTAGTGGGGGCTGTATGGCGGTTCCAGCAGTACATACAGGTTAGTAGGGCTGTATGGGGGTACTAGCAGTATATATAGGCTGGTGGGGGGGCTGTATGGCGGTTCCAGCAGTACATACAGGTTAGTAAGGGCTGTATGGGGGTCCTAGCAGTATATATAGGCTGGTGGGGGCTGTATGGCGGTTCCAGCAGTACATACAGGTTAGTAAGGGCTGTATGGGGGTCCTAGCAGTATATATAGGCTGGTGGGGGCTGTATGGCGGTTCCAGCAGTACATACAGGTTAGTAAGGGCTGTATGGGGGTCCTAGCAGTATATATAGGCTGGTGGGGGCTGTATGGCAGATCCAGCAGTACATACAGGTTAGTAAGGGCTGTATGGGGGTCCTAGCAGTATATATAGGCTGGTGGGGGCTGTATGGCGGTTCCAGCAGTACATACAGGTTAGTAAGGGCTGTATGGGGGTCCTAGCAGTATATATAGGCTGGTGGGGGCTGTATGGTGGTTCCAGCAGTACATACAGGTTAGTAGGGCTGTATGGCAGTTCCAACAGTACAGACAGGTGGGTAGGGGTTGTATGGCGGTTTCAGCAATACATAGAAGGTGGTAGGGGAGGTATGGCAGTTCAAGCAGTACATAGAGGGTGTTAGGGGTTGTATGGCGGTTCAAGCAATACACATAGAGACATAGTCTATGGAATGCATGTCCTCATTTTTAAAACATCATTGTATGTCAGTATGTACTGTAATCTCCAGCGTATAAGACGAACCTCACATATAAGATGCACCCTGAGTTGAAGAAAATCCTGTAAGGCTCATCTAAGGGCAATTTTTTGAAGGTTCAGTACTGTTGGCTGTACAAGGAGCTAGGAGCTTCTGATTCACGTATAAGACGCGTCTTATATGCGGGTATTAAGGTACTCACTATTTGTCAGTAATTTGTCATGATTTTTCAGCAATTAATCAATATATGTCAGCACTTGGTCTATTATTTTTCAGCAATTAATTTGCATTTGTCTGCATCTAATCTTTTCTTCCTATACATTGTACTTCAACTCATATGTGCCAAACCCTGGACCGTATGTGATGTATATCACACGTTAAATCTTCAATAATATTAGCAGCACTGCACTTGAGACTTCTACTGATTTAGATAACGTGACTTAACTCCCCACCCCACTCCTTCAATTTCTATATTGATAATGGAATTAGTAAAACACAAGCTCATAGTGTTTAAGCAGCTACTTAAAAATTGCCGTTAACTGTATGTATAAACCTCGGCTTATAGGCACATGGCTATCCCTTTATGGAGGTCGCCATATTTGTTCCTAGCCCATGACACCATCTTGGATTTTATCATAGAATCCTGGGTAACTCTTATCTCCACCCTCATCCACCACAGAACATGGTCACTGATAAGGCTGATAAGCTGCACCCTGCCCCTATCTTAATCACCCTAAGTACCTCTCCATTGTTTCAGGTGTGAGGGGAGTGGATAAGCTTGATAGGGAGACAATGGCCTGAGTGTATTCAATCTTGGTGACAAGTGAAATCTTATATCAATATCAAAGTTTTATTTCTCCTTTATTTTAAGTATAAGATTTATACTAAGTTTGTCTAGTTAAAGTTGAAAGTATTTCCTATACATAGGTATAAATTTTAGAAAATAGCTACAGGTAGTAAATGAGGAAGAAGCCATCAAAGTAAACTATATAAAGAGGCCAAATATTGATTTAGCCCCCGACTACATGAGGCACCTATCTGATTCTGTCAGTACTAGCAATGTGCTAGTGCCTTATAGACACTAACACTGGTCTAGGGGCTAATGGTCCGTGATTTGGGTCGTACTGTGGTACCTTCCGTATAAGGAGCATTAAGCGTATAAAGAACACCCAGAGTTGAAAAGTGCTATAAGGTTGATAAAGGTTTGGTACTGTTCTATGATAAAAAAAAAAGTACCAAGCCGCATATAAGACGCATTCTGACTTAGGGTACAGGAAACCTCAGATTAAGTAGTAGCCACGGATTCCAAGTGAGGTACGACGATAGTTCTTTTACAGGGTTCCAACAGGCGAGGAAATGTCAGGGAATATAAAGTGACCAGGGAATCTTATGAATTTTTTTTATGAGTCAGGGAAAACGTTACTTTTTTGGATTTTAGTAAAATGTCTAAGGGGCATTCAATATCTAATTCTGATTTGGTGATTCTTTTTCTGAAAGTTAGGTTTTGATTAATGATTGATAATTTATGGTAGCCTTTGGAATTTCTGTTCTGCATGAGACCTTTGTTATAGATTTGAGATTAAACTTAGGTCGGTCATTTCCCGGGGCCGCGTACTTTGGTCAAACCAAATCTGCACAGTATCTTTATACAGGTGCAAAGTTCATTTATTCCAATGTTCCGGGTAGCATCTGTGGTCCTTGATTGACCTGAAGAGCCCCTTCAAAATAGCTCACATGGTCTTGTCACACATCCATTTAAGTAATATACCCGGGGTCGTATATTGATTATAGCTATTGGTTATTCTGATATCTATTTATCTGAAGGGTAGCATAGAAGGATAAGTGATTTTCTGGTGGAACGAGGTGAAGAATAACTTTGGTTTTATGTGGTGAATACACCAAGCAATAGCTTTACTTAAAGTTTTTGTTGCTTAAAAAAGACACAGATCCCGCCCCCTCCCACACACATATAAGTGGGCTTTTACAGTAGTAAAGTGTGTGATTTTAGCATCTCTCTTATATTGAACAGACCATGCAACAGAGCTGCGAGTTGCCAAGGGCCGCCTGCTGGAGGTGGAGAACTATTACCATGCCGCCAGGGCCGAGGTAGGTGTCATCTGTATAACATTGTATACATGTTACATCTTAGTCTTTTGCGAATTCTTGATTTTGAATTAGGGAAATCGAAGTACTTCAGAGTTAATGAATTAATTGAATTAATCAAGACCCATAAACTTGCTTATCTTTTTACAGCTGGAGAGGGTGAAGAAAATCAATGAGGAGCTCACAGACAAACTACACGCCTCTGAACTGCACACCAATTCACTATCTACAGAATACCGAGATAAACTCAACGAACAAGAGGTTTGTGCTTTAAGCGACATTATAGTACCCGTGTAGTTAAAATCGTGATAAGTGCATACCATAATGGCCCGTTGGAGCGCTCGGGTGCTCATTTATTTCAATACCACTCTACCCCCGGCCCTTATTTGAGACAAGCGCTTGTTTGAATACTGTTTTAAGTGTTTAAGATTGATTTCAATACCCCTATACCCCTAACGCTTATTCGAGACCGGGTTATTTGAGACCCGGTGCTTAAACGGGCCACTACGGTATTTGGATGTATTTTTACTTACAAGTAAAAGAATCGTTATTGGGTTTTCTTGATCGTGGGTGCAGCTTATACACATGTACTATATAACTTTTTAGGTGTGTTTATTGGCCCACAGCTTGGCTATTTGTGCCCACTGTATTTTATGTTGCCTTACTAGTAGATTTACCAGAACGAACTTGTCAGGGTGTGATAAATTTGCCTTTTACAACATGTACATGTGACACTTTTAGAACAAGGGCATGTGTATGTGTCAACATAATATTGAAAAAATTACTTGACATTTGCAAAAACCTCCCTTTCTTAGTCACTCCTCCTGTCGCGGAGATTATTAATGTGAGAATTTCTGCAAAATTAACACGTTGTTGCTGATTTATGATTTTGATAAATCGCACGGACCATTGTCTTTCTACTTCAGAAATCGACATAGAATTTGAATACACGTCCACCTTATGCTTTAATAAAGGTTCTTTGCATGACATTATGATGTACATCTAATCCTATTTGTGATTAGCCCATATATTTAGCCACTTTTGCCTGATTTTCACTCTTTAAAAATCCACTTTCCCGGTTCAATTTTGTAATTCTTCCCAGGGATTCGTCCAAATCCAACGAGATCTGTACAGATCTCATTTTACCACTTTTAAATATGAAGGGAGTGGGTCCTACAATTTGTTTCTCGGCTGTAGTGCTGGTATGCACATAATGAACATTTAGGGGAAATCCCATAAACTACCAAGGGGCTTTCTTTTTTTTCTATGAAATCAAAGGTATTAGAAAGAAGAAGGCGGCGTCCTATTGTGCCGGTGCATCAGTTTGACTACTCATACTATCTGTGCCTCTCCAACATGGCCTAGAGACAAGGAAGGTGCTAATCTGGTGCACCGGTAACCTGACAAAACAACCACAGGGGGAGCCATAGGTCTGTCCTGTGTCAGCTCACGTCTATTCTCCAAGATGAAACACTTCAAACAGCCAGAGTTTGTACAGCGAGACATGAACCTGGGTGTCTCTGAACCTGTGTGTTTCTGTGTGGGTATTCCTCTACAGGGACGAGAATCATGGGTCAGCACAGAATGCACAGACTTAGGGGTGGGGAGTTATGAATGTGCTTCTATGTGAAGGAGGGAGTTCTCCAGGTGAAATGATCATCACCTCACCTGGCCTCACCTGCTGATAGCACCAATTACATCAGTTAGGTGGGAATGACCAATAGACTGCTTTAAGCCCTGATATTAATAGACCAAAGAACTAAAAAATAGATGCGTCCACTACAGTTAGCACGCTTTCCTGATAAAACATACCCCATCTTGTTAGATGCAGCCCTGTTGTCAGTTGGTTTTCATACTAGAAAAATGGGAACAGTTTGTAAAAGTAAGCCATGTTCTTAATAACCAAAACAACATGAAGTGTTAATGCGAAATAGTTCTGGGTTTACTGGAATGGTGACTGGATAACTGACCTCTTTGTGGCCAAGTTGATATAATAAAGTCGAACTCAAGGGTAAATATTATTAGATCTACTATTAAAATATTGTACAATGTAAGAAAGCTTTCTAGTTTTGCATATTGCCAGCACCTCGACTAGATATTGGCCAAAATAATACATAGCGTCACCTCCTGCGTCAGGTCCGTTCTCATTGTGAGATAGACTGAACCAGTTTCCTATTGAGATAAGGCGCTATCTGGCTCATCTCTGATTCTTCTGTAGCTGCTCAGCAGGACTGGTATATTACATTCCAGATGAGATAGCAATATAGGAAATAGAGGTCAGACACATATAGGTAGATGATTCATACAAAGACGTGATCAGTATGTGGTCTTTATAGTAACTTGTAAAAGCTATAGTGTACAGGTGTGCAGAAAAGTTGAACTGCTGGTAATAAGATACAACAGTGGTGTATATATATACCCACATATTAGGAAAGTAATGGGTTCTATAGGCATATAGCAGAATTTAGTTTAGACGAATTAGAAAAAAAAAGAAAGAAATGCATTCTCTGCATTTTTCCCTAGAACTGAAGCTGGTACCCGTCGTAAGCGCTGAGATTAGTACATGTATGTCTTGCCAGTTGTAGATCAATGACTCAATGCCGGCATATAGTAAAGTCAATACGCAAACTGTCTCGTGACTGTAAAATCGTGCTCACGGAGAATTGTTAATGGGGCGGTGTTCATTAATTCAGTCTTGTCTTGTTTTTACTAGTGATTTATTTCCGTTCACATCAAACATCTAATCTTGTAGTAAAGTTTGAAGGATGCTACTTAAGAAGGTTAACGTCCCAGATATCTACAAGTGGATGACTGTGTAACTGAGGTTGCAAGTTTTATCTACCAGTCCTTTACTTTGACAAGATAACGTGTTGCTGTGCTATCGAGACTTTTTGGAACCCAGGCTTCCTTAACTTTCCTACAGAACCGAAAGGAAGTCCTTGGTAATTAGTAAACAGAATTAAATCTGCATACAATCGACTCGTCACTACTGATACCTTCAATTTTCCCTGAATGCTGCAAGGTATTTGGTATGTAGGGAAAAAAATCATCTACCGTTTACCCAGAAATTTGGTAGTTCATAAGCTGATATGTTTTTTTTTATCACAGCATGCAAATCTATTCACATGAACGGGCATACAGATAGCGGTATAAATCATGATAATTATAAAATATGTAAACTGTCTCTATTTATCTAGCTCTATCTCTCTCTCCAAGCTTATGAAGATATCAAGGTAGAGATGTTAACCTGTAGCTATCCTTTGTGACTTTTCTGAAGTTCATGATGATGAAAAGATATAAACAATAACCTGCAGGTTTCCTTGTCTGATGAACACTTTAATGGCTGTTTAAAAGTTGATAAGGAGACGCGGCTTGTTGTCTGTTTAGCCAGGCAGCCAAGTCGTCACCTTATTAGTAGTTTTGTTGACTCCATTCATTTATTGGTTTTATCGGAGCAGCTCGGCATGCAGTGTCTTCGTTGACCTTTCATCCTCTACAGCTTCGTTTTAAGAATGCTCATTAGTCGGGTCGGTAATGGACAACTTTTTACAAAAGAATTATTTTGTATCAGCCTCCTAATGTCACAGACAAGTAGCCCCGTCCCCCAACAGATATTTTCAGGCCTTTTGCTGTCAAGGGTTGAGGCACCAAGCAATGCCGATTTTTGGTAATACTGTACAAGAAATTTATTTGAGGGAATCGGCCCTCCCCCTCTACACACAGGATATATATTAATTCAACATAGACATCTATTTTATATACGGTAGAGTATGGATACATTGGGAGTGGCTGCTCTCGACACGCACATTCGACACCTGTAGCCAAAATCTCAGAAACACACAAAAAGTAAGACTTGCTTTTTGTCTTGGCAGCATTCATACAAACAACTGTTTTATACCCAACATCTGCCATTCAAATAATTCTTCACTTTTCTTTGAAAGTCCCTTTAGAAATCTCCTGTAGACGGTTTCCGTACACCTTTATTACATAGAGTCTACATCGTTCCTTAATTAGAATGGTGTAGTATTAGGACAGACAAATATGATAAATAAAGAACCTATGAAATGACCCACCTCTATCCATTGTGCTTACAGCCAGTATAATGTAGAGCTAGGTGCACCACCCAATGGTCTACAAGGCCTAATGACAAGTGTAACTTGAATTGTTGCCCTGACGTGGAGGGGGAGGGGTTACATGGCGCAAGGAGAAAATATTTGGCATTACTTGAATATTGATAGATGTGCTCACATGTACTGGTACTGGGTCGGTTGTTTTGTCAGTCGCACTCTTATTCTTAACTCTGGTTTTAACCCATGTTTTAACCCATGACACTTTCTCACTGGACCAGTGAGAAAGTGTCATGGGTTATCTTGGCCCAGGGGACATAGATCACTGCGGTAGCCAATATGCATGAGGTAGCCAATATGCATGTACATAGAGGGATACCCCGCCCATAAGAAACCCTGGTTTTAGGCAAATGCCTATACCGATGGTTAGTCACAACTTGGGCTTGATTTTGAGGAGTACCGTAATCTCTCGCGTATAAGACGCGTCCTCTACGCCAAACAAAATGCTGGTGCGTCTTATAGCTTACTCTCAAGTTGGGGGTGCGTCTTATACGAGGGGTAATTTTACTATAGAAATGTACTGAATTGACAAAATTGGTACCTAAGAGGTGCGTCTTATACGCGAAAATGCTTTTGCTGAGTTTGGGGTGCGTCCTATACGCGCAGCGCGTCTTCTACGCGGGAGAATACGGTAGTCAGGGGTGTGAAATCTCCGATTAAAATCGGAAATCCGACTTTTTTGTCTTCTAAAAGATAGTTCCCGAGATCTGTGTAAATTCACTGAGAAAATCTTTTGCAATTTATATTGGGAGGTGGGGGGATTCTAACATTACAGATCTGGCCCCTTTGCATATTCTGGATTGTTCACTATCCCAATGTCAAATTGAAACCCTGGACACGAAACGATTGTTATGATACTGAAAAATGCCCCCCCCCTTTTAACCTCTATTCTGTTGTAAAATATTATCTAGATGTTGTCGTGAAGTCACATAGTGCACTTCAGATTGTTTCATTTTCGGCATTTCACACCCCTCAGAAATAATATACTGATTTAATGTATCATACCTTCAAACTCCTCAGTTTTCTCATTTTTTTAAGGATCCACCAGGGTCAATCTTGTGATTCATCCATATCCAATAGATCTTTTAGTTTTAACATATAAGGGGGGGGGGGTCTTAGTAAAATTCTAAACTGAGGGTAACAGACATCTTCAAACCCCACCGAAATACATATATTTTGCCTCTAGATCTACCAAATTTCTTGGGCCCCAGATCCCCTTTTATTCACATTCTCCTGCCTCGTTTTCAAAGAAAAAACTGGGTTTTGGGGGCTCTTTTTTTTCGCCTCCAATTTGCAGGTATGAATGAATACATGTAGTCTGCTGTTTCATGTATAAAAGGTCCCTTATATACGAGCTACCACGAACTTTCAAAGACATGCATGTGCATGTACTTGGGCAGACAGTGATAACGGTTTAAATCTATGTCCCAAAATGAAAGGACCATTACAATGATAAGGACTTTGCTTATCTACTGCAAAAAAGTCAGGAACATGATGGGTAGTTACCGTTAGTTCTTTATCAGTAAGTGCTTTGCTCTAGGTGTGTGAGTCACTGCTCACAGGTGAGGCGTCCAAAGAGCCAGAAAAAAACTTTCAAATTTATTTGTCCGTATAGGCCTACATGTATTAAAAAATGTTGACTACCGTAATCTCCCGCATAGAAGACGCGCTGCGCGTAGAAGACGCACCCCAAACTTAGCACATGCATTTTCGTGTATAAGACGCACATTTTAATGCGTAAATTTGTAAGATTAGTACATTTCTATAGTAAAATTACCCCTCGTATAAGACGCACCCCCAACTTAAAGAAATCCTATAAGACGCACAAGGCATTTGTTTGGCGTAGAGGACACGTCTTATACGCGAGGTTTTACGGTAGCTACTGGTGGCACTTGGGTTCACTTGATTGGCTCTGGTCACTCCTGAGTCTAACAGGGGCGTAGGAAAAGGGGATGGGGCAGGGGGCCCGGGCCCCCCAATCACAGAGGAGGTGGGACCTGAATATGTCTGGGCCCCCCCAAAATATGTCAAGCCCCATACAAATTTTACAAGATTCCAACAGCTCACCACTCAAATTGAACAAATTTGTCTCTAAGATAGGGAAAATGGCAATATTGTTTAAAGATAAGCCATCAAGGAATAATCTTTTATATAAATCCGATATAGCATTGCATCAACACCAGCACACTCAAGCCAATAATTCATGGTGGCTGGGGTGGCCCCCCCCCCCCAATGAAGATTTGCTTCCTACGCCTCTGGTCTATACCGCTGGGTAGGAGGTAGCATTTTAAAAAAGTCAGTCATCCAATTTCCGATCTCAATTTTCATTCAACATTTCTAAATCCATGTGACACAAAGAATGAAAAAAAAAGAAGAGGGATCAGAGGCACCATTATACCTTTTGTAAAAAGAGGAATGGTTCCTGGTGCGAGATTGCTCTGAGAGACCTCTCCATAGGCCCTACTCGGGGGCTGACTTTTTCCTCTTTGTTCTTATGTAATCTAACCCAGACCAAAAGCGTCTCACCTTAAGACTTAAGACGCCTTCAATGCACAGCGCCCAATATTTTCACAATTTTTTGTCCAGAGTGCTACAAAAAAAAAATCCCAAGAGTGGTTACCGTAGTTGTTTATTCATACCATATTATGCATTGTATGGAGAAAAAAAAAATCCTAGATACGATCACCCAACTTCCTTTATAAGTAGATGCTTGAAATCAGGCACAGATGATTTTATTGCTAGTTCCGACAACACAGGTTTTATGGCTCACAAAGAAAAAAGTGGCCAGACTGAAATATATGGAAGTTTTCTAGAATTTTACTTAATGGGATCACAAAGCTATAGCTATTTCTAGTATTTCTAGCTTCAATATATAAATTATTCCATTACAAAATATGTATAAGAGGTGTAAAGGGACATTACACATGAAACCTGGTGGCGGGGGAGGAGCGCCATTGGAGAATTTCTTCACCAGGGTCTTCCAAGACAAATTTATCATTAGAAAAATAAAAAAAAAATGTCCAGAGTTCATTTTTCTCAGTCCTTGAACAAAAAACTCAAATAACGATTTTTCTGACGAACGCAGTGATGAGAAAGATTTTTTTTTGTAGTGGCCTAACGTTGATTTTGCTGTTCTCCATAGATAATAGAATAGAGCTCCTCAATAGAAAGTTGAACAAGATGTGTCATTTCCTGACGTACCCTGTGCCGTCACTGTGGATAGCTCACCTATAGTGAAGGCACAAGGTAAAATTGACGCTGTGTACCACAGAGGCTGTGACGCCGACATGTGACAGTGTAAGAAATGTGTTATTTATATAACCAAGACAAAGGAGTTTCACGTGGAATGTTGTTTTACCTAACAGAGGGAGATTCAGCAGCTGAAGCAGCAGCACCATGCAGTACTAGAGGCCCAGAGTAAGGTGGCCGTAGCCGACTCTTCCATCTCTCACCTGTATACCTCCAGCAGCGCCCCTCACCTTCACGGTCAGTATTAAACCATATACACTCAACACAGTGAGGCATTGGTAAATCGACAGCCGCTCTTTCTGGTAGAGCAAAACTCGGTTTATAGCAGAGCATCTTTTCTGAAACAGCATTTATAAATCTATATCTACACAGTGAGTGCGATAGAAGAAAAATTGACAGGGACCTGTTGTTGATAAGTGAGGTAAGACCGATATAACAAGACTTCATTCAACACACATTGTAGTGCATGGTACAATAATTGTGTTCGCCCTGTTTACTAAACCTACTTTTAATAAAAAGAGCTGTAGGGTGAAATTCTGAGATCTGTACCAATTGTGTTGGAAAAGTGCTAAAAGATAAAGTTGAACATGTATACTTTTTACTCCATAACACATTGATATATGTGATAGCCTATACTATTCCAAGAGGGGACAGTACAGAAATGATTATTTGAGAAATGACAGCAGGACAAAATTCAAACCCTATGTTAAAAGATAGAAGGGCCATTACGTCCGTTACCACGTTTTTGAAAACTAAGGTATGCCTTTGCATAGTTGGGTGCTGCATAAAAGCTCATGAATGTAGAACAATGAGACTTACAGACCAAAAAGAAGGATAGTACAACTATATTCACATATGTTGTTTTAACTATTCAGTTATAATTATACCCTCACACCAGAGCTCTAAACCCATGGTAACGGACATATCTTAAAAAGTATATTAATTTTCCAAATTTATTTCTATCAGTTAATCTCTATTGGAATGTTCATAGATAAGCATAGCAAGATTTAATAACCTGGTCTCCTAAGAGATATGATCATTACCAGTAATCCAAGCTCCAGAATAATCTTACTCAGTATTTACTTTTATTTTCTGTGAAAAGAAATCTACATTTGGCTTACTTTTTACATTCTATTATTCACCAATATTCATTAAACGTCAATAAACATGACTAAATGCATATCCATGTATAGGTATTGATGTCTACAACAACTTATGTTAGGTTCCCTTACATTTGATTTAGTGGGGCTCACATGGTTATTGATAAATGGCATTTATTCAATTATTTTGCAATTGGTGCTTATCTCAGATTTTCAGATCTCAGATTTTATTTTATGGGACTGCCAAATTGACCTGTAGTTGATACCTACCATCAAAGAGTCAGCCCCCCCCCCCCACGAGTTACTCCACATGTTTCTACCCCTGCAGTGTCCTTCCATCATATCTAATGTAAAAGTATGCTTTTTACACTGTAAACTGGTCAAATATTTATTTTAGCCCATCCCCTAAAATTCTCCACCCACCCCCCTTATTTGTCCAATAATGAGCACTCTATTTCCTTAAATGAGGTAAAAAGAAAAAAAAGAATATCAGGGTAAATACATGACACGTCTGCATGATTTCTTATACGTTAAAATTTGTGCATTTTTCTTCTGTTGTTGAGATGTGTTAGCAAAGAATAAATACATTTAGTATGCCAGTAGTTCATATATATGAAAGTGCAGGTACAAAGTTCACTCATGAAAGCATTTCACAAGGATTTCCCAGCTGAGGGTTTCGCGAGGTAGTGTAGTATTCGTTACTTGATTTGAATACTGTATGTCATTCAAATCGCAGTGAAAAAATACATACCATTACATAGACATGTATACATGCACAATAGTGATGTGTGCTTGCTGAGCATATTCCTGCTCTAGTGTCTCTTCCTATAATAATGTTTATGAGTATTGATCTACAGGGATCGTTCGGATTTGTCAATAAGACTGCCGTAAATATATGTGTACAATATGAATGTAATATATAATGATTAGACTTGAACTCTTTGACTTTAGGGGGTGATAAAAGCATGAGCCGTAGGCGAATGCTTTTATCAAACCCCTAAAGTCAACGAGTTCAAGTCTAATCATTACACATTGCATTTATAGTGTGCTTTCCACCAATAATTATATTTATTTACCTTTAAAATTGATAGAATCCATTGGTTTCTGTTGCGAGTCGATGAGACGGCCCTCCGCCATCTTGGTTTCATGTTGATGTATGGTGCAACTCCCATTCTCGTAGGCCTACTACCATGAATATGTTGAGACAGAGCTGTGCCAGTCTATAGCCTTATCCATTCTTTATACGTCAGATGGAGGCACCTGTAGTATTGACAGAATGGCAAAGACGCACGGCCAGTGGCCCGCTTCCAAAGTTTACGATTTTTTTATATTAAATACAGCCATAATATCAAGGAATCTAGTCAACAGGGAGGTAGAATAAGGTTTCAAGGATGTTATGTCCAAAGCATGTCGTCAGATTTGGTACATAAGCTTCAAAAATGGGGGATTTACATTGGTGTCAACTAGTTGTCAAGGTATGTCCGGTCCGCTGTCAATTTTTGGGTTCTTTATCCCGATATATGGGAACTGGTTTTAGCACTCAAATAACTCAATAAGCCTGCTATAAATGTGTATATTAGAACTAGAGCTTGTTTTATCAAACCAGTTCTACAAGGCTTGATTTGTCACCCATGTGATTTGTGATACTATATTGTAAATATTTATATCAAATAATAAGCTAATAGATGATGGATATTGGGGCCCTACCGCTGTGTTTACACACACTTTTCGTATGGAATCCAACCATGACAAGTCCAGATATTAAAACATACATATCCTTACACATTCTAGATGATCCCTCCATACGTATTATGTCCAATATATTCAAAATAAAGAAGAATCCATTGATTTTCCAAAACGGTTCGAAATTTTCAGCGTCTTCCTCGTACGACGAGAAGTTGACCTATATCCACATCCGGGCCACTGACACTTTCGTCGGACAAGGAGGCGGGTGGGAATGGCCGGACTGCGACGCGCTTACGATGGAAAAATCAATGGATTCTTATTTATATCGAAGAAAATGGAGAAAATTAGCATGCATTCCTCGTCTATGGATCAAATACTTCTTGGGATTTTAATATTATAATATGACAAACTTGGAATCAAGACGAAAACTGAGTGGAAACATAGGACTAGGACCTCAGGTTAGAACTTATTTACTTTCGCATTGGATTTCATCACCGTATAGTGTGGCGCTATGGCTAAGGCCTTCGCCTACCTCCACTGCGGCCGGGGTTCAATTCTCCAAGAGTTGGGACGATTTTTCACATTGAAACAATGGCTAGACTGACTTTGTATGTCCGCCAGCATTTCCCAACTTGACCCCGAAAAAGTATATATACTAAAAATTTCAAAAATGCACATGGGTGGTATATGCAGAATAATGCATGGCTAAACTGCATATAAAACCACCGGAAGTGCCAGAATCGTGGTATAATTGATAATAGAAGGGGGCAACTTAGACTGATACGAAAGATTTTAGTGTGGATTTCCAATTCCCCTATGGGCACCAAACGGTATATTATTGACTCAAGGGTGGTACTTTTTTACCAAAGTCTTTCAGCCATGGTCTTTTGTTAACCAAAATCCCCTGGGGTGGGGGGGGGGGTGCCGCCCACTGCAAAGTGGCCCTCAGAACCGGGACCGGTAGGCTGAGCTCAAGGCTCAAAAACAGGGACCGAATCCTGTCTGCACATCCAACAAAGAGTACCAGTAAATCTCAGAGAATCCCCACGAACCTGTTGTTTTAGGCTTCCCTGTATTAAAAGATCCATCCAAAACACAGTTTGTAATGGGAGCACTGTTCTAAATGCCAAACTTGTCACACCTTGGTGTCATTAGACAAGCATCCCAGAGATGCCACTTTTCCTAAGTTTTTAGGAATACCGAATTTTGGAATTTATTTCCTGTAGGCATTTCCTATTGGGAGTCCCGAAAATTAGGATGATTTCCAAATTTTCCTTGACCAGTGAGTGGCATCCCTGGCATCCTACTTAGGGAGTGATCATTTTCTAACAACAGGGGGGGGGGCTGGTGGGTTTGTGCGCAGACGTGCAAAAAAAATTCCGGCTCCCCCCTCTCAACGGGTCAAAAAATTTTTGACCCCCCCTCGGCGGGCGAAAATCATGTGCGGACGTGCCCTTTTAATCTATAGTAATATGCGGGTTTTTTTGCTGAAAACAGGTGAAATTATTTTGCCCCCCCTAGTCAAGGGGGCAAAAAAATTCTGACCCCCCTGGTCAAGGGGTTGAAAAAATTCTGACCCCCCCTCAAAACCACCCCCCCCCCTGTTGTTAAAAAATAATCACTCCCTAATGGGTTTTTGTGTGTGTGTGTGTGTTTTGGGTTTTTTTGTTGTTTTTTTTTTTTGGGGGGGGGCTGTAGCGTTGTAGTGGGTGGGTAGGCACATAATCATTACCCACCCCGGGCCAAAATCCCTTTGGTCACTTTTCTAAAGTACAACCTTGATGTCTCAAAAAATGTCATTTCGGCAAGCTTCCCCTCATCAAAGGACAATTTTGGAGGAAAATATTGCTTGTACATAGATCCTTTAAAAAAACTCTCACCAATTACACGGTTTGTCCGAGTTCCAGCCTCACACCCCCGTCAGAAGAAATCAGCTGTCCCACGTCTACAATGTAATAAGATACAGTGAATTACAATGTAACTTTCTTGGTGGAGATTGGTGACTTTGACTTGACGCTCAGATTCCCTATTCCTTATCAGTTGACAAACACTTTAATGCTAATTTATTACCCATGTTGCTGCTGACTGTGCACGTATATGAGGTTTCCTGTCTTTTTGCTGACAAGGAAGTGGCTAATTCTGACCCCAGGCCCGCCTGTTAAATTCACACCAGTTGTCTTTGAAGTACGCGTTAGTAGCAGAGATGGAGTCGGAAGTGTGGGGAGGGGGGGGGGCTTGTATTAAAACTAGTCCACTGATTAAAAAAAAATTGGTCGCCACTGAAAAGGTTTGCCAGTATCCTTATTGCATGCAGAAATCTTACAAACATTATCCACCGATTTATGAGCAATAGAATTTATTGTAGGCATTTTACCATCTGCATACCAGTGGCGGATTTGGACGTGGGGTGCGGGGGCGCGCCCCTCCAATTCAAAATCCTGGATCCACCACAGTCATACTGTAATACAATCATAATGATCTGCTCCCACTGCGAATGGCAAGAATTATCTGATTGGTTGATAATGCATTCTCTGCCCAGATTCTACCCAGACTATACAGAATACCTATCTAACCTGGGGTTAGCTTTGGGGTTCAATAATACGGTATAAGACTACATTGGGTATTGCAAACCCCTCCCCAAACACACTTGCTGTGGGTGCTGCTCTGGTTTCTGCAGTGCCAGTGGCTTACTTCGCCGGCTGCTCTTTGCTGGGATAATTTGTGGCTGGTTTTGGTTTGGATCTTTGCACTTTGGTTGTTTTCATACGTTGGCAGCGTCTTGCTATTTTTTTTGCGCCTGCTGCCGCCCACTTTGATGTGTCGGCGGCCGGCCTAATCCGGGCCTAGCCCCACCTCTGACATTCGGCGTGCATTTCTTTGCACCCTGTAAGAAGTGTGCGCTGCATGCTGGCCACCACATGAGGTGCACGCGGCGCGCGGCACCGCTAATTGAATGATAACGACACTGACATTTACTTTGGAAATAATTACGTTTAATTTGTAATAATCACCTTGTGAGATATACCCTGTATGTGTAACAAATTAAACGATGGGTGGTCCAGGCCCCACACAATAAACACCTGGAGTTAATTAATTGTCGATAATTGATAATAATGATCACAACAATTCATTATAACACCAATACCATGTATGATTGAGAAACCATTACCAAGTGGCCAACTGGCCTACACTTCCCCCTACAAAGTAGAGATAATAGAACAAAGGGAGTGGAGGGTGGGGAACAAAATGAACGTCCTCACACCGCCATACCAAATTGAAATGTGGCGGTAGTTTTGAAAATTAATTATATGCATGTCATGAAAACATAGGTGAGGTGCAAACTGCACTATAGGAATACCAACACCAAACGATACACAAGAGGGCGCCACCATCGCTCCATTCAATTACAGGCCCATGAAACATGTGCCCCAATTGAATGATAACGACACTGACATTTACTTTGGAAATAATTACGTTTAATTTGTAATAATCACCTTGTGAGATATACCCTGTATGTGTAACAAATTAAACGATGGGTGGTCCAGGCCCCACACAATAAACACCTGGAGTTAATTAATTGTCGATAATTGATAATAATGATCACAACAATTCATTATAACACCAATACCATGTATGATTGAGAAACCATTACCAAGTGGCCAACTGGCCTACACTTCCCCAAAGCCTTTTGCTAGGGCAGTTGGTACTGTTGATTTGAACGCTGCCTTTGGGGCGTATTTATACAAAATATTAGACTTCCACAGTCCTTGTCGGCGGACATCGTCCTCCGTGGCCCCTCCCCGTGCAGCGGCCAGAGAGGCCCCCCTGCGTAATCCATGGAGGGAATACCCGGGGGCATCCTTATAGCCAATGTTATGCAATGCTTGTCTCAGCAGCATTTGCAGAGTTGGAGCAGTTACTACATTATAAGAATTCGCCCAGACAAATGCCGGGCTATGCGGGAGCGCAGGAACTAAAGTCGTCATGACCTTATAGGCTACAACCGGGCAGTGTCGAGTCCCGAGTGGGAGCCTCTGAATAGGGAGGGCAACAGGGGGCGAGCTCCCACTGGTGGTTTTAGAACTTCTGACCACCAGCATGAGTCCTCCTTGAGCGTCTTTAATGTCTCCACGCAGCAGACCATGCCCATCCTCCCAAGGTCCTTTTACACAGATATTTGAAGCCCGGAGGAAACCAAAGTAGCCCACCAAGAAAGCAGCCTTAGCTACTACACCGACTAGCCCTTGCATGTCCAGGTAGTCACATATACGTGACAGCATTTCCGGGGTGATAGGTGGCGCTGGGCGCGGGATGTGGGTTGACACCTTCTTTACTCCAGTCAACATGTCCTTAACTAAACGTGAGTCAAACGATGTGTCCTTGCCTCCTACCAGGAGGACAAGATGCCGGGCACCAGAGAGATAGTTCGCTACAGAGGCTGGGGACCTAAGGACATTAGCCTTACACTGGATATACATACACAAGTCGTCGACTGCAGGGTTATACACTGACACCCCGTAGGTCAAGCAGAATGTGTAGAAATCACGGTACTGCTTCTCCTTATTCTTTCTTGTAGATTCAGAGACAGCCGCCTGCCGAGTGCCTAACATCTGGTGATACAGCGGGAGCCCGTACCAAGCTGTAATTAATCAAACACATTACAGCCCAGGGCTGAACAACGGAATACCTAAATCTAATTTGACTTCAGACAAATTCTTTTCTTTTATGAGTCTTTCTGCAACCACCCGGTGCCCCACCCCCAGTGACATGCGCGATAACGCATCGGCCAGGACCATGGCCTCTCCTGGGCAATGGATGATCCTCACTCTAATGTCATTCTTAGTGGTGTACAGCCAAATTTCTCTAGCACACGACGCCAGGACTGGCTCTGAGGTCTTCCCAGTTGCCAAGGACGAGACCGCACCAGTGTTGTCTCCCACAATAATGTATTCATATCCTCTCGGGTCCTCGGGACCGAGATTCTTGACCGCTAAGACCATGTTCTTTGCCTCAAGGAGTGTGATATGGAGAGGCTTGTTGCTCGTGTGATCCCATTTGAAATGCCGGGGGTATGAAACGGCATAGTACTGATCCTCGGACCACGCCCCCCCTCCTTCCATACAACTATCACACTCGATCTTCCATTGTCTGCGCTCCTCCACGATCAGGTGGATCCCATTAGATGATGCCGCGTAGTTTTTGAACCACGCCAGGTCCCGCCTGCATTCAGTGGTGATTGGTGCAGGGTTAAGGGTGTTAGTGAGCTTCAGGAGGGCTAGGATCCTTGCCATAAACCTCCTAGCAGGGGGCAAGCACGTTGCTATATGGAACAGCTTGCCCGCCATCTCCTGGACAGCGCGCTTGTTCACCCATTTTCTTCCTTCCCAGACTCTCACTTCCTGGAGGACTTCTGTGAGCTTCTCGACTGGGATGGTAAGTGTCATTTCTATTGTGTCTATCTGGTATCCCAACCAGACAATTCTTGTTGTGGGTCTCACTGTTTTTGACGGCGCGAGCTGAAGTCCCAATTCTTGATTGAGGCTCTCGAACATTTGTAGAGATTTCTCCCCTTCCCAGACAGTGGATGCCACACAGGCATAATCATCAATATATGCCAACACCGAGAAATTGTTCTGCTTCATCATATATGCAACTGCTGTGGACACGCGCTGCATGTGCATACTGGAGCTCCTGCAGCCGAACGAGGGTGACATGTCATAATATAGGCAGCCTCGGTGTTTAATTCCAGCGAGAGGCAGGTCCATGATGTCGACCTGCAGTTGTCTATAGGCGCGTTCGAGGTCAGCAGACCATATGACACATCCCTTACCATAAAACTTTACCGCCTCAACTAGGTCTGTGACAGCTGGAAGGGTATATTTCATGTATGTTCCTTGAAAGTTATTCTTGATGATGCCACTATTGACAGATCGACCCTCCGGGCTCGATAGATCCACAATGATGCGTCTATTGACCGAGTTCTTCTTCTCAATGGTCATCATTGGGCTGACCTGGGACCAAGGTATGAACGGAGGCTCCTTGAAAGGGCCGATGAGGGTGTTATGGCTGAGTTCAGTGTCCACAAATTTGTCTATGTGGTCCAAATATTCTTCAGCGGAAGTATGGTTAGAGTCAGCCGGGGTTGGAGGTCTGTCTCCCGTATACGACGCAGGGAAGCCATACTCCAGGAACTGGACAATGTCTTTGTCTTGATAATCTTTCAGCCTGGTATTCCAGGCATGAAGATTAAACTTCGTGTTGATGGATATGCGCGCTGCTTTATAATTAGGCAGGGCTGTTGCTCTAATTGCATGATACCTGGCCATTATTTCAGGGTACATGTCACATGCTGCGCGAGTTGGGTGGGGCCACATCACGTCCAAGTATGTGGCATAATCCTCTGGCGCCATCCATAGTGCACTAATAGTCCCGTCATCTATGTGGGGACGGCCCGATCCTTTATCACTATGATGAGGAGGCTTGGGTTGTGGATGGTGCTGTGGGGCGTTATGGGCGATGGAGTTGCCTGGCACAAATCCGCATTTGGCGCTTTGTATACTACTTATACCAAGGTGGTAATTACATTCCAGTATGCTACTAGCCAGTGCGCATGGAGTGGGGGTGGCATTATTATGGCCAATCCGCCCACTAACATGGTCAGAATTGTCACCCTGAGCGGGGGGACACGGGTGGGTAGTCACACTATGATCACCTGGAATGTGTGTCAGGGTGTCAGCAGGGCAGCGGTTGTTAACCCCATTCTGACTCATACATATGTTAAACAGCTGTGATCCATCGTTCTGTGATTGGCCCTTCGCTTTGTCGCAGTCCTTATCTGGGCTAATATGCACATGATGTTCTGGTTGTACATGACGCACTTTACCTCTAGGGGTGGACACTATTGGACCAGACTCTACATGCTGATGCCAGCCGTTCTGGTCAGATACATCAAACAACCTTTTATACACTACACCAGGCTTATGGCCATGACTGTGCTCAATTGGAATAGGTGAGAATTGTGCAATGAAGGGAAACGATTTCTTGGTTACATTACCCAATCTAACAATTCTAGAATCCTCCGCAATGTTCCCCAATCCGCCCCCTCCCTCAGCATCCGAAGCCTCCGTGTCACTACATGTATAATTTACCAAACCATATACTCTGTCAGACCTTATGGCACTTGAGGACGGGCTGTGAGTGGAGTGATTAGAATGAACACTACTGAGTTCGGCATCAACCATACTGCTAGATCCCATTACTGAAGCAACTACATGTGAGTAATTAGGGTGCAGTTCTGGGGAAATACCGGTATTTGAGAGATCTACCTCTCCTGCCTCGCTATGCTCCTGATCATCAGCGACCATGGCTTCGTCGTCATGGTTACCTGATGAATCATGCACACCGGGACGGTCGCTAACAGTTCTGATATACTGCGTGTCAGTGGAGTCCAATGAGATATCTGCCATGCTACCATTCATTTCTCCTACAAAGTTCATTCCTTGTAGAGATGGGACATCACACTCATTATGTTCCCCCGTACACTGCAGCTCTTCAGACGCTATATTAGCAAAATCAATTTGGTGATTGACAATTGGACAAACTTCTACAGAACCAACAAATCTAACAAACTTGTGACCAGTGTCATTGGCATGCACATCATATTGACTGGTGTACATATCCTCTACCTGCCATCTAGTTGTGGCATTGGGTACCATATTGTCCTCCAAACCAACCACTCTATGTTCCAGGCTGACGCCTCTGCAGCTTACTGTAGGTCCGTTGGTATCCAATGGCGAACCTTGATCCGTCCAGTCGCTCACTGCACTGCTGCTGGACGCTTGGCGTTTTTTGCTGGATTACCAGTCAATCCGTAGCAGGTGGTCCGGGGATGACGCTTCGCTCTGCACGTTGAGGATAGGCAATTAGAACACAAGTGGAGCCTTCGTTCACCGTTCTCAACATGATGACGATTTTCAGGGCATCTTCCTTCATTGAACGCCTTGCACGGGGGGCCAGGCTTAGCTATTTTGACAGCGTCTGGCATGTCACAAACATCTCCTTTCTTCCCAAAGGGGGTCACTGAGTGCTCCTGTGTAGGGTTAGGCCTAGTACCTCCTCCATTGCGGACAGCATTCGCTCGAGGGTCTAGCCATGTACCCTTCCTTGCTTTTTCAGAGCGCTCAATACGTATGTCATACTGCTTGTCCCATGTAATATGAGACTCCTGGGCCATGGTCGCGGCGATGAGAGACTCGCTCCATGCCCTGACATCGGGCCAATAATAGTTCACCGTATCTTCCGCCACATCCATAGCATGCTTAAGGTAATGTTGGCGAAGGGGAACCGGGGTTGCAGCCGACTCGTGAATTTTCAACAAACCAAACATATACTCAGGAAATTCTAAATGACCGAGCGTAGTGCTCTCCATTTTTTCCCCTCTGGTAATGTGGGCATGGGGAAATAGCGGGCTTGGCTTACCAGACTTGGCTAGCGTTGACTTCATGAAGTCAGCGAGGTGCCGGTGCATATCATCATCGGATGGCTGATGCATGGGTACCTGGCCGATGTGGTGAGACATGGCTGCTGGGTGGCCGTATGGCGGCGGTTGGTTGAACGGGGCCGGCTGAGAGAGATGTTGGGCCGGCTGCGTGTGGAGTGATGACAAAGGCACCTGGGGCGTCTGGAAATATGACGCCTGTTGCTGAGCTATCAACTGCTGGGGTGGTGCCTGTTTCTCCATTAGTTCCATAATACGATCAACTTTATCATTCATTGAGGACACTCTGGCGTCATTCTGATCGCGCCATTTTTTAAACTGTTTCTTAGACAGCTTCTCCGAACTGCCTTTAGGTTTCTTCTTTCTACCTTCAGTCGACTCCATAGCGCGCTGGATCTCACAAGTAATTCCAGTGATTCTTGGTGATCCAAAGTCGCAGACTATGCCGGTGGGATAAGTAAAATCCCACCACGAACAAAATGAACGTCCTCACACCGCCATACCAAATTGAAATGTGGCGGTAGTTTTGAAAATTAATTATATGCATGTCATGAAAACATAGGTGAGGTGCAAACTGCACTATAGGAATACCAACACCAAACGATACACAAGAGGGCGCCACCATCGCTCCATTCAATTACAGGCCCATGAAACATGTGCCCCAATGACGTAGCCGCGCGCTACAAAGAACCCCGCTCTGTCACCCTTTGATATCCGGCCTGGTGTAAACCCGCCACCACCACCAGCACTGCCGGCATCCACTCAGTGCCTACCCTAGAGCACACGGACACAGCGCGCCCACTGCTAATATGACACAACGTGGCACGCCATTAATTATGACCTCCCAATTTTTGATGAAATATCCACCCGTTTTCACCCCCCCCCCAAAAAAAAAGAAAGAAAAAAAAAGGCATTTCTAGTTTAAAAGCTCCAGGGATGTCTCTGTGCCTGTGTTGAGGGAAGAGGGGATTTGCCTTGATCACTACATTTCCCAGTGTAGATATCTGACTTGCATTCATTTGAAATGCCATATGTAAGACCAGAAATAGTAAGAGAAAAAGATAATGACAATAATACTTATACAGCTCATATAGGTAACTGAAATTGCCCTAATAATTGTTATTGATTCTGAGTTCGCTCTGACGAAGACCACACAATTCATAAGCTAGAATAGGCAATCCCAGAGAGAGAAATCGTATATTTTAGTCTCAATTAAAGCAAATCTGAAGTTTGGTTGGAGAAGTCTATTGTGAATGTAGTAGATGCTACGATCTAGTGACTATAATCCCTTGGAGACACATTATAGTGTGTTGAAGTGGTGGTGAAACAAGTTCATAATGATCTGTCACAAGGCTATGATATGGTATTCGGGCGACCGCAGAAAGTGGGTCATGCATTTGATAGGCAGGTCACGTTTTACATGGAAAACCACCATTTATTGATACACATACGAAATCCACTATATCAATATCATGATTCAATAGAACCCTCAATCATAAATGTCTCTTGTTGTTTATGGTATTAAGAAGGGCAATAGTATGCTATATTCTTAGTATTCAAACCAGTTCACAGGCCTTAGACTGATCAGGCACATTTGGCACGTACAGCTGATAGTCTCTAGGCTACAGTCGAGGACACATGCTACCGTAGTAGTGAGCATGTACCGTTGACGAACGTCGCCGTCAGCACATTATAGCATCACTTAACCCTATAGCACCGGTACACTGCACTGCTGGGTATGCTATGATCAATTTGAGTTGGCTGTGGTGGTGGCAGTGAGCATGTCACTGTTGCTGCGCCCAGCTCACACAGCTTAGAATGAGCTGGTTAAGGTCAGAATGAGCAGCTCACAGGATGCAGCTATACAGCATGTGTGTGCTACTGCTACATTGGGAGCAGCTCACTTGCTGAATACAGGCAGCATAGTGGTGTGTGAACTCAAGAGCTACACTCACTGCTTTCTTCACTACTACAGAAATGAGCGGTAATACTGAACATTTTAATGATAGCAGGTGAAAGAAAGAGGAGCAACAGGGACGGATGTGGTGCTGTTTGGGAGCCAAACGACCAACTAGCCATGAGGCAGGCAGGGAGGGAGGGAGGAGACTGGGCGGGGGTTATTGGGCGGGGAGGCGGCTGCAGCAGGCAGGGCATGGCTGTGGCTGTGTCGGCCTGTGGTGCTGCTGTGGCCGTCCTACTCCTGCCCCCTCCCTCCTCCTGTAGCAGGCAGGCCAGGCTGGTGGTGCTGGCAGCTCTCTATCAGACATCTATCCTCCTGCCTACTGGCGGCGGGAGGGCACCGACTAGGCAGAAGCCCCATCTGCAGCAGCAGCCTGCCTGTCCCATTCCTGCGGATAATGAGGCAGCCATAGCACGTCTGGATATAACTGGACATTTCAACGGCTCTGACATGGACACACATTTATGTATGTGTGTGAACGATAGAGGAAGGCCCCGGGAACATTTTGGTGCCAGGTTTGTTGTCGGCACGATGGTAGAGAGACGGGTATGGCGGGCAAATGAAGGCCACTTGAGCGCAAGGATGGCGGACAGGCCGCGGGGCGGACGCAGATGGATAGAGCATCTGCCGGCATCAGGCCACGGAACAGGCGGCGCGACAGTGGAAGAGACAGGGGGAAAGAGGAAGAGAAGGAGGAAAGGAAAAGAGAAGAAGCTGGTATGATGAATTGTGACATTGGAGTAAAAGGATTCAGCTTTTTACATGGCCTCATCAGGAAATCGTCCTCTGAGGCACAGCTGCTGAAAAGTCCTATAGTATCATAGACACAGCTGTCATGGCGACATGGGTGGAGGCGGAGCGATAGCGGCAGCAGCAGCAGCTATATTGGCGGCCACAGGCAGCAGTGGCAGCGCCCCACAGTGGCAGCAGCAGCCGCGGTACGTAGTAGTATAGGAAGCAGGCCTTAAACCCAGGCTTATCCCCAGCTCAACAGTGCGGTCATGGTCAGTACTGTTGCCTCTCATGTTGCTACTGCCGCCATCCACAAATGAAACACAGCAGCAAATGACGAGGACAACCAACATTTTGTGATACATAATTATGTGTGGGCATAGGAGCAGCAGTAACAGCAGCAGCAGCAGTGGCGCGGTGGCACCAAATATGGCCGCGCCAGCTTGTTGTGGCAGCATCCCTCGTGTAGGGAAGCTTGCATGACGTTTAACCAGGGTTTAGTTTAACCAAGACTACCTTATCAGCGACTGGATGTTTAGCGTGTGATTCGATGGGAGAAGGTCTAGACTCTATCAGCCATAGCGGGTATAACCTTGGTTGTGCCGTCCCACCCTGCAGGTACCAGTAGAGAGCAATGCATACCTATACGGACAGGTGTAGAGGATGAGCTTCAGGTGGGGGCTAGCTCCAGCAGCAGCAGCAGCTGGCCAGGGCGACAGCAGCAGCAGCACCGACGGTACCGACACTACAGCATCTCTTACCCACCACGTCTGCCACTAGTCCCTCCCGTCGTACCTACAGCTGCCAGCGGCGTCAGCAGCAGCAGCAGCAGCAGCAGCAGAAGCGGCAGCCGCAGGGCCCACTGGTCAGCAGGTTAGATCCTTCTCCTTCTCACTTCTCTTTATTGCTAGTTATGAGTAGAGTAGAAGATTGCACACAGGCCACCCTTATGGGGTGCACTGTTGGACAGAGGTTATGGGGTAGCTGTGTCCGTTCTATTTGAGGGTAGTATGTGAAATGTGGCCGTGCCATGGTAGACGTAGCGTCATGGACGGTGGAGGTAGGAGGGTGCAGATGGTGGTGGTGCTGCTACTGCAGCAGGCGTGTAGAGGAGCCTAGCTGGGCCGTCAACCCTCTCCTTCTGCACCTAATGCTGCAGCAGCACACCTCCAGCCCCCCCCCCTCTCCCCCTCATGGAAGTAGTATAGGCAGCAGTGTCCTTCTAACACCAACCCTATAGAAGCCTGTTGTCGGCGTGAGGGTAGAAGAAGGTGTTGGGAATGGGAAGGTATGATGTTGGGTGGTGTTAGGTATAACAGATGTGGTGGACGGTGGTGTTGGGTTTGAAGGCAGCGTCTTGGGGTCTGACCATATAAGGCACCACCAGAGTAGTCATCACATGGCCAGCAGTGGTTGTGCCATCTCACAGATCGGCCCTCTCACCACCACCGCCACCACCACTACCATCACTCTCACCACCCCGCACCACTTGGACCACCACCCACTTTCACCCACCATCACTAGCTTCAGCAGCAGTAGCAGCAGCAGCGACAACGACCACGACTAACGACTACGACAAGAGTCGGACCAGGGTCTGGACGTTTTACATCCAGCTCAGCAGCATTGCAGTGAAAACAGCCGCCATCTAGGCCAGCAGAGGCACGACCAAAGACATCATTTGGCAGCGATTGGGCTAATTTCGCCTGACTTGACCAATAAAGAACAAAGCAGCCACCGTAGGTTTTCCCGTGCACCTCATTCATTAGGGGAAACCATATGAGGCATCAGTCACAGGCTGCAGTCCGCATCCCGCTGAAAAAATGGCTTGGACTGAGCGTCCGTGAGTTGCTCGGGGCTGCTCCAAAAAGACGGCACCAAATTAGAATGACATTTGCCTGGGTGAGTAATCAGGCGCCAGACGCCGTTATGGCGATAATAGGCGACTGCTAATCACGGCCCGCCCATTAGGCAGCTCTCAGGGCCATGTTGCTGCAGCCTCATACCATCATGGTGAACTCTTCCTCATTTCTCTCTCCCCTTAGTGAGTATAGCATGAGGGCCATGTTGCACAGCCTCATGCCATCATGGTGAACTCATTCCCCTGTCCCCTTAGTCAGTATAACGTGAGGGGGGTATACAGACTTACCTGGGCTTCCCTAGCCCACTTAAAAGGGTCTATTTCTCCTCTTTCCTATCCCCTCAGGATGTGTGTGGTGCACATATGCGCGGGCACTGACACATTCCTCTGAAATTGTGTAATGCAGTTCTCGCCATGAATATGACCTCAGCTGTCGAAATGGCGTTAAACATCTATTACTCACTCACTCACTCAGACTTAGCTGGTTTGATTATCAGCCAATGAAATGACACCAACTATTCACTGCGGTCCTCTCGGGGGGCCAACTGGTACCCATCAGATAGGTGTTATCAGTAGAACTCGATGATAACAAGCTCCAGTAATGGCGACGCCCATGGGACAACCTGCTAACTCGGAATAAGGGCCATGTTGCTACAGCCTTAAATAAATGCCATCATTGCAGACTGTTTCTCATTTCCCTGTCCTCTTAATGAGTATAACACGAGGGAGGTGCTGCAACCTCATACCATCAATGTGAACCCTTCCTCAATTCCCTGCCCCCTCAGTGAGGATAACATGAGGGAGGTATTAGGGCCATGTTACTGCAACCTCATACCATCATGGTGAACTCTTCCTCATTTTCCAGTCCCCTTAGTGAGTATAACATGGGGGAGGTAAAAGGGTTATGTTGCTGCAGCCTTATACCATCATGGTGAACTCTTATTATTTCCCTCTCCCCTTAATGAGTATAACATGAGGGAGGTGCTGCAACCTCATACCATCATGGTGAACTCTTCCTCATTTTCCAGTCCCCTTAGTGAGTATAACATGGGGGAGGTAAAAGGGTCATGTTGCTGCAGCCTTATACCATCATGGTGAACTCTTATTATTTCCCTCTCCCCTTAATGAGTATAACATGAGGGAGGTGCTGCAACCTCATACCATCATGGTGAACTCTTCCTCATTTTCCAGTCCCCTTAGTGAGTATAACATGGGGGAGGTAAAAGGGTCATGTTGCTGCAGCCTTATACCATCATGGTGAACTCTTATTATTTCCCTCTCCCCTTAATGAGTATAACATGAGGGAGGTGCTGCAACCTCATACCATCATGGTGAACTCTTCCTCATTTTCCTGTCCCCTTAGTGAGTATAACATGGGAGAGGTAAAAGGGTCATGTTGCTGCAGCCTCATACCATCATGGTGAACCCTTCCTCAATTCCCTGCCCCCTCAGTGAGGATAACATGAGGGAGGTAAAAGAGTCATGTTGCTGCAGCCTCATACCATCATGGAGAACTCTTCCTCATTTTCCTGTCCCCTCAGTGAGTATAACATGGGAGAGGTAAAAGGGTCATGTTGCTGCAGCCTCATACCATCATGGTGAACCCTTCCTCGTTTTCCTGTCCCCTTAGTGAGTATAACATGGAAGAGGTAAAAGGGTCATGTTGCTGCAGCCTCATACCATCATGGAGAACTCTTCCTCATTTTCCTGTCCCCTTAGTGAGTATAACATGGGGGAGGTAAAAGGGTCATGTTGCTGCAGCCTCATACCATCATGGTGAACTCTTCCTCATTTTCCTGTCCCCTTAGTGAGTGTAACATGGAAGAGGTAAAAGGGTCATGTTGCTGCAGCCTCATACCATCATGGTGAACTCTTTCTCGTTTGAATGTCTGAGTTCCTCAATGGCCCCCGGACGTAAAACTAAACAAACAAACAAAAATCTTCCTCGTTTTCCTGTCCCCTTAGTGAGTATAACATGGGAGAGGTAAAAGGGTCATGTTGCTGCAGCCTCATACCATCATGGTGAACTCTTCCTCGTTTTCCTGTCCCCTTAGTGAGTATAACATGGGAGAGGTAAAAGGGTCATGTTGCTGCAGCCTCATACCATCATGGTGAACTCTTCCTCGTTTTCCTGTCCCCTTAGTGAGTATAACATGGGAGAGGTAAAAGGGTCATGTTGCTGCAGCCTCATACCATCATGGTGAACTCTTCCTCGTTTTCCTGTCCCCTTAGTGAGTATAACATGGGAGAGGTAAAAGGGTCATGTTGCTGCAGCCTCATACCATCATGGTGAACTCTTCCTCGTTTGAATGTCTGAGTTCCTCAATGGCCCCCGGACGTAAAACTAAACAAACAAACAAAAATCTTCCTCGTTTTCCTGTCCCCTTAGTGAGTATAACATGGGAGAGGTAAAAGGGTCATGTTGCTGCAGCCTCATACCATCATGGAGAACTCTTCCTCATTTTCCTGTCCCCTCAGTGAGTATAACATGGGGGAGGTAAAAGGGTCATGTTGCTGCAGCCTCATACCATCATGGAGAACTCTTCCTCATTTTCCTGTCCCCTCAGTGAGTATAACATGGGAGAGGTAAAAGGGTCATGTTGCTGCAGCCTCATACCATCATGGTGAACCCTTCCTCAATTCCCTGCCCCCTCAGTGAGGATAACATGAGGGAGGTAAAAGAGTCATGTTGCTGCAGCCTCATACCATCATGGAGAACTCTTCCTCATTTTCCTTTCCCCTCAGTGAGTATAACATGGGAGAGGTAAAAGGGCCATGTTGCTGCAGCCTCATACCATCATGGAGAACTCTTCCTCGTTTTCCTGTCCCCTTAGTGAGTATAACATGGGGGAGGTAAAAGGGTCATGTTGCTGCAGCCTCATACCATCATGGTGAACTCTTCCTCATTTTCCTGTCCCCTTAGTGAGTATAACATGGGGGAGGTAAAAGGGTCATGTTGCTGCAGCCTCATACCATCATGGTGAACTCTTCCTCATTTTCCTGTCCCCTTAGTGAGTGTAACATGGAAGAGGTAAAAGGGTCATGTTGCTGCAGCCTCATACCATCATGGTGAACTCTTTCTCGTTTGAATGTCTGAGTTCCTCAATGGCCCCCGGACGTAAAACTAAACAAACAAACAAAAATCTTCCTCGTTTTCCTGTCCCCTTAGTGAGTATAACATGGGAGAGGTAAAAGGGTCATGTTACTGCAGCCTCATACCATCATGGTGAACTCTTCCTCGTTTTCCTGTCCCCTTAGTGAGTATAACATGGGAGAGGTAAAAGGGTCATGTTGCTGCAGCCTCATACCATCATGGTGAACTCTTCCTCGTTTTCCTGTCCCCTTAGTGAGTATAACATGGGAGAGGTAAAAGGGTGATGTTGCTGCAGCCTCATACCATCATGGTGAACTCTTCCTCGTTTGAATGTCTGAGTTCCTCAATGGCCCCTGGACGTAAAACTAAACAAACAAACAAAAATCTTCCTCGTTTTCCTGTCCCCTTAGTGAGTATAACATGGGAGAGGTAAAAGGGTCATGTTGCTGCAGCCTCATACCATCATGGAGAACTCTTCCTCATTTTCCTGTCCCCTCAGTGAGTATAACATGGGGGAGGTAAAAGGGTCATGTTGCTGCAGCCTCATACCATCATGGTGAACTCTTTCTCATGTTCCTGTCCACTTAGTGAGTATAACATGGGAGAGGTAAAAGGGTCATGTTGCTGCAGCCTCATGCCATCGTAGTGCACTTTTCCTCATTCCCCCCCCCCCCCCTTAGTGGTAATATGGAGGTGTTAAATCATGTTGTATTAGACCATCATGTTGCTTTTCTTTATTTTGTCATCTGGGTGAGTCCAGTGAATTAGTGTTTATTGTACCTAAACCAGATGGGGTGTAAGATCCATGTCGTATCTTTAATATGCATCTTTCTGTATTATCAGAATATGGTAATTAAGGGAGGAAAATCGAAATCATCATAATTATATAGAACATGAAGTGTTCTCCCTATTTATGGTCCTTTCATGTACACTCCTAATGATGCTGCCTTTTCGGAGAATGAGAACAATAAGTGGAGTTTGAGGAACAGTTTCATAGAGGGTTACTTAATCTGTAAAAATGCGCATGTGTATCTATGTGATGTACCCCGCTGTTATTAGGCGTTAGATAATTTTACTATACTACTACCATAAACCATATTCGAAGATGCATCAATAAGAATAAATGTCGTCTAATCTGAAATATTAATGGCAAATCCACAAAGTCTGGATGAGTCTAATGAATACACAAGGTATTGCAGTAGGTTCTTTGACAAAGTTACTCTGAGTCTTACTTGAGGTCTGATGTTTCATATGGTGTTTTCCAATGAGCCAGATGTCCTTCCATTAAAGTTCTAACACACATTTCGAGGATACCAACACCAGAGAAGTCCGTAAAGCCCCGCATGTGAGTCACGGCTTACAGACCATTTCAGACCTGAGGTGTGATTATAGGATTGGCATAAAAAAAGGGGTTGCGCCATATAAGCAAGGTTTGGAAATAGTATGTACTAAATCAAATTTTAAGCTCTAGGTGCAGCTTAAAGTTTTTGAACTCAAGAGTGCGGCTTATACTCGGGATTTTACACTATACAAAAGCAAAAACATGGTATGTTATAAAACTATTCATCACCAAAAAAAGAGAAAATTGATTTTGAGATAAGTAGGAAAAGATCGCGGACATACATTTAGTGAGTACAATGTACATTGAAGGATTGAGGTCTCACTCAATGTCAGCATTTGTGAAAGGCGGGACTTCAATGGAATGTTGTAGCTGTTCCTGATACTTTTTACTGAGCATAATGAATGGCTGATTCTAAATTGGGCATTCTCTGCAGTGGGAACTGGGCCATGGAAGTGTGGCTATGTCGATCACTAGTGAATTTGGGGGGAAGCATTGAGTGTAGGACCCTAGTAACTGATGATGGTCCAAAACCGGTAACATCTCCTTGGTAACAGCTTGAGTTCACATGGTGACAGCTTGGGTTGCCATGGTGACCAAGAGACAGAGTCAGATGGCCGAGATGATCAATGTCTTAATAGCGAGTAGGTTTCTGGTTACTCCATGTAATAGACTGGGTGTAGAGGTGGGCGGGTGCGTATGGACATGGTAAGGGGAGGGGCCAGCTGTACCCCCTCCACCACCCCCATTATTCAGGTACACCAGGAGGTCACCTCCCACACCAGACCGGGCAGTGACCAGGTGTCACTGCCGACCTGCGTGCCCATCAATTGTGGATCCCTAAGACGTCCCTGTGTAAACACATCCCTGAATTCAGTGATGGGCGAGTGGGGGGAGGCAGGATGGGGGAGGGGGCAGACAGCACAGCACTGCGGCCGCCAGGTAGCTTTAGGGAGGCTGTTGCCGCTGTTGACCAGGCACAGTTTGCCTTTTGAGATGGAGAGAGGAGGAGATCGTACTCAGAGCGCCATCTGATGGCCTCAAGCTCTCTCCTCCTGTGCATTGTCCTCATCCTGGGTCTGTGTAGTCGTCCACCCTAGCCGCATTACATCCTCCCTGTCTTCCCTTGTGGATTACTGTAAATGCACCTGTAGGGATATTGTGAGCTATTACTAAGGGTAAGTAATAATATGCACCGCCTTCATCACATCCTTTCATATGAAATATTATCGGCCATTTTGTCATATATTTTTTTATGAAAGTGCAGAGGTGGTACTCGTACATCGACATGTAAAACTACTATTAAAATATTTCCACTTTTAAGCAAAGAGACTTGTCCCCATCCAGGCTTCCAAATACAATCTAACATTTGCAGAATTATACATATACATATCTGAAGTACCCTGATCCTGATTGTGGTTAAGGAATTGGGTACACCAAGGCTACTTGACATCATCGTCAGATGGATACCCCTTTCCCGAGGATACACCAGCCTCAGTGATTAGCCCTTTGTGTGTCTAGCCTCTAGGCCTTGTTCAATAGTTACATGCGGAGATGATGGATTCATTCTTTGGTATCTAATCCTGGAGGAACAGGGAAGCTGTGCCTGAGAGTTTTATATTACCGGCACTAAGTCACTACTGAGTTTGTCAGCTTGTCACCGACACGGCGTGGATTTATGAGCAGCTACCAATGTTACCAGCTCCCCGTCGTCAGTCTCTGCCATATGATCGTCCAGAAACCTGGATGTAGAATTAATTCACACGTTCATGATTCTCCTCAAGGTAAACTGGTTTGATGATCTGTTTCGAAACACGGGTGTGCCACAGTCGAAAGGGGAAAACTAGAATTATAGAACTGGCTTTGATAAATCATCAAGAGTCAATGGATGCACACCCAAGACGCTCCAGAAGGAATCAACATTATACTTGTTTTAAATTAGGTTAATGACCTGTATTCAATACAATTTTCATATAACGCCTATATCAGGACGGGGGCTTGGCTCCTTGACAAGTGTGTGAATTACACATACATGAATATTACCACCTTCCTGGTCAGTAACTTCCGTGATGCCATCCTGGTCACCTAGCGTAGTCGGTAGGTGGCGAGTGGAGGGGCGGATGTCAGGCGCCTGTATTTGTCCGCGTGCGTTCAGTTTGCACACGTCTTGAGCTGCTGGCTAGCCGTCCCGTTATTGGCAGATAAGACCAGGTTCAGATAACGTTACTGTGGCAACCGTGTGCGCGGTACTTGAATCGGGTTATAGCAACGGCTGCGGAACGGCTGTCATACTCGTGCCGCTCCCACAACAGGAAAGCCAGCAACCAGAACAGGCTGAGAAATCATGGAGCTCCACCACACAGTGAGTTTGGCATTGCATTTTAGCTATTCAGCCGTATGTCTTGTGTCTTTGAGGAGGATAGAGGATATATTGTAAAATGTCATTTATAAAACACCAGGCAGGTTATGAGAAGTTCACTTGCTGTAATGCCATAAATGCCACTACACTTAGTTCCGGCACTTAGTACATGTATTGCATTTACATGTACCATGGAACCCTGCGCATTTATAAGCCGCACCCGTGTATGATCCACACCCAAACTTTTGAATAAGCTATAAGCCGGGCTATAAGCTGCACCTGGGGATTGAAAATGGCTCTTTTAGTCCTATTCTGTAGTATCAAAAGCCAGCCTATAAGCCGCACCCTGAGTTCAGGGTGATTCTGTAAGATGCACTAGGGTCTTGAATGGCCTATAAGCCGCGTCTTGCACACTGGGTCTTACTGTACTTGTGATGTTATATTGTTTGACTGTGTGTGTCTGCTCTAGATAGGCCCGATAGCCCAGTGTATGACATATTTGGCGCCCTTTGGTGGTATAGCAGACGATATTCCTCTGGGCTAACATACATAGACATTGTTTGATTTGGATGGGGTTGGGTAGGTAGTGTGTAGATAGTCAGTATGCAAATTGACCCTGTTTAAACTGGGCCAGCCCCATGGGTAGAGTTTGTGTGGGTACTTGAATCAGAGTGTCTCTACCAATGACGACGCATCCCAGGGCTCCTCTCGTGACGTCACAGTCACAGGTACTCACCGTGCGTTCCACCAGGCGGCGTGCTGTGTCTCAGTGTCATGGCGGAAAGATGGGCGCCTTTGGCGGGTAGCATTGGGAATTAGCAGGCTTTGTGTGATAGATCCTATCACTAGCAGCTTACATGGTGTATGATTGGGGGGGGGGGGGTTATGGAAGTGTGGATGATAAGCGCGATTTATCTGTTAATGGTCTATTTCATAGGTATTATATCTCATGTTGCTCTTTAAGTCCCCTTTAATGATGTGACTGGAATGTTATTCGTCTTGTATTAGTGAAGAGAAGAGAAAGATTGACTAATGCCCAAAATGTTTAATATGTTTCAATATCAGGTTTTCTTCACATGCCATGATGAGAAACGTTCAACAATTATGTCACCGGTATTTAGGCATTTTTCAGGACCCACCTACCCCCTTTGTCACTTTTTTTTGGTATGGCACATATAGAGGAACCCAAAGACCCCCCCAACCCCCTAAGCAGTGACGTAATTGTTGAGCGTTCCCTGATGAGATATGTAGCCTAATCCTTGTGTAAAAGCCGCGGCTTATAGACAACTTCAGAGGCCTACTGTGGCTTATAGGCGGAGGTTTCACAGTACGAAACTCGATTTTCAGGCCCAGGAGGGGCTTATAGCCTTTTCCATTGTTGTGAGAGAGGCTTATACTACTGGATTTGTAACTACGGTTAAACCCAGCGTATAAGCCGTGGCTTATAGGCCATTTCAGAGGGATACTGTGACTTACAGAGCTTTCCTGACAATTGAGGTTTCTTGTGCCTTTAGGTGAGCATGTGGGCAGCTGGTGTCCATAAGCGCAGGCTGGGCATACATCTTTGCCCTTTGTCATGGCATTCCCCTCAGTGAACCACATCTGAGTGATCAAAGGCTATGGTTTTGCAGGCCCTGTCTATAGCTCACATAGCCATTATCAGCTGGGGGCCGCCATTAGACCCAGACGGCACTATGACTAACACCTTCAGCCCCCGACTCCGCAGTATATGCCAGGGATGCCTCCCATTGGTCAATAATACAATAGCCATGTGCCGTATAGGATCAGGTAAATGAAAGAACACTCGTCGTCCTTTTGAAAAGACCTGGAGATGTGTCCCAGTTTTCTGTCACCCCTCCTCATAGATCTGATCATTCGTCTCATAGACTCTTCACCGGTGGGCCGATTCTGTATTATCGCCCACCGGTGGGAGTCAGTTTCCGGTCTGGCATAGTTTAATTTTCAAACACTAGGTGTCCCTGACCTTCCTCTCCCTCTATGCGTGCTAAAGGTGCCCTCTAGCTTGAGGTCTGCACAGTAGGCAGACCGGAAATTGACTGCAAGGCATTATGGGATATTGGAGGTCCGACTATAGATTCAGTCGTCCATAGATGCAAACACTGCTGTATCGGGCAAGCAGCATATAAATACCTGTCTAGCTGCTTTGGGAAAGACAAAAGAAAGGACTGAGTATCCGATCAAACACAGTGACTGCTAACTTTTGATTAGTATTAGCGGAGGTAAAACCAACCAAACCAGACCTCACACACTCTGATGCTCATACGCGGGCGCGCCTTATACACAGGGATTTACAGTGTGCTGGTACGCACTGTTAGTTAATTTTGGCCACATTGGAAATGCCAAGGCTAAGCCTATGTGACTCTCAGTGTTTCCTTGGATAAATTCAATATGATCAAACACAAGGAAAACGCAACCCAGCCCAATCTAGCCACTCTCGTAGCCCTACCAAAGTGAACGGCCAACCCGTGACACAGACGAAACTCAGTCTAAGCCCAATCGAGAACCCTGCCCCCCTCCCTCAAACACAATTGAATCATGGGTCACACCCCACCCCACCCAACGGTATTAAATGGGTCACACTCCATTCCAAGATCATTACGAAAACGTTGCCAATAGGGGATAATGTTTTCTTTGTACTTCAATCCTTTTGTATGTTCCTATTCGGAGGACATGGAAATTGTGTGACATTTTTCAGACAGTGAAAGTTAGTATAGCTAAGCATACATGTCGTTAGCTAGCTTTAACTGCAGGTGTCGCCGGATGTACAGACTACCGGGGTACAGTCAGCCCTTGCTTCCTCGAATTTGGAAAATGAATTGTCTGAGGAAGCAAAATTTTCGAGGATTTAAGTCCAAATATAATAGAAAACATAGAGGAAGTTGCAAATCTTATGTCTGAGCTGAAGAGGGGAGGGATCTGATGAATTAAAGGGTCGAGGAAGTGAGGGCTGACTGTACTTCACATTCCCTATATATACACATACAGGTGTGTAGACTACATATGCACCCACCTACCACAAAACCTCCATCACAGAAAAAGTGTCACTAGATCACCAGCATCAGCATAGACCCGTTCTCTGCCATTGGCACATGAGTATCAGGGTTTTAATGATAAAGCAATGACTCTTTTCAAAATATGATATCATTCATGAATGGAGTAATAATACGAAATCAAAAATGGGTATATCCACTAGTTTATCGAATACATGTATTCAGAGAAAGCACACTTTCCACATGCTTTTGTACGGGTGTATAGCTGCTAGGGATTACAACCTGCAGAGAGGAAGGAAAGCGAGTTGTGTTAAAATCAGGCACTTATTACTGTGCTGATTACAGATTGATTTATTATTAATGGTACCTTTTAGTCTGCACGTATGACCACCGCTGAATCTGAGGGGATCAAGTCATGATGATCATGATAGTGTGTTAACACTAGAGAGAGCTGGCGGGAGGTTGGGTGGAAGGGGATGATGATAGCTGATACCAATACGACCACCACCGATACCACTATCACCACCACCAGCACCACTGATAACACCTGACCTCCCATTGCGACCCACGCTAACCTCGTCCTCCCTCCCAATCTTAGCTGTCCCAGGACGCGGTGAGTAGTGTTTGAACTGCCTGTTTGTTCGTTGACTACACAAACACTGGTGGTGGAGGTGGAGGCTATATTGTAGCCGGTACCGTCCAGGCGGGTCCCACTCCAACAGGGAACGTCGCTGAGGACGGCGCAGTCTGCAGCCACAGCGCGTCTTAGGCATCTGGCGTCTGTATGGCGTCTCCCATGACGCAGCAGCAGCAGCAGCAGCGACTTGTATATGGATGTGAGGTATACGACTCTGAGACTATTTACTCATAAGGACTCTCATTTAGATATACAAATGTACCCTGTGTTGTACAACACATATCCAAAGCATCGTCAACAACAATGTTTTCTGTCTGTTTGCAGCCTTTGGAGGCGATGAACATGACTTTGATGACGTCATCTCTGGACAATCGGAAATCAACCGCCTACAAAGGGAGGTGGAACGTCTCAGCGCCGAGTGCCGCCACTGGAAGCAAGTGGCCAATGTTCAGGTGAGAGATCGAGCTGCTCTGAGCTCTTTGCATTCTGTTATGTCTTTAGTGCTCCACTACTTGATGCCCAACCCCTCAGAGGGGTAGTTCTGGGAAAGGAGGAGAGGGGTGGGCAGGTTGAAATTTCGTCTGAGAAGGCGACGCCTACGGCAAGATCCAGAAGCTGGGGGGGGGGGCTTATATCCGCCCTTGTTCCTGCTTTCAGTCGGAGAATATTTCTAAAGCTAAGCAATAGTTATACTAAGTTGTGTACCTGTCCAATTATGTGTCTGTCCCTTGCTCTTTAGAAGAGTGTGTTCCTACATTACATGCATAATGGTATGACGAGTGAATGGAAAAGGCAGAATAAGGGTGTGAAGGATTGGTGAGAATGCCATGGTGGCTGTGGATGTACATGTAGTAGAAACCGTCAGATAAGAAAGAGGAAAATCAGGAATACAGGTTAAAGCCTCACAATTGTCTGATAGGATAAATATAGAAACTAGGGGACAAAACGGTGGCATATGCCGCACAGACAGAGTGACAAGTTACAGTACTTTCATGTTTCTGTGACACTGAACAGTTTTTTTTTTTGTGAGAGACCTGTCCCAACGTTAAAACAGCCGGCGGCCTACCCACCACCACCGACCTCGTTGAGGACTGCCCTTTGGGATTGTCTTCTTCCCAAGACGTTCACTTCCCGGTTACGTAGGCATTTCAGTCCTTTTCCTAAGAGGGTTAAGAACATGTCAGACCCCGACCATCCCTTATTATGAAGCTTTGATCACGAATTCCTATCCCTCCCCTCCATCGCCCAACCCCCGACCCACTACCATCTGAGCCCCCTCCCCTCCTACCCCACGCCCTAAGGCTGTTATCTCAAATCCTCTACTACTCATTGCCAGGATTATGAACAGCGTTTAGATTGACGCCTAGCTGTGAAGTAGACATCGACACTACTAGGTGACAACCAAGGGCGTGGTTTTCAGTTAAATCTACCCCTCTGAAGTTAAAGCAAAAGAACCCTTTTTGCAAGTACGTTTCCCTGGTCAAATATTGGAAAGGGGTGGGGGTGGGGGCATCAGTTTTGGAATCGTGATCTAACCTTTTTTGACGTCACAATTGAAAGAGAGACAGGGGGGGGGTATATATTGTAATTACCCGGGACTATCGAATTCCCGTTCATTTGAGAATAAGACTGCATTTGAATTTTTGAATTCAGTAGTGTGCTGTAGATTGCAGCTAAGATGTGTTATCTATTTTTATTTTGCACAGAAAGGAGCAAGTCAACAGCTGCCATCAGGAAATAAAGCAACATCAGATGACAATGTGGCAGATTTACATTCCAGAATCAAGGTACGTGTATTCAATATCTCTAGTGTGTCATTGCTGTAATAATTCTTTTTGTTAGAAATATACTTCCATTGTATGTTATACCATGGAAGGTAACTGTTATAAGAATTTCAGTTTTCACCCTCATGTAATCTTAAATGTCCAGGTGTATGCTAGGTCAAATTCAATTTATGATAGACTCCCTTCACGTGACACGTCCTGACATTGTGTATTATTACACACAGTGGTGAGGCGGGGACTATGTTTAGGCGCGGACATGGCCGTTGTTAGTCTAGTTATGAGTGGTCCCAGTGACAGATAGCCCATAATGCGGCTCAGTATGTGTACACAGCCGCACCAAGAAAGGTTATGTCAAGATAAGAGTGATAAACAAGGCCATGACCACACTGCATGTGGCAGGGGCTTGATGATAAGCCGCACACCAGACAAAAAAAGATAGCTATTGAACAAAGCACAGCACTTGTAATATGTATGTGATCCTGAGTCTAGCCCACTAACTGGTATGGAAACAAAAAAGAAAAATGGTTTGAAATCAAAAGTAGCTACCAGTAGATTTAGCTTGCACTCGTAGTTCGCCGAAGTAACATAAAAAAATAAATAAAAGAAAGAAAAAGTAAAACAGCTTGTCCTATCTAGCAACGACCTGGACCCACGCACAGAGGCAGAGAGTAGAAAGTGCACTGCCGTTGAAAGTTTGAAGGACTTTCGGGACGGATGTGACTCTTATCTGGCCCTCTCAGAGATCAGAACATGATATCATATCTAACCGCCACGTTGTTCAAATTTGATTTCACCTAAAGGTGCGTGTACACCACTTTGTGCATCACTCTTCACGTTCAGTTACGCGCCCATGCTTAGCCCAACTATCTCAATGAATGAAAGGAAGAACGTTTTTGACTCAAATTGTAATAATGTAAGTTGAATACATTTCCGATAGTGCAATTGATTTTCATGATAAACCACCAAATTACCAAATAGCTCTCTAGAATATATATTCCCAGAGACTAGATCAAATACAGTTATCAAGACAAGTTACTATTCTACCGCTGCCATTCCCTCAAGCATGGTGTAAGCCGGGAGTAAAATCTGTTCTGATTAGGGGAGATGGTCCAGTTAGCAAGGGTCAGATGGGGGCAAATTAGCAACAAGAAAGTGATTTTTATCTCTTAATTATGTTGATGTAGTGGGTCGTGACAAGACCTGAGACCTTTACAACAAGAGGTGGTTGCTTGCACGTCCCTCCTTCACCCTTAGAGACGCCTACGTGACTAACACACTCCCTCTTTTTTTACCTTCACGTATTAGCTTTATTTGGACATTTTTGAGTAGTGCAAATATCGGGCGATGCGTCTAGTGGTGACGATCTATCCTTCACATAAAAGCCCAACTTGATTGGGTGAGAGTGTTTTCACCAGGGGCTCTCACAAGGATGACATGATACTCAAGCCTTGCGTCAATCAAGTTTAGTGTATTGGGCTGGGTTAAGTAGAATAAGAGGTGCCATAACTTCTCTTGGTCAGGAACATCTTAACTGATGATCGATTGATACAGGTACATCCAGTAGACATGGCTATTCACCGTAATACTAGAAAGAAAACTTGTGCAGAAAGTCACCTAGAATTCTTTCATATGTCACTGTCCTCAAAGTTCTTTTCCTCCTAAATTATTGCTATAAAAAGTAAGGTTTATCAAAGAGAATATCAATACTTTTCCCTCTGAATAAAAGCAAATTAACCTCTCTAAACTCCTTGACAACTCTAATCAATGGTGTTTGGTAACACGAATACAACATATTAAGAGCATTATCTGGATTGTCTCTGGATTTCCTGTCCATTGTTAGTTGGTCCATGTAGGTGTATTTGTTGAGGGATTCAATGGATTTCGCTATCAGCATAGAAGTGTCATGGCAATGTTGATCATGATATGCGGGTCAGTGGATTGGGAAGGCTTACACATGTATGTTTAATGTGGCGGTGTGCTTGGTTCGCTCGGTGAGAGCGGGGAACCAGTGGTGTGAGCCATGTCAGCATGTAGGAGGTGCATGGTCTGCGTACACTGTGTCACACACGCTGTGTGTATTAGGTTGAGCTGAGGATAGGGTTTGCATACTGTGTGTCTGTTTGCTTACCACCACCCCTTCCCCATCCACTAACCTGCCATCTCCAGCTCTGAGAGCCATAGTCACATCCCAACCACCATGCACCTCCACATATATACACACCTTACGACCGTCACTAGTGGTGTCCGTGTAGGTAAAGCCCAGGCTAGGACACAAGAGTTGTGGCCTGGTTCTCTGATGGGTCTAGGTCAGTGTGTGCAGGAAGATTTACAGTCAATATTTGCCAGGTGGGCCCTGGGCTCATTCTCTGCAGGTGCCTAAAGCAGGGGGAGTGGGGTGGAGAGCTATGACCTATGTTACCTTCTATTGGTAGGGTAGGAGAAATTCCCATTTCTAAGGACTTCTATACAGGTTTCTCCCGGGGAGCTTCCTATTCAGTGAAAAGTAGAGTTTAAACAAGTTAGTGCCTATCTGAACATTTTAATGAACTGACACGATTTCATCATGAACAGGGCGGGTTAATAGAAAATATGATGTAATGATCACAGTTGAAATACATGTGGTATATCCATATTGTCTATGCTGAAACAGCGTCTGGGTCAGCGTCTGAGATATCTTTGCCACGTCACTTGAACTTGTGATAAGATTAGACCGCCACCAGGTGCCTACTTGAGGGCGCCACTTGATGCGGAGCTGACGCACTAGCCACGCTATCTTCACTGGTTGAAATTCCCACTGAAAAACTCCCCAAGAGCGAGTCAGCAGATCGTATTTCCCATTATTGAAATAGATTTACCGTTATAAAAGTAATCCGGGACACATAAACCAAAAGGTGTTTGAAATATATGGATGTGTAAACTTCGTGGATTCAGCCACGTGAAATATAGTCAATTCGGTTCTGTCCTTGCAGGCTCTGGAGAGACAACTCTCATCAGAGATTGATGACCATCAAAATGAACTTGCCGCGCTCCAGAACCTACACACAAGTAAGCTTGCAGCCCAAGGTCGTAAGCTGGCAGAGGAGAAGGATAAACTGCAGTCTAAGATTGATGAACTTGAGGATCATATACTCCAGATGGGATCGTCAGGTAAATAATGAATCTGGCTTAAAAAGAAGAAAAGATTATTCTGTGCCTACATTGTTCAATTGTAGAAGTTGATATTAAATACCACCCTCAGTTGATGGAAAGATGAACGAATGGTTATTCAGAATACCTCATGGTAATCAATACATTTGCAATACTCATCATTGATATCTATTTTTACACAAGATTAATGGAAACATTCTTTTCTTAATAACTCCAGGAGATGACTTGAACATAGTAGATGAGTTAAAAGAACTAAGAGAATCTAAGGATCAACTTTCTCTGGAGAATGACGCAGCCAACAAGCGAGTTTCAGAGCTGCTTCAGGAGTTGGAGACCCTAAGGCAGAAGGTTACAGACAATGATACAAGTGTCATTGAAGGAGATGCCAACAGTGCCTGGAAGCCTGAGTATGTATAGATGTCAAAGGTCGAATTAAAATTATCTAATGAGCTTCACCTTTGAAGTTCCTCTTCAGTACTTAAGCAATTGTTTCCTACTGAGCCAATGAGTCCCTCATTAGTTTGGATAAAATCTAGTTAATTTTTGCTGACCTATCTAAAGGTCACACCTGTACAACTAGTCTTTCTCAAATTGCTTTAATTAGACGGTCACAGGGTATTTATGAAATACTATGGGTGACCATAATAATTTGAATTTACCTCTTCTGTAGATCCTCACAATATGCTTTTCACAAATGATGGCTTGACCTTTCAGTTTGGTGTCGAGCACCCCGCTCCGACCTCTCCACTCACAGCAGGCACATGAAACGATGGAGCTCAGCTTTTCTGAATTATCCGAGACAAATAAACAACTTAATGATGAGGTATGTTGTGTAATTCTAATTTTGAATATTCTATAAATATAGTTAGCTGTTATTTTTATTTGGTCCTGTGTGGCACGTTTCTGGTTCTATGTACTCTGTATTCAGTGAAAAAAATTCATTTGGGGAGTTGGTAGATTTAGTTTTAATGGAGTTTCAATATTCGTCTAGTACTGCAATTAATTAAAAGAAAGGGCAGAGAGAGAAGACTACACCTCTAAACATGAGATGAATTAACTGATTAAAAAATTTGATCTTTCAGGTTGCTGCTCTCCGTCAGCAAGTGTCAATCTACCAACAAGAAGTGTCACAATTTGACCTCGTCCGCTCTGATTTGATCACGGAAAAGGAGGCACTTGAGTCAGTACTAGTTAATCTACGTGCAAAGTTGAAAGAAAAGGAGGAACAAATGGCAGTTAGACAAGCACAGAAGGTAAGTGATCTGTGCAGTCATTTTCTTGTTCAAGACAAAAAAAAAGATCTTTTACATTGGGATGAGTAAGATATGAAAATATGCAGTTCACATACTGTCCACGAGTTGGACAACACAGCAGGCAAGTAAAAATGGCCAGTGAATGTGAAAAACAATTAATCAATGTAAGCGTTAAGTATTTTGGCATTCAGAAACTTGAGAAATATGAAATAAAAGACATACCAATTCTACGGACATGTATAATTATGGGACATTTGATGCAATGTACTTACTAAGTGGTTCATCATGTAGGGTCTGCAGGAGTTGGCGAGACATCAGGGTGAAGAAGATGACGAAGATGATATGTCCGGAGAAGGTGAACCAAAACAACCAAGCGAATTAAACATTGACGAGCTGAGCCGCCAGCTTGAGCTACTCACTGAGGGCAACTCAATGTTGGAGAATGAGCGGGATAACCTACAGGAGGAAAAGGTTAGTACGCTATGCATGTATGGTACCCAGCTCCTGTTGGATCGCATGGGGATGAATATAGCTTGCTTATGCCTGTTACACAATACCCCACTTTCCTATTTGCGTTGGTGACGGTTAAGTATGTGTTCATGATAACCATGATTCCCTTTACTTGAATATGAGTATTTTTGTAGTACTTACCTACTTTAATAAAGCAGGTATCATTATCCAAAGGCCACGGCGGGCTTCCCTAGCCCACTTAAAAGGGTCTATATCTCTTCTTTCCTATCCCCTCAGGATGTGTGTGGTGCACATATGCGCGGGCACTGACACATCCCATTGTGAAATGTGTAGTTTAGTAGTTCTCGCCATGGATATGACCTTAGCTGTCGAAATGGCGTTAAACATCTATTACTCACTCACTCACTCCAAAGGCCATGGTTAATATGTACTCCTTGGTATATCTCAACCCAAACCAAGGCTTCTAACACCCTCTCACCTCATGCCATCATCTTTGTAGGAGGAGCTCCAACAGAAGGTCAGCGAGCTTGAGTCGCAGGTCACCAAACTCTTCGCTGCTGACGCAAAGTGCTTGAGGCTGCAAGCAGATCTTGATGAGCGGATCACCGAGCTTGACTCCCTTAGGAGACAAGTGGCCCACCAAGATGATCAACTCGGCAAATTCAGTTCCAATTATGACGAGTCATTTGAAAGCATCATCGAAAAGGAGGCAGAGATCGCTGAATTGGAAGAAAAGGTCCAAGCGTTGGAGCAAGAGAATGAACTACTAGTGGAAGAGCGCAGTCGTCATTTATCCGATGAGGATGTGGATGCAGAGATCCGCCGTATGCGCAAGGAGTTGAGGGAAAAGAACAAAGAAATTGAGTACTTCCAAGATCAGGAGAAACAGCTGAAGTACGTTACCACTGAGCTTGAAGAAAGAGAAGCAAGTTTCCGCGATCTTGAGGAGGAAAGGAAAAGGCTAGAAACTAACATTGATGAACTTGATGCTCAACAGCAAGATGCTATTGCTGCTGTGATGGAATCAAAAGACAAACTAGCAAAGGCAAATGAGAAATTAAAGCAGAGAACGAAGGAGCTCGAAGCTGAAATTGCGAGTCTGTCACAATCTCAAGACTATGAAGGAGAAGCAGCTGAACTCCAGGAGGAACTAGCCCAAGCACAAGGAGAAGTGTTAAAACTCCAGGATGAGAGAACAAAGAAGGAGAGAGATTGGCAGGACCTGAAGGCGAAACTAGACAAAAGTGCCATTGCTCTTAATGACCTCCACATGGGCAAACAAGAATTGGAGAAAGTTGTCAAGGAATTAAAAGAGCAAGTAAGTAACATTACATCTGAGAAAAGGCAACTGCAGCTGAGCCAGAGTGAATTGGAAACGCAGTTGCATCAAACTCATGAGAAGTTACAGGCGGTGACCACTAAAAGTCAGATACAGTCAGGACTTCAGTCAGATCTTGTCCGACTCAGGGAGGAGCTAGATGTAAGTCAGCAACATGCTGTTGAGCATGCTGCTCGTATGGAGTCGTTAGAAAAGGAAGTGTCAACACTTCAAGATCAACTTAACTCCTCCAACCAAACAAAAGAACAACTCCAGACACAGAATGAGGCGCTGCAAAATTCTAAGGACGATGAACTAGAAACACTCAGAAAAGAAGTCAGTAGGCTAACGACAATAAAGAGTAAATTAGAAAATGACATCGTGCAGATATCTGATAGAATGAAGGAACAAGCGCAACGTTATGAAGACTATATCAAGGATATCAACACAGCCAAGGAACTAGATGCAAACTCATTACAAGAGAATCACAGGAAAATAATGGAGGAGAACCACCAAAAAGATATAAAGATTTCTGAACTTAAAGTGAATGTTGAGCAGCTGAGGATTGAGACTGAGGATCTACAAGGTCAACTACAGAACGCTTTGGATTGCCAACAGGATGCTGTGGCGTTACTGGCTGACAAAGAGGCTGAAGTCACTGCTCTCCAAGCACAAACTCAGGCCCTCCAAGAATATGCTGAAGAAAAGGCATCAGCGCTCAAATCTCTACAGGATGGGAACACGGAGAACTTGAATGATGACGACTCCAATGACATTATGGAGAAGAACACTGAACTGCAAAATAATATGTCGGATTTGGAAAAAGAATTATCCAGCAAAGATCAGCAAATTCAAAGTTACCAATCAGACATTCAAAAACTTAACAAAGAACTGACTGATAAAACTACTATGTTTGAAAATGAGCGGTTGAAATACTCCCAAGAAACTGACACTTTCACAGAAAAGATCCAGGATCTGGAGTTGACTATTAACAATAAAGATAAGGATTTAAGTGAGGCTATAGAAAGCTTAAAGCTTTTGAAGAGTGAGTCGAATGGGCATGTTGAGACAGTTGATGTAAAGAAAGAAAGTGCAAATCATGTGAATAACCGTGATGTAATTCCCACATCTGAAGATCGAGAAGACATGAGCAGACTAATAACTCAAAAAGATGATGTTATCCGAGAACTAAGAAACAACAACCAATCATTGCTAAAACTTTTAGAGGAAAGATCTTTCCAGCTTCATGGAAATCGCTCTCTTGTTGATGTCCATAAACTTCAGAATGAACTGAAGGGACTCCAAATGGAAAAAGAACAAATTATGTCAGTGTTGAACGATAAAACCAGAGAATGCAGCAATCTGAAGAGTGAGGTCCACAAACTAATGAATGTCATCTCAGCAGAGAAAACTGCGTTATCAAAGCTTCAGAAGGATAACCAAGAGTTGCTTAAAAGCCAGGGTTCACCAAAGAAGGGCGATCCAAATTCTGATATGACGCGAGAGGCGATTAAGAACCTGTCAATGGTGATACGTGATAAGGACTTAGAGATTGAGTCGCTCACTCAGAAAAACCAGACTTTGCTGCAGGTCATGCAACAGAACCCAGAGGGTGGAGCACAACTGACGACCATTCTACAGGAACGTGAGAACCTTATGAGACAATTAGAGTTATATCAGAAAGAGAGAGAACAAATCATCGTTGCTCTTAATCAAAAACACCAAGAAAGTGTAGCTTACCATAATGAAATCCAAAGACTAATGAACCTTTCCAATAAACATGAGAAGCTTGAAGAAGACTTTACTAGTTTACAACAGCAATATGAGGACAAACAGCAAGCACTTCTCAAGATACAGAACGAGCTACTCAATTACAAGCAAAAGTTCACAGAAGTGGACAGCAAATATAAGGAGATGCTCCACAGGCAAGCACAGCAAGTTCAAAAACAGGTCCAAGAGCCACCGCCCTTGCCGTCTCCAAAAACTAAAACAACAGAAGAGAATGGCACAGCTGATCAGGAGGTATCTGAGGACAGTGATACAAATGATGCACAATACCAACAACACATATCTCACCTGAACAATCTTGTACAACAAAAGAAGGAGGAGATCACACAAGTGACTGAGCAGATACACCAACTACGACTCGCCTTACAAGAACGAGACCGGGAAATCACAGAGATCAAACGCAACTTGTCAGTAAAGGAACAAGTGGTCAAAGACAAGGAGTCTGTCATCAACGCACGTAATCAGGCTATCAGTGAAGCCAATGCTCGTGTACGCGAGGCCCATGAACAGATGCGAAAGAAGGATATGGACCTCTCGTCTCTGCGTAAACAGATAGACAATATGACATTCCAAGCCCGCGGCCTGCAGACAGAGCTCAATGACCTCAAGCTGGAACGTGATAATGCAATGGACCGAATGGAGGGCATTCTGTCAGAGCGGACTCAACTTGCCGAGGCCAATGCCCGGCTTAGTGCAGCCATTGGAGAGCGGGACTTGGAGATGAATGCTATGCGTGAAAAGACTGCCACACTAACAGCAGCTGTGAGAGAGGTGGGTGCAGAGAAAGGTGAGGTGGAGCAAATGCTTGCTGACACAGAGGCCATGCAGAAGGCTGCCCAGGTGCTACAGGCTGAGCGTGACCAGGCGTACGCTTCACTGCAAGCTGTCCAGGCCGACAACACAGCCATAAAACAACAGGTGAGATCACCAACCCCTCTACAAAACCCACATATATAATGTCATGACATGGCTTGGTCTTTCGGGGGGGGGTCTAAGGTCTCATAATGGCTGATTAATGGCATTACTAATGGTGATATGACCCTATAATTCCTGAGACTCCGAATCATAAAGGACTAGAATGGCATAGCTTCTTGTAAATATTGCAAACGTACTTGACGTTTAGGAATTTAAAGGTTAATTTATAGGAAAATCTAGAATATTTTAGCAGCATAGATTTATCCAAGAGTATATCTGAGGATAAACAGTTCGTATTGAACTTTGTTAGTATCTATAACCTGGGTATCTTTCAATTCTTCAAGGGTAACCTTGTGGCAGAGCGGGAACAGAAACTGCAACGTGAACTGGAGCGACTACGTTCCCATCTGTTAACGATAGAGGAAGGCTACACACAGGAGGCATTAGCAGCTGAGGAGCGAGAAAAGGCATTAAGAAACAGGCTTGCATCTGCTGAAGAGCATGCAGTTCACTCCTCCAATGCTGTACAAAACTATAGGTCAGTATTCATTCTGCTTAGGATTTTTGGTCAAGTTATATGACATATGATAAACTAACGAGTACTTTTGATTTAGAATAGGTCCTCATATGATCGCAATTCAGTATCTTGTATTTTTTCTTTATATGTACTGAGTACTAAATTTGATATGTTGATTTGCAGCGTTGAGGCAACACGGCAGGTGGAGAGTTTACAGGAGCAGCTCACGGTGATTGCTGAGCAGCGAGACCACGCCCTCCTACAGCTATCAGCGGCAAGCGACACAGCGAGTCAATATGCCGCATCACTCACCAACCTTCAGATGGTACTGGAACAGTTCCAGAAAGGTAGGCCCATATCAAAATCATCCATGAGATGCATAAATTGCCAAAGCCTTCTGACTGAGTTTTATTGAAAAAAAATAGAATGTGGGGATCTACATTAATTTGTCGAAGTTAATCGCATGTGAAAAAGTTTTAATCGGTTATACATTGAGCATGTGCTTTAACCTAAGCTGGTATTCTGTATTTCAGAGCGTGAAGAGCAGCAGAGTGTGGAGACTGAGCGGTACCAGCGCGAACTGGCCACAAAGTCTCAACAGCTTGCTGAGGTGGAGGAACAGAACAGAACTTTGCAGGTAGGGCACAGACTTTTTTGTAACCTTGACACTTTATACTAGTATTTGACACATCAATGTTTCTTTGTAAGTATCTTGATTTAAATCACGCCCTCACTTTATTCATGTAAATGTACTTTGCAAAATTGTTATCATTATTCCTTTCCCGTTTAGAAGAAATAAAAGAACGAATTCATTGTAGTGTTGATAATATCATAATTCTGTTTCTTAGGTCCGTGTTGATGAAACAACTGATGCCCTTGAAGCTGCACAGCGTCTTAGCGAACAGTTAGATCGTAAGGAGGAAGCAATGGTGGCATTAAAGGAAGAAGGTACAATAGATGAAGTTAAAGTGTGTCTTTCCTGTTTGAGCTTTTGTTTTAAGGTCCAAGCAAGGCTTTTTTACTGCTAACGTGTGCATTACTTACATGATAATACTGAACCGTTTCATTAACACCCGCTTTTTTCCTTTTGAACAAATGTGAGTAATTTAAAAGATGAAAATACTGACATTGCTGTTATTGTCAGGTAGCATTATGCACTGCATGGGTAGTGTTATGTAACGTTTGCTTGTGTATGATTTCTATAGCTAGAGTGTAAGCTAATTTGAGTCTGCAGTTATCATTTTGCAGAGGTTATCCACTTGCCATTACCCAGTTTGGACTTCTTTGTCATGTAGCTGGTAGGAAGGGGTGTGAGGATTTTAGATTTGGGATCACTAATGTTAGATGGTTATAAAACTAATGTTAGGCAAGTGTAGTATTTTCGTTGAACAACATATAATTTGATGTTAGGAGTTGCAGATGGTTGGTTTTTTTTTTATTTACATATGTTTTTAATATAAAAGCAGAAACCACTTGTTAAATGTCTGGTGAACCTGCGAGTGTTAGCTTTGAGCATTTGTGATTTGGCCGTTTGCTACATTCCACTGCTGCTGCTTCATGTGACCCACCCAGCCCTGGAGCGGGCAGCAAGTTGTCATGCTGTCTGTTCACAGTGTTCCTGCTTATTGCTTCGACAACTTGTGCCCATCATCCGAAACTGGGCCTCACCAGAGACCCCGGAACCGACTGGCACACTCATCGCTAAAAGCTACGACCTACGAAACGGCCAATCTCTCAACAATCACCAAGGAGATATCCCCAGTATAGTTGGATATACTCTGTGACCTAATACCCTTTTGTTCCTCCCCTGTTCTGACCTCCAAAATCTTTCAAGTCAGATCATCCCAAAATTCAGTCTCGAAACCTGCCATTCAAAACACCTCTGTTTGCCTCTCTTGGGAGCGCCTAGTAAACACCCTTGATCCCTAATCTTTTTGGTTCTCCACTAACCTGCTAACACAATTTTGGGTAGTTATTTAATCTCAGCTGGTAATTCAGAGTGAATTAAGTCTCGAATTGGCTAGCAGGGGTTGGATAAATATCACTAACTGAGCGGCCAGTATGTCGGGAGCAAGGGCCATGCCCCTGTTTTTCTTTTTCACCCTGCACATGTTTCACCCGCACCCATCTTAACCCAGCACTGTTTGCATCTGCTACTGCAGCTTTATTTCAGTCATACTAACGCCTGCATTTTCTTTAAGCCGCCACCCACTCGTATTTCCTTGTTTTCTTTTCCCTCCATTTGTTTAATTTTGTCTTGCAAATATTTTTTAATTGTCTTTTGGAGTCGACAAGGAGGTAGATAACTTACCTCTATAGGAGATGTCAGCATCCTCTTATTTTGACCACACTGTCGGATATTATTTTACTACTGTCATTGTTATCATTTATAACTTTGCACGTTTGGTTTGGATTTGTGCATGGCATGGTATTTATTCTTTTGCGTCCGCTTGTGATGAAGATGTTGTAACCATGGTGACTGTGGTGGCTGTGAATGCTGTCGTCATGGCGATGTGCGTTGCGGCTAAATATCAGCTGGTAATTCTGAGCTTTTCAGTCGACATCAGGATGCCACCTGATATTGCGTTGCAGCGCAGGCTTGAGCTTGTCAGTGTGCTTGTGTTGGCATGCAGTGCTAGGTGATAGCTACACCTGAGGACGGCGCCGCTGGAAGCGGACAAACCCCTTAGGCATCAGTGCCAACACGTGTGGCGGCAATCAACAAGGGAACACCACACCCTCCAAGAGGCTGCATGCTCCCCCTACTACGCACCAGTGGGCGCCATTCTTCATGTATATGCACTAGCTGAAGTTGTGTGACACCGCGCATGTGTAAAAAATAACCTACAATACACCTTACTTAGAATGCCAAGAGAATGTGGTGCACTGATAGGTGTTTTGTCAGTGAACAAACTGGGGTTAGGTTTAGTTCTTTTGTTAAAGTTTGATAAACAGAATATGTGTTATATTCTCAGCATGATTGGGTTAGGTAAATCATGACAAAGAATTTGACCTTTGAAAAGATGGTTGAATTTAGTTGATTTTAATTTTATAGTGCTTTGGTCGTCTCACTAACAAACTCATGTTTTCAAAGGGATTGTTCTGACAATCCAGCTGATAGTTATTGCAGATAATGAAATGAGTGCATTGCAGAAACTTCTCTATCCCAAACTTGCCTTTATAGATAGCTGTAGTTGAAAAGTAGTTGTATATCCTAGTTTTAGTAGACTACTCATAAGGTGGTGGTTCACTCCTTCTCTTAACTCTCCTTCCATCAGATCACCATTCTCACACCATTAATTTCATCATGACTTCAAAAACTTCTCAAAATTAACAGCGACAAGACCAAGAGCGGCATCAACAGCAATTGGTACTAGCGTAACTTCTTCCTGCTGGTCATCGAAGGCATCATTTTGATTTTGTTGCAAAAGGAAACAAAAAGACTTACTTTGCTATTATGTCCTTGTCATGGAAGGAGCACACTTCAACACTCGCTGCTTTCTAGTTAACTGTTTTGAGACCGCTGCCAGTTACCACCAATGGATCCTTGGTTTGACTGGCCTAGCTTGCTGTCCGCTTGTGGCGTTGTCGTAATCTCAGCTGGTAAAAGCGAGTAGCCTGTTGTGTCTCCAGTTACTAGCTGAGGTTATACGAACGTCAAGACTAACCGGCATGACAGTGGCCTGTCCTATGCAGCACCGCCATCTTACCATAACTGCACAACTAAGGTATGGGCGCGCTTGTAGTCCCCCAACCTTAGCAGGCACAGCTAAGTAGAGCACCGTAAGACTTGCTTGGGCTTCCTTTCAGATCTTTTTATTAGAAGTAGTGTTCATACATATTACAACTATTCTTATTACATTTTGTACTCTTTGCATGTTAAGTGTTAGTGGCAGGCTTCTTAGTCTAATGACGTAGAATTATTCTCATTATATTTCCTCACGTTTCTTGTGTCTTGGTGGTAGTAGATTACTTATTAATGTATTAATTGTTCTCTTAATTCCTCAAATAATCTTAACAAGATAATGGTCTCTTGAATTGCAAGAGTCGATAATCATAACCAAGAATAATATTTACGATAAGATAGTAACGGAATGTCTTTTATAGATTCTTGATAATGACTCCTCTACTAAAACTTAAGTAGGACATGATTTGCTAAATGATAATTATACATAATTCAGTTTGTACTTTTAATGTACATTAGCATCTTTAAGTAGTCATTGACTCTGATAATGTATGACAGAAACATCTGAAAATGACATACGATTATCATTGAGCCTCTCAACTATAATCAAAGATACCCGTACCAGCATTGAGCATGGGACATTCCTCAAGGTATCGATTAGCATGATCCAAGTTTAACAAAATTACAGATAGTAGTTCTCTCTCTTGGTGTGTCACAATTAATTAATTGATTAATTAATTAATAAGCAAAGAAGTGAATAGAAGGTAGTTGGCCTATTGGAGAATGAGGTCAGGTAGTATTGTCCATACTAATAGCACTAACCCCCTACCCCAGATGTAAGCCCGACTAACTAGCCGCCCCTCCCTGAGTATTACATCAGGTACTGATGGAGCCGACACTCGGTGCCTTTTGTGATACCCTTGGACAGCGTGCAACTGACGACTAACGCCCCCCAAACCTACCTACCCTCTTACAGCAAGCAAAGTGCCCGTAGTAGCCGCCCCTCGCTCTGGTGGTGGATAGAAATGAGACAGAAAACTCTTGGAGCACAAGGTTTACTATCTTATTAGTACTGTTAAAATCTACTTGTAAAATTAAGTTGCAATCTCCCAGTTCTAGTCAACGGTAGGTTACAATAATACAAAAGAAAAGTATATTGGGTCAAGTGATAGTCGTAATTAATAATCCATGTAAGCCACATGCATTATTGGTAAGATGAAATAATATCAAGTAGATTGTTTCAATTTAACTCTTAATACAGTGTACTAAAGAATGAAAGCAAATATTTGCACCTATTTGTGTCAAGTATGGCATGACTATCAGTAGGAATAACATGACATAGATATTTTTAATTATCAGTAGATAGCTGTTTTTGAAAGTTTTATGTGCATAAAGTAGCCATATGATATAGCCAGACTTAGTTCTTGCAAGTTATTTAAACTGTATCTAGGATACAAGGAGGTGATTTCAAAGATGGCATGAGAGATGTAGGGTAATAGCTATGATTTTTATAATAGAAAGAGGTAGATAGAAAAGCTGATTAAGTGTCATCGCCTGGTTGCATGAGGGGAGCCTTTCGATATTGATGCAGTTGGGACCACCGTCCAGTCTACACCTACGGCGACAGCCATCACTGCGACCACTGCCACAGCCACCACCGACGGCCACAAAGGAGCTCCGAAAACAAACACTACATCTGCATTGAATATGCATTGTGCGTTTGCGTCTTAGCTTTGAATTAAAGATAGGATTTGATTCATCTAACTTTTTCTGCCTTCAGAATGCTCATATGTACTAACAGGATAGATATACTGAATTACTATTCTATATCTTTTTTCTAGTCCTACTGAGAGAAGAGGAACTAACAAAGGCAGAGGGTGAGATCCAGCGGTTGAACACATCAAGCGAGGCTAAAGTTGATAAGTAAGTTTTAATCAAATGCACCACTTAACATACACTGCAGAGCATTCAAATATAATTTATAGTCTGTACATCTCTACTGAGTATGAATTATGAACTACCAGGTAGAATCTACAAAACGGGCAATAAACCCTGTTGAATCTCTTTATAATCAAAATGCTAAATTCTTTTAAATTGTTACTACAGGTTAATCATCAAGAACCTGATATTGGGTTACTTCCACACTGCCAGCAACAAACGACACGAGGTTCTCACTCTACTGGGCAAAGTTCTCAACTTCTCACATGACGAGATGGTCGAGGTAACTTAGTGCTTTATACTAACGAGAATAACCAAATTCACAGTTCCTTAGGATGACTTTTCTGTAGTTTTTAATACAGTTTGTGTGAACATAACAAAAATATACAAAAATACCTCTGAAATAATGTGCCCATAATGAACTGCGTTTGCTACTCAGTTAAGGAAACCATCTGGTAGCCACAGGCATGTCCCTGTATATGCTGGAATGACATTTTGATAAACAGCGACAAGGACCAGTCCTTTAATCTTTTTAACCATGTATGTGTATCATCATTTAGGTCGGGGCAACCAATGCGGAAGGAGGTTGGCTGAAAGGCATGTTCCGAAGGACAGTAGGGGCAGTTGCAACTCCACCTACCACACCGAATCGAGCAACAGCGTTAGACAAGGTAAATTAATCTACAATGTAAATATAATTATATATCCCACGTTTACCAAATTAATATCTAGAAAATCCAATCCAAATAAATGTGTAGAAGATGTACGGTAGTATGGTTATGGGAGCTGCAAGACGCCACAGTGCATACAAATTGCTATACTGGTACATGTAAGACATCGATGAAAATACCGTTTTTGAATGAACTTGCGCTATCAAATTTCATTCAAGTAATACACCGGGGTAAATGTCCTACATCTATAAAACAAAACAAAAAAAAAAAAAGAGGATCCTAAGAATTAATCTGATACTCATTTGCTTGTATGTTCCAGTCCTTCTCTGAGATGTTTGTCAAGTTCTTAGAGAGGGAGTCCTCGCCACAGCCATCAATGCGCCTACCAGCAGAAGCTATGGCTCGAGAGCAGCAGGAGAAACAGCGTAATAAACCGCCTGCCTTCAACCCCTTCTCTATGCCTGCAGCTAGTGCTGTGCCTGCTGGCCAGGCTGCGCCCGCCCCCGCCGACTCCCACATCCTCATGAAGCCCATGGCTGGTTCACTGCCAATGTTCTCACCAATAGTATCTTCAGTTGGTGAGACCACAACAGCCGCATTGGGGACAAGGGAGCCGGCGTCGAAGGCGCCGCCGTCCGGCAGACTCAGTGCAGCCAGTTCAGGTCGGTCAACACCAGCAAGTGTAATTCTGAAGGATGTGCTCCAACAACAATGACCCTGGCCTTCCAATTAACCCTAGTACAACAGAAGGATGAAACGAGAAAGGGAGGGTAGGCTTCTGTATAAAGAGAGGGTTAAGGAGATTTGGTAGATAATAGTAGTTAAATCATAGATTTTGGGGGATCAGACTTCTGTCTGAAATGTAAGATATGCTTTAGTATGTTGGGAATAGGGCAAATACAGAATATATTTTAAGGATGATTGTCAAGTAATGAATGAGCCATGGGTATGGAAGAACCCTTTGATAAAAAAAGAAGTGGATTGTATCCAACACAATCATGTGAGTTATTGAGGAATAGTCCATTTTATGTGCAGTACTCTGTCCACAGAGTAATCTGCCTGTTTTGTTTCCTTTTTATTAATATTTATTGAATTCAAATGCTCGCATGAGCTGGTACATATTTTATTTAAAGGCATATAATTGATACTGAATTATTTCACGTTACATTAAAAGGCCTATGTGTATGTTTCAGAAGTTGTTCACATATGAGCTATAAATGCTAGCATGTGGGTTTTGTTTAAGTTGATAACTCATGCATCTGTGTTATGTTGACAAGGACCCGTGGTCGATAAAGGAAAATAAGTGCAAATAAAATGTGATTTAACAACGATGTATAGGATTGAATGGTTACTTTAATGTGTTTAGTGATAGTTCCAAAAAGGTTTTATTTTCCTGGGTATTAAGGAGCAATGGATTTATTTCCTTTACAGTGGGGCGAGGCTTGCCATTTGTCAACAGCTTGAACTAATCATTCCTTTACTTCACATGAGCCATGTAAAGGGGTTATCTGGTATAGTCAACTTTTATAAAAGGCGCATCATTTGTTACTTAAGCTTACAGGGAGATGGGAAGTAACATACTAAGAAATGAGGGACCTTCACCTAAATGTACTCGTTTCGCATTCACGGACCATGATAGGTGCACAACCCAGGAGCTCTGGATCTGACACACAATCCCGTATAAAGAGTCCCGATGTCACATATTTATAGGAATTTGCTAAATTTTCTATAGTAAATTGTAGATTTCACATTCTCAGATTTCTGGCTTCTTGTTGATCAAGAAGTAGCATTGGATACTGGGGAACTATGTTGCAAAGGGAAACAATTAGAGCACTTTTTTTGTGATAGCGGTATTCTTTGAGGAAAATGATTTATTTGCAGAACACATGGTCGAGGTGATTTAACACGAGTTAACACAAAGCCTATCGCCTTGCATTCTTATGGGAGGAGCATGCCTGCCTAATAAAACTAGTTATCCTGGGAAAATATATTTATCTGAAATTTTAGGATATTTATTATTCATCCAAAGCCGTGCCATGCAACCTTAAAGGTTATATTATTTTTTTCATAAATATACAGTTCAGAGTCAAAACACATTGTATGGCATGCTCCTCCGTCACTTTGCAATGATAGCCACACTCAAGAAAGTGTGTGTATTTTAAGGGTCATTTGGCTGTTTTATTCCTCAAAGTGGTGTCGGGGACTTGTGGATGGTGTACTTTCGTTTTATTTTTCGTTTTGTTTGTACGTGTGAAGGTGTGTTTGTTTCAGTGTATATTCCCCACCAGTGATATGGTGTCCAATCCTACCCAAATGAGTTTTTCTGTGCAATGTCTTGTTACTGTTAATTGTTGGACCAGTGTTATATGCCATCCTCTGATGGTTCAACGACATTGTCCAGGGGCGATATTATTCATTCTATGTGTGACTACAAGTGGGAATGTGTAATGGTACATGTGCTTGGATGGGACACATGCCTGGACATATCATATGCAACGTATATTACGTTAAATACCTTAATTTAAACAATAAAACATATATGGAACGTCTTATAAACTTTTCGTGTTCTCGTTTTCTGTTTGTTGATACATGTACAAATACATGTGTAAAACTTGGAATATGCCATACATTGGGGGGGGGGGAATAGGACCCATCCATCGAGAAAATTATCTTAAAAATATCGATATTTGAAAATAGTAAAGAATTATCTGCCACCCCGCCCAAGTTAGTGAGGGTATGGGAAGGTACACTACGATTAGTGTGACCCCCACCCCCCCCCTGGTAGTAGAGATGATAGAATTGAAGCGTACAATGAGAGACCGGCCCTAGATATCACAACGGGACCAAGCCGGAAGGAACAAGGGTACCTTCACATTGTCCATTTGAGCTAGTGTGGGGCTTTCCACACCGTCTGCCGCTCAGAGAGCTCCTAACATCATATGCCTAGGGCTAGGGACCGGTTGGCAGGTCTAATTTAAGCTAGCCTAATGGAAAGGTTATCGGATGTGTTTCCCCACATTGAAAACAATTTCTGATTTGGATATGATATACGGTGCATTAAAAGTTAATTAAAAGCAGATTATATATAATTAAAGGTAGACAATATACCGTAGTCTGTAAAAAAAAAATATAGATACCGTAGTCTGGCTGGCTCAAAATTGACCAAAATTTTCTCTTAATAAATGTTTGATATTTTGAACCGGTAACAAAGCATAAAAATTATATGTTGCCAAGTCTGTCCACTTATTAAGGACCCTGACATGAGGCCGGTCTTGTGCCGGCCTTGAAAGTTCATCATCATTAGAAACATTTTGGAATCAAAAAGTAGGTCGTCACAGGTGAAACGAAAAATTCCTGAATGAACTAAAATATTTCTATTTCCTTTTTTCTATGGGTACAGGAAAGATGAAATCCAGCGATGAAAATGGGTAGAATGCCAATGTATCACACTTTTAATAAGTGTTGACAAAGATGGCTTATGTTATACAAGTTAGGAACATAAGCAAATATTGTCATAATTGGCAGTTTCGTATTTGCCACCAGGTGCCATTTGCACAGATTTATGCATACTACCGTGAACATAAAGGAATCCCGCGTGACGTCACACTGCGTCACGGCGGCCATATTGGAAATACCGGGACTCCCCCCCCCACCCACATGAAAGCACTGTTTACTGTAGCAATGCACTGATTCTAATAACTTCACAAATCTTTGTGGAAATAGACCCCCCCCCCACGACCCTTTAGCTATTTGACATAATATACAACTATATAGACAATATAGAGAGAAATGACATCATTTTCAATTACATTTTATTTCATAAAAGCATTCATATTAAAAGTGAACATGAACTTATTGGTACTAAAGTGTACCTGGTAGTACCGTAATCTCCTGCGTTTAAGGCGCGTCTTCTACGCCAAACAAAATGCTGCTGGGTCTTATACGCGGGAGGGTAATTGCCTTTAGTTGGGGGTGCGCCTTATACGCGGGTTTTTCCAGCATCTCAATTGGGAAAACACCCCAAAATAAGGCCCACCATGCGCCGATGACAGCTTGAACTCATAGAGCTAGCAGCGCGGCAGCCCAGTCCGTGTTCAGGCGCTCGGCAGGCATTACGCTGACCGTGTACTGATGACAGCTTGAACTCATAGAGCCAGCAGCGTGGCAGACCGGTCGGTGTCGATGCGCTCGCAGGGGATAAGGCCCACCATGTGCAGATGACAGCTTGAACTCATAGAGGTGGGTGGGGGGGGTGGGGAGGGGGCGCCTTCTACGCGAAAATAGCCCCCTGTGAGTTGGGGGGGCACCTTATACGCGGCTTTTTCCAGAAGTTGAACCAGAAGAGGTAGGTGCGCCTTCTACGTGAAAAGGCCTTCTCTGAGTTGGGGGGGGGCGCCTTCTACGCGAGCTGCGCCTTCTACGCGGGAGATTACGGTAGTACTTGTGCTTCCGACTGAGCTGTAAATAGCAATGTGAAATATAAATCGTTAACAAACCAAGTATTAATGGGTTGGCATAGATCTATGTTTAAACGGAGTCGTTATTACTGGGAAAGGAATAGAAAAATTATGCACCCTCAAAAGCAGCCCCCCCCAATGCCAGGGACAATCTACATGTATTAACAAGGATTTCCGAAAAATAGAAAGACCAAAATAATTTATTTCTGATTGGATATAAGGATATAAGCTCAGAGGGGTTGAAAAAGAATTTAGACTTCTCCTGGTAAAGAGGTCAAAAAAATTCTGACCCCCACCCCCCAAAACCAACCAGCCCCCCCCCCCATTGTTAAAAAATGATCACACCCTTACTGATACCATCAAATAATGTGGGGAAGTTTTATTCTAAAATTGTGGGGTCAAGAAGAATGTGATCAGGGAAAATACAGCCCCTTTCTTACTCTCTGATTTGCCCATGCACTGACAACTATTTCCGAAAATGACAATCCTAAAAGAATTGATTCCTTAATCATCCAGGACCTTCAAAAATTCATTATATGGACCCCCCAATATTTTTCCTGTCATATCATGGAATAGCCTGGTGGAAGTTTTGTTCTAAGTTATGGGGCTAAGAATGTGGCCAAGGGAAATCTAACTTTCTCATTTACCCATGCACTGACACTAGTGACAGTGACAGGCATTTCCGAAAATGGAAAACCTGAGAAAAACTATTCCTACATCCATCATACTCATCAGAAATCAGATGTTTGGATATCCGCAGATTCCCCAATGTCTGGGCTTTCTAAGCATACCCCTGGATAGTATGGGAGACGTTTTGTTCAGAAGTTATTTGCAAAAATGTTGAGCCATTTCAGGCTGCTTAACTGCAGTGCAGTGAGGGGGAGTGGCATTGTTTACGTTTGGTATTTCCAACATGGCCGCCGGCGCTATATAGGTCACGCGGTGGGCACGCTCTATAGGACTTTTATTGTAACTGACACCCATTGAAATAACACTTCATGATATGCTTTGCTCGTCTGCGTGTTTGTCAGTGTTCTGATGCACTATGTAGATCCGGTGTAGTGTATTATCTTGCTCTGTACCATCAATGCACAATTCCAGGAAAACCTTTGAAGGGGAATACATTAAGCTTGTGGACTACTACAAAAACCATAATGATAACAGAAAACTTTCTGAGATTTTATCATTAAACCCTACTGCAAATCATCGAGCAAGCCTGCTACGATAAAATGTATTGTCATATACCGAGGTAGCGGATTGTCCAATGGGCACAGGCATTGCAGAAGCGGATTACCAGTAGTTATCACTGATAGCAGTTATCAGAAGGGTACCACCTGCCCCCCCCCCGAGAGGACCGCAGCGAATAGCTGATTTGTTTCATTGGCTGATAATCAAAACCAGCTAAGTTGGTATATAAAAAGACTTTATAGCTCAATCAATGTTGATCCTTGCTGACATGAATGTATCCTTACATTAGTCAATAAACCCTTCTTGAATCTTGAATCTATATCAAATCCATACCCCAAGTCTTGTTGCAACTATTGCGAGGTGATGGATGGAAGTAACAATCTTCTGAAAAATGCCTTGTAGACTCTGCAAGGGTAAAGTGCTGCCACCGTGTGTCAACTTTAAGTAGCTATAACAACTGTTCCGAACTTTCAGATATGCTTGATTGGCAGCTTCCCAAGAGATATTTACCGGGTAGCTGGGTATACCTGCCTCTTTATATACGTTGTGGTGGATCACAATTTAACAGCAGTAGAAAATTGGCAGTGATCTGCAGATAGATAGTTAATATATACCCAATACAAACTGTAATTGTCAATGTATAGGACTGAGTATATTGTAGGTGAATTTCAACATCCTTAGGGAGTGATCATTTTTTAACAACGGGGGGGGGGGGGCTGGTGGGTTTAAGGGGGGGGGGGTCAGAATTTTTTGACCCCTTGACCAGGGAGGCGCAGAATTTCTTCAACCCCTTGACCAGGGGGGTCAAAATAATTTCACCTGTTTTGAGCGAAAAAGCCTGCGCATTACTATAGGTTAAAAAGGCGCGTTCGCGCACGGTTTTCAGCCCCTGATGGAGGGGGTCAAAAAATTTTTGACCCATCAAGGGGGGGGGGCCAACATTTTTTTTCGCGTGTCTGCGTGCAAACCCACCAGCCCCCCCTGTTGTTAAAAATTGATCACTCCCTTATTAAAACAATGTTGGGTTTAAAATTTGTGATAACTGAAAAACGACCACAAGTCAACATTTTTCTGATAAAGTTTCAATATTCAATTGCATGGGATTTTCTCCCAACATGTGACAAATGCCTAAGTTTTAAATAAACACAACACAGGTCTGTCTTCTATCTCAATGTGGACAAAATTGTAAGAACCATGCGGTTGTAGTAGTACATGTAGTCAGATTCGTTAATTACAGGAACAGCACCGAAGTCTTTGACGACGGGATAAGGAATAATAAATACACACTCCTTTCACTCTTGTAGACCATATAAATGGCTACTTCTCACATTCCTAGCTTCTATGTGTGATGTCACCTTTCAGTGTCCGAAATGTAACTCTTTCCAGACACTCCTTGATAAACCTATACATTTAGACTGAAGAGCACCTCTAGATGACCTATTAAAAAATATTCCGGTCAGAGACAAACTGTTCAGAACTTATTCAACTCGACTGAATCTGGTTGTAAGCGTTTAACAATATGCATTTAACCGTATGAATAAAGCCTAACCAGTAGGGTTCTGATAGTATCTACCGTCATCTGTGTGAAACTAGAGCTTGAATAACCATTTTCTTACATACAATGGTACAGTTGCTTATGATACAATTGTAATGTACAAATCACAGAAGAAACATGCAGAAGGAATACAAACTCTGAACTCCAAATGCAGCGAAATATCTGAGGCATGTGACAAATAACTCAGGGCATCGATTATCAATTATAATGTCTCTTGGAGGTTCCTCATGTTTTGTGCCCCTGATCGTACCGCTGAAATGTGTATACAGTTAATGTCCAGCACCATACAGGTATTTGACAAGAAAAAGTTAACAATTGATATACTCTTGGAGTGTTAACATTGCCATGTGTATACATATGTATATATATGCTAGAAGGAGAGGGCAAGAACCCTTTCATGTCGTGATATGAATTGATAACAAGATTGGCTGTTGAATTATATTTCCTTTCAATATAATTTTGTGCATTTCGGCAAATATGATATGGATTTTGTTTTCTATTACACACATAGAAAACTATAGATGCAGAAAAGGTGATAGTAATACTGCCTTGGGCATTTTCCAGTTACAATATATAAAAATACACCATGTGTACACACCTCCTAAAATAGCATGCCAACCCAAAAATAATGCGACTTTTGGGATTAATATCCTGAAATCCCACCTGGTAAACTTTCCGCTTTTTGTAATGCATATAAATTACGTTGCTGTTTGATGCCAATTTTTGTTTATAATGAACTCGATGGAACCGTATTAAATGGGTGTGAAGATTATGAAAATTACATAGGAGACTTATTATATGGTGACATCGCTCCTATATGTTGTCAGTCTCCTTTGTGTTTTGTCTTTGGTTTATGGGTGAGATGATGAGCTTCCACTGACGATACATTTACTATATATACGACATGTTGCAATAGGCATTTTAAGTGTGTCAAAAAATATGACCAACTTTCTGTTGCCTAATTCAATTACAAGATAGTCAATCAACTAAAGCTGTTAAGTGAAATTCTCCCCCAGATGAATGCATAGCACGTTTAACGTTGACTTGATTAAAACAATAAACAAAAGCACATACACACAAGGTTGACATTTGTAGGTTCCACATACCGTAATCTCCCGCGTATAAGACGCGTCCTCTACGCCAAACAAATCCCTACTGCGTCTTATAGGATTTCCTCAAGTTTGGGGTGCGTCTTATACGAGGGGTACTTTTACTATAGAATTGTACTTACCGTAAATCCCCGGTCATAAGCCGGCCCCGGTCATAAGCCGGGGGGTGAGTTCAGGGAAATCCTATAAGCCGGTTTTGGTGTCAAATTTTTCCCATTTTCTCTTTATTCTATAGTAAAAAAAAAAACGGTCTTAAGCCGGGGGGGGGGGGACTTTGGGAAAAATTTAGAAGCCGGTTTGGGCCCAAAATAGAAAAAAAAAATCCGGCTTATGACCAGGGATTTACGGTATCTTACAAATATCAGCATTAAAATGTGCGTCTTATACGCAAAAATGCATGTGCTGAGTTTGGGGTGCGTCTTATACGCGCAACGCGTCTTCTACGCGGGAGATTACGGTAATACATATCACATGGCAACTATTTCAAAGGGCTAGCAATAGCCATATAGAGACAACCTGATTTCTTACAATATTTGAAACAAACTATTAAATCAGTGTTCACAATGAATCAGTTGGTGTTATCACATCAACTAAACACCTTACCTGGTGACAAACGAAAATCACATGACAGAGGGGCCACTGTTAAATCAATGACGGCCACAACGTACTATGTACAACACAAATATTATATATACATTATGACACAGAACAATGGCAAGACTGCGAACGTATTGACGACCTAGATGAGGTGGAGCGTCTTGAGGTGGTGCTAGGAGTGCGATGGACTGGGCGGCAGGCAGTGGAGTAGTTTACGTTACACTGCCGCTGACAGTCACGGATATACTGGTCATATTGTCTATCCAGTTCACGAGCAGCTGCAATCTGCTCATGCCGAGCTGGAATCTCAATTTGTTGAGCACAGTTCAGCGAGCAGGCCCAGTGCTGGAAGGGCACACAAGTGTTACCCAGGTAAGGATTCTTGAATGTGATGACCTTGAAGCCTGAAGAACAAGTGGATAACAATGTTATGACATGTGAACAGGATTTTAAGTTAGTAATCCTTGGACATGGTTAGTGATCGTACAATAATCTGATATACTAGGACAAGATTACTTTATATTTTGAAAACAAAGTAGAATGTAGGGTTGAATAGTGCAGACTGAATTTTACAGTTCCCAAAATCCATCTTGGGGAATAAAACATGCACAGAATGTCGTCAGAATATGTCATACATTTAAATAATTCCAATACAGGTGCACCATATTTCACAAGTTCAGACACGGACCTGAAACACTGGATATTAAAAAAGGCCTTCTTTGGGAGAGGTGTGCCATGGGTGTTTTCACCATCTGCCACTAGATGGCAATGGAAATCCTTAGGTGTCACTAGGTGGCAGCACAGAGCCAGCATGTTAAACATCTTATATTCTATTCATTCATAACTTCTTACAAATAATATGTAATTTTTGTAGCCATAACTATATTTAACCATTATGGTAAAGCACAGATAGGTTATCTATGTAATGAAAACAGTACCATAATCTCTCGCGTATAAGGCGCAGCTCGCCTATAAGGCGCACCCCCAACTCAGGGAGGTCTGTTATAACATATAAGGCGCACCTCTGAGGGCAGATTTTTGTTAGTTTAGTACTGTTCTATGGTAAAAAATACCCCCCCCCCCTATAAGGCGCACCCCACTTAAGGCAATTTACCTCCCACGTATAAGACCCAGCAGCATTTTGTTTGGCCTATAAGACGCGCCTTATACGCGGGAGATTACAGTATATCTGTAAAAGAGAGAGTATAGAGTGTGCTGCCCCCTGGTGGGTAACTATGGAAGCCTTCTACAAAATCTTGCAGTCACTGGCCCTTAGGAGATAATTTTCTTCTGTCCCTTAAAATTTTCATAGATCCATGATTCAAAAGGATTTGGATAGCTATTTTCTTCATCTAAGTGACCCAAGTGATTTCCGATGGAAATCATGAGAAGAAAATTTCTAGGAGGGGGAAAATTTTGGCACTTTTTCTAAAAATAAAATCTTCAAAAACAGAGCCTTTTCTCAAAAATAAGGCCACACCAAAAAAATAAGTTGGTCTACGGATTTACCTCTCCATATTTTCGGAAAAACAATTTTTTTTCTTTGAAAAAAAAATCTCATCTACGGATCTCGCTCGCTTCACTTTCTACAAGTTTCCTCTTTGTGATGTTTGGCAAATTTTTTTTTTAAATAAATTTTTTTCGCTCGCCTCACTTTTCCAGCCAGGAATCCATTCGACACTAAAAAAAAAAAAAAAATCCAAAATCCGTAGACCAACTTATTTTTTTGGTGTGGCCTAACCACTTTTGATATTATGATGAAATAAGGTCAGTCAGAAACTACAAATCAAGGTTTTTCTGATGCTTTTTAAATAAAAGAGCTGTGACAAAGCAACATAGCATAGCTGTGACATAGCGATTCCCATATCCATCTGCTCATATTGTTTTAAATTTTTTTTTACCAAACATCACAAAGAGAATACTTGTAGAAAGTGAAGCGAGCGAAATCCGTAGACGAGATTTTTTTCAAAAAAAATAAAAAAATTTGTATTTCCGAGAATATGGAGAGGGAAATCCGTAGACCAACTTATTTTTTTGGTGTGGCCTCAGGAGATAATTTTCTTTTGTCACTTACAATTGTGATAGATCCATAATTCAAAAGGATTTGGATAGCTATTCCCGGACAGCTGTTCTTCATCTAAGTGACCCAAGTGATTTCCGATGGAAATCATGAGAAGAAAATTTTTCTAGGAGGGGGTCAATTTTTGGCAATTTTTCAAAAAAAGATCTTCATAATCGGAGCCTTTTCTAAAAAATATCCACTTTTGATATCATGATAAAATAGGGTCACTCAGAAACTATAGATCAAAGGCTCTCTGATGCTTTTTGAATCAAAGAGCTGTGACAAAGCTACAGTAAAACCCCGCCTATAATCGATTTTTTAAAAATGTTTTTTTCTCATATAAGTCAAATTTTGATTCCAAGTTGGGGGGTTGACTTATAGGTGGGTTTTTTCTATAATAGATTATAGTGCTAATATTTCTCAAGCCTTTTTTCTATAGGTCGAATTTGTTTCTCAAAGACGGGGGTCGACTTATAGGTGGGGTCGACTTATAGGTAGGGTTTTACGGTAAGTGGGGCAAAAAAATTATCTTCTGTAGTATGCTGGGTTTCTGTTTCCACATAACTACCGTAGGCATAGGGCTCCACCCCCACCTACCTCTCCCCTCACTTCCTGTTGTGTCAAGGTCAAGTCACAGACATGGGAAAAGAGGTTAACAGAAAATAACTGTTGGTATATCAAACAAATCCTTATCTTAATCCCTTAATTGGGGGTATCTCCTAAATAATTCTGCTTCTATAAGGCGCACCAGGGGTGCATCCTCACGTATAAGGCGCGCCTTATACGTGAGGTATTACAGTAATTAGTGAATGTTTATTCTGCACTCTGTCTGTCTCAGGCTTAGTTCACACTCTCCACCACATGTTCAGATATCCCACCAGTGATAAACTCTGCTGGGAGAGTGTGTGCACCCATGCAGAACCAACAGGATCCAACTAGTTGGGCATATGTAGCAGGAGAGAAGCGGGCGGAGTGAGGGCAGGTTTCCAGTGTACTTCTGTAGGTCATGTTAAGGCCTACCATTAGTAGTTCCCATTTCTCCCACCAGGTACCCATGGCACAGTTGATAGACTGCAATGCTATACGGCACATGGCTATTGTATTATTGACCAATGGGAGGCATCCCTGGCATATACTGCGGAGTCGGGGGCTGAAGGTGTTAGTCATAGTGCCGTCGGGGTCTAATGGCGGCCCCCAGCTGATAATGGCTATGTGAGCTATACTGATTCGAATCCAGTCTTTCAGGTCCGTGGTTCAGATAATGAAAAAGCAAAAATAAATACACTGCACATTCCCCTACCAGTCTGCTCATATTGAGCAAACTATCGTTACTATTTCTGGGTGTTTGACAGTTGGTAGAGTACATGTTTGGGAGGGACATCTGGGGGTAACAGATGTTACCGCCTTAAGGCTAAACCAAGGTGACAGATAGGGTCCTGGGTTACTTCCAGCCGCCTGCCACTTCTGTGTTACTCAAATAAGTTTCACCTGATGTCACTGAAGGTAGCGCCACAAATTATCTAAAGTAAATATCCCTATACCACCAGCCGGCAGACAAGTCAACAGCCTGACATTCATCACTGGGATGTGTGTCAGGCATCAAAATGTTATGATAAATAAATAAAATATGCGGCAAAAGGATACATGAAATAACAACTGCTCTAAGCTTTGTGCCAATAGTGTTGTTTTCTGAAACCTACCGTAATCTCCCGCGTAGAAGACGCGCTGCGCGTATAAGACGCACCCCAAACTCAGCACATGCATTTTCGCGTATAAGACGCACATTTTAATGCTAATATTTGTAAGATTAGTACTGTTCTATAGTAAAATTACCCCCCGTATAAGACGCACCCTGAACTTCAGAAAATCCTATAAGACTCCCCAGCATTTTGTTTGGCGTAGAGGACGCGTCTTATACGCGGGAGTTTACGGTAGTATTGATTCCCAACATTTGCCAGCATTTCTATCCCAAGTCAAGCCATAACTTATCACTTACCTGGCTGGTTGACTAACTTAGCTATATTGCAGTAACCACAGACGTTGAACAAGGTATAGATATCCGAGATGTAGTCCTTTAACACGGGAGCTATGGCACAGTCTGTGTAAAAGTTTATTTTCAGACCAATAATGGCCTTTGCCGCCCAGAACTGCAGCCGCTCGGGCTCACGGGCGTGGAAGTCATTGGTACCACATATTGTCAAAATGCGCTCGTTGACATCCGTGTGATACCACATGAAGGTTGACTTGAAGTAGTTGTGGTTGCCATGGCGATGGACGGTCTTAAGGGAAGACATTTTGAGGAGGAAGCCTGGCAGGGCATCTAGTAAGTTGTTGTCTAACATGAGGTTGTGAAGCTTGGTACAGAAAGTTAATGTGTAAGGCAGTGACTTGTTCTGCAGCTTGTTGTTGGTCAGCATCAGCTGCTCCAGGTTCTGCATCCGGCCAATGTCTGGGGGCAGGCGGTCCAGGTAGTTATACTTGAGTGACAGCCAGCGTACTGAAGGGCATCGAAATATCTGAAAAGATTACAGATTAAGAATGGCGGGGATATAGATGTTCAGGAAAATCTACACCATAGGTGTCAGCTTGGGCTCTTGCAAGGGTTTTCGTTTTAGATACTATGCAGTGTGTGTATGTGTGGTGTAGGAGGGGATGGGTGTGGGAAGATGACGTATACATGTACTTCTACTCAGGCAGTGCCTACCTCGGTAGAATCGAGTTAAATTGCCAACAACTTTCATGATGATAAAGGTACAAGGATAGTTATTAAGCGATGGGCCAGCAGTACTTATCTGAAAAATAATAAGAAATACATTATACAGTAACCAGAAAGTGTTTAATTTAACACAGTTGAGTCAAGAGTATGTCTTGGAGAGACAGAAATGAAACGAGGCAAGGGTACAGAGCCTAGGCTAGATGACTTGCCCATGACTTACCCACTATGTCATTCGAGGCGTTCGGAGTACGGCCGAGGGATCAATGCTGGTTTGTAAGGCCACCCCCCATTGGTCCTCCCCATGTGGGTCAATGTTGATCCTGTAGTGAACTTACTACACTCCCAAGCATAGTTAAGGATTGGTACCTAGCCAGACCTGGCTGGGGTGGAGAGGGGTGGAGGGAACAAGCTAAGGGTTTGTAGTTAGCGTTCGAGGACAACCCTACCCATAATGCACTGGGTATACCTAGAAAACCATACCCCGAACACCTTGAGTAAGGACACATGTACCTATTTGATTGTCTTCCTGCCCTTCTCACCCACAACTACCAGCACAGCTCTGAGTATTGACACATGACTGAGTACCCCCCAACCCACCTAGTGGTGTGCTTACCTACCATCCCCTCTGCCTCCCACACCCACTGGTGTTTGTCTGGTGGTGTCACCACCTACTCTACCTGCCTCTGCCTTTAGACCCAACTGCCTTAATTTGTGTGTTACCAATAATAAGTACTCTATGCCCTCCTCTTCTAAAATATCTTAAATCAGTCTATAAGTGGGGTTAAAGACAGTTTGATTACCCTTTTATTTAGGGTAAAAAGAGCCCTAAATCCCATACATTCTCCATAGGAAACAAAAACCAACAGTAATTACCATGTCACAGCCATCAAAGTACACCTTAAATGTAAATTCTATTACATGGATAGCTTTGTCTTACTTTTTGTCTCACTATATGACTAATTTATGGGGGTTCAGTTGTAATGGAAATAGGGTTAAATGACAGGTTTTGATGGTCTATGCAAATTCTTGGAATCTCAATATAAGAAAAGCATACCCCATGAAATGTTGTTTTTTTCATCATTTATCAAAAGATTTTCATGTAAACAGAAATATCACTCATGGGGTCTTTGAAGGTTGTGATAGGACGTATACTGTGTAATGGAATAGTTTTTTGGTGGTACATGTAATCTGCTAGAGGCCAAAATAGCAATTGAAACTTGGTAATCATAAGAAACTCGGCTAAGGGCTAGTAGACAAGAGGTCAGGAAAGTGGTGTCAAAGGCCCTTGCCTTGTTTATTAAGACAATAATACGGGTAATTAGTTATCATCTTACCTCGGGTGGGAGCGTATTATCATCTCCGTACTTGAAGATGCCATCTAAGTGAAGTTCTGTGAACATATACTTGTTTAAATATGCTGACAGTAGAGTTTCTGTTAAAAAGATAGAAAAGGAAATCATTAGTTAAACGTATATCCAATTGACTACGTTTAGAGTTTGAGGTTGAGAAAATGATATATAGACATCATGATATGTATTCAATCATACCGTAATCTCCCGCGTAGAAGGCGCATCTTATACGCGAATCAGATCGTTCATGGGTCTTATACGCCGGAGGGTAATTGCCTTGAACTGGGGGTGCACCTTATACGCGGGTTTTTCCAATGTGCCGATGACAGCTTTCCCCTATCCTTCAAGCCTGCGGGCGATAATATGCTGAGCTCAGAATCGGCAGCCCGGTCGGTGTACAGGCGCTCGGCGGGCATCAAGCCGACCGTGTGCCGATGACAGCTTGAACTCATAGAGCCAGTAGCGCGGCAGCCTGGTCGGTGTACAGGCGCTTAGCGCGGCAGCCTGGTCGGTGTACAGGCGCTTAGCGCGGCAGCCTGGTCGGTGTACAGGCGCTTGGCGGGCATCAAGCCGACTGTGTGCCGATGACAGCTTGAACTCATAGAGCCAGCACCGCGGCAGCCCGGTTGGTGTACAATAGGGGGCGCCTTCTACGCAAAACAGCCCCCCTGTGAGTTGGGGGGGCGCCTTGTACTCCGGTTTTTCCAGAAATCGATCCAGAAGAGGTAGGTGCGCCTTCTACGTGAAAAGGCCTTCTCTGAGTTGGGGGTGCGCCTTCTACGCGAGCTGCGCCATCTACACGGGAGATTGCGGTAATATGTGGATATCATATCAATTCAAATGGGTATGGTAAGTAATGTTTTACTCACCTCGTCCACGTGGATATTTCTTCTCTTGTAATCGCTGTAACCATTCTCTTATGAAATGGAGAAACCTCTCCCTTTTTCTATCGAGCGTTACGGCAAGGTACCATAAGTTGTGTGGTATTTCCTGAAAGTCAGAGAGGAACATACATTTTTAAGTTGATGTCCTCATATCTATATAAATAAAAACATATGCTGCGTAATACACTGACCTTTGATACCAGTGCATACCGTAGTACATCTCAGTTAAGGCGGGGCTTGTAGACGAGGATGGACCCCTATTGCACCTTATAGAACCTTCCCAATCTCAGGGAGCGCCTTTTATTAGGCATATCCATAACTCAAACTCCAGGTGCGCCTTTTATGCAAGGTGAACCTTATACACGAGGTATTACAGTAGTTAGTGTACATGTACATTTATATGAATATCCGGTACTTGTAGTACAAATATACAGGAATGGGAAGCATACACTTAACAAGCATATGGGATTACAAACAAGGTTGTTGAGTTGTTTGTGATTTATTGAGTGACAGGATTCTCCTCACACTGTAATGATGCCGGTGGGCCGCCGTTGTGATTTTTACTGCCGCCGGTGTGATTTTATCTCAGAATCACCGCCGGTGTCATTTTAGCTTCATATAGGTTTTTGAATTTTGCAAATCGGCCAATTAGAACAGAAGTTATGGCCATATTTATGAAAATACTTTCAATTTCTTTGTTAAATTCCCATCTGTAATCCCCACACTGTCATGAATGAGACTAAACAACCAACTTTAGCCTACCATAAGGCTTAGGATGTTACCAAATGAAATTTTAAGCCAGCTCGCTGCAGGGTTTTACGGTGTGATTTTACATTCTGCGGAGAACCCTGGAGTGACACTAGTGGAAATTTCAGTGCTCAGGCTATTAGGCCATTGGCTATCTATGGGAAGTTATCCTATATCAACCTGCATGTGCAATACATGTACCTTAATGGAAATATACATTATTCCCTTTTAAGGATTGCTTTATGATAAAACTGTAGTGTTGTACACATTTTGCTCCAAAAGTGTCAAAAAGCCTGGTTCCCCCCCCCCCCAAAAAAAAAAAAATAGCCATAAACAAGTTAGGATGCGGCTAAATTATAGGGAAGATAGCGCTATTTGTACACAATATTTTTAGGCCTTATTGTGCATGCCTTTTCTACTAGGGATTATTAATCCATTTTATAGCTGATATTACCTTAGAGTCTCTTGTGTAAGTCACACCCTCATATAAGCCGCACCCCTGTAGAACTGCTAAGTGTTACAACACTGCTAACTGATACAATAGCAGTCACCCATCCAACTGCTAACTGTAACAAAATATTGCTATCTGTTACAAGCATCCAACTGTTATGTGTTACAATTGCTTCTAACTAACAAAACTCAACTCATCTTGTGAAGGGATATAGAACTGCTATCTGTTACAATAAATGCTATCTGTAACACCAAAAAAAGCAAATGTAGGTGAATCACATTCACAAAGCAGTCTTTGGTAGAGGACCTGACTATCATATAAGCTTTATTTTTGTATAAAAGTAAATGTGGTTGTGTTCTATTGAATCAAACATGGGCCACCATATAGACATGCCTCCCTTACTGATTCTGCACATATACCATACACGGTAGTATAGCTGTCAAGTGTAAAATTAGCCTGAGGGAATGAAGGAGGTAGACGCAAAGGGTATCAGTGAGGTGTAGGGGGATAAATGTGGAGCAGCATGGAAATGAGAAAGTGGGGGAGTAGCAAAACTGCAGAACTGCTAAGTGTTACAAAACTGCTAACTGTTATATTGACACTTAGCAGTTTTTTGTTATAGTTAGCCGTTGGATGGATGACTGCTAAATGTTATTGTAAGAGTTAGCCGTATTGTAACACTTAGCAGTTCTACCGCCCGACTTTAGACAGAACTGTTGCTTAACAAGAAATGCTGTTGTGACCGCGTAAAAAAACGCCTCCCGCTGTTATTTTGTATTGTGAGACCTCATCACATGGGGCAAATGCAATCATCATAGCGCACTCCCGTACCGCTTCGCGGTACCGCCATTGTGACCGCGTAAAAAAACGCCTCCCACTGTTATTTTGTATTGTGAGACCTCATCACATGGGGCAAATGAAATCATCATAGCGCACTCCCGTACCGCTTCGCGGTACCGCCGCTACGCGGCGTGGGAGGCGCTAAAAAATTGTAGTTTTAGTACTGTTCTATAGTGCGAAATACCCTTCTATAAGACGCACCCCTTCTTTTGGCTGATCCTATAAGCCTCATTTGAATTTGGGTTCTGGTACAATACCACTTTGTACACATATGAGAAGTTAAAAAAAAAAAATTTTCAAACTAAAAGATGTACAGCTAGAGGAATAACCAAGTCCAAGCCAAGCCTCAAGGGGCTAAGTTTACCCTTTTTTTAATCTATCGATCTTTAGCCAGCCCCCTGATCCCCTCTCTACTCGCAGTCGCACCCCTCCCCCTCCCCTCCCACCCCAGTTTTCCATCTGCCCCCCCCCCATCCGTTGATAAATAATGACCAATCCCTTGTATCCTTCTCTGTGCATAGAACACACATTGCTAGTACTAAGAGAACCAGCTAGGTGGCTCAAGTAGTCAGGGGCTACATCAACATATGGCTTCTTTGTACAATATAGTTGAATGGGCTCTTCCTCATTTACTATCTGTAGCCATTCTCTATGGTTCATATGTATGGATAGGAAATAATTTCAACTTTAATGAGAAAATCTTTTTATAAATCTAAAACTGAACATTCAAGAGAAATAAACACTTGAAATTTCTGAAGGAGGTCACAAGTTTTACTAGCCTGCGTGTCAGGCCTCAAACAAAGAGGAGGTACATGTTCTTAGGTGATTGTACAGTAGGCTTATCAACCTTATCCCTGACGTTGACCAAGGGTGTAAGTAGGGGTGCTGTTGAGAAATTCTCCCATGATCATGCACTGCTCTGGAGTCGGGGGCTTAAAGATGCCAGCCTCCATGTCCTGATACTAGTAGTGACGTACACGTATAGGGAATGTCCCTTTCCATAATTCATAAATATCATAAAGAAGAGACATTTCATTATCTTAAAGTGTACCGGTACACTAAAATGTACTGCCAACCTAGATGGTAGAGATACAGCTGTCAAACTTCAAACGTAAGCTTAATAATAATATTTCTGTGACATAGGCACAGACATCATGGTTTACAAAGTCCCAATGTAAGGAAATCAGAGTAAACAGTCATACATTGCCGACCTACAAACATTGAGTTGTGCAGCCAGGCCTGGTGCATCTTTTGACTGTTAATACATTGTGATCTGTGATCTGCCAATTATAAATGTCTTAATGTGATCAATGATATCCACCATGTACACATCTGATATTGTCAGGGTCAATCGGATATGTTACTGAACGGGCAAGGGTCATCTAGAGTCAACCATAGGCATAGACATCTTCCTGGTTAGATTATTCAGAATGAGTCAGTTTACTGTAAACGTACATGTTTTGCACAGCTAAATTTTCGCGCAGAGGGCATAGAAGTACCTTTTCGCCCAATCATATTTTCGCGCAGACACAGGTTGGGTGGTACAGTCAGAGTTTGTGGGAAATATTCGCGCACATCTTATTTTCGCGCACTAGATTCTACATAGATCCGTGAAAATATGTACTGCGCGCAAAATTAATATGTTTACAGTAGATGGGTTTGAGGCAATTTTTGACAGTTTTATTTAAAGAAGGCTCCACATTGTCATTTCAGATATTATGAAAATACCAATGAACAAAGCACCCACCAAAACAAATACCGGTACCCAAAGATGAAGAGCCCCCTCCCCATGGGAATACCCCTAGAATGAACTTGAAGTACAATGGCTACATCATTCATGAATGATCCAAAATGAGGCACCCCCCCCCCCATGAATAGGTAGGTACATCAAACAATGCCTGCACCACTCCTCTGGGAGTGTCCATCATTTGTGACACATTTTTTGTGACCCAACAAATTGCTGCACTGGAAATTAAACTGCACTGAAATTGGCATATTCTTACAGAACAAAGAATAAATGAACACATATAAGAAATTATCTTGGTATTTCACGGCTTATTTTACCTACCGGTATATGAAATTTTTTTGGGAAAATTGGTGCATTTCTAGACATTTTTGTAGATTTCTGAAGTGGATGACTGAAAAGGTCATCTAAATCAAGTTGTCCAAAATGAAAAAGTAAAATGAAACTAAAAGAAAGTAATAGTATGTTTCATGGCGTTTCATATAAGGTCTAGTTTGTGCATGTGGACTAAATAGTACAGCTGGTGACTGCAAAAGAAATTCGAAAAATCACATTTTCCTGTGTAAAGGTGCGAAATGGTGATTTGGCAGTTTTAAAACTATCACTGCATGACCCATGTACATCATACAGGTGTGACACTTACAATACCTGCTAAGATAAACTTGTTTCACAGGCTCCCCGACTTTGGGAGCAATTAACTGATTTTTTTTTACGATTTCCCAACCATGTGAACTTGCTACGACACAGGAAAAAATTATTTGATCATGTCATCAAAATCTAGGTCATGAGCTTATGTTGGTCAAACATATAGGGTGGCCTGAAACTAGGTCAATAGGAAACCCATTAGATATTAATCTTAGGGTCAAATACCAGTGGTTAGGTTATCAAAATGTCTACTTCTTCATATTTTACAGCATCTGTTCCTTTATATTTGATATCAGAATCTAGGTCAGAACTAATGTAGGTCAGATATATAGTTCACAGGAAAATTAGGTCAAGGTAAAATTTCGTACAGGTAAACATCCGGGTCAGATAGCTTTTTATTTCATGCTGATATTGTGGTTCATTCCAATTGAATTGACATTTTACTAACTTACCTCCCTTTCATTTCTTCATTTATTATGGCTAATTGGTCCACTATTGGGATCCAGAAGGTCACAACAAATTGGCTGAATACTTAGGACAAAAATGTCAGATTTCTAGATACTAATTCTGCGATTCTGTGAGAACGAATTGAGATATCAACATGATTCCAAAAGTTTTGAAATCCTTGCACTCTCCTGCACAACTAAGACACAGGGGTTTAGTTCTAACTCCTTATCTTAATTTTCATGTGATGTACCTAGAATAGCCTAGGCCTACCACAAAAATGACCCCGCCCCCCCCCCCCCACACTACCAAGGCAAAGGATAAATCCTTTTTCTGTGCCCCCCCCCACCTAGGAACCCCCCCCCCCCCGCCCTAAGGAGTGTGAGGCAGGGGTTAGGGTCTGGCCTAGTTTACTTTAGTACATCTAGTGACATTGGGTGACACTGACAGTACGTTAGCCTGATGAAAATGGAAATAGTTAAAATTTTAAGGAAGGAAGTCATCTTACCCCCAAGTCGTAGTTTTCATCTAGAATTTTGCTCTGAAGCTTGGTCAGCCACTCATAGAATAAGCCGGGATCGCTTTGAAGCCTCCGCAGTAAGAGAATTTCATAGCCGTGGAAGTCTTCGGGCATTATGGCTTTTATGAAGATCACTTTGATCACTTGTTTTCATCAGATTCCATCCTTCTGGTGGCCATTTTTGCAGAGTGCGTGAGATCTCGCAAAGTACGAGAGGTCACGAGACGTCCGCGACCTTGTCGGCCATATCCACCATCGGCGAGGAGAGGACAGCAAGCAAGGTCAGGAATAGTACCTAACATCTAAATAATTGCCTTTATTGACTTAAATTGCAGCAACCCTACTTTCCCATTGTTACATTGATATAATGCTATCTCAAAAGTGTATGTCAAGCGTCAAATATACGGGACATTTTGCCATTTTATGAGATGCCGGCAGTGTCACTGTCACTATGTTAGGCACTTAGTGCTTACCTACCCCCAGTACATGGTTCTGCTGCAGTGGAGGTGTGAAACTGTGATAAAGCTGAAACTGGGGAGTGCTAAACTCTCCTTTCTTTGCAAGCTCATTGTGTAGCTATTTATTGGAGGATCTTAACAAACATGGGCTCATTTTAAAGGGATTGATTAGGGGTTTAATAAGAATCTATTTGAGAAATAATTGATTCAGATAAACTTCCCATTCTCCCCAAGTGAAGTTACCCCATAACTTTGAAAGCATTTTTTGGTATAAAGGCCAAATCTCACATAAAAGAGAATAGTTCCCACACTTTCTACAGAAGAAAATGGTTTAGAAACCGTCTAGGGTTTTTCATTTCATAGGGGAACAGGATGTTTGCCAGACCCCACAAAAATTTTAGCGTGCCATTCACTATCACCCTTCTACCAGCTTCTCCATGTTAGGTCCTTGTCTGTTAGCTAGAATCCAATCCTATGTATATCATTTATATAGCAGTGGATAGAGCTGATAAGAATAAGTGGATTTCCTTTTTGAATGAAGTCTTTACATCAATTTAAAGGGAAATTCTGACCGATTAAAGATCTCATATCAACTCCATAATTTTGTGCCAATTCTGTGAGATCACTAAATCGCAGGTGATATTAGGTCAAGATAAAATCCCTTTAAATTGTTAAATTTTGATATGATACATTGATTTTCAACCTTTTATGGGGAACTCTTCCATACATGAAAAGAAAATAGTCCAAAATAATGATTTAAGAGATGTAGCCACTCCTGTATCAGATATGGTTGATAACAAATCTGGGCCCTATTTAAACTCCTAACAGTGGCAGAATTTTGGGTTCGATTTGGGGTCTTTGATCATTCATAACTTCCCTTATAGTTGGCATAAAGACTTCATTTAAAGAGCAAATCCATTTCTTTTGATGAGATCTATCCATTGCTTTAAAGATAAAATGCATGGGACAAAGTCTTGAAAACTAGGTAAGTGCCTAACTATGTAGGTATGTGAGTGACTAAAAATTTTAAAGACATGAGAGCTCTTGTTTTTGGCACAGTCTTTTCCGCACATATGTGAGAAGCAACATGCTTTTTGAATTGTAATTTTAAGGTCATTTTTGGGTGAGTTATTGAGGTTTATGTGAGACAAGGTTGGCCAAATTTTCGTCATGAAATTAAACTCTACAAAGAGGAATTGTCTGTGACCTAGGCTTTAGCTACATTATTGCCATAATTTGAAAAGAGATATATCATAGCAAACCATATATTTCCTGAAAGCCAATGACTTAACGGATACAATGCAGTTTAAATGAAGCTGATACGACCACTAGGGTCAGAGATATGAATTTATGAATATAAAAAGTTGAGAAAAACCATCAAAATTAGCTGAAATTTAAGTTGGCTGATCCTAGAAACCTATGTGCTCGTCGATTGAATTCCTTCATATTTGGTAGAGATGAGGTTAAGACTATGTACTTGCTGTTCTATATGTTTTTGTTCGACTTCCTAAGTTCTATCATTTAATGATTGAGAGATTACTAAAACATTGACCTACCGGGTAATTAAGGTGGTATTTAATTAACAAATAGAGTTCATACAAAATTGAAACATTAAATCAAAGGAAATCTTGTCTTCTTGGCAGATAAAATATCAGCAACCTTATTCATCAACTATTTCTATAATTTTAAAGCTAATCACTGAGACCTATCCCTGCACACACCTCCAAAACCTGTCACAGTTTTCTAGGACATGGTCCGCGCTCATAGCAGCCTTTTCATTCACGTACCTACACTATGTCTATGATGATCATACATACTGTCAAAACTACACTACACTGACTAGATCTACAGGTCTCAGAAATACCTTTTCACTATATTTTAATGTAGCATGGCAGGCCATAACTTGTGTGCCCGGTGGTATTGAGCAAAAAATCCCACATATATCTTTAGGGGCGCCTCGATTTACTACATTTTTTAAAAAAAAACCTGCACATCGATCACAAAAATCTGGAATGCTGGCCATAATAAATGTAGATCTACAGACACCTGCATAATTGGCATTTTTTTAGCGCAGGCTAGAAAGAGGGTAAATTTTTTTTGCCCCCAAGAGGGCACCAACATTTTTTACGTCCCCCCTCAGGAGGGGGGATTCCATGGATATTAGAAAAGGGGTAAAAATATGGCTTTAACTATTTCATGCGACTTTTTCAAGTACATTGCCTATGTAATTTGACCCTTTGCCAGATCCCTAGCAACCAGAGTTCAGCTCCCAAGAACATACCTAGGTTTTCTTTTTGTTGTATTTTGATTTGCACCAATAAACTTTCAATATTTCTTTTTATACCTTCATTTGTGTTCATATACTCCATCCTTTGGTCCATCACCCGTCTAATAGGAATATACCCTAGAGTCATTTGAGACATTAATTTGTTAGGCATATTACATGGATACCACTAGGGGATACTGGATACCTTACAGAGAGTGCCCCTATTGCCCACTTCCGAACCCTCCCACTTCCTTTTGATTGAACAGTGGGGGGGGGGGCGAAGTAGCCAAAGAAGTGTGTGTGTTTGGGATAGGGACGTGATTTTGGGATATTTCCACGGCTTGGCTGCCACTGATGATTGCTGCAGCTAAAGGGGTCCGCAAACGCCCTGTCACGATCAGCTGACTGGGTCATCTGATTGGATCAGAGCATATCAAACCTGTTTGATCCATTCTGACTTCATCAGGTCCAGGTCCCCGCACACAGGGCTCATCCTCGACTACTGATCCAGTCAGATGACTGAATCAGTCTGTTTGCAGTCCCCCTTAATATTCCAACCAAGCCAGCTAGCCAATTAGTCATCCCTGAGTCACAGTAACGCACCCCCAAGTCTTTGCGACTCGGCGCAAGTCTTTGAAGCTGTTAAAAAAAATTACAAGATAAAAAAACAAAGAAATCAACCTACACCTGATTTTTTTCAGCATGTTACCTGAAGCAAACTTTTCTTTTGGGGCCTCATCAATTGTAATCAATTATAGCCTTGAATAAATAAACATACCAATATCAAAGGCGTTTACATTGTAAAACAAAAAACATAGCATTTTGTGAATTTTTCTACAAAACATTATAAATACCGGGCCCCAATGAGTTGGATGATAAAGTAGTATATATTCATGCTTTATGATTAACTCCAAGGGGAGTTATTAGAGTCAGCCTGGTCCGGGTTGATAAAGACCCCTAGAAATGGCCAAATAATGATGGAATGTTGTAATTTTATTCAAAAATATTGGTACTTCTCATTGTTTTGCCAAAGAAATATATACATATATTGAAATATTAGAATGTTTAGACCCTGCAGTAATAGAAATAATACCTGGATGGTTAGAAATCGAGAAGATGTGAATGAATAAAAAAAAAAAAAAAAAAAAAAAAGATACTTCAAATACCCGGTATAGATTAAGACGATTGCTGAAAAACTGTGTGACAGTGAAACTGGTGATTGAAACTGATGGCGGAATTACACAAAACATGCATCAAATGAAAGGGCGTAATGTTTGCAAGATGACTACGAGATGACACATCAGTGCCCGTAGTATTTACCTATGGCTATAAATATAAAGTTAAGGGATCTGCATAGGCAATATCAGTGCATCAATTTGCATATATAAAAGTATTGATTAAATTTCTGCTCTTGGTTTCTAGATGTCGGGACACGAGTATGGCAAGACTATGAAGTACCCTTACACACTAGGTGGAAAGATCTTGCAGTTCCCGTGGGCACATTACTGGAAAAATGGGCGTGGAGTACGCTATATAGGATATGCCTTGGTCTTGAGCTACCCCGTATTCTACCAACTACACAAGTTTGGTGAGCATCCTCGAAATGATGACTCCATGCTTCTTTCCTGGTTGAATAAAACCGTTAAAACTTGAAACTTGACTTTAGATATTTGCCTCGAGAGTCGGTCCATGTACCAGTATTATTTGCCAACTCCAAGAAACTGTACACTCTATGAACTAAAGGAAATATCTAGTCTTGGAGGATATAATTTGTTGCATATACGAGAATGCTCTTTTATACGTTATGTCAGATGAGAAGAAATAGCTCTGAAAATCGTATCGCTGGGTTGGGTTACTAGGATACTAAAACAAAGTTGGTCCATATCTTCCTGTATATATTTCTATTCAAATTAATGCCAGTACAGATTCTGTTGTCAATTTATATATGGTTTAATTTTCCCTGACAGTCAACTCGCCAGGCAACGTAGAGATGTGGACAAAGATCCGCCACAAGAGGCACCGTAAGTTCAATAAAGTTACCATCATTGCCTTAATTACTACACACCCATAATAAGCACTCATCATCCTTCTTCTTGGAAATTCCTCACTGATAGTGATATGTTGGATTTGTGGTAGTTTCATCTCTGATGAAGTACACATAACACATGTTAAGCATTGACAATCATGCTATTTTTCCTTACAGACGATGTCTTCGCCCGCCCAACAGAGTAATCTTCACAGGGGTTTGAGAGAAGAAAAAAAAATCAGGGCTGTATATTTACACCACAGAGGGAACAACAATATCATACTACAAACCATCCAGCCATAATGATAAAAGGACCGATTTATTTGTGGATATCAAAGAGCGTGTGTGTATGAAACTGGATCAGTGGTGAAATAAATTATCGTTATCAAACCATGAACCGTGAGTGTATTCTTGTCATTTGTTTAGAGCTAGAGAATTATCTGTTACTCACCTCAGCTCATGAGTTCTCGATTGTTGTGGATATATATATTTATAACATGGTTATCGAGTTTCGGCACTGATTTGAGTGCTAAAAGTGGATACAATGAGTTCTGATATTTCGGGATAAAGATCCCAAAAATTGACAGCGGACCGGACATACCTTGACAACTAGTTGACACGAAAGTAAATCCTCCATTTTGGAAGCTTATCTACTAAATGTGACGACATGCTTTGGACATTACATAGTTGAAACCATATTCTACCTCCCTGACGACTAGATTACTTGATATTATGGCTGTATTTAATATAAAAAAAGAGTAAACTTTCGAAGCGAGCGACTGGCTGTGAGTCTTCGCCATTCTGTCAATAGTACCTGTGGCACCGCCTGGTGTGTACAGAATGGATTAGGCTATAGACTGGCACAGCAGTCTCAACATATTCGTTGTAGTAGGCCTACAAGAATGGGAGTTGCAGCAGGTCGGCAGCTTAACCATACGTTAACATGAAACCAAGATGGCGGAGGGCCGTCTCGTCGACTCCCAACAGAAAACAATGGATTCTATCAATTTTAAAGGTAAATACCGTAAACTCCCGCGTATAAGACGCGTCCTCTACGCCAAACAAAATGCTGGGGAGTCTTATAGCTTTCTCTCAAGTTGGGGGTGCGTCTTATACGAGGGGTAATTTTTCTATAGAAATGTACTAATCTTACAAATATCAGCATTAAAATGTGCGTCTTATACGTGAAAATGCATGTGCTAAGTTTGGGGTGCGTCTTATATGCGCAGCGCATCTTATACGCGGGAGATTATGGTACTTAGAATTAATGGTGGAAACCATGTTATAAATGCAATGTGTAATGATTAGACGAACTCATGCCTTTCATGGACTTATATAGGCACTCTGCTCCGCGTCATGCCTATATCATCCCCTGAAAGGCATTCGTTCAAGTCTAATCATTATATATTGCATTCTTAAAGGAAAGATGCAAGACGTCACAACAGACCAAATGCTGCAGGTGTTGCCTTTTTATATCCCTAGCCCACTTAAAAGGGTCTTTTTCCTAGGCTAGCGCTAGTAAATATTTTCAGGTAGCCAGTCTGGCGAATTTGTATCAATTCTGATTAGCCAGATACGAAATCAATTAGCCAAAAGAACCAATGGACAATGCAATAAAAGACACTTAATTTCCATGTGATCAAAGGACGTACATTTTCATCTTCTAGCTAACATTTGAGGTGGAGTAGGAGTTTAAATATAAAAGGACAGTTTTAATTCCCCTTCTTATATCTGTTAAAAATAAGGTCTTAAGGTGGCTGGCGGGGATAGAGTAAAAGTAATTAGATCTTCGCCATATTCTCACCAAAGTCTAAAAATGATTTGTACTTTTCATATGTGCAAAAATAATAGGGGGGTCCCATGCATTTTTTTGAGATACAGAATTGATTGATTGATTTGTGTTTTACAGCACTTTAGCGGCACTAAGTGGCTATCCCGTGCTTCACAGGTTGATAAGTTAACAGAGGAATGTGTGAGTGCCCGCGCATATGTGCACCACACACATCCTGAGGGGATAGGAAAGAGGAGATATAGACCCTTTTAAGTGGGCTAGGGAAGCCCGCTTGAGATATAGAAGATTCAACCCTATTATATAGTGATTTGTCACATCAGGGATGTAAGCCAGGCATGGGCAAAAATCAGGAAGCCATACATTTACTTGATATAAAAGCCTTTTTTACCAAACAGCCCTCCAAGTAGCACTCATATACAGAAAATATATGTCATTCAAAATCTTCAGAAATCAGGAAATCCTGATAAAACTAGAAGACTTGCATCCCTGTCACATAAACCCTTGGATTCATATCCAAAAGTAATTAAATGTTCTTAGAACTTCTTCAGCACTAAGATATTAAGCATATATTTGCAGTAGATGCAATATTGACATATGGTCCCAGGCATATTTCTGATGATTGAAATAATAACTGTAAGGATATGGTTAGAATAGTGACATCTAGGTTATACAGTCTTTTCTAGGTGGTCACACACAGCAGTCCCCATGGCTCATGTGTAATGTCTCTGCCTTAGTCACAGGAGATCCTTGGTTCAAATCCATGCCAAGCCTCCCTGTATTTTGCACATTTCGTCTTTCCATAGACTCAATGTACCACAGAGACCCCTGGTATACAAATGATCAACTAACAATACCCGCCAGCCACCTTAATCAGTGGACTATAGACCTATGCAGTAGTTTGGTTAAAGGGATTGACAAAGGTGTTGGCATTTCCCTCAACTATTCCAATTCTTTTCCATGTTTCTGAAAAGTGACAGGACCAGCTACTCATAGGAACATATAAAGGAGAAGCTCAATCTCCAGAGGAGGCAGACAGTAATTGTAATATGCTAGATTTGTAAAGTTGAATGCCTAAAACGATATAACAAACAATATGGAAGATGTTGGGATTTCATAATTTCTTCTATATTTAGGCCAAACCAAATTAAAACATTGGTCTATGGATTTCCCGCTCCTGATTTTCCTAAATGGAAATTTTATTTTTAATTGAAAAAAAATTTGTCTATGGATTCCGCTCGCATCTTTTTCTGGAAAATTGATTTTTTTTTGTTGTTGTTGTTGCAAAGTCCTTACAGTGTCAACCAATAAAGATACAGCAACAGCAGACCACTCATTGGATAGGTAGAGGTCTCTAGATTTGAACATTTCAGTGTCTATTCTGCATTTAGCAACCAAAATACTAGTAGACATAAATTTGAGAAAAGGAGCAAAAAAAAAAATCGCCCTCTTCACATCTTTGATATTGAAAATCCATAGACAAATAATTTTTTTTAGAAAAATATAAAAAAAAATTTCGCCCTCCCGCTCCAGTTTTCAAAAATGAAAATCCATAGATCAGATTGATTGCATATGAATAGAGACAGTGTGCTTATTTTTTGTCATGTTATGAGCTCTCCAACGGTATGCTACACTCCATATATCATATTCCCAGTTGGGACTTCTGGAAGGAGGATTAGCCAGTCTGGCTAATCAAATGAGAAAAGTGTTAGCCAGATTGTGATTAGATTCGCTACTGGCAATCTGGCAAATGGCTAGCGCGAGCCTAGATTTCTCCTCTTTCCTATCCCCTCAGGATGTGTGTGGTGCACATATGCGTGGGCACCGACACATTCCTCTGAAATTGTGTAATATAGTTCTCGCCATGAATATGACCTTAGCTGTTGAAATGGTGTTAAACATCTATTAATCACTCACTCACTCATATCACAGAGACTTGTTAAATTATAAAGTTTTGTTTATTGTTATGAAAATAAAATACAATATCAAATGTATCTTATGGGATAAGTTGGGTCCGTTAAGTGCTAATTATCAAACAAAATGTGCCACCACTTTCAAAATACACATATCAGCAGGATTTATTTTCAAGTAGCTAGGGCTGTGCATTCTGCATTCAGGTGCATTTGGTCCACCTCAAGACAAGAGGGGTAAAAAGGTTTTACGCCTCCCTCCCCTCAGAAGGGGTGACGTGGCATGTTCTGTGACACAGACCTTATAGTGACATGAAAAAATTTGCATTATGACCAAGTCGCACTGAATCAAGGACGTACATCAGAGTTTGAAACAAGTTTATTGGCCAACAATATCTTAACGTACTGAAGGCGATGTCTACTGTGGCTATGCTGCGGATTTACAGCTCCTTTTAATTTCACATGGGACATGATACTATCATATCTACCTATTATTAGAACCGGCATTGTCTTGATGGCCTTTGCGTATCGTGAAAAATTGACCAGTGGAATTGTCTGAGTCGATTTGTGCATTTGAGTATAGTTGTCCGATTTTTTTCTACACTCAACACTTAGACAATATGCATATTGTTGCAGCAAATGAGATATTGACATATGGTCCCATGCATATTTCTAATGTTTTGGGTATTGAAAAAAAAGGAGGAAATTGGAGACTTTAAGAGTGATCCATCACCACAGTCCTCATAGCGCAGTGGTAGTGTGCTTGACTATATTTGATTGCCCCTCAATGGCCCTTGGACGTAGAAATAAAAAAAAAAAAAAAAAAAAGCTTGACTATATATCAGTTTGTTGGTCCAAACGAACCCCCCTGCCCCCCAGGCCCCTGATGGACCAAAAATGTCCACCCTAGCTAACCTAAAAGTGCACATGATAAGCTACATGTCTGTTTTGGGGGCTTATAAATCAGGCAATCATTAAGGTTTTAAGAGGGTAAACCTTAAAATCTGGACATTTTGCCATTACCATACAGATTTGTATACTAATTTAGAAAATATTTGTCATTTATTATATGAAACTTTTGGCAAGTTCCACCCTTGAACTAATTGAGTTCCACCTTACCAAAAAATTGAACCGCCCCACGACGAGGGCTAGTTACGGGCCTGGATATGTAGTCCAACAGCTTAGAGAGTTGTCACTGATTGTGCTGCCTGAAGTGATAGATGATAGGGCTTTCTGTGGTGTGAGTTGTGCCAGTGGAGCTTTCTGTGGTGCGAGTTGTGCCAGTTTATCAGTTCTGGGCCTAGTCTCTTTTCTAGTGACATTCTCCCCCTTTTCACCATTGGGACACATTTGCTGTGGAGGTGGCTTCTTTTGGGCGTGCACACCTTCACGGAGATGACGTCTGTTGCGCCGCAGTGTACTGCCACTTGGTGTGTCAACCATGTATGAGCAGGGCTCAGCCCTCTTTTCCACGACTGTCCCTGGCAGCCATGTCTTGGAGGGCTTGTCTTGGATGTAAATGTCCTGCCCTGGGTATAAGGGTGACAGAGGTTGAGTCCGTGCTGTCTGGTCGGATTGCTCTTTGGCATTGTCTCGCCTCTCTTCCAGCCTATGTTTGATGTCTTGGTCAATATCAGCCTGATGTGTAGGTAACATAGTAGCTAACTGCGTTCCCAGCAACATCCCAGCCGGTGATGGCAACCGGCTTTCAACTGGGGTAGCGTGAGCATCAGCAGAGCTTCCTGGATACTTCCTTTTGACTTGATACACTTTTTGATGACTGGCTTTACATAGCGTACTTGATGCTCAATATACCCATTGGACTGGGCGTAGTGTGGGGATGATGTTGTATGCTTTATTTATCGCTGGCAAAACTCCTAGGTCTCACTAGCATATTGTGGGCCGTTAACTGACCTGATCTCATCTGGTGCAGCAGACCTCCTCCACTACATCTTTTACAACCTCAGAAGTCACTGGCGGTTGTAATTCTTTAACAATGGGAAATTTTGAGTAATAATCTGAAATAAGGATAAATTGACGTCCTTTGATCTCAAATAAATCTTTCCCGATTATCTGCCATGCACGGGCAGGGGTTTCACTTGGCAACATTGGTTCCTTTCGATTAGCGTCTTGATCCTCTTTGCATGCACTACAACCCCGGACCACTTTCTCAATTCCTCGATGGCCCCCGGACGTAAAACTAAACAAACAAACAAACAATGTCAGCATTGATTCGTGGCCAGTAGACTGTGTCTTGGGCCAGCAACCTTGTCTTTTCTATGCCTAGATGAGTATGGTGGAGTTGCTGTAGAATGTCCTTCTGCATTGTTTCTGGAACGATGACCTGCTTTCCTTTGAACAGGATCCCATCATCAAGGCCAATCACATCTCTGAATGATCAAAATATACGGAGGTCAGTCAGTAAGTCAGATATCTTTGATGGTCATCCATGATATATGACCTCTGCTAGAGCGTTCAGGACAGGGCACCGCTGGGTCTTCCTTCGGAGTTGTGCCTATTTGTCGGTACTGAAGCGAATGAGATCAATTGACACTCCATCGACACGTATATCTAGTTTGACTTCCGACTTGTTATTGGGATTTGGGAGGCTTGATAGCGTGTCTGATAGGACCATCTCTTCCCCTGGTCAGTATGTCACACTGTAGTCATAGCCTTGGATCCTTAGTAGCATCCTCTGGAGCCGATGAAGTGCTGATACAATAGGCCTCTTACATCTCCAGGGGCTTGTGGTCTGATACAATGTGGAAGGATCTCCCAGAAAAGAGCTATAATGAGCACAACTGGCCAAGATTCCTTGTGGTCGAGGCCAAAAACAAAGATGAATCATTGGCGAGGATGTCTCCCTTTGCCATTCATAAAGTATTGACCAACACTGTTGGAGAAGTTAAAGTGAACAAAAACAAAAATGGAACACTCTTATTAGAGGTTCAATCACAAAGACAGGCTGAAAGCCTTTTGAGAGTGACCACCTTTGTAAACACAGAGGTTCAGGTCTCTCCACACAGGACCCTCAATTATTCCAAGGGGGTCATCCACTGGAGTGACTTAAAGGGAACTTCAGTGGAAGAAATTAAAGAGGGGCTCAAGGAGGAAGGCGTCACAGACGTCTTCCAAATAAAGTTCAAAAGGAACGATGACACCCTGGTAGAAACATCAACCTATGTTCTGTCATTTGACAGACCTACGCCACCCAAAACCCTGAGGTGTGCGTATCATATAGTCAAGGTGGACACCTATATACCATCCCCCCTTAGGTGTTACAACTGCCACAGGTATGGGCATTCAGGTAAGTCTTGCAGAGGCAAGACTATCTGTGGCAAATGCAGTAAAGAAAAAGGTCAAAACCATCAATGTCCTGAGAAAGCATCTTGTGTGAACTGTGGAGGTGACCATCCAGCCTTCTCACGCAAATGCCCAAAATATAAGGAAGAGCAAGACATTCAAAGATATAGCGCTATGTATAAGGTCCCTATTCCTGAAGCTCGGAAAATCATGAAAGCAGCATCAGGTAAGAAGACCTATGCTAAGGTACTGGCATCAAAGGAGACGAAAGCAGTCGCCTGCCAAACAGGCAACGAAAATGAGGGGGGAAAAATCCTCTATCCCCACCCCACCATTAATAAGAAATCGCATCCTTCCCCCTCCCGTATCCCAGTTCCATCTCAGAGAGAGAGGAAAGGGAACGGAAGCAAAAGAGCTCCGAAGGGGAAATCCTCGATTGAAGATGCCAAGAGCAATCATCGAAGGGAGCAAAAGAGGGAAGAGGAAGAAAGGGTAAATGAGGAGGAAGACTACCCTGTAATGGGTTCAAATGAATTCTCTTCTTCACCTGGAAAGATCCTAACCAAAACAACACCAGTGAAAGAGAACGAATGCAGCTCCTCTGCAAGGTCACCTTCACCAAATTCCTCCTATGCAGAGGCCATCTCCAGCCCTGAGAGGAAGGAGGCATTAAAGATGAACAGAGACTTCAAAACAAGAAACCACAAGAACGGGAAAAGCCCGGAACCTAGCCCTCTGCACACTAGGTCGGGTAACAGAAGAAAAAGTCAGATGGTGACATTAACAAAGAAGGAGACAGTACATACCTCAAACAGGTATGAACTTCTAGATGAAAATGGATCTTAAATATAACATCATTCAATGGAACTGCAGAGGCTTTAGTGCCAGTCTGGAGTCCCTGCAATGGTTATGCAAATACTTCAACCCAATGGCACTCGCCCTGCAAGAAATCAAATCATTGAAACTGGAAAAAATCACACTAAAAGGCTATAAAGTGTACATCAACATCCCAGGGGGTGAAAACCCTAAGGGAGGTGTACCACTCTTTCTAGCCCCTGAACACCCACAAGAAGAGATACCACTGGCTACAAACCAGCAAGCTGTTGCAGCTCGTGTGACAATCAACACACCAGTGACACTTTGCTCCCTCTATCTACCACCTGATGAGAGAGTGTCACAAACTGATTTGACAGCAGTCATCAACCAGTTGCCACCCCCATTCATCCTGATGGGCAATTTTAATGCCCACAGTGCATTCTGGGGAGACAGCAGAACAGACGGCAAGGGGAGAATGGTGGAGAGAATCATTGACCGGAAGTCTCTGTGCCTCTTCAACAAGAAGGAAGCAACATACCATCATCCAGCATCAGGTACATTCTCCTCCCTTGATTTGACCATGAGTGACGCTTCTGTCTTTGCTGATTTTGACTGGAGGGTGCATCATGACCTCTGTGGAAGTGATCACTTTCCCATCATCATTCAGACTCAGAAGAAGAACTCTGACACTGTCCCTCCACCTAGATGGAATATCTCGAAAGCAGACTGGGAGGTTGAATGTCTGAGTTCCTCGATGGCCCCCGGACGTAAAACTAAACAAACAAACAAACAGACTGGGAGGACTACCAAGAGAATTGCAGGCAATCTTTTCGATCATGGCCACTCATCAAGGAAAAGGAGGACCATCCTGCTGAGTACTTTGTACACACCCTCAGGGAAGTGAGTGTCATGTGCAATGGTAAATCCTCTATCACCAAAAAGAGACAAAAATGCCCTTGGTTCAATGAGCAATGCTATGAGGCAAGGAGAGAACGAAGGAAGTCATATCGCAAATTGAACAATACCATCACAACAGAAAACTTGCATAAATACTTGAATGCAAGGGCTAACGCCAGACAAACATTCAAGAAAGAGAAACGGGAATCCTTCCGTAGGTATGTGGGTTCGCTAACAAAATCCACTCCCCTGCGTAAGGTGTTCCAAGAAGTAAGGAAGCTCAATGGAAATCTTCCTCCAACTGTGCACCATCTGCAAAAAGGAGCACAGAAAGTTGAGTCTAGCAAAGAGATCTCAGACACCCTGGCAGAACATTTCAGTCAGGTGTCTTCGAGCACCAATTGCTCAGAGAAATTCCTTGAGCATAAAACCAGAACTGAGAGGAAGAAATTCAACTTCACCTCAAACAATAAGGAAAGCTACAACAAGCCTTTCACCATGGAGGAGTTGAAATATGCTCTGGGCCAGGCTAAAGATTCCTGTCCTGGACCAGAAGACATCCACTACCAGATGCTCAAACATTTACCTGAGGAAACCATGGAGCTTCTTCTAGACGTGTACAATGACATCTGGGTCACAGAAAACTTTCCACCATCATGGTCAGAGGCCATAGTATTTGCAATTCCCAAACCAGGGAAAAACCCAACTCTGGCCTCAAGCTATCGACCTATAGCCATGACTAATTGTCTGGCAAAGACCATGGAAAGGTTGGTGAATAACAGGCTTGTCTACTTCCTTGAATCCACGGGGAAGCTAACAGTTCACCAATCAGGATTCCGCCGAGGACGCAGCAGTAAAGACCACCTGGTGAGCTTGGAGAGCTGGGTCCGAGACGGGTTCGCAAACAACGAACATGTTGTTGGGGTCTTCTTTGACCTTGAGAAAGCCTACGATACCACATGGAGGCATGGAATATTGCAAGATATCCATGACATGGGACTAAAGGGCAGGTTAACAGGGTTCATTCAGAACTTCCTGTCGGAGAGGACTTTCAATGTTCGCCTAGGATCGGTTTTGTCAGAGAAAGTGGATCAGGAAATGGGTGTGCCCCAAGGCTGCATCCTTTCTGTAACCTTGTTCTGCATTAAGATCAACAGTATCACCAAACAACTACACGACAATGTACAGTGCTGCCTCTACGTAGATGATTTTGTCATCTGCTTCAAAGACAGACACTGACTAGACTGGAGGAATGGAGCTACACAAACGGGTTCAAGTTCTCAGAGAGCAAGACCTGTGCAGTACATTTCTGTCGGAGACGGGGATGTAAGGAAGAACCACACCTGACTCTTTATGAGCAACGCCTCACGGTCGAGAAAGAAATAAAATTCCTCGGATTGGTGTTTGACAGGATCCTGTCCTTCAAGCCGCATGTGGAATACCTGAGAAGGAAATGCCAAAAAGCAATGAACCTGCCTCTGCCCCAAAGTCCTATTTGGATGGTTTGAAACCCATCCAAAATCATGGACTCCGACTATGTATTGGTGCATTTAGGACAACACCGGCATCTAGCCTCCATGTGGAGGCAGGTATTCCACCGTTGGACTTGGGCCGGGAGAAGCTCACACTACAGTATACAATACGTGTGCGGGCTGATCCATCAAATCCACCTCACAAGTTGATTTTCAACAACAAAAACAATGTTTACAAGGAAAACCAAATGCCATCAAACCGATGGCTGTGAAAGCTAAAGCACTGATCCAAGAGGCTAGGATTCCGATGAAAAGGATTCTGACAGACGAACCCCCTAAGACCCCTCCATGGGAGCAAGAGACACCAAGGGTGAACCATGACCTTGACAAGAATAAGAAAAGCGAAACCCCTGATCATGTATTTGAGAAAGAATACAGGGCACTCAGGGGGAGGTACAATGACCACAAAGCCATTTTCACTGATGGTTCCAAAGATGGCAGCCGTGTTGGATTCGCTGTCCACACACCTTTTGGTAACCTGAAGAAGGCACTCCACAAACAAAGTAGTATCTTCACTGCAGAAGGAAACGCTTTATTGCAGGCATTGAAATGGATCAAGGTCTCGATGATGAAGAAATTTGTCATCTTTTCAGACTCCCACCCATGTCTAGAAGCCATATGTGACCTATATCAAAAAAATGCTGTAATCCGAGCCATCCGGGAAGCGTACACAGAAGACAAAAAGTAAAGATGTGGTTATGTGTTGGGGGCCAAGCCACATAGGAATCGAAGGAAATGAGGCTGCAGACACTGCTGCAAAAAATGCTCTGAGGAGGCCTGTAGGGGCCGCCCAAATGCCATACACAGATGTCCTACCCATGGCAAAAGTCCATGTTCAGGAAAAATGGCAGCGCAGATGGAACGCTGCAAATGCCAGCAAGCTGCGAACCATCCGACCAACAGTCGGCAAAAGTTTTACAGAAGAAAACCTGACAAGATCGGAACAGGTGAAACTGACCCGTCTAAGGACTGGTCACACCAAACTGACACACAGTCACCTTCTGAAAGGTGAAGTGGCACCTGTATGTCAGGCATGCAACACTCAACTGAGTGTGGAATATCTCATGCTACATTGTCAGGCAACCAAGAGAAGCAGGAAGAAATTCCTGAAAAATCTAACGACAATGATCAGTGTTTTCCACAGCACTGGAAAGAAGGAGATTCTTGATTTCCTGCGGGAAACCAAGCTGCAAAATATGAAATATAAAGAAGCCTTAGCCAGTTAGGCATTACCCTATGATAAATAGGGGAAAATAGGAAAGAATCAAAACATAGTCTCTCTGCTAACTTTTAATTACTATTAGTGGAGGTAAAATCAACCAAACCAAACCATACAGGTATGTGTGGAACCTTTCAACACCATGTACTAGGGCTAGTGTTTCGTGTTCAATGTTACTATAGTTAGACTGTGTTTTGGTGAGGGACTTGGAGGCAAAGGCTATCGGCTTGCCCTCCTGGATCACTGTAGCACCAAGGCCCTTTTTGTGAAGCATCTACCTCAAGTGTTATAGGTTTGGTTGAGTCATAGGATGTCACTACTGCTTGTTCGGAAATAGCACCCTTAAGCTTCGCGAATACATGCTGATGGTCCTCCGACCACTCAAATGGGATGTCTTTGTATAGCTGCCTGTGTACTGAGGTTAGCAATATATGCTCCCATATATGTAAGATGGCCAAGGAAGCATTGGAGGTCTTCCCGGTTTTGTGCACCCTTCTAGGTCCTCCAAAATCTCGTCCATACGCTGCTGGAACAAGTCTTGGCTAGTGTTCAAGCTGAATGGCAAACGTTGAAAACAGTACCTCTCGAAGGGTGTCCAAAATGTCGTTAATAACTGACTGCTTTCTTCTAGTGGGACACTCCAATATCCCACCTTCGCATCCAGTTTGCTAAAGTACTGGGCCCATGAGAAATAGGGATTGATCTCTTCTAATGTAGGGGTCTTATGAGAACACCTTTTAACTGCATTGTTTAAGTGTTTCGGGTCTAGGCATACCCTTAAGCTTCTATCCTTCTTTGTACTATACACTAGGCTTGAACACCAGTCCGTATGCTCCTTTACTTTCCTGATCACTCCCATCGTCTCCATACTGCCAAGTTCAGCCTTTATTTTTGGGAGACGGTTTATGTTACATTTCCTGGGGCGATCAATATATGGCTCGGCATCTGGGTTAAGTAGGATCCTTGCTGGGTCTTTGAACTTCCTGAAACGGTCAAACTGTTCGGGATATGACTTCTTGAGGTCCCGAAGGGAGCCAACACTCTGTCCTGGCTGAGCTACTATAGTCTCCACATAACAGTTGATTGTGACCAAGTTGAGTGCCTCACCAATAGGTAGGCCTAAAACAACAGGTCCAGGCACATCAACAACATAGAAGGTGGCTTTCACCCACTTTAACTTGGCATACTTTCACTGTAGAGATAGCTTGCCGATACACTTGATGGCATCTCCAGTATATGCTGTGAGCCAGGTCTCCCCAACTGGTGATAGTACTGTTGAAGGGTCAACATCATCGTACATCTGCCTGAAGGTACGTATTGGTAATGCATTGCCCTGAGCTCCGATGTCCAATTTAAGCCTGAGGCCCTTGGTGTCGTCTATGCCAGGACACTTTACCTCGATAGTCATAAATGCTTCATCGCGGGATATGGTATCAAAGCATTTGTCAGACATATATTCGCATGTGTCACTTGCATCAGATGTATCGGATGAGTCATCTTCATGTGCAGTTACTGCATGCACTTTTTTCTTATGCTTACTGGTATTTGATGACTGTTTTTGGGGCTTGGGTTTATCATCCCACTTCCTGTCCTTATCGCTCTTGCTCTTGGACTGCGATCTGCAATAATTAACCCAGTGCTCTCATCTGCCACATCCGACACACTCGTCTTCGTATGCAGGACACTTGCGGTCCTTATGCACAAGACCGCAATTCTCAGAGGGTTTATGTTTGAAAATGTGGTCCACAGTGGTGGTGCTGGTCAGGCTCTCCTGGAGTGTCTTGAGTTGCTTCAAGCCTTTGTCGGCTGCCTCGTGCCATCGACCAATGTTAAGATTCTCTTGGTTGATTGATTGATTGATTTGTGTTTTACAGCACTTTAGCGGCACTAAGTGGCTATCCCATGCTTCACAAGTTGATAATCTAACAGAGGAATGTGTCAGTGCCCCGCATATGTGCACCACGGCAAACAGGTTGCCCACTTTGTTTTGTTGCTACTAGCAAAGGCATAAGTAGGAATTTGCCAGGAACCTATTTTTGTCCGTCCGGGTTCCCTTCGGTGGAGTTGAATCACTCTTGGTTTTTGGTTGATGAAAAGGTATGTGTAAGAAGGGGTGAACGGGTTGTCTTTCTCATGTAGAAGGAAACAAAAGATTCTCTTGGAGTGTTAATGTCTTATCTTTGTCTAGGAGAACTAGTCGGAACTCTTCTAGCGGAGTGCTCGCGATGACTAACTCAATGACTCGCTCTTCTAGTTCTTTGTCTTCAAACTCGCATAGAAGTGCTTGTGTACATGCTAGGGTAACAAAAGCATCAAGTGACTCTGTGGTCTTCTGTCTGTACTGCATGAGGCTCAAACGCTCAATACGGAAATTCACGGCAACCCTCAACTGTTTATTCGAAGAGCTCCCACAATTTCTCTGGTTTCTTAGAATCTGCGGCATTTAGACCGGATGCGCTAATCCGGCGCAAACCTTCTTCCCTGACACTTATCTTTATTTCCTGGCTATTTTTGCAGCATCAGTAACCTCATTGTCCTCACAAACCAAGAGTAACCTCTGCTTAAACAGTTTGAATGTCTCTCTATGTCAGCAGCATCCCAATTCATAGAAGGGTATTTCGTAGCCATTTTTATATGAAGTGATAGATGAACACATGTCAATTAGGTAGTAGATAGACTTTAGTTGAACTCTGATTGAGGAACAAGCATGTGTGTCATGATCGTGAGATAAGGAGCCCAGTAGAACCGGCCATAGTTAGTTCCCCTGCCGCTAGTCGGCAGCACAATACTACAACACTGCCCAGTGGTGGACCATAAACCTCTATACCAGAGAGAATTCTGCTCAATAAACCCAAGGGTGGATACAGAGGGAGGGGGGTCCAGATCCCCCCTTTCGGTCCAACTCTGGGAACTCCACATATCACAGGCCTGGACATCCCAATGGACATCCATATCTAGGCTGTGCAGCTGCCCTAAATGTGCAAGCCTTCCCCATTTTTCTATTTGTTACACATGCAACTACCGGTATCATCTGAAATGGCCCCTGTAGTGTAGAGAGGTGCATGGAGACAGAATGTGTACTTTGTAGTAAGCCTGCTGGACCTCCCTGCCAACCCCATGACCCTCTCCCATTGTTCATATTGCTATATGGCAAAGTAAGCCCAAAAGTGCTAATTACAAAATGAAAAGAAATACTTGAAAAGATATAAGGCAATGTTGTGATGAGATAATCACTAATAGGTGGGGGGGGGGGGGGACTCTGGACATCCCCAAGAAATATTGCTGGGTATCTCCATGAGTACTGGTAAGCCAAAGGGGCCCAGCAAATCTAAGTGAACATAAGTCATGCTGGGTGAGGAATGTGTCAGTACATTGAATGATAACGAATAATGTCATTTTGTGTGATACAATGTCAACTCTCACTCAGCTTGACAAACCTTCACGTACTTCAGTAAGACCTGAGAGAGCATGTGTCAACATGTGCCAATACTTGTCAACTCTCACACCGCTTCACATGTCTTCACTCAGTTCCATAAAGAGGTGAGGGGAACTGGGTGAGCATGTGTCAATACTTGTCAACTCTCAGGCAGCTTCACATGTATTCACTTACTTCAATAAAGATGTGAGGGGAACAGGGTTAGCACATGTCAACATGTGTCAACTCTGACCTAGCATGACATTTCTTCACCAAGCCTTCAACAATAATAGACTATGGAAACTGTATGGATTCTCATGGCTTGTACTTTGCAGAGTGGGCCTATTGAGTAAATGTCAATATGAGAGTTTATGTTTCACAGACCAAGTCCCTTTCTTACATGGCATGAAATACATATGAATCAGGAACATAATGATGGCCAAGTATATGTGATTTAGTGAAAACATTAGACATAATAGCTCATTTGTTTTGGCTATGGGATATAACACTGAATTGGAATTGCCTATGTTTTACATGATATTTAGGTATCTGTTTGTCCTGGTTTGATAGAATATGAAGGTTTAATGTCTAGTGATCAGCTAGGTCACAGCTGATTAGAGGAAATATACAGGAATTCTTCATACGCTGGTTAAAAAACTCTGTATTGAGTGATAATATGGGGCAGATACTTTGTCCAACATTAGCATGACAGACTGTGTGAGGAGATGTGAGCATGTGTCAAGATTTGCCAACTCTCACCCACCATGACACAACTTCACGCACAATGACACACTATGTACTATTCTGTGTTTTGATCGGTCCATTTCAAATTTCCCTCCCTTTCCTTTGTTCTCCCCCTGCTTTCAAAACAGGCAGAGGCAGCCATGGAGAACAGATCTTGTGGTAGGTGGTCACACAGTTCTAGATTGATTTGACATGAAATCATAAGTGATAAGCATTTATACAATAACACATTGATATTATCTACAATCCCTGAACATCTATCTTGTTGCTGAATTCAGGTATTTGTCTCAACACCCCAAATTAATGTAGAACTTTCTATGTGAGCAAGGCTCAGGGAAATTCTGGAGGATTCAGGCTGCTATATGGGAGTGGTCATTGTTTATCAACTTGGATGTGAGTGGGTGGTCAAAATTAGATTACTGCTGTCTGTTGTTTATGACCCTTTTTTTCATTTCAACAGGCATTCCCAAGAATAATACAAGGAAAATTCAACTCACACAGCTGACAGAATATCTATCCATTTTCAAGCAAAGTGGGCAACACATGACATGCAAAGGAGAGATATCTTCAATGGGAACCAGGATGAACAGTTGAATTGATGTTAATAAAGTTATGAAATATCAGAAATCCACAACCACCTCCAACCCCCCCCCCCCCTGCCTATCCCCCACCCACAAATTAGTCTGTATGTCAATATATGTGATACTGTGTCATGACCCGTGTGTCAGTGTGTGTGATATTGTGTGATGACACATGTGTCATCATGTGTCATTGTTGGTGAAGGTTCACGCATGTTGACTCAACTTCACAAATTTGGCTGGGATGTTCACGCATGCTTCATATCTTGTCATGGTCCGTGATCACCCAGGCGTCGGGTCCTAAGCGCATTGGGTGAGGGCTGGTGCAACATATCAAAAGTTGACACAGATTTGCTGGGGAGTTCCAAGAAAGTGTGAGATGAGGCTAAGGGAGCATTCATTATTTATGGCGGGGGTGGGGGTGAGCATTCGGCGAAAGAGAATAGGTCAAAAATAAAAGGCCCCCCCTAAAGAATACGTCCAAAATTTTTGGCCCCTCCTCAAGAATAGGTTGAAAATAAATGGCCCCCCCCCCCTCAAGAATAGGTTGAAAATAAAGCACCCCCCCAATGACGATCTTCCGTGAATATTCTTTTATCTAACATAAATGCCAAAACCATGCCTATACATTATGTGATACATATAATTATACCTCTCTTTTAGCTATAATTCATGGGAGTAGTACTTTAACATTTTAATGATTAGCATTGACTATAGTCAACACCGTGGCGGGTCTAGCATCGATTATAGTCGACACCATGTAGGCCTCCTTATATAGGAATTGTGTGGGGACTGTGAATACCATATCTATTCTAATAACCGCACCGGTGCTGAAAATTAATCATTAGATGGTCGCAACCTTAATACAAAAATCATTTCCAAAAGGCACACCCCTAAAGTCTAAAATCCATTGTTTTTGCTCTAAAAACTTTACTTTTACATTAGCATGATTTGACACAAGGGGTGTGTGCTTACAGCCCAAAAGGCGAGGGGTGCGCTTATTAGTGCAGGTGCATTTAATAGAATGTAGGCCCTTACTCCTAGGAAATTTAAAGGCTGCCCCCATGGCCAGATAACTCATGTGTCTTCTGCCCTTAATGGGTTAATAGACTCCAAGGGATAGGTGATAGAATTGGTCTCAACTCAGATACACCTTATAGACAAGGTATTTTTGTGTAGAATAGACCTACTGTAATCTCCCGCGTATAAGGCGCATCCCGCGTATAAGGCGCACCTAGAGTTTTGGAAAATTCTCAAAAAAATGAAAAATTCATAACTTTGGTTCTACTGAATGAATTTTCTAAATTTAAAAACCTATGGGTAGCTTGGGCCACCTTGGGCCCTCCTGGGCCCCATTTTGTCCCATTTTGACCGAGGGGGCATGTAAGATATCAAAAGAAAGGTCTTGGTGTCCCCCTTGTGGATCCAATGAGAACTAAAACCCCCCGTATAAGACGCGCCTTATACGCGGGAGATTACGGTACTACTGTAAAAACTCATGCATAAGGTGGAGATTATACACGAGGATAGCTCCTTCAGTCAGGCCCACAAAGAATCCTCCTAAAGTCAGGGTGTGCTAGGATATCATATTGTAGAACAGTACTTAATTTTCCAACTTTCACCTAATCTGTGCCTCACCCACAGGATATTTTGTATGTACTTTTAAATCCCAACATTTGCCAATTGGGTTTTTTCCTTGACCCGGGGCTTACAGTCGGCCCTTGCTTCCTCGACCCTTTAATTCCTCAGATTCCTCATTACCTCAGACAGATGATCTTCAACTATCTCTTATGTTTTCTATTATATTTGGACTTATATCCTCGGATAATTTGCTTCCCCAGACATTTTTCCTTGCATTTTTAAATCTGATGAAGCAAGGGTCGACTGTATACCCACATGAGATGTGCCTTATAACATGTCCTTACACATTCAGGTGGTCTTGTAGCTGCATGTACTGGTAGTCATCGGCAAGAAATGCACATTGGTATTAATCAATTGAAAAAGATCTCTGAATATAGTTCCATCCAATTAGATTTCACTGAACTGGATCAATTTGATTACCTTTAATCTTTCAAAAGGAGTCTCTGATACATTAAAAGACATTTTATGGTGACGAAATTTGTGGCATTTTGGATAAATACCCTAAAAATAAATGGCCCCCCCTCTAAGGGAGTGGTCATTATTTATCAACAGGGGGGGGGTGGGTTTTCGCGCGGACGCGCGAAAATTTTTTACGCCCCCCCTCGACGGCAGTCAAAATTTTTTGCGCCCCCCCCGCGCCGGAGGCGCGGAGAGTTTTTCGCGCCCCTCTTTGATCTATAGAAGCGCACGGGCTTTTTTGCTAAAAAGAGGGTGAATTTTTTTAGCCCCCCCCCCTCAAGAGGGGTCAAAATTTTGTTAGCCCCCCCCCTCGGGAGGGGTCTGAAAATTTTACGCCCCCCCCTCAAACCCACCACCCCCCCCCCCCGTTGATAAATAATGACCACTCCCTAATAATAGGTAAAAAACAAACAGCCCCCCCTCTAAGAATACCCTGAAAATATTTGGCCCCCCCTAAGAATACCCTGAAAATAAATGCCCCCCCCTCAATTTGCTCACCCCCACCCCTGCCATAAATTATGAATGCTCCCTAAGAGACCCAGCCCCTGCACTCCAGGGATATACACTACACATACAATGCCAGATAAGGGGTGTTTTATTTTTTCTTCAAAATATCTGCTAGTCCCTGGAATCCAGGAAAAAAGGGTGTGAGTCTGCTGCAGTAGAGGTCTGAAACTGTGATAAAGCTGAAACTGGGTAGTGTTAAACTCTCCTTTCTTTGCAAGCTTATTCTGAAGCTATTTACTGGTGGATCTTTACAAACAAGGGCTCATTTTAACAGGCTTGGCAAGACCTTTAAAATCAATATTTTTTGTACAAGGTTGAATGCAGGGAATTTTGCCTTTGACCCCATTGAAGTTCAACCAAAAGTTTAGAACCATTTTATGATGAGAAGATCACTGAGTACCTAAAAATAAATGGTTCCCACCTGTTCTATGGATAAAAATCATCTAGAAGATGTCTAGCTTTTCTTTTTCTAAGGGGCTGCAGTATGTTTGACAGACCCTGCAAACTTTTTGGGCGAGATTATCTGTGGACACTTGTCCCAATCTCCCCCATGTTGGGCACTTACCTGTCAATTAAGACCTTATTGTATGCATTTTATATGGTGAGAAATTGATAGCTGTGATAAAAATAAGTGGTTTTGCTTTTTAATTGAAGTTTTTATGACAATTTAAATGGAAGTTATGATCATTCAAACATCCTGAGTCAAAGACACTATTCTGCTGTGGTTCTGTCAGAGTGCACAGATCAAGGGAAAAGATGACATCAAAAATTTGCTTTTACATTGTTTGATTATGATAAAATGTATCATTATTCACATTATTGGGGGTATATCTTGCTTATCTGAAAAGAAAATTGCCCAAAATAATCATTTTAGTGAACTAGTCTACCTTGGATTCATCTTGCTTGATCACAGAATTGGATCCAAATTAAACTCTTAACTATGGCAGAATTCTGGGTCTGATTTGGTATGTTTGACCAGTCATAATTCCACTTTAAATTGACATAGAGACTTCATTTAAAAAGCAAATCCACTTCTTTTCTCAAGATCTACCCATTGCTCCTTAGATAAATTCAATGGGATAAGGGAGCGTTCATTATTTATGGCGGGGGGATGACCAAATGAAGGGGGGGTCATTTTTTTTTGGAGGTATTCAAAGGGGGGGTCATTTTTTTCAACCTATTCTTAGAGGGGGGTCGCTTTTTTTCAACCTATTCTTAGAGGGGGGGGTCATTTTTTTCAACCCATTCCCGAGGGCCAGGTATTTTCCTGTTGGGGAGTATTTGCCAATGTGATGCAAATTTTATGACAAAGGAACAAAAATTTTCGCGACACGTCCCAAATTTTAACTATTTGGTTTTCAGTAATAGTTCTAGATATAATTCTGCCCAACATTTTGCTACCAGCTACCTCTAATTCATATCCATTTGATTATGTTATATGATCGGAGTCTTACTCCTTTGTGTGTCAAAGGGCGGTTAGCATGGATAAGATGTACCTGTACCTGTGTTACCAACTCACATGACCACTCCTTGACCAATTGGGGCATCGGAATTTTTCCGCTGGTTCCCACAGATTTGTAAAAGATCTTTTGGCAGGTTCCAATATTAAAATTTGACATGATAAGCCCCCTTTAAAACATGGATGAGGCCAGTCACTACCACTATGGTATATGTATACAGTTTTCCCTGGGGTGTAACACTGTTCAGCTCTTGAGATTGAAGTATTTGGCCCAATTTGTGACACAATGTTCCTTGTTCTTTTGCTCGTCCTGCTGATTGTTTCAAAAGATGTCATCATGAAAATAAGTACTTTCCTTTAAAGGGGTATTGGGAAGGGTATGGTACAGCACTTTGTGGTGCTACACCATACACCTCACAAGAGTGAACAGGGCACCAACAAAGTTGTCAGTAGTAAAAAATGTTACATGCTAAAATCACCGCAACTCGCAATCAGATCTTTCCAGATTTAACTCTTGTTTTCACCCATTGATGGAATCAACCCTGACAAGAATTATGTCTATAACACCCTTCAAATTGATATAAAAACTGAGATTACAATGAAATCTAAAGAGAAAGACAAGCTACAAAAGTTTATTTCTGTACCGTATACAAAATTTTTGAAAAAGAAACCAGAACCAAGTCCCTCAATCAGAACAATTTTTCCATTGGTCAGGAGTAGGTCACATGGAATATTTTACTAAGACATACCTATTTTAGCTGCATCAGTAGTAGCCCATGCTAGCCGGCCCTTAAAAGGGGGGCTAGCACGGGAAAAAACAATATGGGTACCTGCTCAAAGATCGTTCACAAATTCACAGAAACCAGCTAAAAAAACGCAGGTACGTCTTATCTATGCTAGCCTTCAAATTGATATTTTACCTAGAGGTGAATCAATCAACAGCAGTGTATTCACAATTTGACTGCTCAAAAGATGACACATAACTGAAATGGTTCAAAATCTGCTAATATCACCTTGTAAAATGAATGGGCCTGATGTAGCCTCTGTTAAACATAGTTAAATGTGGTGGGAGTCATTTTCTTTCAATTTATTCTGAGGGGGGGGGGTCATTTTTTTCAACCCATTCCTAAGGGGGGGTCATTTTTTTTCAACCCATTCCGAAAGGGGGAGGGTCATTTTTTTCTGACGTATTCATTCTGACAGATTGTCGCCCCCCCCCTGCCATAAATAATGAACGCTCCGTAAAGTCTTGAAAAACTAGGTAAGTGCCTAAGGGAGTGGTCATTATTTATCAACAGGGGGGGGGGGGGGTGGTGGGTTTGAGGGGGGGCGTAAAATTTTCAGACCCCTCCGGAGGGGGGGGGGCTAAAAAAATTTTGACCCCTCTTGAGGGGGGGCTAAAAAAATTCACCCTCTCTTTAGCAAAAAAGCCTGCGCGCTACTGTAGATCAAAGAGGGGCGCGAAAACTCTCCGTGCCTCCGGCCCGGGGGGGGGGCGCAAAAAATTTTGATTGCCGTCGAGGGGGGGCGTAAAAAAATTCCACGCGTCCGCAGGAAAACCCACCACCCCCCCTGTTCATAAATAATGACCACTCCCTAAACAAGGGGACATATGGCCATGGGTTGGTGAAATTATGTGCATGTGCGGCGAAAATCTTTACCGCTCCCTCCACACTTCTCGCAGTCCGACCTGTGCAGTCAATTCTGACTGTGCCCCCCCCCCACCTTTCCAAGATCCTGTATCCATCGGCCCCTGTAACATGTTTTAAAAAGCCGCCATGCCAATGTACGTTGTACCCGGTCATTGTCTCCCTACGTAGAACTATCAAGGCGGGAAAACAAGGACACCCGGGTAACAGGAGAGCGCAGCGGGAAACAGGAAGTAAATAATGGGCATGCGCACATTAGATAACCTGGCGCGCCCATTTTGAAACGTTTCTCTGGTTTTGCGGTAATCAAAATACCCCTATTAATATGCGACGAACGAGGAGAAGAGGTGCTAAAAGCGATGGTAAGTATACGTAAACAAGTTAAGGATCTGAGACAAGTATTACAGGTAACAACTAGGCTAACTGGGCTTGGGAAAACCATGAAAATATGTCTTTCTTTACGGTGTCTACCCTGGCCTGGGCCCTGTTTTGTGACTTGTGAAGTTGTGTGAACAACGACACGGGGAATTACAAAATAATTTTTTTTAGATCCCCCTATTAATCCCTCCCCCCCCCCCCATACGTGGGTCCGGAAATACAGCCAGAATTGAGACTTTCAGAATCCTAATCAAACTTCATTATAAACTTATGCTAAGTTAGACTTAGTCTAAGATAGCGAAGTCAGTCAAAATAGATGACATCAACAGAACTACCCAAATTCTATATCAAGTGAAAGGGCTTAAAATATCGAGTTCATAGGTTTTTGAATCAAGTTGATGCCCCTACTAGAAGCCTTTCTATAACACTTTATATATTTGTATAGTAAAAATTATTCTGCCATTCGCTGCCCTGCATATCATGGTGAAATTATCAGATAAGACCGACCATTAAACATGCACTGCGCGTGGGGCATTCGGGTATTGTTCTACATAATTGTTGATAACTTCTGATTGAATAGGCCAATCTACTAACAAATTATACCTTCCTAAAGCTAAATTTCGGATTAATGTATGTGAGTGACATTAAATTACTAGATGTAAAAGTATTTTAAATTTCAAGCTGAAATTAAAGTTTTAAATAAATTTTCTTGAGTTTTTTGGTAAAATGCATTCAGCAGATTAAAAATCGCAGAAATTCGCAGCTATGTATCTATATGGACTGACCATATCTGGGTTAAATAAATACTGTAGAAAAGCCCTGTATGTTCTGATAGCTTCTTTAATCAATATTTTTATGGCAAAATGGCCTCAAAGTTGTATATGTTTGCAAGAACGCCCTGCCCTTAATTCTGGGTTAATATTTGAGGAAAACCCCTCAAAATGTAGGTTTATATGTTGGCCATAAGGATATAACACTGTATCATCTCTTACTTTGTTACAAACAAGCAATATCCATGTATTTCTGCAGTAAGTGCATGGTCATTCAAGTTGCTGCCGCAGGGTGCCCTGACAGAATCTCAATTTCAACCACATTTCCATACCTCTAAAGACAACACAATCAAATCCTTTGAGGAAATATTATCTACCATTATATAGATGAGATTCTTATCTTTTCAAAGATACCACTGAAGTAATATTTTGATAATTAGGGGCTGAGAAATCCCCGTTTTAGTGATGCATGTTTAGCATAGTGGCAGATATGATTCCCGGGTCCCGTGGTTTGGCTGACTTCGCTATCTAAGACTAAGTCTAAGACTATTAAAGTCTAGTTGGATCGGCGCCCAACTCACATACTTGTTGTGAACATAGTGTCATTAGGGTCTCACTCAGATCTGTGACTAATTAAAGTCTTACTCTTAGAAGTTAGAGGGACGAGTTATAACTCAATTATTGCCAAGTGGGGGGGGGGGGCTGTTAGATAATAAGGGGGGGATTTGAAAAAGAACCCCTTGGACTTAATGGGGGACCAAAACTCAATTGGGGGGGGGGGGGGTCAATAACCACATGTGTATCCGATTTATTTTTTTTTTGGGGGGGGGCGGGGTCATTTTGCAAAATAAGTTCTTAGTCACGGGTGGCGATCAATTTTTGTCATAGTGGTGGGGGGTGTCAGAAAAAAATCTGTTGACCCCCCCCCCCAGCTGGCAATAAATGATTCGTCCCTAAAGTAGGCACAGTCACAAAATTTTCAAATACACCATATAGTAGATGTGTAAACTGATGTTAAGGCTTGATAGATCTAATTGAAATAGATATTCAGTGAAAATTTTAAGTCAATATCTTGTTTAGTTTCTAACTGCCCGGTGGTGGAAACATATTCTGTTCTCATTTTATCACTTTTTTAGCGCCTCCCACGCCGCAAAGCGGCAGTACCGCAACGCGGTACGGGAGTGCGCCATGATGATTGCATTTGCCCCATGTGATGAGGTCTCACAATACAAAATTGATAATTGTGAAATATTCTTTATGTCTGCTTTTATGAGACATGTCATCAAACACTTGAAGTACTAGTTAATCCCTATCATGTACAAAATTATGATTGTGAAACTTCATTCTCTCGTGTGCAAGAAATGCATTTGTGACCGCATAAAAAAACGGCGGGAGGCGTTTTTTTTACGCGGTCACAACCGCATTTCTTGTTAACCAATTTCCTCCAAATAAAAAGTGTAATGATGAGTGTTGGAGGCCCAATCGACCCAGCTGACCTGTGACATTCTGTCGGTTAAGGTCAAGGTCAAAGGTTACTTTTCAGCGAGACCCAAATTCTACCTAGATTTAAAGAGACTACCAATTTTACCTGATAATACAAGCATGCTTAAATACTGTAAATGTGTATCAAATACCCTACCAGCCCAGGTCATTTAAGGTCAGGGATATTTAAGGTCAAGGTCAGAGCTTAATATTTGGTCTCTGGTGTCATCTGTCCAAAATTTTGACCCAAAATTTTCAGGAGAGTCCCTTGGCTCTCACTGAGACTCAGCTACAAATGACCCATCATTGGATTTGTCTTGATGAGTAGGATCGATTTATCGCCTCGATTTTAGCACCTCGGTTTAGTGTGAACAAACCAGTAAAAGTGTGTGAACCAAAGCTCTGAAAAATACAGCCCACATAGTGTAAACGGCCCTCAAATATAGGACTAACTTTGAATCATCAAAATACTTGTCCCCACAACTCTCTCTCTCTCGATGTCGATGTCGATGCCGATCTTTCAGCCATGGGATCTTTTTTTTTTTGCCCCCCCCCCTTAAAACCAACATGACGATCTCCAATTACACACAGGTTCAAAATTTGCGACATATACCCTCCCCGGAAAAAACTTTCAATCTATCTTGATGGGATCATAATTTTGCCCCATTGAATCACCAAATTTCTTTTAGGATAGGGTCTTCTTTTTTGCCCCCCCCCCCGCCTTGAAACTCAATATGCCAATCTCCCATCAAGTGCTAGCACTGGGAATATGGATGCACAGGAATGAGGGAGTGGTCTTTTTTAACAGAGGGGGGGGGGGTCACTCCAACACCCTCCCCCCTACCAAGCGTCTCATTTTTGTGCCTTCCGCAGACCCTGCATCTCACTCCGACACCCTCCCACCACCCCACGTCTCACTTTTAGGCCTTCCACAGACCCTGCGTCTCACTCCAACACTCTCCCCCCACCCCGTGTTACACTTTTAGGCCTTCCGCAGACCCTGGGTATCACTCCAACACCTTGCATCTCACTGTCACCCCCTCCTCCACAATGTGTCTCACTTTTACACCTTCCGCAGACGCTGCATCTCACTGACACCCTCCCCCACCCTGTGTCTCACTTTTACGCCTTCCGCAGACCCTGCGTCTCACTGCGACACCTTCCCCCACCCTGCATCTTACATTTACGTGTTCCGCAGACACTGCGCCTCACTCTTACACCCTCCTCCCACTCCGTGTCTCATGTTTACGCCTTCCACTGCGTCTCACTCTGACACTCTCCCCCCCACTCCGCGTCTCACTTTTATGCCTTCTGCATACCCTGCATCTCACTGCGACACATTCCCCCACCCTGCGTCTTACATTTACATGTTCCGCAGACACTGCATCTCACTCCGACACCCTCCCTCCACCCCATGTCTCATGTTTACGCCTTCCGCAGACCCTGTGTCTCACTCCAAAAACAGGTGAAATCATTTTGATCCACCACCCCCCTCACTGCCCTCTCTCTCCCTGTTGTTTAGAAATGACCACTCCCTGAAAAGTAGGTGGCCCAATGGGTTGAAAAACATCAACAAACCTGGCCAAAAAAGTCAATGAAAAACTTCAACAAAACTGAAAAGCAGCACACTTAATAAGTTATCACAGTGTCACAGAAATTTTTTTTATGCCCCCTTCAACAGCAGTCAAATTTTTTTGGGCCCCCAAAGAGAATTTCTATAACATGCAAACTTTCTGCTAAAAAAAGGAGGGTAAATTTCTAACGCCCCAAATTAGGGGGGGGGGGTCTGAATTTTTTACGCCCCCACCTTGATAAATAATGACCACTCCCTAACAAATCAATCGTCAGTGACTAATAAATCAATTGTCACTGACAGTGACAGTCTTACATTTTGAGTGGCACTAACAAATCAGTCGCCAAGTGTCAGTCTTGCATTTTGACAGTCTCACATTTTGAGTGGCACTAACAAATATGACAGTGACAGTCTCACATTTTGAGTGGCACTGAGTTAACAAATCAGTCATCACTGAGTGTCCGGTCTTGCATATGTATGCAGGAATAAAGCACAGTAGCACCCTCTATGTTTTTGTTGTGACTCCTTTGGTCAGAATGCATCTTTTTCTGTTTTTCAATACCAAAACTTCCAGTCCGCATGTGGCGCCACCACACGCCAAAAGCACTGCAACTTTACTGGGTCACTTTCGCCGGTTGCTATCAGAGTGAGTGTGAGTGGCCAACTACGAGAACATCCCACGTCAAAGCCGACGACTTCCGGGGTAGCCGTTTTGGTAGTATAGGGAACAAGGGCACTGGGGAGGGGGGTCAGCCTTGCTAAAATACCGATAAATCAACTATTTTGGAGGTATAAAGTAGGTCATATACAAATACAATCCAGTTCTTGTTCAGCCACAATAGCTCAGAATGAGGCAGTGTAGACCAGTATCTTGCCCCCTAGAAAAGGGGCAGATCCAGGAGAGGGGCTAGCGGTCCCCCTAGACCCCCTGAAAATGGACTTGCAAAGAATATAGAAAATATGCTCTTGGAGTATGTCTGTATAGGGGGGGGGGCTTCGGTATTGGAGGTAAAAATGAACATACATGGCCTTTCAGGAGAATCTACATTGCTCAATTGCATCTTATTTTGATGTACCTCGGTGATTTTTTTTTTGTGATTTCCCGAGTTTTGGGGTCCAAATGCATAGTTTGAGACTGTCCCCGAAACTAAACGCCTCTGGAGACTGAAATGCACAAAGTGTTTCTTTCCCACAGCATCTACTAGCCTGTTGTCTTATCTCATCTTGCAAAACATAGATAGATGTACATAATTATCTCTTCAGTAATTTGTAACCGGCTACCTAGATAGATTAGTTTGAAGTGCACTGTACTGTCTGTTTTGTCCTGTCTAGACATGTATCAAGTTTTAAAAGAAAACCTGCATATTATATAGTCAGTGTGAGGAACAGAGGTGCTTATCAAAAGACTTAAGAACTGTTGATACATTGGGGATGCTCACCCATGCCCTCTTCCCCCCCCCCGGTTGGTCAACGGTAGACTCTAGCAGGCTGAGTTTTCCTGTAACCAGTTTTTAAAAAAATGCCGTTTAACACCTCCCCCTAATAAAATGCATTCAGCAGATTAAAAATCGCAACACTATAGCTGTTGACACTTGTTATATTCAGATAACGGAAATAACAGACTAACCCTGTGTGCAGGGATGAAAGTCTTCAGGGAATTCCCTGATTTCAGGGATTTTGAATTTCCAGGGTCCTATACATTCATATAGACACCCAGGTTTTTGGGGCGAATATTGGGTCATTTCAGGGATTTTCGTGCTCTTTGACTTTCATCCCTGTGTGTGTTCTGATAGCTTCTTTAGACTTAAGTGTTGTTTTTTTTTTGATGTTTTTATTTTATTTTTATTTTTTTTTTTTAGCAAAATTGTTGGTCTCACTGAACTACGTCTGAGTGATCAAAGGCCGTGGTTTGACTGGCCCTGCCCAGGGCTCGACAAATCCCTGTGTCCAGTGCCCGGGACACAAACTTATTTCTCTGGACACAACTCATTTTACAAGTTGTGTCCAGTGGACACAGCTAGCAAGCTAGGGTTATACCGTAATCTCCCGCGTATAAGGCGCGTCTTATAGGCCAAACAAAAGGCTGCTGGGTCTTATACGTGGGAGGAAAATTGCCTTGAGTTTGGGGTGCGCCTTATAGGGGGGTATTTTTACTATAGAACAGTACTAAATTAACAAAAATCTGCTCTTAGAGGTGCGCCTTATATGTGGACTTGCATTCTCTGAGTTGGGGGGGGGGGGGTGCGCCTTATACGTGAGCTGCGCCTTATACGTGGGAGATTACATTGACTTAGAGGGATGAGACACCATTTTTTTGCTGGACACAACTTAGATTTGCCTTAGTGTCCAGTGGACACACTGGTTTCAAACTGATTTGTCGACCCCTGCCTGCCTATGGGACTAGACAAATAAAAGAACACTAGCTATGGTATCCTTCGAGAAGAGTAGGGGAATCAAGTTTTTTAATGAGCAGACCTGAACTGCAGTATTGTCTACATCTCGACTAAATTTTTTTTTTTCTAGATGCATCAATAAAGACATCCAGTGATGATTCTGATCACCAAAAGACGATGAATATTATTGATAAGATGTCAAAGAAACTAATGCCAATGGTAAGTATTTTCAGTGCACATAATAGGGATATTTTTCTTTGGATTTAAGTCATAATGATTTCCCCATTATCTTTTGGAAGGTGGTTTGATGTCTGTTATTTCACCTTATTATTATATGCTAAGACAGTGATACGTGAAAACCTATGAATTACATAACAACAAAGGCAGATGATGATTATTGTTCTGCCCACCAATATCTGAGCCCATATTGCTGGGCCCATCAGTACAAGCATTGACCTCTGCACCAATCAGTGCAGAGCACTTTCTTTCATAACAAAGTGAAAGCTACATATTACCAATCATAGTGTTGAGTACCCAATTAAGAGCAGACAACATCCAATCTATCTACCAGACACCATGTCTAGCTACCCAGACAATGTCTAGCCTTAGTAGGTAGCATGTAAGTATAAGTACTGGATTGGCAGCAATTGTTACAATACAGGTAACATTCCTCTCTACTATTCCTGGCCCACAATCATAGTCTGGAATAGTCTCGAGGAATATTACCTGTATTGTACCATTGCCGCCAATCCTGTGTATATAGCTCACATAGCCATTATCAGCTGGGGGCCGCCATTAGACCCCGACGGCACTATGACTAACACCTTCAGCCCCCGACTCCGCAGTATATGCCAGGGATGCCTCCCATTGGTCAATAATACAATAGCCATGTGCCGTATATATGTTGTTGCATTCTGATTGTGTTGTATTGCAGGGACCAGGAAACCGTACATCCAGGGCATTGGGCCGGAAGGACAGAAATGTAAGTAACTTTTAGTAGCAGAAATTCCTGCTTATAACCCAAACCCATATTTTAATTTAATCTTTTCGACAGGGCTAGGATGGGTGCGTCCTTCAAGCACAATGCTACCACTCCAAATGACAGTTGGGATCAAAATCCGTGATGTCATCAGGAACACCGTTGCATAGCATGAGCCACTTGTGACTTTTCTCCATGGAGAGTAGTACACAGGTATCTATGGTTGCATGACAACCATAGTTACAACCAACAACTTTGAGTTTTATGGTTTATAAGAGCAGTTTCATCCTATGGGGACTCATCAGGCATTTGTTTGTGCAAATAAGTGGCAAAATTGCCAGTGGTCTCAACTCCAGTAGTGAAGTTGATGTTATAAAATTGGACAATATCAAAATTTAATTCTGATAGTCACACTACGCCAGATATGGTCTCTCGTAGTGATATAGATTAAATAAATTTATCTAATCTAAAGAGTAATTAGAATAATTCATGGAATTATTTCAATTAAAATCTGCTCAGGGTAAGATAGCCTATTTCTGAGTCGGTGTTCCACATTGCTCACCAGAAAATTCCCGGTGTGCAAAAAGAAATTGACATCCTTATACACAAAATTTTGTAAGTAAAATTTTTTTGGACGAGGCTATGTTGAGCGACATGTTTGTGCTGGATGTAATTTCAATGTGACATAGGTGACCAATAAAGCCACCAAATGTCACCAAGGGATCAAATCAACCCAAACTCAGCCTGCACCAAAAGGTGCATCGGCTATGTTCAACCCTTGGGGTGCATTTGAATGGAGCCTTTGAATCCAATTGAATTCCAATAGGTTCCTCAGGTAGGTAGCCTTCTCACTCGAGGGGTGAGCATGTATGAAATCCACTATGGTGAGTTCCACATCATCCAATTGCTTATGGAAGGCTGAGTTGAAGTGTGAACCAAAAAAAAAAAAAAAATTTTAATTTAAGTCACACCCCGACTTAAGCTTTCAATTTTTGTGTGAATTAATGAAATGTGGAACCTGCCCTTTAGAAGTCCTTACAACAGGACGTCATATATTTAAATGAGCACCAACGCGGATACTAGACTTGCCACATGCCATTTCTGGTTTCCAATAATTTATATAGTACTTGTCAACCAGTTGTCCTGACAGAAGGTATAAGCATGTCTACCCAATTACTACTGGGCCACATCCAATTTGGGCAGCTTAGAGTGGTGGAGAGACAATTAGTAGACTGTAACTGGCCGTAGGGAAATCTCTTCAGCCAGACCTTATTCAGTAATGAGGATTACTGGGTTGGAAGGGCCACAGTTGAATGGGTTTTCTAGGTTCTATGGGTCTACATGCATACTCCAGGTACACTTTTTGTACTTTAATGGAAAGGTTTCAATATTCAATCTTCAAGAGGTCATCTACCACTACAACAATGTTGTACCTATCAGCTACTTTTTTTTTAAAAAGTATCTTAAACCTCCTTAAGCCTTCATAATAATTGCATCCTTTACCTTTGTATCCATTACCTTTGCATCCTTGTATATATAGGGCACAGTATTTTGATTGCACGGAGTTCTAATTCTTAGGATTAAGATTGAATTAAATCTTGTAATTTCTATTCTAGCAGCAAAATGTGTCCAAGAAAAGTTCCACACCTCTACCACGTGCCACCCGCACAAGGAGCAAGTCTCGCAGAGTAAGTAAATGTAACATTAAAGCATCATGGCTCGTTCTGTATAGAATTGACTAAATGAAACAAAATACCGGTAGTTACTAGTATGATAATTTGGTGATGAAACATGGATACTGATATTTTACTTTGAATACAGGCATGGTAAGGCTAAAGTGGTGAATAGTCCTAAAATTGTAGTGCTAAATCCTGTTTTAATGAGCGCATATTGTTCCTCCAGGATACGGCATATGAAGGAGATGTTGACAGTACAACAAGTACTGCTACATCGTCAGATGGATCCACTGATATGTATGACTTTGACCAGTCAAACGAGGAAGACCTATGTTTGGTTCTTTTCCCAACATCAACTAAGAAGACAAGTTCAGCAAGTAAAACTAGATCACGGCCAGGGAGGACATGTACAAAGCAGAATGCATCAAAGAAGTCGGTGTCTACAGTGTCTCAAAAGATGAAGTCGCCACAGAGGCTTTCCATCCTGAAGACTTCAAATGAGAACACCAAACCAGTGAATACATCATCTGCGAAAAAGGCTGAGCCGAAAAATAAGGAGACTGCCAAAAGAAAGAAATCGCCATCTGAAAATATTGCTCCTGTTTCCAAGAAATCGCTCAGTCAAATCTCAAATTCCTCAATGTTCGACAGTGGAGTGTTTATGTCACCGATAGAGCGTGTACCAGACACTAGCCTTAACACACCAAACCTGACTCCCATTCCTACACCCAGCCTCTCCCTCTCTGAGATATCAGGGGACCAGCGTATACCCAATTTGCAGTTCGACTCTTTGTTAGAAGACCCTCTAGAATTATCACCCGTGAAAACACCTCCAAAGAAGCTGAAGTTGCAGCCCATGGACATTGGCTCCCCACCACTGAAAACTCCAACAGCTGGTAAGATCCACAACCGTATTTATTTTGCAAAAGATAGAAACCTTCACTTCTAATAAGATTAACATCGATGAATAGAAAGGGGGGGGGGGATTAAGAATTTCGATGTGTAACTTAAGATATTTTTCGTGCATCCTGACTTTAGTACGTCCCTGACTAGTAGGGCTGATATTTCTGTACGTATTTGTTGATGTTTGATCAGGTCTCACATAACTTTAAGCTAAGAAAATAATATATGAAACATTTTCTTCCAGAGAAAACCTATGGCCACAGAGGACTTTTCCAATCACCAGCAGAGAAACTAGAGAAGAAAAGAAAAGCCCCAGCAAAACAACGTGTAACAGTAAGTAGGATAAATAGTTTGGATAAATGTCAATAACCTCTTTATGCAGCCACTGAGTTGCTTGAGTATGGTAGAATTTCTTGTATAGGCTGGTACTCAAGCAAATTCCACACTATAGGGCCAGGTCGAAGGTTTTTTTATCTCTGCAGTATGAAATCCCTTATGAACTGCTTAAGGTGGGTCGCTACCATTGAAATTGAGCCTCCTGCACAGGTTTCTGCACATATAGGTTTTTTTTCTTCAGAATGAGATAATTTTTAGTAGGCACATACCTCAAAATGTCCTAAGTGTCTAGAAAATCTTTTTGGGAATTTTGACCAAAACTGTCCATTTTATGACAACTTTGAATTTTGGCATATTTACATCTGAATTATTTTCTTCATTCTCTGACATTCTTTTGGACCTTACAATTATACCCCACATATTACCTAGACAATGCTTTAATCATGATATACTGCTCACAATGATTGAGGGCATATAATGAAACAATGTTTTGCCAAGGATTTATATATTTTACCCATCATGCAGTGCTTTGAATATTTTAGTTAATTTTTCAAATATTTTTTTTTTATTATTTCAAATGACCAAAATTATAAAATTATGCATGGGACAACATATCAAAATTACTCCTATTTAAAAGCAAATTATCTGAAGAATATTTCAGAAAATTGTAAGAAAAATCTAGTGTTTAGAAATGGATGATCTAATCGTTTTTCTCATTAAAAAAAAAAAAGGGGGAAATTTACTCTCCTTTTTGCAAAAATGTGAGAAATTTACCCATAATTCCTTGTAATTGGAGAAAAAAGAAAAAAATTGTGATAAATTAGGATATTAGAACATTCACCTTCTGAATTTTCATATTTCTGTGTTTGATAGTTGTTGCAGGAAAAATCCTCAAATCTTAGTCCATTTTTTCTAATTTTTTAGATGAAAATGAAAATACTTTTATTTTTCAAAAATCTAGAAAAAAAAAAGTAGCTCGGGACCACCTACTTTTCTTTTCATATTCTTCTTCTAGATGATTTTTTTGTCACTCTGGGAGAAAAAAGAAGAAAATCTAGGATCTTTGATTCAATGGTAGCGACCCACCTTAAGTATTAATACTATATTTTGTATTGCTATAAAAATGTATCCTTGTATTTCAATGAATATAATCCATTCTCTACTCTTTCAGAGTAAACGCGTTGATGCCTGGGCAACACAGATGAATGCTGAGTTCAATGAGATAGAAATGTACGACTTGAGTATAGAAGACCAATGACTTGTGTAAATGATTGAATTGAGTGTGACTGGTTTTAGACGCTGGGTCGATGTACTAGCATTGAGGCGTACCTACATGTTGGTAGAACAAAAGAATTTGGATCTCAATATGTCACGGTCTCTTTAGCCCTCCTTAGAATGTTAAATGTTGAGATTGTAGTTTGTGTGTGCAAGTATGACTGGATTTTATAGAGTATGTGCTTCTGAACTGCCATGCTATCACTCAGAGAATCCTGTAGTTGGAATGGAAGTTAAATGGGTGAAGTATGGCTGTGAAACTGAATGGTTTTTATCCCTTTGTTGTCCAATGTCATTACATATTGTATTAAATAGAATTAGATGTCACAATCACGTTTTTTCTCTATGTAAAATTTTTGTCATAATGATGAGCAGGGTTCCCACACGTCATGGAATTAAAAGTTTTCAGGGAAAGTCATGGAATTCCAAGAAATTTGACCAAATATCATGGAAAGTGGATATTTTTTTAGTGAATTTCTTTTTGACATTTACAAATTTCCCACTATCAACTGAAGAGATTTTCATGTCGGCTTTGCCCACTTTTGTCCAAAAATATATAATAATGTCGGAAAATTTCGATTTTTGTCATGAAATATCTAGGAATCTGCACTTCCACGGGAGATTGTATGTGAATGAAATTGATTTCGTGTACATCAGAAAAAATAATGCCCATTGTTTAAGCTGCATTATACATTATATCGATTTTCAACTTTGCAGACACGTTGGAAGATGGGAGGCTTTTTCAGTTTTTCAATAATTTGTTACACCTTTCCTTTGGGAATGCAGGAGGGCATTTAAAAAAAAAAAATTCCCTTACAGTTTTTACTTAGATTCATCACAAAAACAAATTATGCATGTAACGGGTTCTGTTGTCTTGAAATGAGGAATAAAAATAGCTTTCGAATTTTGATTTTACAAGAACAGAGATGCGATTTGAGCAATTTTGTAACGTGCAGGAGCATTTTTGGACTTTCTTTTCTACTAGAAGTCAGCCCTGTTCAGAAGGTCTTTGCGCAATCTGCAAGCTGAAAATCAATCTACTGTAACAGATAGATAGGAGAGTAAAAACAATAAGGGTGGAAATAATTTGATTCAGTACGTAAAATGCCTATTTATGAGACTTCAGTCTGGATTGTATGTAGCACTGATGTGAGGATTAATAGAAAGAAGACCAAAACATTATCACTATGGTTAATTTATGATAAACTTATCAACTGAGACAATGTGCAGGTGTATTTATTGTATGTAAATGAAATTGATTTCTTGCACATCAATCTGCAGTTCGTTGGGGTCACATTATGTGTAAATAATTTGACATTTATATAATTTTGAAATACACGATGAAATAACTGTCCTATCCTTTTGAGTACCGTAATCTCCCGCGTATAAGGCGCGTCTTGTATGCGAATTAGATTGGCACTGTGCCTTATAGCTTAACCCAAATGGGGGGGGGGGCGCCTATCCAATCCAGATATGCTTATCCATGTACACTGTATATAAATAGAACTAAACGACCGTGGTGTACGAGGTGGCCGATCCACCACGAGGGGGGGGGACCCTCCCCGAGGGGTGGATAGGACACCGGGGAGTTTAGTTCTATATTTAATTTATGTTTTTGGAGAGTTTAAATAATGAAAAATTATCAAAATCTGGTACCCTAGTTCCCCGTACGAGCCCCGGTCCGCCATTTTGAATGTTTACATGCACCCAGAACGAGGCTACTGTACCGGATCGGCCGCTGTGGTGGATCGGCACACGTTACGCCACTGGGGGTGTGCGGATCGGCCCTCCAATGCTATCTCTATGGGAAGAAGTTATTCAGATAAAATAAAGATCTGTTGAAAACCTTGCTAAGGTGTTACCCTGACATGACGGTGTGAGGGCCGCATAGGAAGGTGTGCGGGCATGGCAGGGTGTGAAAAGCTATGAACACCGTACAGCAGAAACTGGTAGGGTGGGAGGGCAGCTGATGTCTTATAGCATAATGGCAACATTTGACCTCATCAACTTTCTATAGTGGTGGCACCTGAATGGTATGGAATTGGACTGGTTGAATGGTTCCTAGAATTGACACCAGATGGAGCCACTAATTGATGTTAACTTATTATTCAACAGATAATCTTAGGTAACTCAAAAACAAATATTTAAAATGTTTAGATAATATGACAATTTAAGTTCAATCCCTAGTATGCCACAACATTGATGCCATCCTCAAATGGTGAAAAAACTAATGATACAGTGTTAAGAGGTAATGTCTACTTCTGTTCACACCACATTTGTGCCACTCTAAAAATCATATGATCAGAATCATTACTTGTAAGCGAGCCGGGAGGCGTGGCGCAGTCGGTAGCGCGCCCGCTCACGGGCCATAAGGTCGTGGTTCGGTTCCCGGCCCGGCCGGAGCACAGTGGTGGTTCCAAACGTCGCCGTAAGGTGTCGTTTGAGTTCCTCCCTGCTCTGGCTAGGCTGTGCTGGAAAGTCTCTCGGCGGTCATGGCAGACAAATGACTTAAAACAGGCCTGTCCATCTCTCACTATGCCTATGTAGTGACAGATGTTGAAGAACCATTGCCTCGGTAAATGTGTAGGGGCGTGCTTTCTATCTTCCCATAGATTCGGTCGCCATCATCCCCCCTCCCCATTAGACTAGGATCTGGGCAACAACGCCACAAGAGTAATCTCACTTCGGTGTGGATACAACCCGCGGGACCTCTCGCCCTTGAGTGTCGGCCGTAAGGAAGGCACGAGGTGAGATAAAAATTTAATCAATCAATTGTAAGCGAACCTCACCCCAAATTGGAGGTGCGCCTTATACGTGGGTTTTTCAAAGTATCCATTCAGGTTGTGTGCGTGCCTTTTACGTGGGTCACATCACTGAGTTGGGTGGGGGGGGCGCCTTATACGCGAGGTGTGCCTTATACGCGTGAGATTACAGCATTTTAATTCCTGTGCGCTATTTGCATTCAAGAATTACTTTGTAGAGGTGAATAGGTGTTCATAGAAAATTGTAATAAATTATTAAACAAACCTCTTTGGCCTTTCATTTCATCTCACTTGATGTGCTGTAAAACCTCCATGAGCTTATGATAAAATAATATACCGTGAATGAATTCTTCCTATGAATCTATATTGTAGAAATACAACAGTAGAAATCTCGGTATGGCTTTTAATAGGGACGTCAATTTTAGGCACATTTACAAATGAATATGTGGATACAGTCAAGTAAATTTTGGGTATATTTACAAATCAATAAAGTTGATACAGTCAATCCTCTTAACTACTATACAAATCACTGAAGAACAAATTGCACATTTCCAAATCGTTTGGTACTGTTTATTCATGGTCGGCACTTACAATGTTTACACGCAAAGTATCAAGATTAAAATGGGATTTATGAATAGAAACATTTACAGTGAACATACCGGTAGTTTAAGAGCCCAATCATACAACTCAAACGTTCTCACGAAATTCACGGTTCCTTACTTTTCCCACTTTCAAACAAGTTCTAGTATTGAGGGGGCCTTTAGTTCGGGCCCGTTCCGTTAAAACATAGGGCCTGTCAGTCTAGAACCGGCGTCAAAAGTTATCATCTAGTATTAAGGGGGCCTTAAGAGACCACTACACTGAACATAAAGGATAAATTGCCAACATAAAAAGTTTGTTTACAATAATTTATCCTCTCCACGATTAACTATGAAATCAATCTTCACATCATAAAAAAGATGCCAATTTCAAGAAACGACGCTGTATATTTGAACCTACACTGGTATAGTCTTTTTGAAAAGGCTTCATGAAGTTCAAAATTTAATACAGAGCTCTATTTACATACATTTGATATGATCTCTTTTCTCAAACAACACAATAATTCTTTCATTTTAAACTGAAGTCATCCTGTGGTTTTTGGTGTCCAGCACTTTCTTTCCACACATGGCACAGATTCCCTTTTTGTATGCACATCCTAAAAACAAGAGAAGAATCCAAGTGTTAAGTAGTTTGCAACGTAACGACGGACACACTACTGCTGTACTGAGGTCTGTCTAAATATTGGGGATTTCCATCCAACCCCTTTTTATATCATAGACATCTAATGTAAATGTATGCAAGTCTTCTAGGTGAGACTACTTTTTAGGACGTATGCAGGATGCAAAAAAACGGAATTTCCTGATTACATCTTAATATGAGCTTATCAGTGATGCCACTTTTCCTGGTTTACCAGGAATTCCTGGTTTTCGTTCCAAGCTACCTGCATTAGATTATGTTAAATTCCTAGAAAAATGTGTCAAAAAGTCCAGTTTTCCTGTTTTTTGTCGGCCAGTGAGTGGCATCTCTGGCTTATGGTACACTAGGGAATCTACAGCTGCTTATGCGCTGTCAAACTTAAAATCAAAAACAGTCACAATTTGGCGGTTATGTCAAATGGGTTCATTGCATAGATTTCTGGGCAGGTTTTGAATGTAGTTAATATATCAAATACTAGGTGGGGTGTTGCTCACATAAGAGGCAGATCAACATGAGATAGTAAAATCACTAGCAGGTATAGGTCGGATTCGAAACTGGGTCCACATTTGCCTGGGACCCTATGTTCATATCAGGTTTCCTAGATAGGAAACTTAATATAGAATATTGTGGTAGAGTTGCAAGGAAATCTTACCATTTCTCAATGTGATTTCATGAATTTTTCTGAAATAACCCTATGTAATCTTCAATATTTTTGTTTTGATTTACAATTATGACTTAAGAGTAGCGTTTGCAATTGCTTTTCTAATAAAGACCTTTGTTATAAGTTTAATGTTTATCATTGGCAGGTATGTAAAATCCCTGGCATGAGCTTCACCCTGAGTTCAGAAAGACTATACGCCATAGAACTTGAAGGCCTCTGAATGGTGCATTAGTAGCGGCTTATACCGTACATGAGGCTTTTACTGTATGCTGTTTGTGCGTCAATGGGGTAGGGATATACAACATACCTTGACAGTAATGTGAGCCAACTTGATGGACTGAGCTCTTACATATTCTACATTTCGCAAAGGTAGCATATGGAGCAAACCTGAAAATAAGATGTCCCAATTAAATGAGAAGATTGATCAAAGGAGATGGATAGGGACCATCCATAAATTACATACGCACTAAGGGTGGGTCTAGCCAAATGCTTACATGTGCGTACAGGGGGAGGGGGGGGGGGTCTTGGGCCATTTTGGCATACTCATTGTGTACGCATTTGTGGGTAATTTAAGCTCCAATTTAGATTATTTTGAGATTATTTTTGGGTGTTTTATATGAGCATTTTACTAAGACCCCCTCCATATAAATGTTAAAATGAGATCTCATTTAATCTGAATGGATCGCAAGATTGAACCTGGTGGATCCTAAAATAATGGAAAAAATACATGGTGCAACAAGGGGGGTGGGGTCAAATTTTGGGCAAAAAGTGTGTATGTAATTAATGGATGGTCCCATATGGCGGCATCATTTTTGGATAGAAATGTGGGCAACACAACTGCGTCTTGATTATGACATACCGCTTGTTCCTTCATTTTTGAATATATTGTAAAATAACCACAACTTCGTTTTTTTTGTGTATGCTGACCCTTGGGGATATCATATAAGAAGACATAAGCCTCTGGTTTACCGCTAAAATATCGGACCTCAAGGCGGTGTGATCATATGTTAAATTGAAAGAATTTCTGGCTGAAATTAAAGCTATTTAAATTGAACTCACCGTCCCTTCTTTGCTGTTAATGCTTTGTTTTCACCAATTTTCCTTCCTCCACCCTCTGAAAATAAAAACGATTTATTTAGTTTGATATATCCGACACCATCACATACAAGGGAATCTACACCTATGTTTACGATTATCTTCTAATATGTTACACTCCTCCTAAGGCATAATAGACAGGGATGGGAGTCACTAAACACCAAAATCCCTGAAATTCTCGAAGAGAACCCCTTAAATATAGGTTTTGTATAGGAATGTATAGGTTTTTGGAACATGAAAATCCCTGAAATCAGGGAAATCCCTGAAGACTTACATCTCTACATAGAACATAGGGGAGTTACGCAGGCCCTAGGTAAACATAGCTTTTTGAATTTTGTAAATCCATTCAGTAGACCTAACCTTTTTTCCCTTTTTTTACCATATTCTAAAACTCTGTGTGCATTTTATATGTGGGATATGTAGGTAAAAACGTCACGTTTAAAAAGTGTGTGTGTGGGGGGGGGGTGCATCCCCAACCGCCAATAGTGTAATCCAAACCTCTGATATCTAAAAGTGACACACCTGTCGTGTTCCTGGCACCTGATTTCCATGGATCGGGTGTAATCACTTTCCCCAGCTTCTTTTGGCCTAAAATACACAAGAAAACAAATTATCATCCTAATCCTAGTTAAGATAATCATTCTTCAACATAATTTTGTTGGCGTCTTTTTCTTTTGATCTGAAACCACTGGCAGATTTAGATTTGGGAGGGGGGGGGGCGCACGCCCCTCCTTCTTGTCAGTACTTCATTGTTTTAAATATTTGCATATTTTGGACCCAAAAATTTGCTCATTAAAATAGGGGGTGCAGCCCCTCTTTTTGAGCCGCACTCCCTCCTTTTCCGTATCCTGGATCCGCCACTGGAAACATACAAGAAATGTTCTTAGAAATAAGATATGCAAATGATTATCCGAGATATACAATCATTACCTGAGTTAGTTAATCATTCTGTAAGATTAAACATGTGATCACAGACGGCCCAGGGTTTTGACTTTGCTACCTACAACTGGGGGTGTAACATCAGAGTAGGAATGGCTATGGGACAGATCATCGGTTCGCCATGTCCGGCGATTCAATAGTTTGAACAGTTAGGTGGGACAATTCGACAGGACAATTCAACAGATTCAGGTACGAATCAAACCATAATAATATCCCTCTCTTCTTATAGAATTTGAAATGACAACAATCCTAGTGATACTGCACCTATTTATAGAATCATTGAAAGGTGATATTATTATTTTAAAAAGGTCGCTTTACGTCAATCCCAACCTGTCAAATTGTGCTTTAAATGTGTCAAATAGTCCGATCAATTTCTGTCCAACTGTCCTGTTGAATCGTCCCGTTGAGGGGTCTCCCATCGAATCCACCACTAAATGATTTGTAGACAATGTGGCCAAAAGACGCTGTGACCAAAGTTGTGGACTATGTGGCCAAATAGGGTGGACGATATGGTCAATGTTTTGTATGGGAATCTACCATAAGAATATAGGTTCAAACAAGGCTTTCATGAAAAACCCATTTACCTACCCTAACATGATTTCTCCCTATGGCATACATGTACTTTTATTTTTACTATATTCTACCAAAATCTGCCCTTAATATATGCACTAATCTATGCAGATGGTGTGGCCAAAAGTTGATGCGGCCAACGGACGATGTGGCCAAAGTAAAAAAGGTTGTGTTATGGTATTAATATACTTGTAGGATGGCCACATCGTTCATTTTCTCAAATTATCCACATCGTCCACTTTTGGCCACATCATCCTTGGTTTAGCCACATAGTCTATTGTCCACATCGTTCATACACCTAGACGAGGTAGTATTACCGGTACTAGTAGATGACTATTAAATTGATGCACTGTAATTTTTTCACAAGGGGAGGGGATGCTGGTGGGTTTGCGCGCGGAAGCCGAAAAAAAATTGCCCCCCCCTCTCGAGAGCCGAAAATCACATGCCAACCCACCGTTCTAACCAATAGTAACGCTCGGGCTTTTTTTTGTTGAAAACATGTGAAATTACTTTGACCCCCTCGGTCAAGGGGTCAAAAAAATTCTGACCCCCCTGTCAAACCCAACATGAGTTGGAGTGTAGGGTGGTGGCTTTGAGGGGGAGGGCGTTGATAAACAATATTTATAAATATAGTATTAAATATCACGGCGTGGCCATTTTTCAACAACAGGGTGGGGATGGGTTTGGTTGGACGAAAAAAATTCGGACCTTTCTTATTAAAGGGGGGATGTACAAAAAAAATTCACCTCTTCGAAAAAGCCTACGCGCTACTAAAGAATAAAAAGGTGAGATTCAGTAGAAATTTTTCAGCCCTCCGAGAGGGGGAACAGAAAAATTTTCTCCACGCGCACAGAATTTCTCCTACCGCTCCCTGTTGTTATAAAATGACCACTCCCTTCAATAAGCTTAAACTGCAGAGAAGCTTTTTAGAGCCTAGCTAGGTAGAGACTAGTACATGTATTGTAACAGTTTAGTACTGTAAAGCGGGGCTACTTTGGCTCATTCAAGACAATTTTTTACTGATTACTGTATGTAAGGTTAGTTTTTTTACCAAAATCTAATTCTTTCCTATAATGTCTATGTAAAAGACCTACCTGTATGTGTGTTGCCATGGCAACTAGCGCTACGGGTCTGTGACTTTTTTTGGCATTAAGTGGTCTTCAAATTAGCCCCGCTATTCGGGGCTACTTTGGCTATTTTTTTAGAATGTCTTTTCTTTTGTATTTGACTCCATTTTCCCCCTATTTTTTCTACTACCGCAATCTCCCGCGTAGAAGATGCGGTGCGTGTAGAAGACGCTCCCCCAACTCATGGTAGGCTGGTTCACGTAGAGGACGCATCCAACCTCCCTGAATCGATTTTTAGAAAAAAACCTGTATAAGAACATGCAGTTTGGCTGGCTTTTACAATTTTATTCATTGATGTATGGTAACATTACCTTTGAGTAGAAGGGTCAAATATATCCTCTTATTTGATTTCTACACACTTTAATAAATATTTTATGCAGAACTTGACTCTGGCTTTATTATGAACCAATTGCGCACAATATTCATTAAATTGGCACAAACACAATAGGGAATTTCAGCAAAAGTAGCCCCGTTTTCCATAGACTTTTTAGAGCCAAAGTAACCCTGTTTACGCAGGGACAATGACTAAGGTTCACTGAATGTAAATTATCTCAGTTATTTGGGAGAGTTGATTTAATCCATTAAGTATGTGGTATGTCAGTGTGTTGTTAATGTTTCAGATGGGGGTACATGTGATGACACATAAATACCAAGCTCACTTACCTAATATTTCAAGACTTTATCCCATTAAACCTATCTAATGATCAATGGATGGATCTTGAGAAAAGAAGTGGATTTGCTTTTTAAATGAAGTTTCTATGTCAATTTTAAGTGGAATTACCAGTCAAAGGTACCAAATCAGACCCAGAATTCTGCCATAGTTAAGAGTTTAATTTGGATCCAATTTTTTGTTCAAGCAAGATGAATCCAAGGTAGACTAGATCACTAAAATGATTATTTTGGGCAATTTTCTTTTCAGATAAGCAAGATATATCCTAAAGAATGTAAGTAATGATACATTTTATCATAATCAAACAATGTAAAAGCAAATTTTTTATGTCATCTTTTCCCTTGAACTCTGCACTCTGACAGAACCATGGCAGAATATCATCTTTGACTCAGGATGTTTGAACGATCATAACTTCAATTTAAATTGACATAAAAACTTCATTTAAAAAGCAAACCCACTAATTTTTATCACAGCTATCAATTTCTCACCATATAAAATGCATACAATGAGGTCTTAAGTGATAGGTAAGTGCCCAACATTGGGGAGTTTGGGACAAGTGTCCAGGGATAATCTCGCCCAAAATGTTTGCAGGGTCTCTCAAACATACTGCAGCCTCTTAGAAAAAGAAAAGGAAGACATTTTCTAGATCATTTTCAACCATAGAACAGGTGGGAACCATTTATTTTTATGTACTCAGTGATCTTCTCATCATAAAATGGTTCTAAACTTTTGGTTGAACTTCAATGGGGTCAAAGGCAAAATTCTCTGCATTCAACCTTGTACAAAATGTATTCATTTTAAAGGTCTAGCCAAGCTTGTTAAAATGAGCCCTTGTTTGTAAAGATCTTCCAGTAAATAGCTTCAGAATAAGCTTCCAGTTTCAGCTTTATCACAGTTTCAGACCTACTGAAGCAGACTCACACAGTAGAGGTATTTCAGTGCCTATGAGTCTATAGCAACGCAATTCGACACTATGAAAACATTATGGAAAAAAATTGAGTTTCAAAATTACCCCACCTAGCGGTGCATGGTTTGACATGGAAAAACAAAAAATATTTTGATGAAGCCAAGTTGAATTATCTTTGATATTAATAGGTTTGATAAACCAGAAACATGCTCTACTGTCTCCAATATGTCTAAACAACACTTTTTTTTTGCCCGAAGGCAAAGTAGCCCAGGCAATGCAAAGTAGCCCCGCCTTACGGTACTACTCACGACACTAGGCCTACTACTAGTAACTACTAGTACGGGTGCCACTAGTCTAGTGGCACCCATGACTAGGGCCAAGGGAAATCAGGTTACAGTTTATCGTGCACCGCCCGCATGGATTCAAAGGGGCTGCATGAGAAACTTTCATTATTCATTATTTAAGAAAAAAATGAAGAAATCCTCTAAAATGTATTTGGACATGAGGGCAATGACCAAAAGGAGCCATATTTGGTATCAAAATAAGGCTTACAGTGCAGAGAATACAATCAACATGGTAATATCTACAACCTTGACATTTCCAGGCACTGGTACCTATATAATGAATAATGAAAAAAAGCCTCATCACTTTTCAAAATGGCTCGGACGGTTAACTGTAACCTGACTTCTCATGGCCTTAGGAAGTGATTTGAGCAAAGTGTATAACATTTGGTGGTACCATCCCAGAGTTTGGAGACTGTGAAGTGGTAAAGGTAGGCATTCTGACTCATAGCTGTAAGGGGAAACCAGGCCTACGATACAGTGTCTTGCCTGTGCACATATAAACTGTGTCATAGATGTAAAGCTTCATCTTATATAATATTTCCAAACAGTTGATCTGCAATCATTGTAAATAGATGTACAAGATCATAATTGTTAAGAATGTAGATTTTAGACATTTTTTTTGTTAATAATCCTAAGCATGTCACTTAAACAGCTGCTACAATGTGGACTCTTTGCATGTTGCTGATGTGAATCAATGCAGCGTTTTAATTTATAAACATGCAATTTATCATATGAATAGATCATTTAAAATTGTCATATGAGGATGAATTTCTATTTGTTAAAGAAATAGAATAAATCATTGAAAAGCATTCCGATTTTTACATTTTTCTCACTTTTATTTATTTATTTTTTTTGGGGGGCTGTTGTCCACAATCAAGTGGATAGAATATATTATTAGTTAATCAGATTGGCTTTGAAATGAGCTTTCATAAAATATATACATGGCGGGGGGATTTCCTGATACAAAGTAACAAACCCATGTAAAAGTGCAGCACAATATCAGATATCATTGTCGGAGTCGCACGCATGGAATGCAGATATTCTACCTGGTTATTTCCCTACATGCAGAGTTAATTTTTGTTCAAATACATACAGGATGTTTTTTTACTCGTTCTAATCTTCAAGACAATGGCTAGGAACATTGAAATGCACCTCTTCTGTCGTCCATATGAGGCAATGTTATGATAGGTTTGCCGACATAAGATTTTGACAGAATTTTTCTATTTTTCACAAATTTCAAATGCTAGCCACGGACTCAATATTGAAGCTATCAACTTTGAAATTGTACCATTATTTTACTCATATTTAGACTGCTAGTACTACTTAGACTTAGTACTACTACTAGTACTAATACTATTACTTAGTCACTAAGTAGTAAGTAGTAGTGAGTAGTACAGTAGTACTAGTAGTAGTGCCAGTGTTGCCTGATCTTTTCTTGCTTCTTGCCGTAATCTACCGTCAAACGCGAATAATTTATTTATCAGATTACTTACATTTTTCGCACACCATATTTCCGCTTTGCTTTTACTTCAACCCCACAGCAAATGTAGACAAAACGTAATTTTTCCGATTTCACAAAAATAAACAGAATGCTGCTGCCGGAAGTTATCAATGGTCGTGGTGCAATAAATTTGACCTAGTCTCAATCAATAAACCAGTTCGATCATGAAATACAAATTTTGAACCTACTAAATTACCATATTTAAGCATTGAAACAGAATTTTGTATCTCATGAATAAATATATCGTATTTCACATAAAACATTAATTGAGCATCTAATATATTTATCTCTTAGGGTAGTGATACCTTAATACCGGAAGTGATCAGCTGTAGGGTAAGTTGGCGTCGTCCTCGTGAATGCTAAAGTATAATCATGTTTTCTACCTCATAGACTAATATAATGGTAGGGAAACATGATCAGTATTGTAACTAAGGTTTTGTTTTATATAGTTGTATCAAATAGAAGGATACCTGCCGTCTAGCTAGTTTTTCATGCCGAGTTTGAAATCAGCCCGCCGGCACCCACCTGATCGCTTGCGCTAGCCAGCGTTCGTTAGGTGGGTGGTGAAACGCGCTTTCGATGGTAAGTAAGGTAAGAAGATGGCTAAAAGTGCGCGCTAGTCTACTCCTTTGGTCTATTGAACGGGCCTACGGGTCAGAGGAAATAGATCAATGGTGGCTATTTATTAAAGTAGAGATCAATTTACAGTTACACCACAACCCAAAAATCTTTTTTTGCATTGCCCTCCCCCTCCACAAAACCAAAGACCGACGGATGAATGTTGGGGTTAGTAAGACGGAGTACTTCCGCTGCCTCCCATAGGTTTAACGTTGTGACGGGGTTCTCGGCACGCCCAGGGACCCAGTGTGCAGCCAGGGTGTAGATGCGGGGGCCTCCCATAGAGCGCAATGTTAAACAACACATTTTCTATTTAAAAATATTAATCCTTGGAATAATGAAATAATTCGACTACTGGGTGAAAGGGCAGGACTCAAAGATGTTTATTCTTAGGTTTAGATATTATTTATGTGAACTGTCTTGTCGGGGGAGCCTTGGATAGCCCACGCAACTTGTCAATTTTCGGCATTTTCTACTGAAACACATGAAAACAACCCATGTTCACCCTATCAAAATAATTATTTGTATTCCTTCCACAACTTCCATATCATAGTATATGACAGAGAATGACCTAAATATAAATTGTATGTACTTAGATTTTTATTTATTGGCTCAGATTAACCACACTGACAGTGGAAAGTGAAGTTACGAATCTGAGCACTCTGTGCTTCGTGAGAGGAAAGGCCTAGCACAGAGGGGTCAAATTGTCAAAAGTGTCCTTCGTTTCGGGAATGCTGATCGCTGCACATCTCATTTTTCTTTTAAATGATCTCGATACTGATTTAGTTCATGTCAATAGCTATCTACAGATACCAGAATTAATTTTTAATTCCAAAGATTTCCATTTCAAAATTGCCGATCAAGTTGCGATGTTTAACATTGCGCTCTATGGGAGCCCTCACGTTTACACCCTGGTGCAAGCTGGCCCCATCTCCTATGATTTACGCGGTTCAGGAGCTCAATCTCTGGTCACCCAATATGGCGGAGTGGGATCTCTTATACTAGATTATGCCTCTTTGACAAAACCTACTAAGACTATGGAAAACATGCCAAACTTTTATTTTGGATTTACCCGGATAATTTTACATCACCGGGAAGCTGGCAACTTGAGTAATTTAATGGTGTTTATATTGTTTTTATAATGTTACTAGAACAGAAGTTATGAGGGATTGAATGTGGAATTTCTATAATATTTTCTGTCAGTGGATTTCCAGCCAGTGTGGGTCTTATCAGTCCCTGCCCACTGTGCACAGGCTGCACTGGTTCTCACACATTTCAGACCTTGCTTTACTTAATCTCAAATTAAATTTGATTGAACGATCATAGAGGGTAACCAATTATATCACTGTAAGCACAACAGTTTGGGGATTAATGGGCTATATTTTGCATCAAAATGAACTAAGATAAGTATTATAGATCATGTTGGAAAGTCGAAATTTTCTAAATGGCAGTGTGATAAGCGGACCTGAAATTCTTGGAATTTTTACTCAACTCTCCTATACTCTTTAGCTTTGGGCTAATAGATAATAAATAGCTGATTAAAGATCCTAAAAGTACACACTTTTGTGACTATCCCATATAAGTTTAAAAAAGTTACACAAATATTTAGTTTTGATATTTTCAGGTTTAAGTCATAACTCTTCTGAAATATATACATTAATACAATCTGTCCAGATATTTCATTCTTTCTCTCTATGGTAACTGATAATGTCTTAAGCTTTCAATAGAGGTCTCAAATGTAAAAATTGACCCAAGAATTAACAAAAATATCAGCATTTTATATTTCAAGGTTTTATAGAAATTACAGTCTGTGCACACCAATACCCTTAGAGAACTGATAAGATATTAAATCAATGACTGGATCTAGAGTAAAATGACCCACAAATTCTGATTCCTTCGTTATTTTTTACCTTTGGTACATGAAAATAGTTATTGTTGACAGTGGAAAAGAGCCCTAAAATAGAAAATCATATTGATTGATTTACTATAGTGACAGATAGGGACTCGCAGGAGTGGGTGCAGGGGTGTTATTCCTACGTAAGATTGTAGCCTGAGTGTAGGCTACTATATTTACTCAAATTTCATATCATTTTAGGTATCGTTCCACTATTGATGATGATGTCACTTCCGGTAAAACACCGAGAAGTACAGATTTAGGACTTGGAGGCCTGTGATTGGTCTATATTAGAGTTCAAAATCATTGCAAACTTTTAAATAAAGCATAGATAAAATGTTTAACCTGTTGTGATTCAGAATATATGGGGTACAAGGGACAGCTCCTTTGTCTAGGATCCCAAAATATTGATTTAAAAAAAGGTTGGAAATAATCACTAAGGCCACTTAAAAAAAGTTTTCAGCTTTACAGATCCGCCCGCACCATATAAAAAGGGCCGCATTGTAGCTTTTTGTTGCAAATTTTCTCTTAAAAAAAAAGTGTAAAATCCCTCATCCACAGAGAAAAATTTCCATAGACAAAATAATTCATATCTCAGTGGTTATTTTGAGTAGAAACATAATTAAAAAGGCATATTAATCCCTATTTCTCCATCTACAATGTAAGAGTGCAATTTACATGGGGTTAAAGTTCGATCTGTTTATGAAAATACTTGGAAATAATATATTTTTTATACTTACAAAAATAACCAGTAAATAAAAATAAAAAAGACCCTCCCTCATCACTCTAGACCCAAATAAAAATAAATAAAAAAAAGCCTCCCTCCCGCACCCTAGTTTTTAGAAAAGTATCCGCAAAGCTGAAATTTTTTTTTAAGTGGCCTAATTGTGTGCAGAATAGGCAAAAATGGGGATGGGTTCAAACATATGCACGTACAGAAAAACTGGGTTGGTGAACGACGTCTGGATCTGGCACCCAGAGAGGGGGAAAATGTGCCTCTTCATGATTTTTGAGTGATTTGGAGTGTTTGAAAGGTGAAATTCCACTTTTACGGGTGCATGAGTTAAATTAAATTATAGTGCAGAATGTTTTGGTGGTCCGATACCTTTAACTTAATCAAACCTTACATTTCCTAAAAGCCCATAACCTTGTGTACCTAATACCATTTAAATGAAGCTTATCCGACCTCTAGAAGCAGAGATATGGATTTAATTATTAATCCAATTAGAGTTAACATAAATTCAAAAACTCGATGAAAGGATGTCTTGTATACTTGATATGAAAAATATAAGATGTATTATCCAACCACTTTTAATTGTGTTAAAAAGGCCATAACAGAGTGCTATCCCTGCATAACCCCTCCCACAGTGGCACAGGTTTCTATGACATAGTCGGGCTTCCCTAGCCCACTTAAAAGGGTCTATATCTCCTCTTTCCTATCCCCTCAGGATGTGTGTGGTGCACATATGCGCGGGCACTGACACATTCTTCTGTGAAATTGTGTAATGTAGTTTCTCGCCATGGATATGACCTAGTCACAGAGAGACCCTAATGCCACTACGTTTAGGCTCTCAGTGATCCCTGCAGAAGAAAATGAGACAGTGGTCACGTGCGGTAGAACCGGAAGTGGCAAATACTTTGTTTACATGTGCTTGGTTTGTACATTTACAAATGGAATTGATTGAAATGATAAAGCGCGATTAATCTTTAGGCCTTTATCAAGAAGTTTTGAAATAATTTCACCTTAACTCCACATATTTCATATGCTGCAAGTTTGCCGAGTGTGTTTCCGAAAATCCAACATGGCGGCCATGCTATTTTATTTCTCTTGTAAAAAAAGTCAGGATTTTTAAAATGGCAATTTAGACAGGTTACAATAATCGGACCTTAATGAAATTGATTATGGTGCACGTTAACGGTTCAAACTATCCAAAAAAATTAGTTGTGTTTTATTTCAAGTAGGAAGGCGCCGATCCAACTAGGGGGCACTAGATCTACCCCCCCCCCCACACCCGTTGAAGTTGTTCTTATAAATTTACCACTCCTTTTAAGGTATTGGTATAATCTAGGCCCTAGTAAAAGATGAGATAAAGAGAAAAAAAAACAAGAAAATAGGTGTACAGCTGTATGTGTCACAGAGGCCACAGCGGGCTTCCCTAGCCCACTTAAAAGGGTCTACTTCTCATCTTTCCTATCCCCTCAGGATGTGTGTGGTGCACATATTTGCGGGCACTGACACATTCCCTGTGAAATTGTGTAATGTAGTTCTCGCCATGAATATGACCTTAGCTGTTGAAATGGCGTTAAACATCTATTACTCACTCACTCAGAGGCCACAGATAAAAGTAAGTTAGGGTAGATATAGGTTTGCTATGGAAACATATTCCTTAATGATAGATAGGATTTGAAAACAAATGTCCACAAAATATCATGGATCATGATGCCATGGGAGTGGTATAAAGTTAATGGATGGCGGGGGGGGGGGGATTAAAAATTGCTGGTACAGAAAAATCCATACTTAAACTTTTAAAAAGTTAAGATAAAATTGGTCCTCCAATTCATACATTCTCTTGTCTTTTTAGTCCAGTTGAAGATCTCGTTGTCAAGAGGAGGTCGTGAAAAGAACTACCAGTATCAAGATGAGAGGAGGTGGCGATAGAGGAAGGTCATTTGACAGAAGGGGTGGGCCACCAAGAGGAAGAGGTCGTGGTGGTGGCAGAGGACGCGGTGGTGGAGGAAGGGGCTTGTCATTCTCCTCCCGGCCACGTAGTTCCGAAGGCTTCAATCGTGATCGGCCAGAGAGGCGTGATGGATTCTCACCCCGTGGCAGAGGAGGAAGGAGGTCACCTGTAGGACGTAGGTCATCCCCACAAATGCGTAGTAGGTCTCCTGGACTTATGAGGTCTCCCCCACAGCAGAGGTCAAACATGAATCGGAGGCAATCACCGCCACCCATGAACCGATACTCACCACCAGTCCAGCAGCAGCGAAGGAATTCACCACCACCAAGGCGCCCATACTCACCACCACCACCAAGACGTGATTTTGGTCCACCCCCTGCAGCAGTAAGGGACAGGTATGCAGATATGTCCTATCCGACAAATGGTGCTGCAAGAGACCCTGCACCAGCAAGGTTTGGTCGCGATGATATGCCACCACCACGTGTCAGCCGTGACTCATATGCATTCTCCGAGCAAACACCAGCCTGGAATGATCGTGGAAGATCACCACCTCCTGCTGCACAACGTTACCGCAGCAGATCACCCGTAGCACGACGCAGGTACAAAAAGGGTCCTTTATCATCATCACCCCTGTACATGGGGTTCCTTGTCTTGTTAAATACAATTTATTGCAGGCTGTTGGGATGCCCCCACCTCGTGATTGATGGATGGCTGTCCTCCACTCAGCACATCACCTGATGTCCATACAACCTGGTGCATGTAATGGTAAATCATTGTAAGGATGGTTAACACAGGGTCTGGCTGGCAGCTGCCGCCTCATAGCTGTTGAGCCAGGCATCCTGCAGTGAAGCGTGTTTGCAGTTGCCATTGAGGAATGGAAACAGCCCGATCTGGTTAACAACGTCTTGTTACACTACATTCATTTGTATTCATGTGGGCAAATACATGGTCATAATGGTCACAACCCGAGTTCCCCAAGCAGGTATATAGTGTATTTATGGGCTTCGCTTCGTCATGAAAAAAAATATAAATACAAAGGATGTGCATATCTATGGTCTGATTAAGGAATATAGCTGGCTGACTAGGGCAGACTACAGTGTGAGAACTATGTTGGGAGTACTCTCATAAAATAATGTTTGTTGCGGTCATTGGAGACAATTTTAAGCATGATCGTATCACAGCCTGAAGTCATGCTCTCCAAACAAGCGTCCACCTTGTGTGAAGTGCTACGATCTTTGAACTCAAAAATTGCACTTGGTTTTATTAATCAAATTGTTGTGCTTTCTTAAAAAAAAACACTCGTTCAAAGGTATCGTTAACACCGAGGGCTTATCCTACACTGATATGTCTCGGACGTGTGTGGTGCACATATGCGCGGGCACCGACACATTCCTCTGTGAAATTGTGTAATGTAGTTTCTCGCCATGGATATGACCTTAGCTGTCGAAATGGCGTTAAACATCTATTACTCAGTCACTACACTGATATGCATTCAAAATTCATTCAGTATGTTATGAAGTATTGAAACGTTGAGATACTGAGATGCTTATTTAAAAAAGAAAGAAGAAAGACTTTAACCTCACTGCCGGTAATGAGAAATTTGTATTTATGAGACAACTGCGTAGTACTTGTGATAACTTCATATTGGGAATGAATGTCTGCCCATGGATACGTCTTTTTTTTGGAAGTCACATATCAAACAAAATGCTAGGATATTTGTGAAAACTCGCTCAACTGTGAGCTGGGAGTAGTATATTTATTAGATTTTCGAGTATTGTCCTTGATCCTAGGGAAATTATCATCTTCATATCACAAGAAAAATGATTGAGCAGCTTCATGAGCCAATACATATACCCTTGCGACAGAGTTATCTTGTCAGACTACTTGGAAATGTCTGCTGGGAGGCAGTTAAACTTTCCTCAAGTATGAAAAGGAAGCCAGAACAGTATTTTTACACAAGACTCATCTCATCCGGTGAGGCATTGTGAAAGTAACCATTAAGTGACAAAAGCTCCAGTCACAAATTTCTATCGGAAGTACCGGGAGGAAGACCTGCTACCATTACTTGGGAACGGTTTAACCGTATTGATGTCAGTTCCAGAATGACCCCCCAACACTTAAAACTAACCAAACAATCTATGTGGTAGTACCAGTTTCTTAGTGCATTCAGTAGAATTCAGGAAGCCGTCTATACGTCTATACCGATGTTCCAGGTCATCCCATGGACGCTAGTACCATGTAGGCAGCCACCAGCTCAGGCCTAATGCATTCTCACGAGATTTGTAGCTTGTAGGGTACATAAGCCACTCTATACTTGGGTGATTGCCCACACCTCCAGGTGTGATGAGTGATATCCTACACTAACCATACCTTTGCAGCTGTTAATATATATCATTAAGCCACTTTGAGCTGCTTTGTGAGTCAAAACAGTACATATTTGTGCAGGGTGAGAGTGAGTGAATTCCCACCAGTATTAACTGCACCCTAAAACCAGCATAAAGGTACATGATGATAACCAGTTTCAGCTAGACATGGCGACGCCACCTCTATCCCGCTAGGTTGGAATAAAACATGACGTTGCATATTCTTGTTTCTTGGAGTCGCATTCTGTGGGGCATATCCAAAGATGGGATGGTACAAGGCCTATTTTTAATTGAAGGTTGAGCTTTACATGGTTATATCGACACAGCAAATCTTGTATGGAGCAACCATTGTCGGAGTCCTCCACTATTGAATGTATTTCATGCACCCATACAAATCTTATATCACCTTATATTGGAATCAGGTTGGCCTTATCACAACTCTTCCTTGTTATGTGATCACTGTGAAGCAGTCCCTCGGCATAAGATCGCACATACGAGCCTGCGCATGAGGTTGGGCATGGCATGATGTTGATATATACCCCACATGAGCTTGAGGTAGAAAGTGTCATGCTCTTTAAAATTCCAAGCTTACAAAGGATTGCCTTAACACCTTGAAACTTGCAAGCGATTGAATACGTTATGAAATGTTCATGACATGTATGTGACAGGCAGCACTCTTCATTCGAGTTTAACACTGGACAGAAATAACTGATTGACACAATACCAACAGGACCTGTTTTAGGAAGTAAAAAGATGCTATGGTCTCTTTGAAGCCAAAAAAGTGTCTGGCAAGAATGATATCCGCTCAGTGGAAAATTAAAGTCCCACATTAAGGAACTCGTATAGGATCACAGGAGATAAATTGTATCATCACCAACTATGAACTCTCAGTACAAAGTGACTCAGTCCAACTGGTCATAGAAATTCACCAATATCGTACGTGCTATCACAGGTACTAATAAGGGTGCAAACATTGTGCCCTGAGGATATTCACTGGTCAACAGCTAACCGTCAACATTTGGTATATGTAAGTATGTGACACGACTCAGGGAGCATAGAGATGGCATGGATTTGTCACAAGCAAAGGAAGACACATCAATTCCACTGAGAGTGAGCTGTTTAGAAAATCCCTCTACATCAGATATATCCCAGACCATGACGACAAGCAAGGAGTTCTAGGGTGATTTAAAGGAGCAGATGTTATGAAGCCAGTAACACTAAATATTTGGAGTCTGGCAAAGATACTAAAAGGAGAAGCAACAAACTAAGATAAAAGTCTGCACATATAACAAACAAATGGCCTGTCAGCTGCATTTGATATTAATTGCGTCTTGCATTGACTCAGCAAGGATAGTGTTGTGTTGCATTTCAAGGAAAATTCATACGGAAAATTATTGTTGAAGACCATCATGAGGGACTGCCTGCTAGAATACGCGTGTTGTATTCAACAAATGGATATATAAACAAACACTACACGGAGAGAAAAGGAAATTGCTTATCACATAGGAACTAACCCAAACTCGGCAGAGATTTCATGTATATAAAATTAGTGAATCAAGACTTGAACATAGGAACAGCAACATATGTGACACGATCCGCAAAAAAGGGACTTAGTGCAGAGGGTTCTAAGACCCTTTCTTCCAGTACATGTCACATATGCAGTGCAATTAAGCATCTTCAAGGAATCAAGAAGTCAAGGTCATACATCAAACTCGGATGACAATTCAGTACTCTCTTACTTGCATCTCCGAATCAAATCCGATCATGTATAAGAAATTAAAGAACGCAACTGATGATAAAAGGCGCAGTTCATCCAGCAAAGGAACAATGATATATGTTCGAAAGAAGGTAGACTGGTGAAGTCTTGGAACAATACTGTGGCTTGAAGGACTAAGTTGCACAGAGGGCTCGAAAAATACGTCTATATGTTCTTGATACATGTTGATTCAGATCAGCCTGACTGCATCAGTCCAGATGCTCAATGCTCTTCAGTCCGCTTTGCAAAGGAATGACCCACCAGACATTGAGCTACTCTATCAGTCAACTCAATACACTACTGCCAGGACAGGCCACATCCGGATTGTATGGTTGTAACGCCAGGATCTTGAACTGCAGTGATAGTCCCAGTGCATAGACTTTTCTCCCAGAAGGGTCTATGACCAGTCTTGTTGGACCTCGAGCACCCTATGTTAGAATGAGAGAGGCTAACTTGGTCAATGTATTCGAAGAACTACTACGCAACATGCCCTCCTCTGTGATAGTGAACACACCATTAGTTAATAGGGTTCACACTACACCCGGGAATGGTAGACTGCCATGAATTGTAAATTGAAATAAGACAAGTGACCAGTGGAAGACTGCTTTATTATTGCGATGTAACCATCACGGAAATTGCTGTGACAGCCAGCACTTGTCACTCATCACTTAGGTAAACTCCAAGAGTCAAAGTGGCACTGCTCATATGCTTGTCATAGGATGCTTGAGGACATCAATACAGCCGTCTTAAATGAATGACATTAAAGACCACAAAATAGATAAAATGGCCCGCTTTCAAAGTGATAACAATTTTACATACAAAGCCGCATCAGTGACGAAAAAAAAAAGTTGCTCTCTATATTGCCATGTTTAAAGATTTGGCTTTTTTTTTTTTTTTATTGCACATGAGACTGTTTTGAAGGTACATTAGATACCTAAGTGACTATATTTGTATGTGCACTAAAACTAACATTATCAACTCCACACTTTAGTATTCCTGTCAATGTAATTTTTTCTAAAAAAAAAAAAAAAAAAATGCCCTCAATATGGTATCCGATATCATCATTACGTCTATCCAAAAAGAAAACTAACTTTACTGCATCTGATGTTACCATGGACGGTTGTAGATCGTCACTGAAAATGTGAGGTTTCTTAACTCTTGGATGGAAGGTGGAAGGATGATTTTAAAAAAAAAATCGAAATGCCTGCTTGGGGATAGGGACTCTTATGACATTTGAACTGCCTGGATTGTTATCACCCTGGATTTATGTCATTGTTGGTTGCCTTCTCCTGTTGAGTGCACTAAAACTCCCACTTAGCTGTATGTGGCCATTTAGCACCTACACTACCAGCAAGTCAGTCATAGCATTTTGTGGGTAAGGCACGGGAACGTAGGGAACTACAAATTTGCCCTTTGACCATGAGATGAAGGAAGCCTGTAAACAAAGCAGACCACAGGGAGTAGGTCACCACACTGTTAACCATTGTTTACGCCAGTAAGGTTAGATTCGCTGGTCCTCTAAACGGAGATTGCCCATGTACTGGAGAGGAAAAATAGGGCGGGGATATTTGACTGAAGCTGAGGTATGAGTGAAGGCGTTTTCAATTAAGGTACTCAGGTGTTTGTGCTTGAAACAAAAATACCCAACCTGCAACTGATGCTAGGGAACTGTTGATCTCATGTTTTTGATGGCCTGTGTACGTTACTTGTTGCCTGTATAGGTCGCCACCACCATCATTTGGATCTTCACGTGGGTCATCATCATTTGGGTCTTCACGTGGGCCACCATCATTTGGATCTCCACGTGGGGGGCGTGGTCGCGGTCGTGGGCGTGGGCGTGATTCAGGAGGTGACTTTGGTTCACAGCGACCAAAGGAACATTACCCACCACGCAGACAATCCCAGGAATATGGTGGCCCACGAGGTGGCCAAGACTACCCCCAATCTCGGGACCGTGGGTTTGCCCAACAGTCTGACAACAGGAGCCAGAAGTCAAGGGACTTTGCACCAAGTAGAGACCGGGGTTCCTTCCAGCCTCGTGATCGTGGTGAGATGATGGGACAAAGGGAACGTGGTGACTTCAACGGTGGACGCAATGAGGGACGTAGAGATGAAGGAAGGCGGTCTTCAGATCACAAGAGCTACTTCGCTCCAACATCCCCTCAATCGTAAGTAGAATTCATATCAAACTGTATCACCTCTTCCAGCTTATGGCATGATTAAACACGGCTCTGTACTAAAGAGGACCATTGTCCATGCTTCTTCAATGAAGACTAGTCGCTCGTAAAAAAAAATTGTACCACATGTACAAAGAAATTTATGATAGTAAGTCAGAAATATATGATGTAGACCCGTGGTAAATATTATCATTATCATTGATACTGCCCATGTTTCAAAATCACCTATAAGAATTACTGTTTAGTTATGTGAATGCACTGGTAAATCAACTGCAACAAGCTCCTAAGGCAGCAAAAAAAAAAAGAATTAAAAAATTGTCTTAGAAAAAGCAGCTTAAAGGTATGTTGATTCGGTTATCGCATTGAAAACGTAAGGGGTAAGATACAAAAGTGATCTACCGGTATATGTTTAGTGGTACTGTGAACAATTGTGCACAATGGCTGAAACAGAGATAACCATTTCATCAAGCCCTGCACAATGGCCAATACAAAGGTTACCATTTCATTAATCCCTGTTCATATATTGAACAAATATAGATAAAAGTAACAATAACTTAAGTGATTTTGATTGTGATCATGTGTAAACTACACACAGGATCCCCGCGAAGTCGGGAGCACGGGGAAATGACGGAGAATTATCTTCACGTCATCGTGGACGTGAATAGCTCATGCATTGGGCAACAAACCCGGGAAAGGTTGGGAAAACCAACAATTTCCATAGAGTACTGTAATAATACAACATGCATTCATAATACAAGTAAAAGCGAGTTTTCTCAATTTAAGTACACTTGGAATAAGATCGTCTGTTACCCTCTTGCCCTTTCTTTTCAAGATATGACAGTGGTTACAAATCACAGAGGAGCCAGAGGCCATACTCTCCACGAGGTCGATATTGAAGGGATCCAACAACAGTTGCTGCTTAGTGCACACTCACACAGCCAATAGACATACTTTTATGTGACCCAACACCATTCTGGATTATCTTTTTACGCTGGTCGAGAGAAGACTTGGATTGAGGCAGAAGTTTGCCATGACAAGAACAATATGATTGCTTTTATAGCTTAGAGATTGGAATATGTATAAATTTGCAGTGGTGATGCTACTAAACACAATGTCAAGATTTGACAGAGGACAAGGAGGAGAAAATCATGAAGTGCAGTCGAATAGTGCTAATGTGTTTGGCATTTATAGTGGCACCCTGCACATAGGATGTGTTCATAAACCACTATACTTTACGTCTTTCCACTATGTGTGTTGAAGATGTGTCTAAACTGAGGTGTACTGTAAATACTTGATATTGTGTCACATTCTAGAGGAGTTCATGTTGATCCGATTGGTGTAGCCTAGGCAAACACTAAGCATTTACTTATGTCACAAGAAGTGATGTTTCTCCCTTATTTTCGACGACCTGATTTAAGAATAAGACTTGCATACTTAACAATATAATGTATGATTCAAAGGAAGATCCCATATCCTTTACCATACTGTATTTCAGTTGTATTTATTTTCGAATTCCTAAGTCTGTTATGCATGTAACCTGGCGTTTAATGAACAATACTATGTATGGAACTGTATATTGCAATGCATTGGTCAGAAAATCCACTTGATTACATTATATAGAGAAGCATGAATTGAATAGATTCTCATTTTAGTTCTTAAAGTTAACCATGGTCTTATTTTATGAATGACGGTCTGAAGAAGTATGATCAAAGTGAGTATCTGTTAGCAGCAGTGGGCAGACGGGAAAGCAGGATCTTTTACGCTAAAATTTGCATTCAAAGTGTTGATGGTTAAGTGCGCACATTTCATTGTGTTAACTTATAGATATATTCTGAGACATGTATAGAGAAGTCTACTAAGGTTCGTGTATCCATAGTGGGATTTTATAATAAAATGTCAAAAAGTATCATCTAGTTAACAAGTGTGTATTTCCTCCATTAAAACAAGTGCCGTACCCCCTGGGATGACGCCTTTCTTTCCAGAAATGACCACAGGATAACATAGTGTGTTTGAATGAATAGATTTCATGTTTAAGGCCACACATATTTGAAAAGAAACCTTTTCTGGATTTTCACTTTGAAAAAAAAAAGTTAATCAAAACTGGATTCTGCACATCAGAGATGTCAGGAGGACATTTTTAGCCAATGGTTACTGAATTTCTCCTTTGCTAAAATTACTACAGTAAAATTTCTTTACAACGAATCCTGTTACAACGAATTTTCGTTTATAACAAACAAATCACACTTTTCCAAATCAACCCCATACATTTCTATAGTAAAATAATCCCCTTATAACGAAATTCACAGTATCTGAAATCGGTTATAACAAATTTTTCTTGGCTTATAAAACAGTTTCCCTGGTCTACCAATGGCTTTTCATGAATTAAGAGCTATTGTTAGGTACTGTTTTGATGTGTGATGGGGCTTCTTCACTCATCTCTATTGAACTCTGGGTGGCAGAAGGGGTAAGGGAGGTGGGGTAGGGGGTGTTAGGATGTGTGATGGGGCTTCTTCACCCGTCTCTATTGAACTCAGGGTGGCAGAAGGGGTAAGGGAGGTGGGTATAGGGGGTGTTAGGATGTGTGATGGGGCTTCTTCACTCATCTCTATTGAACTCTGGGCGGCAGAAGGGGTAAGGGAGGTGGGTATAGGGGGTGTTAGGATGTGTGATGGGGCTTCTTTACTCATCTCTATTGAACTCTGGGCGGCTGAAGGGGTAAGGGAGGTGGGTATAGGGGGTGTTAGGATGTGTGATGGGGCTTCTTTACTCATCTATATTGAACTCTGGGCGGCTGAAGGGGTAAGGGAGGTGGGGTAGGGGGTAAGGAAGGGTATGGAGGGTGTCAGATGGCACTTGATGCTTCATAAATGTATGATTTGGTTACAACGAAATTCGTTTATAACGAATTTTTTTGCTTGTCCCAAGCACTTCGTTATAAAGGAATTTTACTGTATTTCAACATATCAATGAGTGGCAGCCCGTTTTCGTACCTACAGTAAATCCTAAAAACAAGTCATTCAATGACTTAAACACTTAAGTTTTAATAGTATGTGAAAAAATTGTCCAGGCATGCGAAAAGGAGTTATTAGCTTTTTTGTACAGCAACCTTATCACTCAGGAAGGCATCTATCAGAAATACATTGCATCCTATGGGGGGAAAGGTAGAAAGACAGCCCTTCTTTTTTTGTTTTTCACTATAACTCATACTGTAATCTCAAGCGTATAAGGCGCATCTTATATGGGGGGTTTTAGTTCTCATTGGGGACACCAAGACCTTTCTTTTGATATATTACATGCCCCCTTGGTCATAATAGGACATAAGGAGGGTCCGGGATGGCCCAAGCTACACATAGGTTTTTGAATTTTGAAAATTCATCCTATAGAACAAAAGTTATGAATTTTTCATTCTTTTGAGAATTTTCCAAAACTCTAGGTGCACCTTATACGCGGGAGATTACAGTAGAGTCCAATGGCAAACCAAAGGTGAGACGTTTTTGGTATGTGTGTAATGTCATAGACTTAACGTTAAAGCAACAAAGGAATGCTAGAGGGACAGGAGCCCCATGATTACATGATACAGCCCTTATCTCTCTTGTATTAGCCGCACCCTCCTATAAGCCGAACCTCTCCCCCCATCTCAATTCTGTTTAAAAATACTATAAAAACAGCTTCTTCAGTGTTCTTAGGCCAAAAAAAAAAGAAGTGTGTTTCAGCTAACATGCTGAAAAAATTATTAGGGCATGCTTTTATTACTATAACTCTATATGTTAGAAACAAAAGTATGCCCTTTGGTAGTTGGGGTCGCTGCTATTTACCTCAGTGTTAAATCCTGAATATGTAACATTCTATATCCGTCTCCATCGACCTTTTTTCTTTGATATATTGCCTAATCACTGCAATGCTGAACACTAGAGAGATAACCAGTTTCTATGCTGCTTTTATTTTTCATAAAGAGTGCAGAAAAAGTAGTTTAGGGGTTGTTAAAAAAAAGGTTTCACAAGGAAATTATTGGTCTTTCAGGGATGAAAGTCTTCAGGGATTTCCCTGATTTCATAGGTTTTGAATTTCCAAGGCCCTATACATTCATACAAAAACCCAGGTTTTTGGGCCAAGATTGAACCATTTCAGGGATTTTTGTCATCCCTGACTTTCATCCCTGGTCTTTGTAGCAGACAGACTAACACCTCCAAACATGCCAGCCAATCAGATGTGCAGTCAGCTGTGACAGACATCCTCTACACTCCCCTCCTTCCCTATGTGAGAACGACCTGTTGATGGCATTTACACTTGTAGACATGCCCTCAGTCTTACTGAACAATGAACCCACAAATAGGGTGAATGTGAATGACCTGTTGATGGTATCAATTCAGCCCGCAAATAGCACAGTGTAGTTGTCTCAAAACATTGGCATAGTCCCTTCAGGGCTGCATTATACTCCTATTTAATTCTTTTGTCAGAATTGACAACTAATGGTGGGATGTTGTCATTAATGTTAACGTTTTAAGGAACGCATTGTGTTATATTAACAGCATAAGTCCTTATGTAATAATGTCAACCCTTTAGCTTTATGCTATAATGATGACCCTGTAAGAACAGCAATGTGCTACGATATTAAGCCTATTTTAACTGGACTGCATTATGTTATGATGTTAACTCTTTAAGAAAATTGAATGTCTGAGTTCCTCGATGGCCCCCGGACGTAAAACTAAACAAACAAACAAACAAACAAACTTTAAGAAAAACTCTGCACTAGGATTACTTTTAACACCAAGATCATTTTTAGGAAAGTATTGCACTTTAATATTAACACTTTGAGAACAGCATCATGTTCATAGGGAGGTTTAGCACCCACTGCATGTGCAATATAATGCAGATGTACAGCATACCTACAGCATTGCAACGTCTGCGTAAAATCAGCTACACATGACTCAAGTTGTGATTGCTAAACCTCTCTATTATGTGATTGACTAGACGTCACTCACATACTTGAGTCTATATGGATCATACTTTTTTTGCTCATAGTGGAAAATACAGTGTCTCTAGGAATATTGGACAACTTGTAGGTTGTAGCTTATAAGTCTATATAAACCTATTGTGTGGCCAGGGTATGGTAGTAGGGGTAACATTCATACCCCTTTCACTCAAGCAGTAGTACAACAGCACCCTCTTCACCCTCAACACTCCCCAGGGCTGCATCCATGCATCATTACAACCAACACATACATGTGAATAGCCAATGCCTTACTTCATCATGTTTCTAGGAGTGAATATAGGATCCCCCTGAGAGCAGGCATGATGCATGAATGCAGTGCTATTAATTCTACTCGCTGAGAGTCAATGTATGATTCTCCTAAGGGCTGTATTATGGTGCATGAGTTGTAGAGTCTTGGCTTTTCTGATCAGGACCATTGATTAACTCTTTAAGGGCTGTACTAATGAACTAGTATCAGCATCAATTAGTATAGTGTAGTGGTTCGTCTCGTTAAGTTAGATTAAGTAATCATAACGAAGAGCGGGCTTCCCTAGCCCACTTAAAAGGGTCTATTTCTCCTCTTTCCTATCCCCTCGGATGTGTGTGGTGCACATATGCGCGGGCACCCACACATTCCTCTGTGAAATTGTAATGTACTTCTTGCCATGAATATGACCTTAGCAGTCGAAATGGCATTAAACAACCATTACTCACTCACTCATAACGAAGAGAGAGAAAGTTTCCGGGTAGGCAACCGAGCTTTTATTTCATAGCTTATGTTACATACGATCACGGCCTCAGAGGACTACATGCTACTAGGGCATTCGGTTACCCTTTCGGGTAACGACCTGGTTGAGCAGTGGGCAAAACCACTACTGGAGAACATAGGAGTAGAACCAGCCTTATATAGGGGAAAAGCCCGCGAAACTCAGACCGGCCACGTGATGTGTGGCGGACGAGTGGTAGGCCCCCTGGTGTAATGGATACGTACCCAGAGGCAGGTGCTGCCACCTGCCATCCGGATTCCCCCACTACACCCGAAGACCTAGGTCTAAGTCCCACGGGTACATGAACGTAAAAGTGTAAATACCATACCCCTACACTGCCCCCCTTAGACAATAACTTGGGGGTAATTAAACCGCAGTGTATTAATAACCTAGTAAGTGATTGTCTACAATACTAAAAAGGGGTATTAATTACACTTGCTCAATGTGAAATAGGCTATAGTATGAGACTATCCTATTTCTGAAAAATTATACAATAATAGCATCGAGTATCGTTCATTTCATTTCCACCAGTAACTATAACAACCACATATGATAAATATAAATATCACAGATTATATTAACGTTTGACAACAGTAGGGTCCTGAAAAAGGACCGGTGGTTGTAGTTATTAATCGTATTACAGTTATTAAACCCGGAAAAAAAAAATTTTCGACTTTTTAAATTAACAACTTTGTCCACTTTTAATGTGAACTTAACAATAACGATCAGATATGAATAATCATTCTGATAATATATGAACACAATAAGGTATTAACCTGAGTAGTATAATACTAAGTTTTAGAGAAATCCATTGGACCTTCTCTTTTTTATAGAAAAATGATTATATATTTGAGACGCAGCTCAATATATACCTTAGTGTTTGATATTTACAAAGTACAGAAGAAGTATAGTCTCTTAATATATTGAGACCAGGAATGACCTATCTAGACAGTTATAGGTCTAGTACTACCTTAAATAACTTTTAGGATATGCAGATCCAGTATATTTATAGGTAAGTACCTTTATATAATAATATACTTTTATAAAAGATATTAGAGTTATAAATACAGTTTTTACATGCAATACAATATTATTAACTAAGTTACATGTTTCTTGGTAGGAGAATATAAATGGAGCCGGATGCTGTTGATGTCTTGGTATGGGCGAGCTGAACCCTGATGCATGAAGTGCTATGTTTAATCCAGGAATTTGTAGATTTTGGGCGAGCTGAACCCTGATACCTGAAGTGCTATAGAAGAATATGTTGATGGGGGTAGCTAAACCCTGTTGCCTGTAGTGCTAGCTAACTGGAAGTAGTAGTAGATCCAGTTGTAGACTATTGATGGACTTTATGGGCGTAGCTAAACCCGGATGCCTGTAGTGCTAGCTGACAAGTAGTAGTAGTAGTGTAGTAGTAAATCCGGTTGTAGTTTAGAGTCCATATTAACGTATTCCGGTATTAAAGGTCCATAGTTCAATAAATAGGCAGTTATTATGTCATAGCACAGCACAATTATAATATTGACAGCATTCGTACTCCTTCTCCAAGGTGACTTGTTTATTTTTCTGCTTTCAGTTTCCGTATTAGTGTACAGTTTTGTACCCGAATCGATGCAGTTGGATAAAAAAATAAATTCTCATCCAACAATACATAGGTAATAACACCTCAGGACACAATTATGTCCGACCTTCATACAACAGTTTTCACTGTTCCATGTTCTCCTCGGGTGGCTGGTTTGGACCCGGTTGTTGAGCCTGTGGCTGAACAAGAGAGTCAACACCAGCTCCATCCGTAGGTACAGCCAATGCGGGGACAGCTGGTGTCAATTTCACCTTCTGGCATGCTTCAACAAGCTCAAAGCATGTTCAGGTGTGCCGTCCCAGTTATCTATGATAACTCCAAAAACCTTGAAGAACTTTTGTTGGTTCATGTTCGTTGCCCGTTCTAGGTCGAGCATCTGAGAAGCTGTTTCCTTCTCGGATAAGGCTTCTTGCTGCAGATTAGCAGCTTCCTGCTTCTCTTTGGCAACATCAGCCTTTTTCTGAGTAGAGATTCGGTTGATCTCTGACTTCTGGATCGCATCTATGCACTGGAGAGTGCTCGACACAGTCCGACGGTACATGTCCAAATGGAGGTTTTCCAAGTGGTGCTGCAACGTCTCAAATTGCTTGGTTTGAATGGTGCAAGACAATTTGTTCTCCTTCTTGAAGAAGGTCTCCACTGTCTGGATCATCTTAGGCCGATGAACCACAGCACCAGGTGGGGGTACCTGACCCTGAGGCTTCGGCTGCGAACCAGACCCACTCGCACTGACAGCTACTTGCGTATGCGAAGAAGCAATCACAGTAGTAGCCACACTAGCGGTGGTCGTAGGAGGGCCTTGGTTTGGTAGTCCCTGGGCCAGGGGCAACCGCGACAATTCCCTTCTAAGGTCTGTAACCGTCAACAATGGCGCGGGTGGACGTTGTCTCACCACAGCACTCATTGTAGGTCATAGAGCTTGACCTCCTCCTGCCGGCAGTTCCTGCTTGACCCTCCCGTACTGATCAAAGATTTGCATCTCTGGTCTGGGTGGGCCTATAGCAGGGTACTGCTTCGGGTCTCTGACATTCAAAGGCGCATGTTTTTGGGAGGGTTGACCACCCGGTCCACTAACACCAAAGAATGTCGGGTTCTTTGCACCACCTCGTGGGGCTGGTGCTCGTCCATAGTTGGAAGGAGTTCCAGTAGAAGAAGGAAGATGTGGCTTCTTCCGTCCCCCATTCGTCTGTTTCTCTAGCGCCTCCAGTGGTGACCTGGATCGGCTAGGAGATTCGGACGCCTGTCTCTTCCTATCTGCCACAGAGGGCCCCTGACGGTAGTCCCTGCGTCTTCGGATTTGTTCTCCGGATGGAGTTACATAAGCCCCACCCCGGCGGCGGGCCTTATTGCTCCTCCATTCATTCAACAAATCGTACTCCTCTTGAGCATACTTCAATTTGCCAGACCCGGGAGTCTGGGCAAACCGATCAATCAACCAATCAACCGAGCCTTCAGCTTCTGGTTAGTACCAGGAACCGTTGGCGCAAACTGCTTCGTACTCGGTGTGAGACAAGCAAGTTTCTCGGCATTGAGGCTCTTAAGGTTGCCATAGAGTTCAGAGTGAATTTTCATCACTCTATCAATGGCTGCCTCCAGGCCCTCTCCATGTGAAGTAACATAGTGCCGGACCATGTCTCCGCGTCGGGGAGTGACACATCCTGTGCATTTAGCACATTTCTTGCCAACTTCTCAATCGCAGACATATTCCAGCCTCTGGTGCATATGAACCTCCACGAGATGACGAAGGAACTCGTCTTTCTCGATGAAGAATTCAACCTCACCTTCACTCTGAGTACAACGTTGAAAGGGACAATCCTTGTGATCCTCCCCGTAGTACTCGTCCAGAGCAAACTTTAGTTTACCCTTCTGGTCATAGTTGTACAGGCCATTGGGTGAATTCTTAACGAATTTCCAATAAATCCAGTACATGTTGGCCGGTTTCCTGTCGGAGAGCTTCTTGCGAAGCCACTCCTCCATATCCTCACGCTTCTCACAGGTGATCCGAGGGGGTAGCCTCCATATGGATTTGCTCCCCTTCAGGTGTCCCCTGTGTAGAGGAATGAAGTCGGCAAAGTTGCTATTGGCATTTTCCCAGATAGCAGCCTCTTGCTCGTCGGTCGGAGTGACATCCACAACTGGGTCAACCGGCTCCTCTCCCTCCGGGTCGGATGGTACATCCACAGGTAGCACAACAGGTTGTTGACCTGCGAGAACCTGGGCTGCGGCATCTTGAGCATCTCCACTCAAATCGGCCATTACGTCGTGTAGTTTGACGATTGGCACTGAGCTCAACCTTTACGGTTGAGACAGCCTGTTCAACTTCTGGAGTTTTAGCTTGAACGTCTACCTCGATAGGTTCAGGTTTACATTGGTCAACCTTCTTATTCCGTCTGCGGGATCTGCCATTAGTAGAGGTGCCAGGCTCGGATGCATCCGTCTCGTTACCGGAGACATCCGAAGCCTTAGCTCCCTTCTTATTGGCCGAGCGTGGGGTCACCCGACGGGTTCGGGTACTGTCGGCCACACTCGTGCTGGTAGAGGGTTCGGTTCCTGACCGCTTCCCTTTACCTTTATTCTTAGTGGGGGTTCCTTTACCCTTTCCACTAGCTGTTTTCCCTATCTTCTGTTCAGTCTTCGTAGGGGTAGACTGAGCATTTTTAGGGGAACCATCTGCACCAGGTGGAGCCTCCTCAGGTACTTCCGCTGTATCTTCCAAAGTAGGAGTTTCAGCAGGAGACATGAGACGCTCCATCCGATCAGCCATTTTGGCCGTTACCTGCACGGGTGCTGGACCGGGGACAAGCTCCGGGTGCGCCAGTGCATACTGCCTCTCCAGTAGACGTACTACGAGGTCTTGTATTACCCCGAGTCTGTCTAGTGGAGACACACCAATCCGGGCCTCCTCTGCCTCAATGGTTTGAGACGTAATGGGGACCCCTGGACAGTAATCCACAACAGTGTTACCTGCTGCTTCATACTCCTCCGCTGTTCCTAACATTAGGATCTGGTCTCTATCTATGTACCTAGAGACCTCATCTGCCTTGACACCGGTGTAACCCGTTTTGTCAGACACATAGGAAGGCCTAAAGAAGGTATTCCTTCGGAAAGCCATTTCTGCGTCCCAGACGGCTTTACGAAACCATAAATGGACTACCAGTCCTTTGGCCATCTGATGGTAATCCACCAGCCAGGCTTCCGGAAAGGTATTAGCCCATTGCGGATGAGCACATTCCCAGATCGTGTTGACAACACGCTCGTCAACCTCTCTGGGCGTCCCATAACAGGTGGGTATCAGCATTTCCTCAGAAATAGCTAACATCTGTTCGTCATAGGGACCGGCTACATCATGCCACTCGGGACTGTCTGGTAGGGGTAGCTCTAGGTACATTGGCCTGTCAACCGGAGAAGCAGGTCCCAAAGCACCGGATGAGGTACTCCCACCCAGATGAGGCGGTAATTGAGGGGGAGGTGGCATTAGAGCCCTGTCGTGAGACTGAACTCCTGCCAGCTCTCCACTCAAACCTTCGGATGGAGGGGCTACATAAGGCTCACCTACATCAATTCTTTGTTGAACACCTCGGCGTTCAGGACTCACTTGTCTGGAGTTATCGGATGCATCATAGAACGATTCTACGTCGCTATCGTCTACTCCAGAAAAGTACTGATCAACATTCATTTGTTGATCCAATTGATCACAATCAGCATCATATTGCTGATCGTCGTATGTATAAGTGGGACGCTTGGGATAACCACTTCCATACTCCGGCGGGGTGCTTGCACCGGCACCACCGCCAAGGCGGACGGCCTCTTCCGCCATCGGCAGAAGTGGCTATTCGGGGATATAATATCCCAATCCACCGGATAAGTAGTTAGGACTGCTTACCCAGTGAAAGGCGGGTGCCTTTTAACGAGGGCACACCTCGAAACACGGCTGTCACAGGCTATCAAACTCCAAAAAGAGTAAGACCACCCTCGGCCACGTCTTCTTCCTTCGCAGGAATAAGACAATATGGCGGGATACTCGAACTTGAATCGCTGCGCATGATCAAACCGGCGCCTCACGTGACCATTCGAAAATGGGTCAACAACTTTACCGCGTGCCCTTAATTAGGTCACGCTCTCACATAAAGACAATACAATACCCGATCGGTCGTCTGTCTGTACTCAGGTCTCAACCATGACAACTCGCTAGGTATTATGGAGTTTATGGATAGCATAGGCATATCCACCGGATTATCCGTCCAAAACCATGGGTATATTGTCATGGGTCCTTTTCCAGAAACTCATGACCGGCTCAAATATACATTGAACAAGGTTACAACATATAACAGTACACAGTACAGGACAACACACTCGTTGTGTTAACAGGCTAAGTTACTGCAGTCTTGAGCAACCTTGGACTGCGTCTAAGAGGTTTTGAGGCCTCTTTTATTGACCTGGTATCCATAAGAGCCTTCTCCAAGGTCTCCTTAGCCTTAGAAAGACCTTTCCTCTTATTTTTACCTGCACCTGCCGAGACTTTTTGTATCTTCCCCTGTTTTCCGGATGTTACGACAGGGGGCACCACCCTCTTCGGGTCTGCAACCTTCCGTGGCCGCCCGGGTCCTCGCTTTCGGGTCGGTACCACTTTGAGTTGCTTAACACGACTTTGTTCCATTACTTCCAATAGACCATCGCCGTACATTTCGGTGGAGGTATCCCTCCCCCTCCATGGGTGTAGTCTCGCTACATTTGACTTGTAACATTTACCAAGCTGTGATTTAATAATCACTGTGCAGTCACTAATAACCTGAGTTATAGTGAAAGGTCCATCCCAATTGCTGGCTAATTTCAGGTTGGCCAGAGGTTGGTGTAGACGCAAAACTCTATCCCCTAGATTAAAAAATCTAGCTTTTAGGCCTGTGTCATAGCCAACTTTCTGCCAACGTGCAGTTTTCTGCAACTCATCTCTAACCCTCTCATAAGCTTGTTTGAAATTATCTAGTAGAGATTCCACAAACATCACCTGGCAAGGGGCTTCCGGATTCATTCTTATTACGCCAAACACCAAATCTGCTGGCATAATCAAATCCTCTCCAAAAACAAGGAGATTAGGAGAACAGTTTGTGCTCGAGTGTACAGTGCCATTATAAGCATGTACCACGAATTCACACTGTTCATCCCAATCGTCCATTTGCTCATTTACTAGAGACTTCAATACTTGGATCAGAGTCCTATTGAATCTCTCCAGTTGTCCATCACTCTGTGGTCTATAGGGATTAGTTCTTGTCTTGCAAATTGCCAGACAATTACACATCTCTTGCCACAGACTAGACTCAAATTCTCTGCCCTGGTCACTATGTAACTTGAGTGGGACACCTAGGTGCAACACCCACCCTTTTACAAAGGCCATAGCACAAGTAACAGCCTTATGATCCGGTAAAGGAAACACTCCGGTGTACTTGGTTTAATAATCTGACACGACCATCATACACGTGTTGCCACTAGGAGTGGGAGGAATCCCACTAATAATGTCAACAGCTACTCTAGCAAACCTTACACCAAACAGTTCCTGGGATAATGGCAGTTTGCCTAACCCGGGTCCTGGTTTGTTCTTACAGCATTCGGGACAGGTCTCTACCCATCGGGTGAGATCTGTACTCATGCCAGGCCAATAGTATCGTCTGGATAGACGTTCTAGAGACCGTTTCTTTCCAAAGTGTCCACTAGTTCTATGCCCGTGACAGAAATACATAATATCTCGTCGCATAGCACTAGGTATGACAACTTGCAAGGTTTTCTTCCTATTAGAATAGTTCTTCCATCGAAATAGAATACCATCCCGGACTTCTAACTCGGCCCATTGAGCTAGGAATCGTCTCATCTGTCTGTTCTCCAATGACACGTCGGGTCTTGGAGGACAGATACCCTGATTAATAAACTTAATCAAACGTGATGTGACTGCATCAGACTCCTGGAACTGTTGGATGGTCTCCGGACCAATTCAAAACATGTTCCGGTTGGGTTTCGAAAGGTACTCAAACCCCTGCCAATACAGCATTGTGTGCTCCACAATCAGTGCACTCAGCGTTTGCACATTTCTTCACCGGGATTCTAGACAGCATCTGCATTCAAATGTTTTGCCCCGGCTCGGTGTTCAATCTGGGTGTGATTTAGACCGAATTCGGATAGGTGTGCCAACCAGCGACCTATCATACCCTCTGCATCCTTGAAGTTCAATAACCATCTGAGAGAAGAGTGATCAGTCCGTAGAGTGAAATCACTTCCCCACAAAAAGTGCTTGAACTTCTTCGTATAGACCACCACAGCCAGCAACTCACGTTTAGTGGTACAATAGTTTATTTGAGATTATTCAACGTGTTACTAGCGAAGGCTATAGGAACTTCAACCCCATCCTGGACCTGGGAAAGGGCAGCTCCTATGCTTTCGTTACTAGCATCAGTATCTAGAATGAAATGATCATTCTCCGTAGGGTACTTCAACACAGGTGTACTTGCAAACAAATCCTTTATTTTCATAAAGGCCTCGTCTTGCTCGGATCCCCAAGGAAATCGTTCCCTCCTCACTCCAGGTGTCCAGTGGGACAAACTCTGGATAGGAAAGGCGACCCTCGAATATCCTGGGATAAAGTCCCTGTAGTAGGAACAGAATCCAAGAAATGATCTAACTTCTTTCGCATTCGTGGGTGCCTGCCAATTTGACACAGCATCCAGTTTCTCCGGATCGGCTTTAATCCCTTCATTCGAGATTATTCGTCCCAAGTAATTAATAGATCTTTTAAAAAGATGGCATTTCTTGGGCTTCAGCTTCAATCCATTAGCTATGATCCTTTCCAGAACCATACCTAAATTTTCCAAGCATTCCTCGTATGTCTTCCCTCAGCTATCCTCTTTTTGGCTAGTGGGAGTCTTCTATAAGGAATCTTAAAAGGTTCATTCTCACCAGTGTCAATCGTATGCAGTACCTTATCGGTACGCCCCAATTGTTCACTCGGTGCTGCAAAAGCTTTACGGTAGTTGTCTAGCAAGTCAGTTAGAGCTTCACGTTGTTCATCATTTTCGACATGGCTTTCGGCTATTAGAGTATTTAATTCCGGATTCCTTTCAGATGAGGAAGGGACTCCGGGTGCCGAAACATGTTCACAGCCTTCTACCAGTTCAGAGAGGACAACCGTCCCGAGGATCGTATCCTTCTGTACGTAGACAGTCTTATTACCGGTATTGGATATAGGAACCACTGTCCAAGCAGCGTTAGCTACTAGAACATCTGCGGATTCCAATCCGATACTTGACAACATTGCCATATCTGGCTCTACAACCCCAGTTTTTCCTGAAAACTTTCTGTCCGCTCGACATAAGACATCACAGGCTGTGCCTGGTGGTATCTTAACAGTCTGGGCTACACTGGCTACACTGCTCACTTGTCTAAGTAGGCATTGTACTTCGAGATGATACGGGTCTCTCACTTCCAATATTCCCCTCTGGGAATCTAACCTTGCTCCATATAATGCAGCAAAATCCAGACCAAGTATACCATCATCCGCGATGTTCGCCACAGTAGGAGTAAGGATGAAGTCCTTATCCTCCTGTAGACTGAACCTCATACATGTTCTTCCAAACGTTTGTATCATGCTACCGTCAGCCGTACGAGCATTTCCTTCCGTTGTGAAAGTTTCATGATTCGTAGGCAAAAGATCGTAGAATCTCTTAGCAATACAGGAGTGGCTAGCACCCGTATCGACAAGAAACTCAGCAGATCTACCACTCACAGATACAACTGCATACCACCTCCTACCTTTCAAGTAGGTAGGACAACTTGCGTACTTGGCAAGTTAAGTAGGCAAGTTCCGTCTTAGCACCAAGGTCAAATCCACATCCCTTCAAAAATTCGAGACAAGGATGACCCGGGGGAAGCTGGGCACACCCCACCCTGGACAACTCATTGGCCACTTCCTCTGGACTGATATCGGGTTTCCCCTCTGTGTTCTTCTGCCGGTTCTTGACACCTGGTGTACTATCAGTCTCCCCAGCCTCATGAGTAAGGAACTGATCAGCTCCCTTAGCTTCACTGCTGGGCGAAATCGCTAGAGGATTCTCACCAGCACTGCAAGCGGCGATAGGCTGGCAGTCATGGCAATCACTCATTCGGGGGGTAATCCGGTTGCCTTCATGGACACCCCCACTCAGTTTTCCTTCTTCACTGAGTCCTCCATACTCGGATTGTTCCGGTAACGAGCGTTTCTATAAACTGGCTTATCTGCCTCACACTCGGCAGCATAATGTCAAGTTTCCTGACATCGAAAGCACGTCACTACACTCCTATCAGGCCTAGGCCTTCTAAGATTTTCAGTGATCTTCTTTACCAAGTTGGTAACCAGGTCCTCTGATAAAGACGGACCGGTGTTCGGTTTGGTATCGGGTTGAGTCACAGGAGGTTTGGTGGTAATCACTTTCTCCTTGACGTAACCCATCTTCTTTCCCCAGTTCCGGTTGTACCGGGGGTTCCCTTGGCAAACGACCCCAACGTTTTCATCTTCGTCAGGTTCCCCTGATTCGGATGAATCGGTTTCGGGTATCCCATCCGGGATTATCATTGCTGCCATCCGTTGAGGTACCTTCCCGGCAAAGATCCGGGCCTTACGATTATAATGATCTAAGGACTGGAACAAATCTGTCAAAGAGGCATCATTCTTCCAAGCTTCACAGGCCACTGTCCTGTGTTCCTGATTCCGCAATCCTTCGATGAATTGTTTAAACATTTCATCTAGGAAGCATTCATCATCTAATCTCCATTGAGGTCTGGCTTTATGCAACAGTCGTTGACATTCTAAGCCGAACACTTTGGCAGATTCCTTAGGTTTCTGCGTTCTTTTAGTGAACGTCAGCCAAGGATCTTCCCCAACTATATTTCCATATAAATATGAAGCAATCTCTATGAGTTCATCATATTTCATATGGGCTGAGAGTCCTACAATTTGGGAATCTCTCCATTGTTCCACGGCTCCTTTACCATCGCCTTCCTTTAACCAGCATACTAGATAAGGGAGAGCTTCACCCCATCCATTGCAGTTAAAGACATCTGCGCAGCCTTGATACTCCTCCTTCCAAGGATTCTTGGCATTAAAGGGAGTAGGTATCTTAGCTACTCTACGAGCCAGATTCGTGGATCCAGTAAGGGTTAACCCCCTACTCCATTCCATGATCTCCGTATCGTCCAGACCTTGATTGTAACAATCAACACCTAAGTTAGCAATCGCTGCATTGGAATCATGCAGTGCTTGTAACCCTGGAGAAAGAGATACTCGGCGACTGAGTCTCTTTTTCCTTGGAGGATTCGTACCATAAGTACCTCCAAAGCCACCGGGTGGTGGTCCTCCTCCACCCCCTGATCCTCCTGCTCTGTATGGAGGCACCTGTGAGAAGGTGTATCCGCCGGCTTGAGGAGTTGACCCTGGATTATTGGTGGGTTGTGCATTTCCACCAAAACTAAAGAAACCACTATTGTTATTAGTGTTTCTTCCTGTTCCATAAGACTGATTTCCATTATTGGAACCAATTCTACCGGCAGAGGGTCTGCTTCTGGAACTATCTCCTGCAGGTCCGGATCCTTGATCGCATCCGGATTGCCCTCCAGCTGTACTGGAATTCCCGGATGTTCGTCCGGTTGTTCCTCCGGATGTATTCCGGGCGTTACCATTAGACGGATTCGCTCCCGATTGTGATTGATTCCATCCATACTGGGCATACGGGCCATTTGGTCCCCCTAAAGGTGACTGTTGTGGCCATCCGCCGTCAAAGGTGGAGGTTCCTACTGAGTGGTTTTGTTTAACTCCACTCGTGGAAGCACCCCCAGCATTTCCCGTACCTAAACCAAGAGGTTTCGAGGTATTATCCGTGAATCTAACCTGATGACTCTTTACTTCTTCGCAACGAGGTACAGTTGTCTCTGTTGCCTCGTCTTCGCCCCTCAAAGAGTACATCCGGTTACACGTTGTGTTTAGGGCAATTCCTGAAACAGTGAAGTCTGGTTCAAGAGTGCCTACTGCACGGCCAGTATCCTCTAGATACTTTGACATCTGGATAGCTTTAGCTTCCAGTTCGGAATAATCATCCAGCATTTTTGTCTGCTTAGCAGTCAAGTCTGCGGATTCACGTATCCATTGACCTCTGAGTTTTTCATGCTCTTCGGTTTGTTTATGATACGTACTTCGTGCATCTTTGAAGGCTGATTCTATTTTTTTCAGCTCTTCTTGATACTTGCCATAGGCCGATTGAGTTGAATTTAACTCTTGTTTAGTTTTATTCAACTCATCACGCGAGGCTCTGTATTCCAGATCCGCCGTGTATAGTGCATCACGATATTGTTTGTGCTGGAGTTGGAAATCTTGTTTTTCCTTCTCCATTTGATCCAATAACAGTTGTTGTTGGCGTCTACAACTCTGATCGTAATCAAGACGTTCTGATATCAACTGTTTGTTTTCAGTCAGAATTCTGTCTCGAGTTCCAGTCAGTGTAACAAGATCCTTTTGGATCTTCTCGTATTCAGCTCTCATATCTTCAAGCTCCTCCATTTTGTTCTTTTCGAATCCACATTTTTGGTGTTTAATTCGAGAACTATATGGAGTTTCAAACATACCTGCACTAGGCTTCAGTACCTCAAATGGTAGTTGACCAAATTGAGCGGTACTTTTGTGCATAGGTGCAGGTTTCAAAGTACCTCCTGGCATGAATAAGGAATCTCCAAATTCTTCCAGTTCATCGTGTAAGTTCTTTCTTACATCCGCTAACCCATCAGGGTAGTGTTCCGGTGGATCTCTCCACTCCATACCTTGGGATGGTGACTTGATTTCACCATCTTCCATCGGGGAATTTAGCTCATGATTTGGGCCATTTCCCCTAACTGGGCTCAGCTCAGTCATTTCTGACTGCGCTTACCCGAAGACCAACTGGTCACGGCACCAGTGTAGTGGTTCGTCTCATTAAGTTAGATTAAGTAATCATAACGAAGAGAGAGAAAGTTTCCGGGTAGGCAACTGAGCTTTTATTTCATAGCTTATGTTACATATGATCACGGCCTCAGAGGACTACATGCTACTAGGGCATTCGGTTACCCTTTCAGGTAACGACCTGGTTGAGCAGTGGGCAAAACCACTACTGGAGAACATAGGAGTAGAACCAGCCTTATATAGGGGAAAAGCCAGCGAAACTCAGACCGGCCACGTGACGTGTGGCGGACGAGTGGTAGGCCCCCTGGTGTAATGGAGACGAACCCAGAGGCAGGTGCTGCCACCTGCCATCCGGATTCCCCCACTACACCCGAAGACATAGGTCTGAGTCCCACGGGTACATGAACGTAAAAGTGTAAATACCATACCCCTACACTAGCATCATAATGTCAACTCAATAAACACAGTGCTATGACTAACATTAACCCTTTAAGGAACACATTGTGTTTTATAATTCAGTAAAATTCCTTTACAGCGAATCCTGTTACAAATTTTTGTTTACAACAAACAAACCCCATTTTACCAATTCAATCCTATACATTTCTATAGTAAAAAGTCCCTCTACAGCGAACTTTACCTTGCCTGAAAGCGTTTACAACAAATCCTTTTGGGTATATACTGAGTTTTCCTGGCCTTACAATGACTTCAAAGGTAAAATAGGACCTTTGTGGGAAGTAGGGTGTAATAGGCAGGGATGAAAGTCTTCAGGGAATTCCCTGATTTCAGGGATTTTGAAGTTCCAGGGCCCTATACATTCATATAGAAACCCAGGTTTTTGGGGCGAATATTGGACCATTTCAGGGATTTTCGTGCTCTGTGACTTTCATCCCTGAATAGGACTTCTTCATCCACCCCATTGAGGTCTTGGCGGCATGAGGGGTATGGGAGGTTGGGGGGGTGGGGGGTTAGGGTGTGATAGGACTTCTTCATCCACCCCCATTGAGGTCTGGGCGGCATGAGGGGTATGGGAGGTTGGGGGGGGGGGTTATGGTGTGATAGGACTTCTTCATCCGCCCATGGGGGCAGCATGAGGGGTATGGGAGGTTGGGGGGGGGGGGGTTAGGGTGTGATAGGACTTCTTCATCCGCCCCCATTGAGGTCTGGGCGGCATGAGGGGTATGGAAGGTTGGGGGGGGTAGGGTGTGATAGGACTTCTTCATCCGCCCTCATTGAGGTCTGGGCGGCATGAGGGGTATGGGAGGTTGGGGAGAAGGGGGGGGGGAGAGTTAGGGTGTGCTAGGGCTTCTTCATCCTGCCCCCATGGCAGGAAGGGGTTAGCAGGGTTGGGGGGGGGGGTGGAGTTAGGGGATGGGGGATAGGGATCCTTAACACGAGTCTATTGAGCCCTGTCCATCAGAAAGGGTTTGGAAGTTTTGAGAAGTGCTATGTGGCCCTTAATGCTCTTATAAGTGTATGATTTGGTTACAACGAAATTCGTTTATAACAAATTTTTTGGCTTGTCCCAAGCACTTCGTTGTAGAGGAATTTTACATTGGGACACCCCCTAATGGTCCATGGCCAATGATTTAATGTGGAGCTCTGGTTAGTTATGGCCATAGTCTATGTAACTCAATCATACTTGTGCCTCTGGCACAACCTTAAACATTTCTTAAGTCATCACTTTGTGTATTATGTTATGATGTCAACACTTTAAGGACAGCTCTACTCTATAATGTTAAAACTATAAGGACAGCATTTTGTTATGCTTACCCAATAAGGTAAGGTTTTTATTATTGTGTTTACGACATTATGCTTTAGTGCTTACTCAGTAATGACAGCACAGTGCTCTGATTGATGTCAAGCCACATTTTTGTTATTAGGGGAGCGTTATTACAATGTTAATCCTCAAAGCAGACCATTATTCTATGATGCCACCCAGTAACCCGTTAAGGACAGCAATGTGTTATAAAGTTACCCATTCAAATCTGACGAGTTGTGACAAAATACACTTTAAATATGCGAATAATTCTGCAAGATTTCATTCATTTTGTCACATGTTTGACAAGTTGTAGACCACCAGGCATGCAGGTGTTTACGAACACAGCCAGAAGCCACTAGAACCAGTTAGGCACGTCCCCAGAAGCCACATGTTCGCTGGTACTGCTGCAGTACGAGCGCAAGTGCTTTTGTTTACAATGTGACGATATGTCAGTGTTTTTGGCCCAAATGTGGTGTTATTTGAAAGAAATCTTCCTTCATTTACGCAGTACACATAGATTATTGTCACAACTCGTCCTTGTTTGCCGCATGGTACCAAGAAATTGAAAGAAAATATTAGATTTGAACAAATCATGACACTGCGCAGCCCTGTTGGTGGTCCGAGATTGGTGGTCCGAGATTGGTGGTCCGAGAACAGGTCTGTATCATTCTTTAATCAATACCCTCAAAACATTGCTGTAGAGGCCAAAAATGTTGGGGAAAGGCCAAAATGGCCTGAAGACTGAGAGACATCGTTGGGCGATAATAGGGTTATGATAGAAAGGTGATTTTCCAGAGGAGTCCATAGCTGTTTGAATTTTTTTCCTACGACGATTTGGTGGAAAGTTATGGCCATTTTGTGATGTCATAGCTTAAAACATCAATATCTAACCCTATGGTATCATTAATAACCTCAAAACATTGCTAAAATTAACGATAACTTTGTTCCCATTGTGCAGATTTAAAAATAAAGACCGCCATGACATTCGCCAGCTCGAGCTACCCTTTATCTATAGGTCACACTATGGGAAACTCCTATTATTAAGGGAGATACGATTTATTTTGTAAAACTGCCAGTTCTTGGACCTCTCTGCCAGTGCCTGGACTGGCGTCTGCCCCCACGTCCCAAAAAAGCCTATATTTCGATCCATTCCTTCCTCAAACCTGCCCTTTTTCGCCGGTGACACTTAAAACAGATAGGTTTTGGCTGGAGGTAGGGCGCAGGTGGACCGGCTCAGGCCGAAAAGGCCGCTAGTCAAAAAAATTATTTCGCTTATTCTTTTCTGAAACAAACTTTTTAGGGGGGCATGTCCTTTAGGGGGACGAAATACCCCAGATTGATACCAAACATTCCATAACCGCACATATTATTTGCATAATTAGCATAATTATGCAGTATCTTGATACTTTTCCATATATATAGATGAGTGTCATTGCTCCCTTATAGAATTTATATGCTTGCAATTATGAACTACTGACACCTAGTTGGGGTTTTTGAGAAAAAAATTGTCCCAGTCCAAAATCATTTCGCTTAATTTCAGTCGAAACAAATTTTCGATAGTGCGAGGTCGATCGGAGGGAAAAACTACCACAGATCCATATCCTACAATGCATTGTTGCAAATTTTTTTTTGCATGATTAGCAAAATTATGCAGTATCTTGGTTCTGTTCAATATAATATAGATATGTTCCATTGCTCTCAATTTGTCAGAAATTAGTAAATATACGTCAGTAATTACTCACTCTTTATCAGCAATTAGTCAATATTTGTCAGTAATTATTCACTATTTATCAGAAATAGTCAATATATGTCAGTAATTACTCACTCTTTGTCAGCAAATAGTCAGGATATGTCAGTACTTAGTCACTAGATATCAGAAATTAGTCTACACATGTCAGTATTTACATATGATTTGTCAGCAATTAGTCAATGTATGTCAGTATTTACTCACTTTTTGTCAGCAGTCAGTCAATGAATGTCAGTACTTTGTCGCTATTTGTCACCAATTAGTAAAAATATGTAGGTAATTATGCACAATTTGTCAGCAATTAACCCATCGAGGGCTAGCATCGACTATAGTCGACACCATGGAGGGCCTAGCATCGACTATAGTCGACACCATGGCAGGCCTAGCGTCGACTATAGTCGATGCCAGTTATATAGGATTAGTATAGGAATTGAAAATAGGCTCGTCCTCTAGGAACTATACTTTTTTCAGAGGCCGTCCCCATGGCCAGGGCAACAATTTTTGCTCTGTCCTTAAAGGGTTAATTAAAATATGTCAGTACCTATGCACTATTTGTCAGCAATTAGTCGATATGTCAGTGGGCTTCCCTAGCTCACTTAAAAGGGTCTATTTCTCCTCTTTCCTTTCCCCTCGGATGTGTGTGGTGCACATATGCGAGGGCACTGACACATCCCTCTGTGAAATTGTGTAATGTAGTTCTCATCCATGAATATGACCTCAGCTGTCGAAATGGCGTTAAACATCTATTACTCACTCATGTCAGTAATTGCTCATAATTTGTCAGAAATTAGTCAATATACTTCAGTAATTACTTACTCTTTGTCAGCAACTAGTCAATATATGTCAGTAATTACTCACTATTTGTCAGCATTTAGTCAATATATGTCAGTACTTACTCAATTTTTTTTTTGGCGGGGATTCATAATTGGACTTGTAGTATGTCTCATTGCATGTGGCACCTTTGATTTACCCTATTAATAATACGGATCAATTTTTTTTTGTTGGGGGTTCATAATTCGGACTTGTAGCACATCTCATTGCGTTTGGCACATTTGATTTAGCCTATTTTCAAAGTTTGTGCAACCCGTTGCGATCAAAGGAACTGGCTAAAGTTGACCTTAAAAAGGGCATCACATCAAGATTTGAAACAATTTTTTTTCTGGCGGGGGTTCATAATTCGGACTTGTATGTCTCATTGCGTTCGGCCCGTTCAATTTACCCTATTTTCAGAGTTTGTGTATCCCGTTGCGATTAAAGGAACCTGCTAAAGTTGACTATAGGACTATAGTATTATTATTATTATTTATTGTCACAGGATCGTCCCTAGGGGACGTTTATCCGCCCGCCGTTTGGCAGGGATACAATGTAAGGAACTTGAGTTTATGATAATAGTAAAACACAATATATATAATACATGTATGCATATTATTATGGCTATCATATAACAATTGGACAACAGATGGTGACAGTTACAGAGGACTCATTCAATTTGAGGGTACAAGCACTGGAGTCTATAATCGCGAGATAAAGTCAAGCTTCATGATGGCGTTTTTGAAACGTCTTTTTGTGGGTAAGCGTTGAGTGTCTTTATCCAGTGCTTCCCACATCATTACCCCTCTATAATAAGCTGAGCGCTGGTATAGGCTAGTACGAGCCCTTCTGATGTTAAACTTCAGCTTTAAGTCGCCCCTAGTTCTAACATTATCTCGTTCAGAGTTTGTGCAACGTGTTGTGATCAAAGGAACTGGCTAAAGTCGACCTTAAAGTGGGCATCACATCAAGATTCGAAACAATTTTTTTTCGGCGGGGGTTCATGATTCGGACTTGTAGTATGTCTCATTGCGTTCGGCACGTTCAATTTACCCTATTTTCAGAGTTTGTGTATCCCGTTGCGATTATAGGAACCCGCTAAAGTCGACCTTAAAGTTGGCATCTGATCAAGATTCTGAACAATTTTTTTTCCGACGGGGGTTCATAATTCGGACTTGTAGCACATCTCATTGCGTTTGGCACGTTCTATTACCCTATTTTCAGAGTTTGTGCATCCTTTTGCGATCAAACAAACTGGCTTAAGTCGACTTTAAAGTAGGCATCACGTCAAGATTCGAATCAAATTTTTTTACGTCGGGGGTTCGTAATTCAGACTTTTGTACATCTCATTGCGTTTGGCACGTTCGATTTACCCTGTTTTCAGAGTTTGTGCATCCTGTTGCGATCAAAGGAACCGGCTAAAGTCGACCTTGAAGTAGGATAACATCAAGTTTCGAATCAAATTTAAGCGTTGAGTGTCTTTATCCAGTGCATGCCACATCTTTACCCCTCTATTATAAGCTGAGCGCTGGTATAGGCTAGTACGAGCCCTTCTGATGTTAAAACGGGCGTCCCTAGCCCACTTAAAACGGACTACTTCTCATCTTTCCTATCCCCTCAGGATGTGTGTGGTGCACATATGCGTGGGCACTGACACATTCCTCTGTGAAATTGTGTAATGCCGTTCTTGCCATGAATATGACCTTAGCTGTCAAAATGGCGTTAAACATCTATTACTCCCTCACTCTGATGTTAAACTTCAGGTTTAAGTCGCCCCTAGTTCTAACATTATCTCGTTCAGTGGTCTCACCATTACGAGATTTCAGTGTTAATAACTGTACAGCACGCCTTTTTTCAAGGCTATCAATTTTACAGCGTGTATGCAAATTCTTGACACTGATATGCCTTATACCGGTTAAACAGCATACCCTGAGTGCCTGATTTTGCATGTGTTGTAATTTTGTTAATTCTGCAACCTGACCACATCCAGTATAGAATGAACACTACTCCAGAGTAGGAGTCATCATGACCCTATATACTTCAGTACTTATCTTTTCATTCATACACTTACATAATTTGCATAACTTATATAATTTATTGCCAAAGGCCTTTTTAACTCTGTTTATGTGGGGATTTATAGTAAGTTTCCCATCCAGCTCAATACCCAAGTATGGGTAGCTCTTACACACTGGGAGAATATCATCACCTAACTTGAGCTTGGGGTCTGCCTGCTTGTCTATTTTGCAGCCAGCACCAAATAGCATACACATGCTTTTACTAGAGTTGACGGTCATATAATTACGCCGACACCAATTATATGTTCTGTTCAAGTCTTCCTGTAGCAACAAAAGGGCTTCATTGCATGTACCTTTAGATATGTAAAGGACTATGTCATCTGCATATAGGGTGTACTTGCAATTTTGAATACAGGTAGTGATGTCATTTATGAAGAGTACAAACAACAAAGAGCCCAGAATTGAGCTTTGTGGTACCCCAAACTGTACTGGCATTGTAGCAGACAGCTTATTATTAGCTATGGTTTTAATTGATCTGTGGGCCAGATAGGCAGTAAGCCATTTTTTCAGGTAACCCTTGACATGTAACCTACTGATTTTTTGTATAAGCGTAGGGTGATGTACTGAATCAAAGGCTTTACAGAAGTCTATAAAGCAGGTGGTTGTTATATGACCATCATCTCTTGCTTCAAAAAGATCATGAACAACATTAAACACGGCATCACTAGTTCCACGGTTTGGGCGGAAATTAAACTGTTTGTCAGAGAGTATATGTTCGTTCTCCAAGTGTTCGCTTAGTTTTTTATGAATCAACTTCTCCAGCAATTTACCAGGGAGCGGCAGCAGAGTAATAGGGCACCAATTCTTTATGGTGGTTAGATTCCCTTTCTTGGGGATGGGTACTAAAATGCCACATGACCAGGACAGTGGAAAAAGACCGCTTTTGATAGAATTACGATATATGATGGTTAGTTCAGGTACTAGGGTCGTAAGGGCATCCTTTAACACCCTGCTACTTATCCCAGTGATACCACTAGATTTGTCAACGTTAATCTTATGAACAAGCTTGGACACAGTCTCAATATCAATTAAAACAGCAGTATCCAGATCATTAGCATCATCTTCAATAACTGAATCAGGATATAGTAGCCCAGTAGGAGGTTTTTTACTGAAAAGATTATTGCCTATATTTGCAAAATAGTTGTTTATGTATTCCGCAGTTTGGTCTGCAGGTATGATCTCTCCAGTGAGCTCATTTGCTAGTTGTATGACAAGATTCTTAGTGACAGGATTCACCAATGCATTGACCTCCCACCAGAAACCAGCTGGGTCATCATGTGATTCCTCTAAGAGGCGTAAAATGAACTGACTCTGGGCCATCTCGAATTGTCTATGGTTACAGTTGCGCAGAGTTCTAACCCTTTTCAGTGTATTTCTGTCACCTGTGCATTTCCATTCAGCCAGCAATTCATCTCTCAGATTCACTAACTCAAGGATTTCATTAGTAATCCAAGGTTGTCACTCTTTTTTAATATGACATTCTTTATAAGGACAACAAATGTCCAGATATTCATTGAGATTTTCCTGTATAAAATTCCATTGAACCTCCGGATCATCCGTGTTATTAAATTCATCCCATTCAAGATCCAGCAGATACTCCCGTAGATCCTCTGAATCATATTGGCGGTATGATCTACCATTAAAACTTAATGAACATTTTTCTCACGTTTTTTTTCCTACAAGCATAGACAGCAAAATGATCCGCTATCATGCAGTTCAGAACCCCTGTATGACTTACAATGTCACAAACTGTTAAGATGTTGTCAAGACATGTACCACCCATATTTGATTCATTTGGTCTTGTAATTTCACCAATAAGACGCCTAACACTAAATTCTCTACATATGTCAAATAACCCCTTAGAGCCAGTTGCATTTCTATCCCTGACATTTATATTAAAATCACCGACTATCCAGGGCTCATATGCATCTCTGTCGACCTTTAACAAAACATTCCTTAATTTATCTAGCGAGCCTTCAACGTCCGCCTGTGGTGGTCTGTATATGTTTAAAAAAAGTAACGTTTTATAGGTTGGCTTATTAAATTCAATGGCTTGGATTTCCAGGAGTGGGTCCATTAGCTCAAGATCAGGGCAGGCATGACAAAAGGCAGCAAGGTCATCATTAACATAAGTCAGTAGGCCACCGGCTGTAGTGTAATCCCTATTCACTCTGAAAATTGTCTTACCAGCCCAGTGATATAGAGTATTGTCTGAACTCGGAGGTGCCCACGATTCACAAATACAAAGAAGATCCACATCAAGGCTTAGTTTGACATCTAATAGCAAATAGAAAGGAATGGGGGGGGATTCCCGAGTTGTAGCACCAGGGGATCTCCAGTGGCACTAAGCCAGGGAGTTCATAATTCGGACTTTTGTACATCTCATTGCGTTTGGCACGTTCGATTTACCCTATTTTCAGAGTTTGTGTATCCCGTTGTGATCAAAGGAACCGGCTAAAGTCGACCTTAAAGTAGGCATCATGTCAAGATTCAAATCAATTTTTTTTTCATCGGGGGTTCGTAATTCAGACTTTTGTACATCTCATTGCGTTCGGCACGTTCGATTTACCCTATTTTCAGAGTTTGTGCAACCCGTTGCAATCAAAGGAACTGGCTAAAGTCGACCTTAAAGTGGGCATCACATCAAGATTCGAAACAATTTTTTTCCGGCGGGGGTTCATAATTCGGAGTTGTAGTATGTCTCATAGCGTTTGGCCCATTCAATTTACCCTATTTTCAGAGTTTGTGTATCCCGTTGTGATCAAAGGAACCGGCTAAAGTCGACCTTAAAGTAGGCATCATGTCAAGATTCAAATCAATTTTTTTTTCATCGGGGGTTCGTAATTCAGACTTTTGTACATCTCATTGCGTTCGGCATGTTCGATTTTCCCTACTTTCAGAGTTTGTGCAACCCGTTGCGATTAAAGGAACCCGCTAAAGTCAACCTTAAAGTGGGCATCACATCAAGATTCGAAACATTTTTTTTCCGGTGGGGGTTCATAATTATGACTTGTAGTACATCTCATTGCGTTCAGCACATTCTATTTACCCTATTTTCAGAGTTTGTGTATCCTGTTGCGATCAAAGGAACCGGCTAAAGTCGACCTTAAAGTAGGCATCACTTCAAGATTCGAATCAAATTTCTTTTTCGTCGGGGGTTCATAATTTGGAAATGTAGTACATCTCATTGCGTTTGGCACGTTCGATTTACCCTAATTTCAGAGTTTGTGCAACCCATTGCGATCAAAGGAACTGGCTAAAGTCAACCTTAGAGTGGGCATCACATCAGGATTCGAAACAATTTCCCCCTGTGGAGTGGGGACCTTCATGTGAGGGCATGGAGGAGCAGAATAACTTCATTGGGAGTCCAGAAGTAGATATTTCCTTCCATACTGACAGTGGGTATACCAGATTCATAAAAGGCGACAAAGCTGGGGTTTCTTTTGGCTTGGGGTGAGCATGTGGGCAGCTGGTGTCCATATGCACGGGCCCTGGTCTACATGCTTGTCTTTTGCCATGGGATTCCCCCTCAGTGAACCACGTCTGAGTGATCAAAGGCCGTGGTTTGTCTGGCCCTGCCTATGGGACCAGGCAAATAAAAGAACACTTGCTATCCTTCGCAAAGAGTAGGGGAATGAAGCCCCGGTAGCGGTTTTCCCCCTCACTCCTCCTCATAGATTCGGTCATTCATAGATTCGGTCACGGCTGTGTCGGGCAAGCACCATATAAATACCTGTCCAAAAAGAAAAGAAAGGACTTAATGTCCGAGAACCCTTGAATGTCTGAGTTCCTCGATGGCCCCCGGACGCAAAACTAAACAAACAAACAAACAATCAAAACAATTTCGGCGGGGGTTTATGATTCGGACTTGTAGTATGTCTCATTGCGTTTGGCACGTTCAATTTACCCTATTTTCAGAGTTTGTTTATCCCGTTGCGAATAATGGGAACCTGCTAAAGTCGACCTTAAAGTGGGCATCTGATCAAGATTCGAAACAATTTTTTTTCTGGCGGGGGTTCATAATTCAGACTTGTAGTACATCTCATTATGTTTGGCATGTTCGATTTACCCTGTTTTCAGGGTTTGTGCATCCTGTTGCAATCAAAGGAATTGGCTAAAGTCGACCTTAAAGTAGGCATCACGTCAAGTTTCGAATCAATTTTTTTTCATCAGGGGTTCATAATTCGGACTTGTAGTACATCTCATTATGTTTGGCACATTCGATTTACCCTGTTTTCAGGGTTTGTGCATCCTGTTGCGATCAAAGGAATTGGCTAAAGTCGACCTTAAAGTAGGCATCACGTCAAGTTTTGAATCAATTTTCTTTTCATCAGGGGTTCATAATTCGGACTTGTAGTACATCTCATTGCGTTCGGCACGTTCGATTTACCATATTTTCAGAGTTTGTGTATCCCATTGCGATTAAAGGAACCCGCTAAAGTCGACCTTAAAGTGGGCATCAGATCAAGATTTGAAACAATTTTTTTTCCGGCTCGGGTTCATAATTCGGACATGTAGTACATCTTATTGCATTTGGCACATTGGATTTACCCTGTTTTCAGAGTTTGTGCATCCTGATGCGATTAAAGGAACCCGCTAAAGTCGACCTTAAAGCGGGCATCACATCAAGATTCAAAAACAATTTTTTTTTTCGTCAGTGGTTCCAGTGTTAGTGTCTACCCCTGTTTTTTGTTGACTGGGAAGTCTACCCACTGAAGAGGTAGAACCTGTCAGTCTTCCAGATGACCCTGAAGTAAAGTGTCTAAGCACAAGATCCAAGGAAGAGTCACTGCTCAAACTGATAGACCACTTCTATGACTGGTCAATAGCTGTGACAGGAGTGACAACACTTCAGAATAACCTGGGAAGAAGGAGATCCAATGATAATGATGTTAGACAGACAAATGTCGAAAGAAGACAAAGCACACTAGCAAGCCTTCCCTGATGAAATTAAGACCTTCAAAATGGAACTGACAGAGGAAGCCTTAAGAAAGATAGTCCACTTCTCAGATTGGACCCCTTCTTTGATGATGAAGGGATTCTGAGAGTTAGTGGAAGGCTTTCTAAATCATGCTTCCTCAACTACAGTGTAAAGCACCCGGTAATACTACCAAAGACTGGTCATGTGACCCACCTCATGGTGAACCACTTTCACGAGAAAGTGGCACATCAGGGTAAGGGCATGACCATGAACGAGATTCGTTCAAATAGATTTTGGGTTGTGGGACTTGGTCCCGCAGTAGCATCTCATATCCATAGATGTGTTCAGTGCAAAAAGATGAGTGGCCAAACACAAACCCAGAAGATGGCAGATCTGCCATAGGAAAGACTAGAGCCCTCACTACCGTTCACATACTGTTTTGGGCCATTCATAATGAAAGAAGGAAAAAAAGAGAAATATAGGCTGCTCTTCACGTGCATGGCGTCGCGTGCAGTTCATGTTGAAATGTTGGATGACATGTCAACTGATGCCCTCATCAATGGATTGAGGTGCTTCATTGCACTTTGAGGCAAGGTTAGGCAATTATGCTCTGACCGCCGAACCGATTCCATTGGGGTGGAAAATGAGCTGAGGAAAGCCTACAAAGAATTAGACAATGAGACCGTAAAATCTTTTCTGAAAGACCATGGCTGCGACTTCATTTCGAATGTCCCCAATGCTAGCCATATGGGTGGAGTTTGGGAGCGCCAAATCAGAACTATAAGAAGCGTTCTCACAGGAATACTCTCCCAGCACAATGGAAGACTAGACAGTGCATACCTCTTCTATGAGGCCATGGCGATTGTGAATAGCAGGCCACTGATGGTAGAGAATCTGGATGACCCATGTGGACCAAGTCCTTTGACACCCAATCATCTGCTCACGATGAAGACGGTCATCACAGTACCTCCACCTGGTGCCTTCCAGACTGAAGACGTATACGCTAGAAGAAGATGGAGACGTGTTCAATATCTGGCCAACCAGTTTTGGTCCAGATGGCAAAGGGAATACCTGAAGTGGACCACGAAATCAAGAAATCTCCAGAGAGGAGATATTGTGCTCCTTAAGGACGAAGACATGGTGCGCAGCCATTGGAAAATGGCCTGCGTCATTGAGACCATGCCTAGTGATGACCAACTAGTATGCAAGGTCAGGCTACTCCTTGGAGACACAACACTCTCCAATGAGGGAAAGAGAATGAAGAAAGCAACTTATCTCAAGAGACCTGTCTCATGCTTCTCCTTAAGAGTATTGAGGTTCCACGGGTGGGAGAAGATTGATGATAAAAAGAAATAACAATAGGTGATTTGGGTGGGAGTGTAGAGACCAGAGTGGTGCTGCCATCTAGGGGAGAAAACCAGAAGCTGCAACCAGAAGTAGTTCTGGTTTCTGCCACTTGGTGGTGTTGGGGGGCCTGACCCAATCCCATGAGTTACTCTACAAAACATGGTCCCTGTCCAAATGCACCCTATTTCTTGTATGTTAATGTATAAGCAAATGAATCTTGTTGATTATTGTACATCCATGTATAATGACTTGATTAATAGTTAAAACATGATATATAGATCCTGAAATTAATGGTTCATTAAGTAAGGGGAACTACTTGCATGGTATCACTACACCAAGCAGCCATGTTGGAGAAACCCACAACAACAACCAAATAATATGAGAGAATATTTGTTATTATCTATGAATATTTCTGAGCAAGTCTGTTATCTAGTTATTGGACTAAAGAGAGATTTGTGTAAGCGTAAAGATGATTATTTGTATATTTTCTGTATATTCTATGGAAAATTGTGACTGCTGTGTATTTTAGATTTATCATTTCTCTTTACAGTTTTCACAGTGTTTAGGGAGTGGTCATTATTTATCAACAGGGGGGGGGGGCTGGTGGGTTTGAGGGGGGTGCGTAAAAATTTCAGACCCCTCTTGAGGGGGGGGGGGCTAAAAGATTTACCCTCTTTTTTTGCAAAAAAGCTGTGCGTTACTATAGCTCAAAGAGGGGCGCGAAAATTCTCCGCGCCTCCATCGCGGGGAGGGGCGCAAAACATTTTGACTGCCGTCTGTTGTTAAATAATGGCCACTCCCTTACGTAACGATAAACATCAGTTATCAACCAAAGACTATGTTTGCTCTTCCTTATATACTGGTCAAGGCCTACAGGTAGGTAGATGACAAAAAAGGCCTAAAGTGTAAGCTAAATCAATCCTTCTTACAGCTGTTTTTTATACTTTTTTTTAATGTAATAAAAGCTTTTATTCGTTAGTCATAATCATGTTTGTTAAACCTAGAAATAAAAATGAAAAGAACATCTTTTTTTACACTACAAAGAAAAATGTTTAAAATTCTGCCAAGTTGGAAGGATTCCGTTGAAATGAATCAGACATGATATATCACTTCACAGTTTGTTGTTCTTTGGTATGGTGGTAGGTTGTATAAAAAAATTAAAGGTGTGATATTTTGGTGCGGGATGTCCCCGTATGATATGATGTGTCAGTGTTATGGTAAGGCTGATGACATACAGAAAGGCCGTAACATAACGAGCCCTGGAGAGGACATTCGTATTCTACACTTTTTTTTCATTTTCGTTTCCGCAACTTTTTATTTTCGTTTCCGCAACTTTTATTTTCGTTTCCGCAAATTTTATTTTGGGTCTAGGGGGTCTATCTTTGCAGCAGTTGCCCAGACTCAAATTATAACTTGTGAAAACGAAAAAAAAGCTGCAGAAACGAAATAAAAGTTGAAGAAACAAACTCTAGAAAACTCTAGAGGGGGAGGTGAGGTATGCCCCCTTTTTGCCCTCTAAATATGTTCCAGAAAATGCCCATTTCCTGGGCTTTCCAATGGCGAAAGAATTTTTCAAATATTCCTAATAGAACCAAAGTTATGAAGTCATTCCTAAAAAAAGAAAAAAAAGTTGCGAACAAAAATTAAAGTTCCGGAAATGAAAATTTAACTTGCGGAAACGAAAATTTTACTTGCGGAAACAAAAATAGAACTTGCAGAAACAAACCCTAGAAAAAATGTGTAGAAAACGGATATCATTTTAGGGGCTCCGTAGTACCATGCCTGTGTTCTATGGAAACAAGGACCTACACGTCGTTAGGATGTCAGCACCATTAGGTACCCAGATTTCGCAGGGGATGTTCACACCAGATCTTAATCAAACTATAAAAGTATTGAGTTAGGGGGGATTCTGAAAATATGGGTATGGGGGAGATAAAAGAATATATAATAATAAGTAAGTCGAGATAATAGTAAGTATGAGTAACGTTGATATAGGGAGCTAAAACAGGGGAGACTGATATTGGTATGTAAGGATCAAGTTTTAACTAGATCCAGTAAAAGAGAATCGAAAAGTAATTAAAAACAAGTATTAAATAACATGTAGAAGTTAGGGCATCAGAGTCCTCGGGTGATTCATAGAAAGTCAATGTGTATATAGAAGATCATGTCCCAGGGTGGAGTCCAAAGTACAATCCAGTGTTTACCACCATGGGGTGATCAGTTATAAACAAGCCGAATACACTCTTATAAGGTATCCCATATCATGGGAGAAGCAAAGTCCAGAAGGTGTTGGGTGGAAACAGCCGGTGCAAGGGAAGTATATAAGGCAGGTGCAGGGCCAGGCAGGGCGTGAATTGTTGATGGAAAGCTGGAAGCACAGTTCATCCTGGAATCAAGGGGAACATTGTATAGATATCAGCTATAGGTCACGTGGAACTAAATCCATTTCCTCTATGTTTCTATATAGCATAACACAAAAACAGCTGCCTAAAATGTTCGTTGGTAAAAATTTCAACCAGAGCACGGTTAACTCATCCCTCATACACAATCTGACAGAATGTTGGATAGGCTTAACCCTGAAAATCTTAAATAAGGGAATGATATGTGGAGTGAGTGCCATTCTACCCTATTTTGGGCCTAAAAATCTCCATTGGCCAGATTAACTTTTGCATGCCTCATAAAATCCCCAAGGCCTGGCATAATATAAAAACACACCTACTATTCCATTTATTATCTGTTTGGGAACACCTGTGATTTTTTTCATAATTTTACCAATATTTCTTCTGTCTAATTCTAAACCAATCAGCAGTCAGAACACCTTTCAGTGCAGTCCTGAATACCATATGACTCACGAGAGGGCAGCATTTACGTCCACCTAACCTCAAAGGGAGAAATTAAATATATTCTGGAAAAGACAGTATTAGTCGAAACACAGTAAATGGATATAGTCTCGGGGTCTTAAGAATTTCAAAAGGAAACTAGACAGCTCTACCTGATCTTGACCTAGCCTCTACCTAACCAGTATCACCATGATTGAAATAGAAATACCAACTTTGTCTTGGATATTAAAAGGATGGCTCTTCCTAGCTCAACTATGAATATTTATTGGAATCTCCTATTTAGATTATTTGAAGGTGTTGTGAACATTTGCAACACAGTATGGTTAATGTTTAAAGATGTGATAAGGAATTATTCTTGAAGTGCGAATGCCAAAGTGAAGTGACTAAAGGGTGATTAGTGAAAACTGAGTGCGTTTCCTGGATATTCCCATGCACATACCTGTCGATATTGCATGGCATGATGCATGCATCATGACTTTTGTGAGGTGTGCGGTTATCCAAGGATAACAGGCACCCAGTGCAGTTATCCATGGATAACATGCACACATTACATGTCATATGTTATATGTTAAAACCTACAAAATTTTCATTGCCAGGGTAGGGGTCGAACCTGCAGTCTCCCGATCCCAAATCCAACTCCCTATGTAGTGCGCCACAGGGACTGACGAGAAATGCTTGGTTAGAACCAGGTCTCTATAAGTCATTGATATGGGGAGGCCACTCACGTATAACTATTATACATTCAAAGTGTGAAAATACCCTGCAGTCTGGGTTGTGACCCTCCCAGGATTCTCGCTGATGTTTCCATAACGGCGAAGCGTTCAAACTAAACCAAGCCAGTAGCGACCCCAGCAACTAAGCTGGGCGCTGAGGTGTGTGTACCAATGGTCTAGTGGTTAGCACATTGTGCTCAGCTTCTAGAGGTAGGCGGGACGAGTCCCGGTCCGGGCGAACGTTTTTTTTCGCTGTGTGACACACTTCGAGTCACGGGGAAGGGGAACAATTTTTGTTTTCAAATTATATTTATTGATTTTCTATTGATTATCTATTGATTAATCAATAATCTATTGATTAATTGTGTAATAAAATAAGTAGTTAATGGATATGTCATGAAGCGAAGCCCCCTCGTTGCATGTTATTGTTGGATATCAGTCACGCGTCATGACATATACATTAATTACTTGTTTCTTAATAGAGGCTATGACCTTCAGGTATTTTGATTTACTTACCAATTTCTTCCAACTTGACGTTTTTTCAACGTTTCCAAACGTTTTGGTTTCGTTTGGGTAAAAACGTTTTTTTTAAGACCTACTAACGTTGGTACAACAATAAAATGCCAATGTTGGTACAACAGGAGTTATCTGACATTTTTATGATTCTACCAACATTGGCAAATTACTGAGAGTACTGCCAACGTTGGCCCAACATAAATTTTCCAATGTTGGCAAGACATCAGACTGCCAATGTTGTAATACATGTTTTGCTTGCGGCGGTGCCTACCATTGCTGACATTGGCCCAACGCCATGGAACCAGCAAGGAGACGTTGGGCCAATGTCAGCAATGGTGGTTCCATGGCGCATGGCCCTTAAGACAAATGGCCTATAGTCAAATAGCCTGTGGTCATTTGGCCGAAATCCATGTGGCCTAAACGACATGTGGCCGAAAAGTCACATAGCCCAAAAGACATATGACCTAAACGACAATTCTAATGAACCAGACCATACCACACTGTACCACACCGTACCACACCATGCTGAAATATACCACACCATACCACACCATACCACACCTATACCACACACCATACCACACCATACCACACCTGTACCACACACCATACCACACCAATACCACACCATACCACACCTATACCACACCAATACCACACCATACCATACCACACAACATACCACACCTATGCCACACACCAATACCACACCATACCACATGAATACCACACCATACCACACCTATACCACACTTATACCACGCCTATGCCACACACCAATACCACACCATACCACACCAATACCACACCATACCACACCAATACCACACCATACCACACCTATACCACACCAATACCACACCATACCATACCACACAACATACCACACCTATGCCACACACCAATACCACACCATACCACACGAATACCACACCATACCACACCTATACCACACTAATACCACACCTATGCCACACACCAATACCACACCATACCACACGAATACCACGCCTATACCACACCAATACCACACCATACCATACCATACCACACAACATACCACACCTATGCCACACACCAATACCACACCATACCACACGAATACCACACCATACCACACCTATACCACACTAATACCACACCTATGCCACACACCAATACCACACCATACCACACGAATACCACACCGTACCACACCTATACCAAACCAATATCACACCATACCACACCTATACCACACACCAATACCACAGCATACCACACCTGTACCACACCTATACCACACACCATACCACACCATACCACACAAATACCACACCAATACCAGACCATATCACACCAATACCACACCATACCACACCAAACCACACCAATACCACACCATACCACACAAATACCATACCACACACCATACCACACCATACCTCACGAATACCACACCATACCACACCAATACCACACCATACCACACCAATACCACACCATACCACACCTATACCACACCAATACCACACCATACCATACCATACCACACAACATACCACACCTATGCCAAACACCAATACCACACCTATACCACACTAATACCACACCTATACCACACACCATACCACACCATACCGCACAAATACCACACCATACCACACCAATACCACACCATACCACACCTATACCACACCAATACCACACCATACCACACCAATATCACACCATACCACACCAATACCACACTAATACCACACCATACCACACCTATACCACACCCCATACCACACCTATACCACACACCATACCACACGAATACCACACCATGCCACACGAATACCACACCATACCACACCAATACCACACCTATACCACACCATACCACACCAATACCACACCTTTACCTAATACTCTAATGTGCCACATATCTAACAACCAAATATCATACTTTCACTGTTTTGTTATAACACATTAATCATCAATTAATTTTCTTAGCCCATTTCTTACTCCATGTTTTGTTATAACAAATTAGTATAGGGCAATCTAGTTTTTATACGGTGTGGTATATGTGTGGTATTTGGTGTATTAGAGTGGTTTTAAATGATAATTTTGGGCAGTATTGGGGTGACATTTGAGGGGTCAGTGTGGGAAAAAAGGGAGTCAGAAATATTTCGGCCAAGTGACGTTTCAGCTATATGTCTTTTCGGCCAAGTGTCGTTTCGGCCACTTTGATTTCGGCCATTTGACGGGGGGCTACATGGGTTTGGGCCATGTGTCTTATAGGCCATGCGCCTGGAACCCCTCCTTGCTAGCTGGGTGGCCTTCATAATATATGCACATTCATATTCTTTCTTCCATATGGCTGGTAATCATAGTACGTCAGATGACAGCAGTGCATATAGAAAAAGGGCAGAGGTACGTTATGTAGTTATGATAATCTGAGTACAATTTGACCTTTAAAAAGCTTAAAGTGATCCATGTAAATGATATGTCTTCTCTGCTTGATTTTGAGTTGTCGCAAATATTTTATTATACAGGGTAGATAATTTGTTACAGGTACATAATATCAATCACTGCTTATAGGTGGATCAGTGGACACACGGTAATAATCCCATCACCAGGCTCCAAACCTACACTGAAAAGATAATGCTTAAAAAGTGTACTCTCTAGTGATCACTTTTTGTCATCTTATTGATGGTCCCGAGGGGAGTACCCCATGATCTTTTAGGTGATCACATGTGATCACCCTGGGTGATCACTACAGAGTACCTGTCGGAACTGATTAGAGAGGAGTTTGTTAATGATTACGTTGTCATTAATCAAGATCTTTGCATAAATTTGCATAAGTATCCCCTTTTCCTCGTCACATCCAAGCATCCACTGAGGGCACTTACAGCTGCCTAATGATGCCTTGGTGAGGCATATGTGTAGTTGTTTGTATAAGGAATATTAGCTCATCCCTATGGTTATGATTATGGTTTGAACGACAAAGGAGGTGTCAATTAGATTAAACATACTTTTATCTTTGGAAATTTTGACCAAATGACTTTTGTGATCAATTAACATTCCCTTGTGATGACATTTTTCACATCATTCATCCTATAGACACTGATGATCAAGAGTATTATAGATACACATTCAAGATAGCTCACATAGTAAACATTGCATATCTTATTGTTGTATACTAGGGCCCCCTGGTGGTAGAAAAATATCATCAAAGTGATGACCTTGGGCAGCTGTTGGGTGATCATAATGAATACCTTAGGTCATCAATAGGGAAAGAGGACCTTAACTCATCAATAGTGATCACCATAGTAGAAGCCTATACTTTCAGTGTACATGACTGCAGAGAATGCTTTCAGAATAGATCTGACATTATTATAATCATTATCCTAAAAAAGATGTATTTATGATTAAAAGTATGAGTCCCCCTGAGGCCAAGAGTATATAGGATGCTCGAGAATTCATCCTATTCCAAAATAAATATCGCATTAAAGAAAATAACTGACTATACTTACCCTATCAAAAATTTTTTATTGGTGACTGATGATACTACAATTTGTACATGTATCAAACCTATTACTGACTATCAAATCATAATTCTCTCCAAATGCTTGGAGGGTTCTTAGATGTATAACACCTCTCCATTTGTCAGGTGAGGGAGATGTTTCACAAGGCAGATTCGCGGAAGAAGCCTTCTCCTGAGCAGCTCTTCACTGATGTATATAATGAGCTTCCCAAGAGACTATGTCAGCAATGTGAGAAGTTGACAAACCAGCTGTCTATGTACCATCAACAATATCCCCTAGACCAGCATGAGACTGTCCAAAAAAAATCTAGATTTAATGGCACATTTAAGTAATCGCAGAAGTTGGTATCTATATGATACTGTTTCACCTGTTGGGATCATGATACATATGTCTACAAGCTTCTACAGATAATATATCAAAAGGAATCCTCTGGATATTTTATGCCATATACGGGAGGAATGATATACTCAACCATGCAGCCTGATTCTGAAATACCTATTGATATACATGCATATAATTTATACATCGGAGTCGCGATTTATCGCTCTTTGAAAAGTAGTGTGAACTATTTCAATTGCACAGATTTTGTACTTGATAAATCCCCTGAATGTGAGGCCAAGGATTTATGAATCTAGGTGCCAGGGAGACTTACTCTACTCTATCTCTCTCTCTTTCTCTCTTCCTCCCATAGATGATGCCCCGATGGGGAACAACTCCGACGTTACAAAATTCGCCGTGTTTCATCTGGGCGAAATAGACAATGGAGAAAAGATTGATGTCATTGATGTTTAGTTAAAATGCCAATATGGCCCAGAGACGCATGCACCGACAGTGCTCGCAGTTTGATAATAATTAACGCACTATGCCATATGTATACCTTAAATTGGGGTTGCGTAAACCCAGTGCACAGAAAACCTAGAGTTTAATAGAAAAAAAATTGCAAATTACTAATGGATGCTTATTCTCATATTTCTGAATAATACTTTTGAAACAGAAATTGTCTATGCTCTTAATGTATCTATTTCACTTTAATTCTGTTTTAAGAAAGTACATTTTGTAAGATGGATTCTATAATCAGTGGCGGATTTAGAGGGGGGCGCCTCCCCCCTTTGCCCAGTACTTAAGAGTTTAATTACATATTTTGGATTCCAAAATTTGCTCTAAAATAGGGGGTGTGCCCCCTCCTTTTGGGCCGCGCCCCCTCCTTTTTCGAATCCTGGATCCGCCACTGAATTAATATTCACATTTCCATGTTGTCTGTTCATTCAACTATATTCAATATATAGCTTTAAATCAATAGGCTTACATGCCTTTGGAGATGAATCATATATAGGTAGCCCTATAACATAATTGTATCGTAGGGGCCCCTGGTGGCCGAAATGGGTAATCAAAATGATGACCTTTACTCAGCTTCAGCAATGGCCATGCTCATAGGACAATCCGCTACCTGGGTATTGGCCACTAGCTGGTTCCTGGCGACACACACTGATAAGATGGGACCAGCATATCTCTGGAAGTGGGTGTTAACCAGGGACAAGGTACCCATCAGTGGGTTTTTAGCTCAACCAGCGAAATTCAAGATGGCGGCTCCACTATGCCTCCATACTGAGTCCTATAAGGAATGATCACCTAAACTCATCTCCACTGTTCACTTTTCTACTAGAGGTTAGGTTTTCGGTGTATGTTTGACATGATGCACGGCTGCTGAACTTATTGCAATAGCCAGTAACATTAATTTATTTCATGACATAGAAACGGTTTTCCTCAAGCCGTCAGCATTAACTATTTAGGCCCTAGCTCTTAAGAGTTGCTGGAGATATAATCATAGTGTGTATAGCAATACCGCACCTATATGGACAATATCGAGATACATATCTAGAAACACAGTTCATTATGTATGTCTTGTCTGTTTCCCCGATCGTTGACCTGTCTATATCTATATGCTCGTGCGCGGGCTTCCCTAGCCCACTTAAAAGGGTCTATATCTCCTCTTTCCTAACCCCTCGGATGTGTGTGGTGCACATATGCATGGGCACTGACACATTCTTCTGTGAAATAGTAATGTAGTTCTGGCCATGAATATTACCTTAGTTGTCGAAATGGCATTAAACATCTATTACTCACTCACTATATGCTCGTGCAGGGCCATATTTAGCATCAAAACGTCTGCATTAAAGCCATACATGTGTAACAGGCCTTTTTTGACGGGCGGCGTTGGGGTGCGGGGTTGGGGGTTGGGTCATTCAGAGTCCAGCTTTGTATCCCAAAACGCCAACCAGCGGAACGAGGGTCGGACCCCGGGGGGAGGGGGGGTCACTCATAAATTTATGGAAACCATGTGCGTACATCACCCTGAGAGGGGTACCCCTTTTAGAGGGGCAAAATTTCATTAAATCACCCCCTATGGGCGGGTTTCCTCAAATAATTAAAAGAAATCATACCCCTTTTGGCGGGACTACCCTTTATTTGCAAAAAGAAATGTACCCCTTTTGATGTACAATGTAATACCATTTATTAAAACTACCCAAAATATAACCCCCTTTTCACTAAAAACTTTGACAAATTGGTTCAGTTTTTGGTCCTAAAAACCTACCCCTTTTAGCCCAAAATGCCCAAAAAAGTACCCCTTTTAACGGATCCGGCCGGACCCGCCCTAACCCCTTAAAAAGTACCCCTTTCTCTCTACTTTTTGTACGCACATGGTTACTATGGATCATATAGGGAGTGGCCCCCCGGGGGTCGGACACGCCTGGCTAGGTCATTTCCCATGTAGCAAGCCCACTCAGGGCCAAATTGGTTTAACCAGTGATAAGGTGGTTCAAAGTGGGCAGCATTCAGTACATGGGTTTTAGGTTCGGCAGATGCTGGGTTTCCAGTCAGGGCCACACAGGGCAGCCCAAATCGGGCAAACTGACTTGAGCCCGTTGGGCTCCCAACGGGTTTTGTCCTCAGCATATGGTCTGGGCCACATTGGGCTGACCGGTTTGGGCACTGGTCAGCTTTAAAATGGGCAACCACAGTGGGCCCAGGATGCTTTCAAAATGGGCATCCCAAGATGGGTGCTTAGCTGCATAAAGTCTTCTCAGTCTGGGGTGAGAGTGGGTTTGGACAGGGCAGCCTCATATTCTGGACTGTTCTGAACTCTCTGATGAGTGTTCCCCCTCCCTCTCCCTCTTTTCTTTGCCCTCCCCACCCATCCCCTACCCGTTCCATCTCCTCCTCATTCCCCTCAACCTGCCCTACCCTTTCCCCCTCACCTTCTCTCGCCCTGCTCTCCCCTGCCCTGTCCTTTCCTCCCCTGCCCTCCCTTACCCTGCCCTGCCATCCCCTGCCCTCCTCTCACCCTGCCCTGCCCTCCCTTGCCCTCCTCTCACCCTGCCCTGCCATCCCCTGCCATCCCGTGCCCTCCTCTCACCCTGCCCTGCCCTCCCTTACCCTCCTCTCACCCTGCCCTGCCATCCCCTGCCATCCCCTGTCCTCACCTGCCATGTCCTGCTCTCACCCCACCCTGCCCTGTCCTGCCCTGCCCTCACCCTGTCCTACCCTGCCCTGGCCTCCTCTTACCCTACCCTGCCCTGCCCTCCCTTGCCCTCCCTTGCCCTCCTCTCACCCTTCCCTGCCATCCCCTGCCCTCACCTGCCCTGCCCTGGTGTCCTCTCACCTTACCCTGCCCTGCCCTCCCTTGCCCTCCTCTCACCATGCCCTGCCATCCCCTGCCCTCAGCTGCCCTGTCCTGCTCTCACCCCACCCTGCCCTGCCCTGCCCTCACACTGCCCTGCCCTCACCCTACCCTGTCCTGCCCTGCCCCCCCCCCCCCTCCCCTCCCTCCACTACTGCTGTAGGAGATCGGTAGTCCCCCTTTCCCTATATCATTAATACACAGGTAGGTTCATAGTAGGGATGCAGATATTTCATGTAAAATGCAACACTGACTAAATAACAGCTTCATGTCTTTCTTTATACTAGTAGGCTTGCAAGGTGTATTTGTGGTGTGGGGGCAAACAGGTCCCACACCTGGCTGGGTATAAGAGGACTATATATAGAGGCAATTGAGAAACCAAAAATATCCCCTGCCCCTGTAGGCCAGTCCATGGCAGACTCACTACAAAGTAGTTTCACAGCACTCCAGGCAGAATTCTACTACCCATACAAAACTTATTTCTTTTAGACATAGGACAACTGGAATAGACTACTATATTAGATATGAAGTAATAATGTGCAGACTTTCTCATAGTCTGGAAATACTTAGATGTCTCTAGTCAAAAGTGCAAATCAAGGTCATCTGAGTAGTAGTGGAATGGCAACACCATTTCTATTGCACTGAACTTGGAACAAGAGCAGATATGCAGAGGTACAGTCATTATGAACTTGAAGGCTCTCTTCTCTACTCCTACATAGGGAAGTAGTGGGGGAGGATTGAGGCCAGAATGTCACTTTAATGAATCAAAGTGCCTTCTGTTGGCTGAATGAGTTTGATTCAAATGGATGGTTCTGCTCTGGCTTTCCACTCAGGTAGATATTGCATTTACTGCTTGGTGATTGGGGGGGTGTGAGATTAGCTCAAGGATTTGTTGTTCATTGACTTTTGGAAAAAAGAATAAATATTGGATAAATTTTTCAAAAAGAATTCTTACCATGTCACCACTAATATTTCGTCAAATCGGGCAGCCCACTTTGGGCCACACCAAAAACCCATGTTAAACTCACTTTGAGCCCAAATCGGTGAGCCCACTTTCAAACAGATCTGTGCCCAAATCGGTTAGCCCAGTGTGGCCCAGACCATTTGCTGAGGACAAAACCCATCGGGCGCCCACTGTGTTAACCCAGTGTGGCCCACATCAGGAGCCCGCTATGGCCCAGACTTGGGCCACACCATGTTTGCTACCTGGGTTATGGTGGGGATGTCGGACGGGGAGGTGGAGAGGGGCCTATCCTAGCTATACGAACAAGATACAACACCTTTTGAGTGCACATTTTCTAAGTATTTGTTTCCCCCCCTCGAAATCACCCGGAAACCCTTTTTGTCATTGCAATACCATTTTGGGATTGCATAACTATGAAACTGAATATTCTGTCAGGCTCTCAGATGAATCAAGCCTTTAAAGGTAATGATGATTCCAAAACTATTTCCGCCCTCCCCCCCTTCGAGGGGTCTGAATTTTCAGCCACCCCCCCCCCACCCATTTTTTATGGTAGGCTTTTACACTGAAAAGGGTGCCCACCCCTGGGACCGGTCTCAAACTTTTGGTTGCAGGGCACCGGCTTCAGCTAGCAAAATCCCTTGACCTGAGATGTTTGATCCTGCCAAATCTGTCTTGCTAAAGATGATTCTTTTTAGTTGGTACCACCTCATGTCATATTTCCATCATTGGCTCAGGGTACCTCCTGAGTCTATACCGCCGGGTAGGCGGTGGCTTTTTCCAAAAAGCAGTCATACAATTTTCAATCTCAATTTTCATCCAGAATTCTCAAATAAAGTTTCAAAAAACACATGCAGATGGATGAACAAGATTTTATTGTATCCATCTGACACCAAAAAGAAAGAAAAAAAAGGAAGTGTAACCGTCAATATAACTTTTGAAAAAGAGGAATGGTTACAGGTGTCATTTTGCTCTGGGAGATTTTCCCATAGGGCCTACTACGAAAGTGGAAGGGAAATCCTAACCCAGCCCACCAGAAAGCATCTTATTGTGAGACGTTTTTCAATTTCACTTCCGGTTTAGTCCATATAAGGTTAAAGAGGAAAATCCCTGAGCCTCATGTGCTAAAATGCACATCGCCCACTAGTTTATTGTATAAATGTTCCATATTCTATTGTTGCCAGACTGTATAACTAGATAGCGAAATCACTGGGTGTATTACATGTAAGGCGGGTGGATAAAATAATGCATTAAATTGGATGTTTAATACTGCTAAATCATATCAACAGATCTTCTTGAAGGGCCCTTGTGAAAAATTAATTGGGTAGACCATAGCATTCTGTACTTATATACGTGTTATATGCGATTGAATGAAAAAAAATCAATCCAGGTCTGCAGAAATTGATAAATTCTGCACGGCAAATTGGTAAACAGGCATGCTAGGAGGTACTCTTTTACTTAGCTGGTTCCTGGTGAGTCAAGCTGGAGGATGGTATGCTGGGCATCTGCGGTCTGTATAACTACAGCAGGCATTGGGCTCCACCCCCCAACCCCTCTCCCCTTACTTCCTCCTGTCTGAAGGTCAGCTCACAAATAGGGAGAGGGAGGATTATAGATATATAATCTTGTTAGGGAGTGATCATTTTTTAACAACGGGGGGGGGGCTGGTGGGGAAAAAAATTTCGACGCCCCCTCTCGAGGGGGTAAAATATTTTCGACCCCCCCCCATAAGGGACAAAAATCGCGCGCGAACGTCCCCTTTTAGCCTATAGTAACGCGCGGGGTTTTCCACTGAAAACAGGTGAAATTATTTTGACAGTTTCCAACAAGTTTGCCAGTAGTATATATATAGGTCTTCTTTGGATATTTCTAAAAAAATATCCAAAGAAGACCTATATTTTTTGAATATCCAGAAAATACCTATTATTTTGGATATTAGGATTATTTTTGGAAATAGTAATCATATCATAAATTTTAAATACAAAAGAGAGGTCAAGTGGTTCTCATGTCACACGGTTCTTAGCTGAGCTTTCGGTACAGAGGAATGAACTAAGTGCACCAAGGATTGAAGGAGGATTGAAGGATTGAAGGAGGATTGAAGGATTGAAGGAGGATTGAAGGAGGATTGAAGGATTGAAGGAGGATTGAAGGAGGATTGTGGAACACGTTCAATTCCAGATCAGTGCTCTAAGGAACGGTGAGCGTTACTGAAACAGGAGGACCATTATGTATGGTTGCTTTCACCAACTGATGGGAGCATCACCCGTTCATGCTTCAACCAACAATGGGAGCATCACCCGTTCATGCATCATCCGCTCTAAGTGGACAAGGTCGCAAGAATAGTCCAGATCTTTTACGCACTGAAGCTACACCTGGAGCTACAGACAAGGAGGTTCGTGACATGAGGGCCGGACCTCTCCAATTAACCCCAGACATTGCGTTCCTTATATACTCCACCTCAACAGTGAAATCATAAATGTGGTGTTACACCTTTAAGTCTATGAACAAATAGACATTCAGTTTAAGAGAATATAGATTTTTTTCATCAGTTTGAGTGATTTAGGGACAGAGTTTTTTCTCCTCTATTTTTTGATATGTTTCATTGATATCAGCAAAGAACATTTGCTGAGTTATTAGAGGAATTTACAGCGTTAGTTTACAATTGAAGCGATAGATTTACATTCAAAACGCGGATTTTTTGTCCCCCTCTACCGAGAATAATATGAACTACATTCAAAACGCGGATTTTTTGTCCCCCTCTACCGAGAATAATATGAACTATCTCTGGCATAATATATGTAGCGCGCGGATCACCAATCTGCGCAATTCTCAAATAGCGCAGCGTAATTTTCTTGAACAGTTTGAATGATTCATGTATAGAGCTCTTTCTTTTTATTGTTTGATATATTTTATTGATATCAATAAAGAATACTTGCTCATAGCTTACAATTGAGACGATAGATTTCATCATATTCAGTTCGTAGAACGCATTCTTGGGTTTCCCTCTACCGAGAATAATATGAATTATCTTTGTCCTGTTCTAGGTTATGTGGAACTAAATAATTTATGTACATAGCTTTTCCCATCTTTTTGACACTAATCTGCGTGTCACATGACGAATTTAGGATAAGATCATGTCTCATGTCATTTTTCTCCATGTCCTTGTCACTAGGTTCCATGTCACATGTCAAATTACTATTATCCCATGTCTTTGTCACTGATCTGAGTGTCACATGACGAATTTAGGATATGATCATGTCTCATGTCATTTTTCTCCATGTCACATGTCAAATTACTATTATCCCATGTCTTTGTCACTGATATGATATGTCTCATGTCATTTTTTTCCATGTCCTTGTCACTAGGTTCCATGTCACATGTCAAATTACTATTATCCCATGTCTTTGTCACTGATCTGAGTGTCACACGGCGAATTTAGGATATGATCATGTCTCATGTCATTTTTCTCCATGTCCTTGACACTAGGTTCCATGTCACATGTCAAATTACTATTATCCCATGTCTTTGTCACTGATCTGAGTGTCACATGGCGAATTTAGGATATGATCATGTCTCATGTCATTTTTCTCCATGTCACATGTCAAATTACTATTATCCCATGTCTTTGTCACTGATATGATATGTCTCATGTCATTTTTTTCCATGTCCTTGTCACTAGGTTCCATGTCACATGTCAAATTACTATTATCCCATGTCTTTGTCACTGATCTGAGTGTCACATGGCGAATTTAGGATATGATCATGTCTCATGTCATTTTTCTCCATGTCCTTGACACTAGGTTCCATGTCACATGTCAAATTACTATTATCCCATGTCTTTGTCACTGATCTGAGTGTCACATGGCGAATTTAGGATATGATCATGTCTCATGTCATTTTTCTCCATGTCCTTGACACTAGGTTCCATGTCACATGTCAAATTACTATTATCCCATGTCTTTGTCACTGATCTGAGTGTCACATGGCGAATTTAGGATATGATCATGTCTCATGTCATTTTTCTCCATGTCACATGTCAAATTACTATTATCCCATGTCTTTGTCACTGATCTGAGTGTCACATGGCGAATTTAGGATATGATCATGTCTCATGTCATTTTTCTCCATGTCCTTGACACTAGGTTCCATGTCACATGTCAAATTACTATTATCCCATGTCTTTGTCACTGATCTGAGTGTCACATGGCGAATTTAGGATATGATCATGTCTCATGTCATTTTTCTCCATGTCACATGTCAAATTACTATTATCCCATGTCTTTGTCACTGATATGATATGTCTCATGTCATTTTTTTCCATGTCCTTGTCACTAGGTTCCATGTCACATGTCAAATTACTATTATCCCATGTCTTTGTCACTGATATGATATGTCTCATGTCATTTTTCTCCATGTCCTTGTCACTAGGTTCCATGTCACATGTCAAATTACTATTATCCCATGTCTTTGTCACTGATCTGAGTATCACACGGCGAATTTAGGATATGATCATGTCTCATGTCATTTTTCTCCATGTCCTTGACACTAGGTTCCATGTCACATGTCAAATTACTATTATCCCATGTCTTTGTCACTGATCTGAGTGTCACATGGCGAATTTAGGATATGATCATGTCTCATGTCATTTTTCTCCATGTCACATGTCAAATTACTATTATCCCATGTCTTTGTCACTGATATGATATGTCTCATGTCATTTTTTTCCATGTCCTTGTCACTAGGTTCCATGTCACATGTCAAATTACTATTATCCCATGTCTTTGTCACTGATCTGAGTGTCACACGGCGAATTTAGGATATGATCATGTCTCATGTCATTTTTCTCCATGTCCTTGTCACTAGGTTCCATGTCACATGTCAAATTACTATTATCCCATGTCTTTGTCACTGATCTGAGTGTCACATGGCGAATTTAGGATATGATCATGTCTCATGTCATTTTTCTCCATGTCCTTGACACTAGGTTCCATGTCACATGTCAAATTACTATTATCCCATGTCTTTGTCACTGATCTGAGTGTCACATGGCGAATTTAGGATATGATCATGTTTCATGACATTTTTCCATGTCCTTGTCATTAGGTTGTATGTTGTTAAATTACTGTAGTAAAATTCTGTTATAACAAAGTGTGTAATTTTAGTTATAAAAGAATTTCGTTTTAACCAAATTATACAATATGAGAGCATTAGGGATCAATTACACACACCCCCCACCTTCCTTACCCTGAGTTTCGTTATGCTGTAAACTCTCAAATAGTATATAGTCCTGCCACCTGTTGATATAGTAGAGTATTATATACGGCGCTGATGAATATCATTTTATTGATAAATCGAGACTGTTTGATGACGTTTAATGAAGTATTATGTAGAACTTTCAGGATTTTTTGGGATTATACCAGTAAGTTGGATTGAAGAAGTATAATGCAGATCTCAGGAGAATGTTTTTTGGATTAAATATTGGTCTGGAGAGACCAGACCTTCAAAAATTCCAAATAGAAGATCTACGAACTCTTAAGCTAATGTTAGCTTAGACTTGAGTTATATTAGTATGATACATGCATGAATTTATTTCTATATGTTCATGTACGAGTGTTATGATTACGGGTGTTCTACATTAATAAATGTTTTGAGAGATGTCGTGTTATAAATAAATGTTACCTGATGTTTCATTGGTATAGGTTATAGTATATTGTGTAAAAGATTTATATTGTATTAATATATTTCTTTATATAACGTTATATTTCTATAGGATAAAGGTGTTTTAATACGTAGCTTTGTGTAATAAGTGAATAGTGCTGCCACCTGTTGATTAAGTATCGTATTACATACCGTACAGTGAGCAGGACGTACTATAAAATGTAAGTGAGTTGTATATGTTTTATATCATTTCAGCAGTTAAGATAATATTCATGGCGAGAACGATATCACAGAGGAATGTGTTGGTGTCTGTGCATATGTGTATCACATACAACCTGAGGGGACGGGAAAGACATAAAGAAGACCCTTTAAAGTGGGCTCGGGAAGCCTGTGATGTGTTATTAAGGTGCTGATAACTAGCATTTTATTGATAACTTATATATCATAATGTATGGAGACTGACTGTGAATATTAACTTTCAATGAAGTATAATGTCGACCTCATAGGATTTTTTTTGGATTATACCGTAATCTCTCGCGTATTGTTGAGTCTTGAGGTGCGTCTTATATGCGAGGTATTACGGTAGACCAGTCAGCTGGTGTTTATTCTTTGTGTTATGAGAAGAATCTTACCTTAGGACAAAGCAATAAATTTATCTATACCCTTCAAACACTGATAATGAATAAATGTATTTCTTGCTATAGATTATAATGGTACATTGATAAAGTGCTATTTATTTTTTATTCAACTTTCTTTATTTATTTTTCAAGAGAGAACATTATGACAGTACTTTTTTATGTACTGTGTATGATAATTGAGTATGATGCACTTCGTATGATCATGGAGTATGATGCACTCTTATGTTGGTAACAGATGTGTTTATCTCCCATGTGGCAGGAAATCCTTTAAGGTTTGCTTATATATTGTACTTGTTGAATGTTACGATACAATCATAATTAATAAAGTGCTAGAGAGAAATTCTACTGAAGTTTTATTGAAGCATTTAATTAAATATTTCATGACTGTTGATATGTTAGCAATTTATTTCTATTCAGCAATTTATTTCTATATTGTGTTGTTTTCTTATGATTTGCGCATTAAACATGGTTTTATATTGTCAGCCTTAAAGGGTGAAGACTGGAAGCTTTCCCACCCTTAACCATTTTAGGTTTTGTCTTATATATAATAAGATAAATGTTATTATTATAATCATTTTCTTAAGATAATTTGCTTAATTCATATATATTTCAAAAAGTTTTTTGAAGTTGACGATGTTTGAAGTTAAAGAAAGCGATTTTTGAACAGAAAAAAAGTTTAAGAGTCTTGCTTTGATAAGATTAAAGACTGATTTTTCACTATATTACTTCTTACAGAGCTAAAGCTATAGGGTCAAGATGTCACTACTTTCCCAGAGAACACTGAGTTCAGATAATGCCTTCAACAAAACAAGCATATAAATCATGTGTATTGCAGAACAAAACAAGGATATAAATCATGTATCAGTACATATGTACCCAGTACCTTAGTTCTTAATTCAAATAATTAAAAGATTTCAATGATAGAATACTTATTTTTTATTTTTTAAATACAGATATTAATAGTGTTTTGCATAATGCATTGTGTATTTTTGTAAGCAACGCAGAAGTGTAGAATATACCTTATAGTCTAGATATATACGTGAGATTATACACTCGTACACAATTAAACATGTAAACTTGGTTTAGGAATTTATACCTTTTGCGAAGCACCATAATGCATACTGTAATTTCATAAGCTATATGGAAGGATAGAATATACCTTATAGCCTAGATATTTACGTTAAGTCTAAGATAATTCCACGTTAAATATTTATGTTTTATCTAGTGGTACCTTAATCTCCTACGTATAAGGCGCGTCTTATACGTGAGGTTTTAGTTCTTATTGGATCCACAAGGGTGAGACCAAGACCTTTTTTTTGATATCTTACATGCCCCCCTTGGTCAAAAATAGGACAAAATGAGGCCCAGGAGGGCCCAAGGTGGTCCAAGCTACCCATAGGTTTTTGAATTTTGAATATTCATTTAGTAGAACCAAAGTTATGAATTTTTCATTTTTTTGAGAATTTTCCAAAACTCTAGGTGCGCCTTATACGCAGGCTGCGTCTTATACGCAGGAGATTAAGGTATACAACAATACTTATTAGATAATTATGTATAATCTAGTGTGATACTATAATACTACGTGCTATACTTACTAGAAGAAAGCTGGTTACATTTTGGATATATTCGTAACCCTTTAAGGGTCAAAATAGTAAAAATATTATTTTAATGCTAAATATGCGTATTTCAATGCATATTTTTTAAAAAAAAGCAAGATTGAAGCGAACATATAGATTCCAAACAATACAGAAGAAAGCAGACTATACTTGGAACATATATATATATATAAATATATATATATATGTATATAATTTTTCAAGGGTTAACACAACTGAAATATTATTTCAATGTCAAAGATATATGTTCTAATGCTTGTAAAAAGTAATATGGAAGCAAGCATATAGATTCCATAGAATCTATTTTTTTAAGAAGTCTTTTAAAGTTTGTCTAACTCTTTTAAAGTTCAACGATATTTCTCAGCGGCTCTAGCTCTATCATTTCCGCGTCTGTGCTAGGGACAGATGTATTTGGTCTGTATATGACCGATCTGTTTTGCCTTTTTTTCTTTCTTATTTTCAGTATTACAAAAGTGAAAAATATAGTGATAAGAGGTATTCCTGTTCCTGATAATATAGCAGCAATTAACGCTGAAGATACCTTTGAAGAGTTAAGAGACACGTTTGAGAAGGAGTCAGTTGAGTGATTGACATAACTGTTTCCAGCAGTGAAGCCCAGGATAGTAACATCATAGGTTGTTTCATTTGGAGAGGCGGAGCTTGAGTCAGGTGTTATCCTTTTCTTTAATGTATAAGACAGGCTGAGCTGCTCATCATTGGTTGTGTAGCTTGAAGAGGTGGAGCTTAAGCCAGACGTCATCTCTTTGCCTGCTATATAAGAAAGGTTGAGCTGCTCATGTTCAGAATGGGGGCTGACTTCCATGATCGTCACAGCAGTATCACTGGGAGACACTGAGCTGACTTTAGACATTTTCTGTCCTTTGCCTTGTTCAGATAGTGAGCCAACTTCAAAGACCTTCGTAGAGGTGAGTATTTCTCTGTTAAGGAAAAGAAAATATTTTTCTTCTCAGTGATTTCTTTCATTTCAGGGATATTAGAATTTAATAGGTAGATTATAAAGATCTCCCTGTGCTGATAAATTAAAAATAAGGAAATTAACTTGAAGCTATTGGACAAATGGATATATATGTAGTCTGGAAATATTCCTCTGAATAAGTTATGCTCTTGTAGATGGATAGAAAAGATTTCTCTGTGCTGATAAATAAAAATAAGCAAGTTAGCTTGAAGCTGTTTAATGGAAAGAACGAATGGATATGTATATAGTTTGAAAATATTCCTCTGAATAAGTCACGTCGTTGTATAAGTCATAATTTCTCTGAATTAGTCACGTCCTTGTATAAGTTATATTTTACCTTTCTGAGGATCTGGAAGGGGGACATCAAGAGCTTTGTTTTGATATGTAAGACTCCTTTTGAGTAATATTATGACACAGATGGCTTCAGTGGTGTCTGAGAGGCTAGAGCTACACTCAGCTTCTCAAATTTTAAATATCCATTTAGAAGAAGAAAAGTTATGAAAGTTTCATTCTTTTAAGCTTTTTTATCTAAAACTCTTATACGCACACTGCGTTTTGTACGTGGTAGATTACGGTAGTAGGAATTATTAGCTTACTAGTAGTAGGATTTATCAGCTTACTTGTAATATTTTTTCTTGGAATAGGCTTGTGTGGAAGAAGGGACGACTTTAAAGATGGTTAATGTTTCTTCGTAGGCAGCGGTAGTTGTAAGATCAGAATCGAAGGTTGTTGTTGGTTTTTCAGTAGTTTCAAAGGTTGTCTTTGGTTTCTCAGAACTTATCAAATAATATAGAGATATATCTATGTATTTATCCTCCTTTGGAAGGTAGACATGAGTTTTTCTGCAATAAAAAAAGAAAAAAAGATATTTATGAAAATATAAGCTACACCCTTGTATAAGCTACAGCCTCTCTCTATGCTATGTATGAGCTCCACTCTTGCATAAGCCATAGCCTTTTATTGCTATGTGATATGTCTTGTGTAAGGTTTAAACATGCACAAAGCTATAGATTTTCAACGATATCAAACGAAAATAGGATAGTAAGATGAGGCATGGTAGGCCTAGCGAGCGCGTTGACAGCTCCTGAGCTGCTGGCTTAACAGTCATTTGCACAAGCTTAGCTTTTTTTCATCGCTCTAAAGCATATAACTATACATGTTATGAACTCATAATTAAAGTCAAATAAAAATATTGAGGTCAGTTATTGATTTTGAGCTATTTTCTTTAGCCATGTTAGTATCCTTATTGAAAGTCAGAATTATCAAAGTATAAGGCGTTTCTCAAATTCAAGGCAATGCCCCTTCTGAGACCCAGTAATTTTTTTGCTTGACATAGAACATGTGCCTTCTACGTGGGAGATTAAGGTATCTAGAAATGATTTTTTAAACAAGTAGGTTATAATTACCTGCATATTCCTGCCTCACAAGCATAAAGAGCAACATTGGAGATCACTTCTTGTAAGAACGGGAATGAATCTCGGTTGTATTGTATTTCCCTAGCTTCGCTGTTGCTTTCGATTCTCACCTGTGAAGTGATGAGAATTTCATGTGAAATTTCTAATTTTGTCCAGCAAGTTAAGTCTGTATTTTTACATGACGTAATTCCTCCAGTCAGAAAAGAGCACTGACAATTTCGATTTTCTGCTTGAACAAGGCAGAAGGAAAATAAGATCACTAAAAGTATTTTGGTTTCCATCTCAATTGAAGGCAGGCGTAAAAGTAATCCTAACTGTAGGCATGAAAGTGTTTAACTGGTGGGGCTAAGTATAAATTCCTTGAGACATAGTGGAAAGGCGGCGAGAGGAAAATTGTGTTACTTAGATAATGGAGTGAATTTATCTATAGTAGGTTCTTGTGTGGGATAGTGAGAAACTACTTGAGCTTAATCTAAAAGGGTATAATGTTTCTGGGGGGAGGCACTCATGCTTTAGAAAACTATGTATAAGAAAACTATGTTTTCCTGAAGAATAAATCAGGGCCTATGTGCTCACCTATATCTTCATGAAGAATAAGTCAGGACTTATATGCTGATCTATACAACTGACTTGGGTAAAAATAAAGTTAATATCATACCTAACCTGCTAGATAAGCCCTAAAAGCGTGAGATGCATGCTACATGCGAGAGAGTTAAAAGCTTTACCCTACAGGGCTATTTTAAAGTCCATAGCTTGTCAGATTCCTTTTCCAGTTATAGTTAAATTTCATACATGTCAACCCTCCTAAATCGGCCGGGAGACTCCTGGATTTTGACAATTTTTCATGCTTTCTCCTGGCTTGGATTTATCCCTTAATTTTTCCTGTTTTTCACCAATCTCCTGGTTATTGAAACATTTTTGCACTTCCAGCTATATAAAATCTCCGGGGATTACATATTTTGAGGCTTTGTCAGCTTAGAAGACGCAAAAAAATGCTCTTTTTGAGATAGAGTTTTTCAAAATAGTCTATGGGAATGCCTTTCAAAATTACTCTATGGTCAATACTCAAATAGGTCTCCCGGTCTGGGGCCCGGAAATGTTGGTATGTATGAAATTTAGTTTCAAAGAGGATGTTCTAACTGTAGTAGAGTAACCCCTTCATAGGATTTTACTTCATTGTTTCATGTGTTGCGTTTCATGACGTTTTTTTGCACTCTTAGCCAAAGCATGATGAGTCATTTCCTTTAAGATAGCATATATCAAATTACTATTTGTTTTCCCGCATTTCTATTTCATAGCAAAGAAAAGTTACTTACAAGATAACATGAAGGATTTCGTGAAAGTTTCAGCTATGTAGGATTGAAATTTCTTTAGAATTTTTGTCTGACTTTGCGGAAGGGTTTCTAGTGCATGTGGGTCACTTCTTGGGATTTTGCGCTGGTCGGAAGTAGAATGACGTCACACTGGAGACAAACATTCACGACGCCACAGATCCTCAGGGACGTGGTGGGACCATGCTGTGACACACTTCTGACTGTTTTCAGATGAGATCTGACTGTTTTCAGATGAGATCTCATCTGAATAATATCTTTCAATTTAAGTTTCCATAAGTTTCAGACGATCTCATCTGAATGGTAATTCAAATTCAGATGAGTTCTGGCATATATCCTTAATTGAGGGCAGAGCCCTCGAACCCCCGTTTGGCCTGGCATCACGGGAACCGCGGCGGCGTCAACATTTGTCTCCACAGAGGGCCAGGTCAAATCTGCAAGAAGTGACCCTTTTGCGTTTCTAGTAGGTTCTACTGCTACGTTGACTTCCGCTGAGCGGCTGGTTTAATTCTTTCTGACTTACCCTTACACACTCAACAGAAACCAGCTAAGCGTCATCGTTCACATGACTGTTGTTATAGTTGCATGTACTATAGTTATCGAGGGTGATTGATGAAAATTTCCATTTTAGAAAGGTAGAAGAAGTGAACTTTCAGTGATAACTCGTAGTAAAGGGCTTGAGAATATTGTTTTATGACAAAAAAGCTTTCGCTGAAGCAGTACTCACTGAAACCGGAAGGTCTAGTCAGCCATTTTTATGCGAAAGGGTCTCTTCTGGCAGAATTAACCTAGCCTATTGGTTCCCACTCCTTCCGCTAGATGTCTCTTTCCACCCCTTCCGTGTCTCATCAAATAATTATGGTTTCCCTCTCTGTTTCTTTCTGTGCAAACGAGGGTTTGGAGGGAGAGCCCCGATCAAGGATACATGTCAGATCTCATTTGAACTTAAATTACATTTAGATGAGATTAATCTGAAACTTATGGAAACTTATTACATGGAATATTATAATTCAGAAGAGATCTTATCTGAAAGGCAGGATGTGTCTCTCAGGGAATGAAATGTTTATGGGGTAGTATGACGTCAATCCACTTCCGACCAGGTAAAAAATTTGAGAAGACGACCAGATGCGCATACTGTACAGTATCGTTGTCATGGTTACGTTACAGTATGATGCACTTACAAGGGCTTTTGTTATGAGTAAGATGAACGTAGTGCACGTTCAATGGTTTTTATGTCGAAAAAAAGAAAATAAAGGAATTCGTTTATTGTATTTTAGTTTTAGTGCACATAATTTATTATATTTCACAGTTTAAATTTATTTTGAAGCTATAGATAGAAAAAAAAGTTCGTAGGAGGATGGCAAGCGCTGTTATCACATAAATTAAACCTACCTATAGTAGAGTTAACCTAAACCTGAAGATCTGTTCAGCCATTCTGTGTTATGGTGCGTTCAAATGGAAATTATGGTAATAAACTCTGAGACATTGTTTGAAATGTTGTACGCAAGATAAATAATCAAAGGAAAAAAACCAAGAGGTTATCTATTATAAAATGGATAAAGCTCAGGAGGTCATTTCATGATCAGCAATGAATAAACAGATGTTATTAACCATCTATTAAAAGTAATTTAACTTACTGTCCATCGAATGTAATTTAACTCGAAATTCATTTTTACAATCCATTAAAAGTTATTCAACTCTTTTTTTCAGATAGCTTCAGATAGCTTCTATAAGCAGTGCTGTCCTGTTTTATTTAAGACAGGATACCTTACACAGTTTCAAGGTAGGTATTTATTGACTAAATTAACTATACATGACATTAGATAAATGACATAGCATATGAGATAAATGGATAATATTTTGACTAAGGGAGGCTTTTATTATAGGTTTCATAATTAGTCATGGAATACACCTTGCGCAGAGGGTTAATTCAGAAAGGATGTCAGTTATAATTGATTTTTCACAAGATGAATGACGTTAATAGGATGATAGTAAATATGATCAATTTCAACATAGTAATTATGATCAATTTTAACAAGAGTACAGGAACTCAGCTTAAGAATTTATTTTATCAAAGACTGTTTTTGCTTTTTTAGTGTATTATGAGTGGAGGAAACTCTGTGTCCAACTACGAGGAACATAGAGGAGGACAACTAGCAAGGCAAAATATACAGGCGTGTCAGAGATTATTGACCCGTACGAGATTGATAATTAATTATCTGTTCCATGATATTTTCCACATACACAGAGGTAAATTTATTGACCTAATCTTTATTACTAAATATAAGAAAAGAAAAATACTTTTTTTAGTTGAATATAGAAAACCAAGTTCTAATAATAATTTTTAAATTTATTTTTTAAAAAAAATAATTATGTTTTAAGTTTAAGAAGATTCAGATTTAAACTTCTCATAAAATTTTATTTCAGGTTAATACTTGATTTAATAATTTAAGAATGACCTTGTTGAACTCGAGCTATATATTAAAGATTTTATGAAATGTTATTTTTTAGGTCAATACTTAATCCAAACTCAATCCGAGAGTGACCTTGCTGAACTTGAGTCAGAAAGTTTTACTGTAAAAAGCAAAGGTAAATTTCTTTTGCTTTTGGATTTTAGTCATAGATAAGACGAATTGTTATTTATATTTTACATTAAAATTTAATCTAAATGAGTTTATAATGTAAAATTTAATCTAAATGAGATTATAATTAAATGATTATATTGAAAAAAACATTATAATTACTATTTATAATGTTTTATTATAATGATTTATAATAATGATGATTATTATTTTATAATAATAAGATGAAGATATGAAACTGATTAATTTATATATATCATATTGAAAAAATAACGATAATTAGATGATGACATGAAACTGATTATATATGAAATGATAAAATGCTGATAATTTAAAGAAATTAAGTGTCTTTTTTCTTTTCAAATAGACGTCTTGTGCTGTCTTCTTATTTTTGATTAAGGACTCAGCAGCATCAAGGTCGTTTAGTCTGTGTAAAATCAAGGTCGTCTGCAGTTTGCTCTAACATCGAGGTCGTTTACAGTTTACTGTATCAACAAGGTTATTCACAGTTCATTTAGGACGAGGATCTGCTAGCAACATCAAGATTGCTGATTAAATTTGGATAAGGTTATTATTTTATTTTATTTATTTGCTTACTTGCTTTTATTTAGTTAGCTTGTATCAGTCATTCAGTTAACGTGCTTCAGTTGTCTTGTTTATTTAGTTATTCAATAAATTATATAGCTGGCTTGCTTCTATTATGGTATAATATATCATTCTTTCGGTGTTATCTAATTGGTTTGCATATATTTTGGTTTTAATTCTTATGTCAATTCAGTATTACACTAATAATATTGTTTTAATAGCTAGAACGTACCCTTGTGCTAAGTTAGACATAGAGAATTTATATCAGCTGCAGGGGAAAATTTCTAAATATAGAGGTTCTATTGTTATTTTAAAAAAAGATTTTTCTTTAAAATTTACCAAAAATGGGTGTTTTTATATATTTTTAAGAAATGATTTTAACTTTATTGTAAGCAACATTAAAAAGTTTATTTCCTTTTTTTGTTCAAACTTTTGGAATCATTTTTCTTTAATAAATTACAATAAAATTAAAGTATCATTATTAAATATCCAAATAAGTGTAGAAATTGACATAAAAAATAACAATATTAAAGTCATAGAATTTCTTTTAAAAATACGATTTCATTTTAAAGACAAATATTCATATAAATTAAAGGAGTCTAACACATATGAATCTGTTTGGGTAAATTATGAAGGATTAAAAGATTATAATGTGAACAATGTTTCTGTCATAAGAATTTCAAATAAAGATATTACTTTTACTTTAGGTTATAATTTCAAAGGGAATTGTATAACTAAAGATTGTAATATTTTTTTATTTTTATGTTCTGAGATAAAACTTGTGTTAGACGAAATAATAAAGGAAAAGTCAGATAATAAAAATGAAAGAAATTAAATTGATTTCAGAAATTCTTTTAACAATATTTTTTATTTTAAGTCAAAATAATGAATTTAACAGAGTTTACTGGAATGAAATTAAGCTTAAAGAGAAACATTGTTTGTATTACATTTTAAAATATATTAAAAGGAAGAAGCAAGAGTCTTTTATATCAAAAGAGAAAATATTTGATCTAATGAAAGATGAGACTTGGTTTTTTCTTTTGTCTCTGTTAAAAAAAGAAGAAGCCTACAAAAAAGAGTATGAATTTTGTATAAATCAAGAGAAAGAAAAAATTCTTTTAGACCTTATTTCTTCTCATAGTGTATTGTTAGAATGTATTTCAGAAGTTTTGAATCTTAATATAACTTTTCACACAAAAAATCAAAGTGTAGATTTTTTTCCTTCTGAAAATATGAGAAGCAAACCTGTTTCTATTTTTTTTGATTCTGAGAACGAGGAAGTGAAAGAATATGTAGAGACTAAGAAAAGAAAAAAGAATAAAAAAATATTACCAGCTTCTGATAATGTTTTCAGTGAAGAGAATTTGTCAGATTCTAGTGAAAATGAGGATAATGATTCGAAATCTTTAGACATAGAAAGAAAAAAGAGAAAATCTAAATCTGTTAAACCTAAACGAAGCGTTTCTCAAGATACTTCTTCTGATCCTGAATTTAATTTTTTAAAAGAAGATTTAGAATTGTCTGAGAGCGATTCAGATAGTGAAGAGCAGGGTTTAACGAATAAAAAATTTAAAAAAAATGAAGAAATGAAGCATGAGAAAAAAATAGATATAGATGTAGATGATAAAGTAAATTCGTTACGAGAGTTTTCACCTTTTGCTAACTTATTTAAAGAACAGCTAGAACAGTGTAGGGCTAACTTAGAATCTTCTATTAAAGTATGTGATAGAATATATAAGCATTTAATTGTCTTACAAACTAATATGTTACCTGAAAATATAGAGAAATGTGCCAAATGTCCGCAACATTGTTCTGCAGCTATTCTCAGGTGTACTAAAGACAGAAGAGGTCCTAAAAATTGTAAACCAAAAAAATTAAAAATAATGAAATAAATATTATATAAAAGTTGCTTAGCATAATGTTTGAGTGACATTTTATTTTTTTATACTTAACTTTTTGACTTAAAATTTTAGTTATGAATTTTATTTTATTTATTACCTACAGATGGAACGTGAAAACCAAGAGCCAGAACCTATTTTGTCCAAGTTAAACAACCAATTTTTTCAAGGAACAAAATTTGCTAAAAATGTTCATGATGTACAAGAAACATCTTCTCTTCAGAAGCCTGAAGAGGAAATGCCTCTTCTTGTAAGACCGAGTCGAGCTTATCCTACTAAAAGAATGATATCAAAAGAAGAAGATCTGGAGGTTATGCCTCCATTAGTAAAGAAAAAAAAACTTTCTGAGCTTTGCAAAAGCGACTATGGTCCAGCTTCTTCAGATTTACTAGACGAAGCTATTCAGATTTCTGGACTTGAGTTGTCAAAAGATGACTATCAAGTTGTGAATGAAGTTGTCTCCTTAGAAGATAACAATGAACTTCACGTTGACTATGAGGAAATTAGTGGTATTGAAGACAACAATGACCACTACAGTCATCGTGAAGTTGAAGTTATTCTCGAAGGGGACAAGGACGAAATCATTGACAGTAACGAAGTTAATGTTGCTGGTGAAGAAGTAGCTGTTCTCCAAGACAGTGACTTAGTTCCTAGTGAAGTTGTCGTGAAAGACGACAACAACATCACTCTTCCTGATAGAAGTTCAGCCAAAGTTGTCAATGTCACTGAGCCTTTTTCTGATTCTATACAACAGGCTAATACGAGAGACTACCTTCAACGTTTAATTCTGTCTCGCTTGCCTGTTTCTGTCGTCTTCCCTCAAAAGAAAGACACAGAGACAGGATCTCTTTTCTTGAAGCTGATGACGAAAGTTCCTACAAAAACAAGAACAAAAATATGTAAAAAAATCACTTGTGAAACATGCACTGACGAGCTGTTCTTTGGAGGGGGAGTATATTTCAATGCACAGAAAAAGAGCATGATGTCATGCCGTTATTGCTTGAAACTTTTTGGCTCCCCTCTCCTTTTGATTCAGCATATTTCGTCAACACATTTGGATTAAAAAATTCACAAGAAATAAAACATAAGCTTCAAGAAAAGTTACTTTAATGTTTATATGATGTTATATTTGAAGATGTGTGCAGCCTATATCATAAATATGTAGTATGAAAATGTCATACAAGAATTTCAATGTTTGTTTTATATCTTAAAATAATCCGTCTTGTTTTTATAGGTTCAAGATGGAAAAGCAACTCTACTTGAACTTTTTTTTACTTTCATTAAGAAGTTTATACTTTAAAAACTATTTCAATTTTTATCGTGAACCTTTGATGGAAAAATTAAACATTGAAATACCTGCACATTCATTATTATCTGTATCGAAATGTTTTTTATACATTTCCTTCTTAAATATTTCATCAAAAAAAGCTTGTTATGAACGTTTTAATGAAATCAAAAACATAGAGTCCTTAGCATTTTTTGCTTCTTTTTTTCAGTCAGATTTTTTGTTTAATTATATATATCAAAGGACTACGAAAAAAATCAAAGAAATAGGGAAAGCATTGAAAGTTTATGTTTATTGCGGAACTATGTTTCATGTAAGCAGTAGAAAATTATTTTGGTTTGCTTCAGATCTTCTAAAAGTTAATCGTTCTGACATATTAGACGATTTGCTTTGTACAAAACACAGCATATTTGCTTATTGTGATTATCTTTGTTATTCGGATAATGAACTACAAAATAAAATAACTGATATGTTACAAGATTTAGACCTTAATGCAGAAATTGTTAAGTTTCGCTGCGGAGGGTGTGGGAAATACCATACTTTTGATAAAAATAAAAAAATTAGAACATTAAAAGTAACATATATGCTGTGTTGTGCTTGTCCAGTTAATTATAAATGTTACAGTAGTTTTAAGTTTGCTTCATACAGTACTCATTATCGGAAAGGTATAGCATGTTATGATTGTGGCATGAAATGGAAAAAAGCAAAGCCAATATGTAGTCCTGAATTTTGTTCATGGCTAAGAAAAAAATTCAGAAGCTTAAGAAAAAAAACTATAAAAAATGCATTACATTATTATTAAAGTTTAAGAAATATAAGGATGTAAAAAAACTACTATGTGATAACTTCTAACAGGTATCCTTTATCACATACATAAGAGTATATAACCTGTAAGTTCGGTGTTTAGTTAGGCACTGTAACATTTCAGGTTAAGAACCTTAAAACAGAACATTTTGTACCATATTTATCAAACAAGTTTTGATATATAAAGTCTATTGAAGATAATATGCCTTTACCATATTTGTTGTTGGATTGAAATAAAGAGGATTTATTGTAAGTTATTGAGTAGATATAATAAAGTGTCAAGTTTTGAGAAGAGATTTCACAGTAAGTTATATCAGAAAAAAAATTGCTGATATAAAGATGATAATGAAAGTTAATGTTGGTTTGCTTTTAAGTCGTGTTTATTACTTAGAAGCTATGTTGACTTTCACTGATGGTAAAATAGATGATTTAATAGATGTCAGTTTCCCTGTTCAGAATTATATGAGTGTAAGAGAAGCTAAACATATATTTACAGCGCTTTCTTTGATTCAGCCATTTTCATCTTTAAAAGAAATAAGAGTAGAAGCTTTATGCTTTTTCTCTGATTTCTTTCAGTCTTCATATCTTTTAGAAGAAATAATGAAGATTGTTTTATCTGATGTCATGTTATTGCCTAGAATTATTAAAATGTGCTGTATTTTTTTAAAATATACAGATTTTTATTATAGAATAAAGGATTTTTCATGTTTTATTTTAGAAATTTCATATTTTGAAGATGTAATAGAATTGATGAAACCTGCTCACAAAAAACATTACTTGAATGTTAATCCTAATGATTATGTTTTAAGTCCTTTAAAGAAAAAAATAAGAGATCAAATAAGAAAAAAAGAACATAAAATGTCTATTCTTTATATGTTTTGTAAACTTTGTTCTTCAGAGCTGATAATTTCTTCTAACAGCACAAATGTTACTTACATTCATTGTTGTATGCAACCTGTTCATATAAAATGTTTAGAATTTTTCTTTATGAAAACGAATCATAAAATAAAAAAGTGTAAATATTGTGATGTTAAATGGTTTGAAAAGAAGCCAATATATAGGTATGAAAAAGATATATTATTATGGTTATCAAAAAAATCAGAATCATGCTCTTCTTTGAAGAAAGACAAGTTACCTAAAATGGCTTTACTTGAAAATAAAAATGTTGAAAAATATAACAGTGTTATGTTATGATGTTATATAATGTTTTCAATAATGAAATTAATAAATATTTTTCAAGTTTAATTTCTTTGAGATAATCAAAAAAGTATATATCATATAAGTAAAAAAAGAAATGTCAATTTCCTCTCCTTTTTACGTGAATTTACCTTCTAATACTATTCACCCTTCTAGGGAAAACAAAACAAGTTCTTATTATGTTAATTTACCTTCAACTATTACATTGAAAGGGGAATGGGAGGTTGGAGTGGTGGAAGTTAATATACCTATTTCTTGGTATAATTTTCCTGAAAGACCAGAACGAAATAGAACTATAATAGTGGAAAGAAATTTTTTTAAATTTAAAAAAAATGTGTTCATAGCAAATTCTGCAAGTGATGTTACCTTGGAGAAAAGGTTTATAGTAGAAAGAATTCCTTATGGAAATTATAATTCTATTAATAACCTTATTGGAACTATAAATTCTGTTTTAGAAAAAATTGATATTTATCCTGATGATGTTTTCTTTAAAAAAGAGCGAAAACCTTTTATGAAAATAGAACCACAAAATTTAAAACCTATTCTTAAAGTAGGAAAAGGAGACGTAGTAACTTTTTCTTCTGATTTGTCTTCTTTGTTAAGATTAGATTTACATGAAAAAGCTGAGAAAAAAGAAGGAAATACTGTGTCTTTCATGGGACCTCCTTTAGAAAATTTTGAAGAATATAAAAAAATAGCATCAAATTTAGGACCAAATGAATATGAAAATTTCATAGCGGGTGGGGTTCCTAATTTGCATTACATAGCATCTAATATTCATATTTATAGCAACATAGTTTGTAATGAAGTAGTAGGAAACAAACAAGTTCCACTTTTAAGAACAATAAGATGCACAGGAAGCTTTGGTGATGACATAACAGAAGTTTTTGTTACTCCATATTACAAAAAACTTAAAAGAAATGAAATACAAGAAATTCAAATAACTGTCTGTGATGACTTAGGAGATCTTGTTAAATTTGAATACGGAACAGTGTTTTTGGTTTTACATTTCAGACCGATAGTCTAATGATTTATCGTCGTAGAGCATTAAAAAATCTTATCACAGAATATGATATCATTCCTAATTCTTTAAAATATGATCCTGATTTATTTTTGTTCAAAAATTTAAAAAAAGTGAAGAAAAAAATATTAAAAGTAAAGAAAGAAGAAGGTGGAGTTAAATTTCAGATAGGACTTTGCGTTATTTTAGGAAAATATAACTTAGAAACTAATGAATATTTTCAAATAGAACCATGGTTTTTAAGTCCAGTTCAATTTGGGTTTGATTCTTTGAATTTAGAAGAAACAATTAGGTCTAGTTTTTCTATTATATTAGGATTTTTTGATTCTTTCCTTCACATGGGATCAGGATGGTTTCTTAAAAAAATCAAAGTTCTTAGAATTTCAATTTTTAAATATAACCCTTTAGGAGGAAAAGAAAGACAAAAGACTAAAGACTTAATAGACAAAAAAAAATCAATTTTAAATATAAAAGGAACTGGTAATAAATGCTTTCTTTATTCTGTTTTAGCTGGTCTACATAAAGTAACAAATAATTCAAATTTAGCAAAATCTTATGATATTTTTTTAAATGAATTGAATCTTTCTTTTATTACTTTTCCTGTGAAATTAAATGAAATATCACAATTTGAAAAAAAGAACAATCTAACAATAAATGTATTTGGTATGTTAGAAACAGAGCAAAAGATTATTCAACCTTTCCCTATGTATATTTCTACTAATTCGACTACTGTTTCTGAAGGAAGACATGTTGATTTATTATTATATGATGATCACTACTATTTGATTAGGAATTTACATAAGTTTATAAGACCTTTTTTCTGGAAAAAAACTAGATATTTTTGTTACAAATGCTTGATATCTTTTTGCTCAGAAAAAAAATATAAGTCCCACATAACTCAGAATTGCAATAAAAATCCTTACGTAGGACAAGGATACTATATGCCACCTATAGGTTCACATCTTAATTTTTCAGATTTCAAAAATAAAGTAAAAAGTCCTTTTATCATTTATGCAGATTTTGAATGTTATAATTATAAAATGAAAGAACCAATTTATAAAGGTAAATCTTTATGTGAACGCGAACATAAATTAAATGCTTTCGGTGCTATAATGGTGTCAAAATATAAAGAATACAATCAAGATCCATTCATATATGTAGGAAAAAATGTCATATCAAATTTTGTCTCTTATTTATATCAAAAAAGAGCTGAAATATCTTATATTTTACACCATAAAAGAGAACCTATGAAATTAACTCCTCAGGATATTTCTCATATAGCTAAGCAGAGAAAATGTTACGTTTGTGGGGTTTCATTGACTCGTAAAGGTATACGTAAAGTTTTAGATCATTCTCATATAGGGCGAGAAGGTAAAGGGAGAGACATAAATTATGCTTGTAACAGATGTAATCTTACTTATACGTCTTTAAGGATGGATAAATTAAAAATACCTATTGTTATTCATAATAGCATGAACTATGACACTCATTTTCTTATTCAAAAATTATATAAATATGTGGACGAGAAAAATATATCTGTTATAGCAAAATCGTCAGAAAAATTTTTGACTTTAAGTTTTGAAAATTTTCGTTTCATAGATTCTTTTCAATTTCTTCCTACTTCTTTAGCTAAATTAGCAAATCTTATGAATGAAAAAGGAACTGATGACTTCTATGAAACAAAGAAGCATTTAAAAGATAAAAAATTATTACCTTATGTTATCCGTAAAGGAGTTATGTGTTATGATTATATAAATTCATGGAGTGTCTTGAAAGAAAAAAAATTGCCTGCAAGAAAATATTTTTATTCTTCTTTAACAAAAGAAAACATTTCTGACGAAGATTACCAGCATGCTCTTTTTATGTTCAAAGCTTTCAAATGCAAGAACCTAAAAGATTATTTGAAAGAATATTTAAAAATAGACGTTTTGCTTTTATGTGACGTTTTCGAATCTTTTAGAGAAAAGGCTTTAGATTATTATGGATTAGATCCATCACATTTTCTTACTTCACCAAGCTTAAGTTATCAAGCCATGTTAAAATATACTGGGGTTAAATTAGATTTATTTTCGGACATAGAAATGTACAATTTCATAGAAACAGGTGTAAGAGGAGGGATAACTAATGTTTCGCACAGGTATGCCATAGCAGAAGAGCCTGATGAACATATTTTTTATATTGATTGCAATAATTTATATGGAAAATGTTTAGCAGATTTTTTACCTATTTCTGATTTCAAATGGTTAGAAAAAAAAGAAATAAATAAATTAGAAATATGTAACATTCCAGACGATAATGAAACAGGCTATATTATGGAAGTAACTCTATCTTATCCTGCAAACCTTCATGATAGACATAATTCTTTTCCTTTAGCACCAGAAAAATTAGAAATAAAAAAGGAAGATTTATCCACTTATGCTGAACAAGTACTCAAAGACATAGGAATTTCATATAAAAAAGGAGGAAAAAAATTAATATGTAATTTAAATCAAAAGGAAAATTACGTTATACATTACCGTAACTTAAAGCTATATCTAAACCTAGGAATGAAAATTAAAAAAATACATAGAGTTCTTTCATTTAAACAAAAAGATTGGATGAAACCATACATCGATTTTAATACAACAAAAAGAACCTTAGCTACTTCTTCTTTTGACAAAGAATTTTTTAAACTTTTAATTAACAGCACTTTTGGGAAAACGTTAGAAAATGTTAAGAAAAGATCAACTATGAAATTAACTTCTAATCCTTTAGTAAGTGAAAAACTTATAAGAAAACCAAATTTTAAATCACTACATATCTTTCAAAAAGACTTCGTAGGTATACAATATAACAAAGAACGAATTCTTTTAAATAAACCTATATACATAGGATTTACAGTATTAGAACTATCAAAATTATGGATGTTTAATTTTCATTATAATATCATGTTACCTGCTTTTTCAGAAAGCATTATTCAATTGTTATACACGGATACAGACTCATTCATTTATTATATTAAAGATGAACATTTCTTAAAAAAGATAAAAAATATTGAAAATTATTTTGATTTTTCTAATCTTAAAGAAAGTCATCCTTTATTTTCCTCTAAAAATATGAAAGTTTTAGGAAAATTCAAAGATGAAACAGGAGGGAAAAAAATAAAAGAATTTATAGCATTAAGACCTAAAATGTATTCTATTCTTTATGAAACTGGAGAAGAAGAGAAAAAAGTGAAAGGCATAAAAAAAAGTTGTATACAAGAAATAAAACATAGTAACTTTAAAAAAGTCTTATTTAAAAATAAAATAAGAGAAGATCAATTCTGTAATATAGTAAGTCTTAAACATAAAGTGTATACCATTTCCCTACATAAGATTTCTCTTTCTCCTTTTGAAGATAAAAGATATTTATGTGATAGTGGGATAAAATCTCTTGCTTATGGACACTATAGTATACCTAAAAGAAAGAAAAAAAGAAAAAAAAACGAAATACCTTTTCCAGAAATAAAAAAGAAAAAAAGATCATGAGATAGCTTGAAAAAACTTTAACCTTATTAACATTAGAAAGAAAGCCTAAGGCATAATAAAAGAAAAAATGAACAAATCAGGAAAATACCCTACTTTGGCTTTTGGTCGGAGGAAAAGAATAGATATAAATAAATTTAAAGGAAATATATATTTACATTTTCATGACTTGACTAAAGATAAAAGCATATCTCTTCAAAAAGAAGAGTTTGACCTTCTTCTTCGAATGAAAAATAAAATATATAAAAAAATTGAAAAAGTTAAGAAATTGAAGAAAGAAAACAAGCAAGAAAAAATAAAAAAAAAGAAAGAAAAAGAACAAAATTTAAGTAGTGATAGCAACAGTGAAAGTGAAATGGAATTAAGTGAAAATGATAGCAGTGAATAATATTATGAAAATATTAATGAGATAAATGAATGACTTACCTTATTACCTTTAAAATAATATTATAAAAATATTATTGAGATAAATGAATAACTTAGCTAATTAGCTTTATATATATTCGTTTTCAATTTTTTATGATAAAAAATGGTTTCTAAATGTGAATTTTGTGGTAAAAATGCTGATTTAGTAAAAAATAAAAAATATTGTTTAAAATGTGCAGAGTCAATGGTACAAGAATGTATAAGGTGTCATAGACCTTTTCAATCTTATCATTTTTTTACGTCTGATGAAAATCACCTGAGATGTAATGCTTGTTACAATAAATACATGAAAGAAAAGCTAAGAAGCAAAGCTAAATCCGCACAAAATTTCAGTATAAAAGTCATGGAAGATATGAGCGAAAATGAAGACTCGAACAGCATATCTTCAGAAGAAGAAAAAAATGACTCCACCAAAAATATTGAATCAAACATTGTTCGTCCTATCAAGAAAGAAGAAAACTTGAAAAGAAGAAAAGAAGAGAGTGATGATAATGTAAGTCATAACGAAAATGAATATGAAGAAAAAAAAGTAAAAATACAAGTCAAGAAAAAGAAAAAGATGAATAAGACTTCTAGCAGGGTGGAAAATAATACAAGTGATGATGACTTAAGTCAAGATGAAAATGAAAAAGCAGGAAGAAAGGAAAAGGTGCAGGTTAAAAGAAAGAGAAATGTGAACAAGCAGCAATCTAATACCTCACGAAATAAAACTAAAATTAATTCTAGTTCAAGGAAAACAAAAACAGGAAACAAAAGTCTGATATTTAACGTAGATGGAAACATGAAACCGAGTGGCTTCATCCCAATTTACATGCCTGTTAATCAGTAAACATTTTTTTATTAGATGAATAAAATTAAAAAAATTTCATGGATAACCGTGAAATCTGACAGTATAATATATCGACACACTTTCTATTACATTGAGATGGTTTAAAATCACGTGATTATATGTATCGTTCTATTCATGTATAAAAATTATTTGATATATTAGAACGAAACCATGCATATCGGATTTCCGTCTCTGTAATGTAATACAGGAAATATGTGTCAAAAAATATGAACCAACAAACTAAAAACAAAGAAAATATTTTAAAAGAAATATTTTTCAATCCGTCTGATCCTGCCTCTTTCAGTTCTGCAAATAAATTATATGAAAGTGCAAAGAAAAAAAATAAAAATATAACTCATACGGATGTATCAGCTTTTCTTCATAACACTAGAACCTATACTTCTCACAAAAAAATAAAACATAGGTTTTTACGAAGAAAAACTATAGTGAAAGGTATAAATGATCAATGGCAAATAGATTTAATTAGTATATTTAATTTAAAAAATGAAAATGATGATATCAAATATTTACTTGCTTGTATAGATTGTTTTTCTCGTTATGCTTATATTTTTCCATTAAGAAACAAAACAGCTTCCGTCACTTTAGATGGCTTTAAAAATATATTAATGAAAAGCAAAGTTAAGCCTAGAATTATACAATTTGATGACGGAAGTGAATTTAAAGGTGTATTCAGAAAATATTTAAAAGAAAATAACATTAAATTTTTCAGTACATCACAAGACACTAAAAGTGCAATAGTAGAAAGATTCAATCGTACTATACAAGATAAAATATATAAATATCTTACTTTCAAAAAGACTTTGAGATATATAGATGTACTTCAAAATTTAGTATATAGTTATAATCACAGTAAGCATAGAACTTTAGGTATAAGTCCTTCAGAAGTAACTAAAGCAAACGAAAAAAAAATATGGATAAAACAATACGGGAAATATTTATTCTCTAAAAAACATCATTTACCCTTTAAAGTTGGAGATAAAGTTAGAATTACTAAATATAAAACTACTTTTAGAAAAGGATATTCTTCTCATTGGAAAAAAGAAATTTTTCAAGTAGCTTATGTTCTTAGAACTTGGCCTGCAACATATGTATTAATTGATAAAAACAATGAAATATTAAGTGGTAATTTTTATAAAGAAGAACTAGTTAAAATTGAAGGAATTTAAAAAAAAATGGAGCATATAGAATTTCCTATTTTCAATGCATGTATTAGAATACCTTTTTCTATGATAGTAGCAGGTCCTAGTAACAGTGGTAAAACTACTTTTGTTCATAATTTAATAGAAAACAGTGATCGCATATTAGACAAAAACATAGATTATTTTATTTGGTGTTATGGTCAAACACCTCCTAAAAAACCTTCTATAATGCAAGATAAAGACGTTATTTTCATTAATGGTATTCCTTCTTCTTTTGATAAATACATAAAACCGAACTTAAATGGACTTATTATATTAGATGACTTAATGAAAGAAAGCAGTAATAATGCAGAAATAGGAAAATTATTTACTCAAACTTGTCATCATGAAGGTTTAAATGTGATATATATATCTCAAAATTTTTTTTCTGAAGGGAAAGAAAGACAAACTGTGAACAGAAATGCTACTTACCTTGTTATATTTAATTCTCCTTTAGATCAAACAGTGCCTCAAATATTAGGAAGAAAATTATTACCAAAAAATCATAAAACTTTTATCAATATTTTTAATGAAGCAACTAGAAAACCACATTCTTATCTCTTAATAGACGGACATCAAAAAACTCCACAAGAATACAGATTAAGAGGAAATATTTTTGATGTAGGCCAAGATGTTTATATTCCAAATAAAACTTAAAAAAATGTACGTGTGATAAATGAAATAAAGAATGATATAAAAGACAAGAAATAGTTTTGTTTATTACGTTTTAAAAAATGCCTAAGAAAAGGAAATCTTTATTATTAAAAAAAAGACCTATATTAAAAAGGAAAGGGAAAAAAAGAATTTTAAAGAAAAAAAAGACTAAAAGAAACAAAAGGCCTAATTTGTCTAGGCAATTAGCTTTCCTTACGGTCTTAAGTAACACTAAAAATAAAAAAAGAAGAAATCTTCTGATAGAATATGCAGGAAAAGAAGACATAGATGCTATATGTCAATGCATTTATAACGTACTAAAAGGAAACATTAAATTAAGTCCTTTTTCTTATGCTAAACTTAAAAAGCATAAAAAAATTTTAAGATTTTTAGTAAATAGACGTGTGAATAACAAAAAAAGGAAAGCAGTATTAAAACAAAAAGGTGGTTTTTTGTCTATGCTTATTCCTTTAGCCGTAACTTTACTAGGAGGTTTAGCAGGAAATAGACAATAATATGACTGCTTCTTTCAAAAAAAGTATTGTCATTCCTTTAGTTACATATAAAAAACTTAGAGCTATAGAAGAAAATAATACGAAAGAAACTAAAAATGAAAAAAATCCTATTCTTGAAAGACAAAAAGAAATATTAGCAGAAAAAATGTATAATATTCAACCATATAAAGTTTTAAGTACTAATCAAGATATATCTAAACAAAATCCTACTTTTTTTTCTTATTTTCAAGAAAATCAATCTGAAAAATCTTTTCATACAGGTATATCTATAGAAGAAATATTATCACATATAAGACAAGCACAAATACCTTACATAAAAGAAATTTTAAAAAAAATGTTAGCTTTACAATTTTTTTGGAATGATCAGGGTGAAATAATAATGAACGGAAAACTGCTAAAAAATTCTAATGTGATAGACATAATGAAATTTTTTTCTAATACTAGCATAAAAAAAGAACCTCTTGGCATTAATGAACTTTGGTATAATTTATCTCGACATATACCTAAATCTTGGTTTCTCAATAAACCAGGAAAAAGCAAGCAAGATGCTGACGCTTATAAAATAAAAAAATATCCTATAGAAGATCAAAATATAGACATTATAAAAAAACGACAACGACAAATACATAAAAAAATTGAAAAAGGAAAGATAGAATCCATAGAAGCAACAGATGATGAATATTCAGAAAATGATTACGATGATCCAATTGAAAAATCATTATTTAAAGATTCTGACAGCGTGGACGATGATAATTTAAATTATCCTCCAGAATATGGTAAACAAAAATTATTTATTCCTTCAGGAGAAGAAAAAACCTTCACAGAATCTGAAGAAAATAAAAAAGATGAAGCAAGTGGAGGAATAGGAGAAGAAATAAAAATTAAGAAAATAAAACCAACTTCTTTTGAACAAAAATTCGATGAAGAAAGTGAAATAGAACCTATGTCCTCTACCCCTCCTTCTGAAGATATTTTTGGAGAAATAAAAAAGAAAAAAAGTTCGTCTAAAGCATCACCACGTAAAACACGTTATGGGAGATCAAAAAAAACCAACCCTAAATATTATGGGAAAGATTGGGACACGAAATGGAAAAAATAGTAATAAATAAAGAAAAAGCATTTGAGATAAAGAAGAAAAAATCCTAGGAAAATAAATAAAAATGTATTCGAATTGTGCTCATAAAAAACTTCTTTACAGGCAATTTTTACGAGAAAATAAAAATCCATTATTTTACAATCAATATGGAAGTGGATATAATACACTAACTCCTTTCATAGGAAGCAGAAATCAAAGAGGATATGGTATAGGTGGCATACTAAAAGGTTTATTTAAAACAGTCGTACCTCTCATTACTCCTGCGGTGAAAAGTGCAGGTAAAGCAATAGGAAAACGAGCTCTTAAAGGAGGAATAAAAATTGCAAAAAATGTTTTAAAAGGTGAAAATATAAAAAAGGCTATAAAAAGAGAAGCTGAAGAAAGTTTGTCTGATTTAGGTTCTCAAGTTATTTCAAACTTTTCAAATCGAAAGAAATTATCTCCTCAGCCAAAAATTATAAAAAAGAGAAACAGAAAAAAGAAAGGAAGGCATGGTGATATTTTCGGATAGAATAAATAGCTTGAGATAAACCGATAACTTGATCTTTTTATGTTGTCAAAGTAAAAATAAGAAGATACACCTGAACAAAAAATATGTCTTTTTTAAATGAAAATTTACATCATTGTATAAGCTCAGAATTGGATTATAAATATATACCTCCTACTGATACTACAAGAATAAAAACATACTATGAAAAAATAGATCCTACAGCTTCACCAAACAGCAACACTGTTCAATTTACATTAAAATCTAACAAAAAAGATTATGTTTCTTTACATAACAGTTACCTTTACATAAAAGCAAAAATATTGAAAGCAGATAAAACAGCACCTGACGCTCCAGCTAACGATGGAACTATAAATGATAATGCTAAAGTTTTTCCTGTTAATTATTTTGGTGCTACTATGTTTAAGAATGTAAAAGTTTTCGTAGGAGGAATAAGAATATCAGACAGCAATGATTTATATGGTTACAAATCAATAATAGAATTTACTTTAAGTTATGATCCTCTTACAGCTAAATGTTTAGGACCATTAAGTTTTTACATAAAAGACAATAAAGATTTCAATGAAGTTAACACTTTAACAGGTACAGCTCACAATGCAGGAGCTAAAAAAAGATATGAAAAAACAAAAAACGGAACATTGTTTGAAGTGCATGTAAGAATACATGACAGTCTTTTTTCACAGTCTAAATTATTACCTGGGGACTTGCCTCTTTCTATTGAATTAGATAGAGCAGATGAAACTTTTTGTTTAATGTCAAAAGTAGAAGCTCAAAAATATATTATAGATGTACAAGAAATAAACTTGTACGTGAAAAGAGTTAGATTAACAGATGATTTTCATCAAGAATTAGAAGAAGCAAGAGCTACTAATTTACCTATATGGGATATTCCTATCCATAAAATAGACATGAAATATGTCACTTTCGGTCCTCAAAAAGCTATTCTTCAAGCTTCACATGTTGTGAATAACACACCTTTACCTAAAAGAGTCATAATTGGTCTCGTGCATTTAGATGGCTTCACAGGCACTCATAATCGTAATCCATTTAAATTCGAAAACTTTAAAGTTAAAGAAATAGAACTTAAAGTAAACGATGGAGGAACTCCTTTTTATCATTATGAATTAGATTTTCCAAATAATATGTATAACATGGCTTATCTTGCTCTCCTTAAATCTACAGGAGATATATTCAGAAATGAAGCACAAAATGTAACCATAGACGAATTTAAAGAGGGAACAACATTATTTTGCTTTGATATTTCTAAAGACGGAGCAACATCAGAAACTTTTGAATTAACTGAAACTGGTACTTTAGGTTTTGTAATAAAATTAGAAGAAGAATTAGATCATGGAGTAGCAGCCATTGTATATTTAGAATATGATGAGATCATGAGATTAGACTCAAGTAATATGCTAAAATTTAAGTCTGAATTGACTAACCTAACAAAATGAATGGAAAAGAAATAAATTTTTATCTAAATCTCATAAAAGAAGAAAAAAAAGGAGAATATGGAGTGTTTTCAGCAGATACCATACCTGAAGTGACGTATTACCCTACTAGTTACATAGTTAACACTGACAACAGTGATTCTCCTGGTGAGCATTGGGTAGCTTTATATTATGAAAAACCTAATAACTTAGCTGAATATTTTGATTCATATGGATTTCTACCTCTTCGTGAAAGTTTTCTTAAAGCATTACCTGAAAAATATAAATATTCAACTCATGCTATACAAGGTTTATTTTCTACAACTTGCGGACAATATTGTTTATATTATCTTGAGAAAAGAGCTAACAACATGTCCATGCAAGATATAATATCTAGTTTCACGACTGATACAGACTGGAATGATAATAAAGTAATAAATCATTTCAAAAAGAAAAAAATACCTGTGATAAAAGAAGCTTATTTCCCATATCAAATTTGTCAAAGCTGCTTACCTAAAAACGATTTCTTAAATAACAATTACACTTTTAAATCTAAAAAATTGAAATGACGGAATCAAACCTTTTAAGTAAAATCAATAATGCAACTAAAAAGAAACTACCAGCTATACAAGCAAGTAGTATTTTAGTTATGTTTGTCTTAGCTATAACAGGTATCATATATAATGAAACACAAAAAAAATATTCTTCTCCTTTACAAAAAGGAGATGAAATATTCCTATGTTGTACAGAAACTGGCAACATTTTTCGCAATGGAGAAAAAACACAAAGTTTTTTAACTTGTTACATAACAAACATAAATGAGAGAAAAAGCTGGTCCTATCCTTACTTAGGACAGTCTGTTTCAAATAATTCTCAAACAAACCAAAGCTCAAGAGTAAATCAGTTTACTGATATAATAACCATAAATTCCTCTCTTAAAAATAGATATGTTGTAATACATATACCTAAACAAAGAAAAATCGCTGAGATAAATACCACATCTCCAACTTACAACTGATCAAAAAATATCACGCTGATCCTATAAACAATAACTTATATTTTAAATATGGATTATTTAAAGATTCAATTAAACTATGAAAAAGAACGTAATGAAATCCTAGAAAAAATTTGTCACCATCAACACTCATACATTTGCTCGTTAGAAAAAGAGAAAACTGAATATCAAAACAAAATAAAAGAAGAAGAAGAAAAAAATTCTTCTCTCTCTTATAAAATAAAAGAGACAGAAAAAGAAGTCATGAGTATGTTAGCACATAGAAAAGCCTATGGCATAGCTAAAATGGAGAGGGAATACAGGAAAAGAAAAGGTCCGATTTACATAAACACTATAGTATCAGACAGTAATGATAAGGATGAAGAAGCTGCTGAAGATATAGATATAGTAGATCTCCCTCGTGAGAGTTTATTAAACATATATAGAAGTATACCTGATGAAGTGTTTTATGAAGAAAAACATGAATGTGATTAGGTATACTTAATCACTGCTATAAAATTCAAAATGAGTTTTCAAACATACAGCATAAGAAATCTTTTAAAAAATAAGAACATCAGTGACGAAATAGCAATCAAATATGTTAATGCTAAAAAAGAAAAAATTATATGCAATTCTGCTTTTTTAAACATACTCCTTGAACACTATAAACAGGTATTCAAGCATAGGCAAATAATATCTGCAGCCTTTTTCGTTATAGGAGAAACAGTATTTAATTATGCAGAAAAAATATGTCTTATAAAACGATTAAATATGCATGATTTATCAAAATTATCAGTAAAAGAAGCTATAGGTTATACCTTAAAATTCTTTTCTACTGAAGGTCTTAAAGATGAAAAAGACAAAAAAATTTGGGAAAATGCATTAGATCATCATTATAAAAATAATGATCATCACCCTGAATACTATTCAGGTAAAAACATGGAAAAATATGCTTTAATTGAAAGTGTATTTGATATGATAGCCTGTCATATAGAAAAAGATTTGAAAATTAAAAATATAACTGTGAATGATATTTTAAACGGAGAAATTACCTTTCATGAAATGTTAAACATTAATCCAAATTTCTTTAGTAGATACACTATCGAAGACAGAGAAAAAGTAAATTTTTATCTTGCTTCGTGGAAAAGTATTCTAAGTCAGCAATAAAAAATGCTTAAAATAAAAAAATATATTATTACAAATTCTGTAAATAAAAAAACAAAAACACAAATCACAAACATTAAATATACAAGTTTTACGATATCTTTACTGGCTATATATTTGTTTTTTACTTACTGTATCATATATGAACTTATGCATATTGTAATATTATGTCCTTTTTTATATATCATATATAACCTTATACATATTATATTATTTCTGTTTTTGCATCATAGTATACTTGTTTCCGATACTACTTTGTGATACAGCTAACATAACCAGTTTCCGATACTACTTTGTGATACAGCTAACATAACCAGTTTCCGATACTACTTTGTGATACAGCTAACATAACCAATCTTAACTTTACATCTGATTACATATTACTTCAAAATGCCTTTGCCATCCTATTATTTCAATCAAGACTTAGGTTATTCTGATCAAGTCTTACAACAAATATCTGTACTGTTAGGTACAGACTGGATGAAACTAGGTATTTATCTAGGCATACCTGATCACCGTTTAGAAAATATTTTTAAGTCTAAAAAACCATGCGAAATGGCATTAGAAATGTTAAAAAAATGGTGGAGAAATGTTCCTCCATACAAGAGATGGGAGGAACTAGAAACAAGTTTTCTGGAAACTAGCAGAAGAGACTTAATAGAATTCACTCAAAAATATTTTGGCGAAAAATTATTGGAAAATTACCATACTGATTCCACTGCTATATATCTTTTCTTGAGCAAATTGAGCGAAAAAATACCATCAGACTGGAAATATATCGCTATTTATTTAAACATATCATATAAAGATATAAAAAATATTTCTTATGAACCTGAACGTGACTTAACTCAATATGCCTTCCAAGTGCTAAAAATGTGGCAAACATCTAAATACAGTGCAACTCACCATCTCATAAAAGCTCTGTCTGACATGAACAGAAAAGATGGTTTGAAAATTATCTTCGATGAATTCGATAAAAGAACAGGAAGTGAACAAGCAGGCTTTAATTAAAATGTTAAAATATCTTTGTGATAAGCTTTAATAACTACAATACAGTTAGTCATAACAATTTATTAGTTATAATATATTATCATGTTATCTGATTATAAGATTGCTTTAAATATCTTGTGATAAGCTTAAATAACTAAATATTATAATAAATAATACAGCAACAATAGTAACAACTGTCATAGTTATAATTTTTTATCATATTGTCATCTAATCATAAGATTGCTTAAAATATCTTTATGATAACCTTAGATAACTGTATATCATAACTAGTGATATAACAGTTGTAACAACTTACTATTATCATAATATAATATTGTTATCTGTTTATAACTGCTTTTAATATAGTTGTGATAAGCTAAGATTGTAATAACTTGATATAGTTATAATTTTTTATCACATTGTCATCTAATCATAAGATTGCTTATGATAATCTTAAATAACTATATATCATAACTAGTGATATAACAATTGTAACAACTTACTATTATCATAACATAATATTGTTATCTGTTTTGTTATCTGTTTATAACTGCTTTTAATATAGTTGTGATAAGCTAAGATTGTAATAACTTGATATAGTTATAATTTTTTATCACATTGTCATCTAATCATAAGATTGCTTATGATGATCTTAAATAACTATATATCATAACTAGTGATATAACAATTGTAATAACTTACTATTATCATAACATAATATTGTTATCTGTTTATAACTGCTTTTAATATAGTTGTGATAAGCTGAGAACTAAATAACTATATATCATATAACAAGTAGTATAGCAATAATCATAAGTACTTAGTATTATACATACTATAGTTATAACATTATATTGTATTATCGCTTTAAATATCGCTGAAATAAGCTTAGATAACTATATCATAACAAGTCATTAAACAAGTCATAAGTACTTAGTATAGTTATAACTTCATATTATTACTGATATTAGTTATAACTTCATATTATTACTGATATCTTTATATATCAATATCAACAAAAATGGCATATTCACACGAGTCTTATTATGTAACACTTACGGATAACAGAAATACAGCATTAATAACACCATGCAATACTCCTGTTACCACGCCTGATATAAATCCTATAAGTAAACCTGTGATATATTATATAAAAAATACAGAAAGAGCGATTGAACCAACAAGATCAACTAAAGAATCTGCAGGATTTGATTTATACAGTGCTTATGATTATATTATTCCTGCTAAAGAAAGAATGTTGGTGAAAACTGATTTAACGCTTGCTATACCTCCAGGATGCTATGGTCGCATAGCACCTAAATCAGGTCTTGCAGTTCATCATTTTATTGATGTTGGTGCAGGAGTAATAGATGGAGACTATAGAGGCACTGTTGCCGTCCTACTGTTCAATTTTGGTAATAAAAACTTTGAAATAAAACATGGAGATCAAATAGCTCAAATCATCATAGAAAGAATTTGCATCCCTCACCTTGAAGAAGTATCTGTTCTTAATGTAACTGAAAGAAACAAAAGAGGATTCGGATCAGGGAAAGAAAAAACAACTAATGAAACTGAAGAAAAACCAGTTGAAAAAATGGATGAAGAACCATCAAGAGAAAACCCTGTCAATGAAGAGGCTGCAGATGAAGAACAATTCTTTGATGCAGTTGAAGAACAAGCCTATGAAGAAAAATCAAATTAAGAATCAGCAAAAGAAAAAACGAGTCGATGCAGTTAAAGAACAAGCCTATGATGAAAAAGCATTAAAAATAAAAAAAATCAACATCATATAAACCATTAATAAAATCAATGAAATGCCCTCCATCTCTCGATGTGAAATTATCCCTAATAAAAAAATTAAATAAAATCGAGTTATGTTTTTTATGCATACAATATAACAAACAAAATATCCTTGGGATAAACTAAAAAATCACACAATCTCTATGATAAACTAAAAAATCATACAACCAAAAAAAACATAATGGACAACAAAGCAAAAGTAGATGAATGCTTGCTTTATATTTTACAAGATTCTGATTACAATGATCATTCACCTCGAAATAATATTTTTCCATATGAAAACACTAAAATAATTACTTTTATTTTAAAAAATGAAATAGCAGAACTTTTTTTAAATAAATGGAAAAACGATGAAGTTCAAACTTCTTCACTTTTAAATGAAGTAATAAAAAACTTAAAAAAATTAATCAATGTCATGTATTACACAGATCACTTTGGAGTTAAATGGCAAACCCGAGATAATTCAAGATACAGCAAGATTTCAATAATATTCCATGGAAATAGTCGTATCAATGAAACTACTACAGTACTTAAGTCTAAAGAATATAAAAATTTTATCCAGTCATTGAAATCTGCGAATATACTATTTTTAGATCAAACAATCACTTTCAGAAGTCAATTTCAAAGTATACTAGAACACATATGTAACTCATTCTCTGCCACTCTGTTCATAAATGATGACTTAATTCTTTATTTTCCCGGCTGGAGACATATAAATGAATCAATACCAGCAGAAATTTATGATTTAGATCGTCTTTGGTATCCACTCTCTGTGTAACACGGTTGCTAAGGTATGCGCTACAAATCGAGTAAACACTCGTTACTAAGTGTAGCTATGACAACATAACGTAGCAACATAATTCATTGCGTCAAAAAAATGGCTGACAACGAAACTATAATGAATAACATTGAATCATCAACCTCAGAAGATGAAACAAGTTCAGAAGAAAGTCATCATCGGTATGAAACCAATTTCACAGTGCGAGCACATAGTTACACGGATCAAGGTGAAGTGAAAACGTGTTTGCGAGGATGTTATAACATTTCCTACAATCTCAATTTAGTTGTTATGTACGATGACGTGCCGCACGAAGACAACACACTCGTATACTTGGATGTAAAAGAAGAACAAAAGATCGAAATTTTCGAAGAAGAATGGACAGAACTCTCATCTAAAATGGATCAAATAAAACATCTGTTTAGTTCGAACGTTAACATGAACTCTAAAATTGAAATAGAAGGTTTCACTGTCACCAAATTAAACTGGGATACGTTACTGTTCGCATCAAAGAACATTGAAAGCCACTTCATGTTAAAACCAAATCAGTTAGATAAACTGAATACTGCGATGGAAGACATTCAAGACAAAGAACTTTTTGACTATCTTGATATACTGTACATTTTAGAAGAAGAATAAGAAAAACAGAATCCTAAAGGTAAAACACACTTCTTAATGTCTCTGAATGATATAAATGTCTCTGTGAATGCACACTTCTTAATAGTCTTAAAGTACAGTCAATAAAAAAAATGGGAAACAAACCTGTTTTAGGATATACTAGATATGATTCCAATACATTTCCTCTAAGCAAAGAAAAAACTAACGCTGTAGGATTTAATTTATATAGTGCTTTCAGTTATATAATTCCAGCCAAAGAAAAATGTTTAATTGAAACAGGCATCAAAGTTGCTGTCCCTACTGGGTATTATGCACGTATAGCACCATTAAGTGGGCATAGGTTTAAGTATACGAATGTTAAGGCAGGAATCATAGACAATGATTACAGAGGACAAATTCATATCCTTTTTTTAAATTTTGGTGAAAAAGAATATAAAATAAATTGTGGAGATCCGATTGCACAACTTGTGTTGGAAAAAATATATAATATTACATTAAAAGAATCTAACAAACTCAAAGATACTCCTTATTCGAAAATATGTTTCCAATTAAGACACAGCAAAATATATGAACAATGGCGTAAAGAAACACATATGTCCTAATGATATGATTTTATAATAATACTTAACTCTGTTCTATTACATTATTATAATAAAATGTATTATATCCAAACAACTTGTTTCACTTCATTTTTATTTTCACTTATAGACAGCATAATACTTCAATCAAAGTGTCAAATGATCTGTACATCACATATTTTATTTATCATCGTAATACAAGAATTGCTTTAAATCCAATGAAAATGAAAATCTATCGTTTCAATTGTAAACTAACGCTGTAAATTCCTCTAATAACTCAGCAAATGTTCTTTGCTGATATCAATGAAACATAACAAAAAAATAAAGGAGAAAAAACTCTGTCCCTAAATCACTCAAACTGTTGAAAAAAATCTATATCCTCTTAAACTGAATGTCTATTTGTTCATAGACTTAAAGGTGTAACACCACATTTATGATTTCACTGCTGAGGTGGAGTATATAAGGAACGCAATGTCTGGGGTTAATTGAAGAGGTCTAGCCCTCATGTCACGAACCTCCACGTCTGTAGCTCCAGGTACTAGCTTCAGTGTGAACAAAATCACGACTATTCGTGCGAGCTTGTTAACTTAGAACGGCTGATGCTCCCATTGTTGGTTGATGCGTGTATGCTCCCATCAGTTGGTTGAAGCACCATACATAATAGTCCTCCTGTTTCAGTAACGTCATTCCTTAGAGAGCTGATCTGAAATTGAATGTATCTCTCAATCCTCCTCCTTCAATCCTCCTTCAATCCTCCTTTACTATTTCCAAAATAATCCTATTATCCAAAATAATAGGTATTTTCTGGATATTCAAAAAATATAGGTCTTCTTTGGATATTTTTTTAGAAATATCCAAAGAAGACCTATATATATACTACTTTTGCCAAGGCTTCCACCTGCCCCATATGTAGTGGGAGAGAAGCGGGAGCGGAATTCAGGGGTAGGTTTCCAGTCTAGGAGTATGAATACGCCGATTTTTGGTCAAAATGGTAACCTAGGGGGAAGTTGGCAGTCTTGCCCGGTCAGGATTCTAGGGAATACCTCTCACGTGTATGGGGATGATGGTCCCCATTTTCTGGGGAAGATTACTACGCGAGGTACCTGCCTACAAATAAGCACTACAGCAACCAGCAGAAAAAACTTCTTTTACCCACAAACGCTAGGTGCCAGAGACGACTCACAATAGTGGTCGAGCTGGGGCCAGATTGGTTGGGTAGAGGCGGGAAAAATGGGAACGTCCGAAATGCGCGGACGCAGTATACTGTTCCGCAGTTATTACGCTGGTTTTAGCAAGTGCGCTTTCCGCGTTAGGGACCAGCTTCGTCAGTGGCAAAATTATACTGGCAAAATTATACTGGACATGGAATTCAATGCAATTTTATTTTCCGGTATACCAGGGATATGTCCAATATTAAACTTCATTAGGAACCTAGTAAACTCAGATTTGCACAAGTTTTATTTTAATCTGACGTCATTCACTGCGGGACTGATAAGTGGCTGAGGTGTTCATCATGGCCGCCAACTCACTACATTTCCAGTTTGGCTTGATTTTATTTCTTGCGAGTACAATATTTGGGCTTCCAGAACAAGGAGTATGGGACGTAACTATCAAAGAGGTATGTATGCTCTTTTGGTTTCGGTATGAATTGCCGCTCTTAAGGTGTAATTCTTTGTTTACTGTGAAATGCCGGGTTTGTGACGTGGTAGGTTGTTTTCACTGCGTGAGCCTGAGGCTTGTCAAACGAGTCAATCACTGATAAACTTATAAAGTGATATAAGTACCACTGTCACTGACTGTGCTTGCGAGACAGTCCCCTGATGGCCTGAATACTTTGGCTGGTCCCGCAGCCCAACCTCCCACGCTCGGTATAGGGCAGGTAGCTAGCAACTCCAAGCATTGGCAGCTACAAAGCCTTGGTATAGCCTATACTATAGCCAGTATAGGCGAGTGACCCACGCGCATGTGCATGCCCATGCATGTGGGTCACTCGCCTATACCAAAGCTTTGTAGTTTGCCAATGATTAAAGAGTGATATGCAAATCATAGTTTATGATAATGATATTCGGTGACGTCACTAGCTCTACCAGAGCTCGTGACATCACAAGGTCAGTTGCTAGCTACCTGCGGGCTTATCGCATCGATCCCGCAGCGGGACCAGCGAACTGAATACTTAGTCTTAGTTACGCGTTACATCATGTATGATTGTATGCAATTTACATTAGTAATTATCGAAGGCAGCACCCTATTCCAAGTAAATTTTTTGTAATTGTTTTGTCAATTTTGACACTTGTGATTTAATATTTGAAATATTAACTAGCCCGGCCCTGGGCCTAGCCGCTAGCCGGCCTAGCCCTAGACTAGTAGGCTAGGCTACTAGGGCCTAGCCTAGGCCCTAGTTAGGCCTAATAAAATGAAACACTAGCTATAATAATATCCTTTATGTCATGGACATGGCTGATACAATCATTACTATCGAACAGGACTGGACATTCGCCTTATTAAGGTTCCCGCGAGCATAGCACTTTCTCACCTCCTTTCGCGAAGTTACCCAGTTTCCTGGTACGGGACTCTGACATGTTCGTTTGCAATTGTGATTAAAACTTTAATTTCCCTTTTCTACTTTAAACACTGGATATAATATTGTTAAGGAGATCATCATTTACCAAAGTATAACTGCAGCAGGGTATAGAAATGTGCTGCTACTTTGTAATTATTGGTGTAAACAAACATCTCAAACCGGTCATGTAACTGGAAACTGGGCAACTTCGCAAAAGGAGGCGAGAAAGTGCTACGCTCGCAGGAACCGTAATAAGGCGAATGCTGTATTCAACAATCATAACAATGGCTTCGTGGAATACGGCAGCCACACCTCGGGGAATAGGATGCAAAAATATTCCATGGTCATTGACATTTGCTTATTTATGTCATGGCAGATACGATCGTTAATATAGAACAGTACTGGACATGTCTTATTCACTGGAGGGGGTGGGGTGGAATACATGAGAGGCAGTTCTGGCCTTGCGTCCAAATGCCCTACAGTAGCCTGAGTAGGCTAGACTAGCCATTAAAGTTCTAATACGGCGTTTGCTGGCATGTCAGCGTCATTTCAACAACACTGCAGGATGAACGCATGTGTCAGATGTGTATTGACTGATTTGGTATCTTATTCTAATATTATCTATTGGATTATATTTAAAAGAAAAACAAACAAAAAACGACCAGTACGATAGTCGTCAATAGTAATTATGCCTTTTCATTTAACCAGCACGATAGTCGTCAATAGTAATTATGCCTTTTCATTTTTCAGACACAACTTCTTCCTTTCACGAAGAGCATGTACAACAACTCTTTGATATCAGTCAAAAGTTGGTAACCATTTACATTTACAATCTGTAGACTGTGTAGTGTTGAACGTACATGTATCTGGTGTAAGCGCCTTTCCTACTACAACAGACGTTTTGGCGGTACTTTGGCTCAAGTTTAAGAGAGTGATGATGCAATTCATACAATATGATCCAAGTGATATTGGTTACAAACGCTTGACAATAAATCATTTGTTCCAATATGAATAATGAATAAAATAGGGTCTCCTTATGTTGATGTTAGTTTACATAAACCACCGTACATTTGTGGTATTATTTATGTAATTTTAAAACAAGTTTAGATGCTTCAATATGATATGATATTGATGATGGGCTTTGTCATAAAGGCGTGGTAATTTTTTGTTTCTCTGAACAGTTGTTTGCACTCCGAAGGAAGGTAAAAATGTACAGCTCAATGTTAGGTGGTTGTTACGCTGGACCCCCTGTGCTGAGGAGTACATCAAAATACAAGAAGACCCGGTAAGACTTGTAATCTATCATTCTGTTATAGTTTTAAGTATTGTATAATAATTAGAAAAAAGAAAACGGGTCTTCAGTCATCAAGTTCGATGTTATCTTCAATAAAAATGTGTCTAGGCTCTACAATCAACCTTCTGCTGAGTTCTGGCCTTTAATAATGACGGGCTTCCCTAGCCCACTTAAAAGGGTCTACTTCTGAGTCTTCTCATCTTTCCTATCCCCTCGGGATGTGCGTTGTGCACTTATGCGCGGGCACTGACACATTCCTCTGTGAAATTGTGTAATGTAGTTCTCACCATGAATATGACCTTAGCTGTCGAAATGGCGTTAAACATCTATTACTCATTCACTCACTTTAATAATGAATTACAAAAGGTACATAACTTGAGCTACTATATCCATACACAATAAAAACATATTCCTTTTCATTTACAGATCCTGCGACGTAACTATATGTATGCACCATCGGTCGACCAATATGGCCTTAACTACCCGAGAACCAGTTATCATATGTCAAACAAACAATTGATTGTGTGTGATGGCACACCATTCCAACTGGACGTACGTCTGTATTTAAGTCTTACTGAATTGAAAACTCGCAGTTTGTCTTTATCAATATACCATTAAATCCACTCAGCGTGACTAAACAATATTGATAATAACTGCATGTAGGCATGTCTTACCGGTAGATGATATTTAATGGACGTGTAAGAACATTGCCCTCTAACTGACATGAAGTATTTAAAGTCATTTGTTTATTCATGACACATTTGTACAGGGTTAGTGGATAGGATTGTTAAGTCTTCTTCAAAGAAGCTCTGTTTTTTTTTGTTTTTTATTTCATGTATGTGTTGTGTAAAGCATGCAAATCTAACAATCAGTGAAATGAGCATAAATAGTACCTCGTGTATAAGGCCGTTCCATGTATAAGACTTACACTGAGCTGAGAGAAAAGCTATATATAAGACATACCCGCTCCTCTGGAAGGTCTTATATGGTGCAGTAGTGCATATATAAGCAGCGGCTTCTATGCGAGGTACCGTAATCTCCCGCGTATAAGGCGCACCTCACGTATAAGGCGCACCCTGAGTTCAGGGGAATACTATAAAGGGCACCTGGGGCTTGATTTTTGAGGGTTTAGTACTTTTCTATAGTAAAAGTACCCCGCATATAAGACGCACCCCCTTTTTTGGAAAGCTCTATAAGGTGCGGTAGGCTTTTGATTCACGTATAAGACGTGCCTTATACGTGGGAGATTATGGTACTACAGTAGGTGCAATCATATGTTCTTAATTTCAGGATGAAAGTGGATCTCCTATTAAGACTGTATCAATGAAGAAGGTTAGTGTACAACAATTGGCATCCGTGTGTTTATCAGAACTGTAAACACACACACAAAAAAAAACCTTCTCTCATCAATACTGTAAGCCAAATATCAAATGCTCATAGCATTTAATAAAACAAAAAAAATGATATATGTATCATAAAGCTCCGCATAGAAAATTCGCCCTTTAATCAAGGACGGTCCTAAAACCAGCAGCTAGGGTTGACTGGGCACTTTTATAGTGTTGATTACAGAGATGTAGGTTGTCAGGGATTTCCCTGAAAATAGGGAATTCAAAAATGTTAAAATATAGTCTGATTAGGGATATCCAGGGTCCTCAGGGATAGAATTTATTCACAGCCATCTTTCCCTAGTCATTTTCTTCACACAGACCCAGTCCTCGGTTGTCTAATTCAACTAGGGACTCCACTAAGCCCCCCCCCCCCCCCCCGGTGTAAGCAGAGCGACTCACTGGTCCAGGGGAGACTCTGGGCAGGGAATCTCAGGGGCAGACCCTCCCAGGGAGAAGTGAAGGGAATGCTTCTCTCTGATTGGTCTAAAATCATCAGTCAGCAACATAGTACAATTGTTTAACACCAGGGAGTGCCATGATGCTGTGCTGGTCAGAGTCTGCCCTGAAGACTGCTTATACAGTGTACCAGGGGGACTGCCAACTCTCCCAGTGTCTCAATAACAGCTTTTCAGGGATTTTCCGAGTACCTGACTTACATCTCTGTGATTAAACACATGTAAAGTGCACTCTAACCCAGGGGGCTTCATATACGCTGCAGTAGGGATCTGGCCCCACAGCTTATACGCTGACCTTAACAGTGTTATCTTTACAAAATTGATTAATTTCAATGTATACACGTTTTGTATAGGTAGAAGAGGTGAACAACAGCACAGCAGGACAACTTCCCACCAAGAGTAATGTAGACGCTGCGGGAGGTTCCCCAGCTCAGAATAACAAGGCGAAACGTGATGTAAAAGCTCAGGTATAATACCATAGTAATAGCATGCACACACATGTATAATACCGGTAATTGATTTTATTTTGGCATCATGGATAAATGAACCGTAGTAATTGTGAATAACCAGGCAGTGCTACCTTAATCCCTCTATTCTACCAGATCAGTATTATCTACTCCTGCACCATTAAATTGAAATACGAAGCCATTAAAGACACTGAGTTATCCTTAAAGACTTCAGAAAATAATGTTTTTAATTCTAATTCAGAACAAAACTACCACTACAACTACAGCAGCATCAAAGCCGGGTGCCCCTGCAAAGGGTAATGATAAGAGTGGGGATGGAGGAAAGATGCGACCAGAAAAGCATGTAAGTGAACACATCATCGACTAGTACCTGTTTGCATGTGAGGTATATGTTCAAAGAGTAAATACTGTAATTTCCAGCGTATATGCTGTACTGTGACTTTGGTGGAAGGCTATAAGCCGCACCTGGAGCCTGGAAATTGATATTCTAGTACTTTTTTATAGGGTTAGTTAGATACCCGCATCTAAGCCTCACCCTGACGTTGGGGCCAGTCTAAAAGCTGCAGGGGGCCTCAAGTAAGCATATAAGCCACAGCTTATATGCAGATATTAGAGAGGTTCAGCAGTCGCCGCGTACGCCATAAATGTAGACCTATCCGTATCGGGAGTGTGCTGACGTCATCGCTATCTGAGGTCTGACCCTGCCCTACTTAGATACACGATGCGGTTACGCACGGCCTGAACGTGGGAAAGGCAATTGATACATTCAAAACTCATGACATTTCCCTATCTATCCTTATCATATTAATAAAAATCCCAGATGGCTATTATTTTGAGAATCCATACAGTAGAAGAGAAGTTATGAATTTTTTATTTTTTTGACCATATTCTAAAACTCTTGGTGCGCCTTATATGCGGGGTGCGCCTTATACGCGGGAGATTACGGTAGGTGATATATAGATATGTTAGCTACATGCCAGTAGAGTTTGATGATGATTACTTGTTAAATGTGCATACAGGAACCTCATGTTTAACACCATGTCCTGTTAGCCAGATTCGTTGATATGTACCATGCAGATTGACGCACTGGGCAGAGTATTAGAGTGGCCACTGAAAGAAATTAGTTCACCAAGCTATGAAAATTCTGATGTGGGCAATTCTTCTTTCTTTTTAGTACGGTTGGAGGGGTAGGTCCGATTGCATCCCTTCCTCAAACATGACCACATCTGTTCATTTCTACCATATATTTAATTTAAAACAAGTAAAATCTAAGTCATTATTTATCAATGGTGGTGGTGGTTTGAGCGAGGCGCAAAAAAATTCCCTCTTGAGGGGGGCACCCCCCCAGTTTTAAGGATATTTGATTTCGGGTTTTAAATAATCAAATAAACTACAGAAAAAAAGGAGGGGACATGTGCCCCCGCCCCTTCTAAATCCGCCATTGGGGCCAGTCAAAATTTCTGTGTGTCCGTGTGAACCCCCTGGTAAATAATGGCTGTTCCCTAAGTTCTAAAAATGGTACTGAGAAACTAACTTCTCTTTTTTTTTTGAATGCTCAAAATAATCTACCGTATTCATTCTAATAGGCGCACATGCTCTAATAAGCGCACACCCCTCCTTTCTGGGTCCCACCCTGGTGTAAAATCAGTAAAATGAAGTGCAAAAATATAGATATTTAGGGCAAAAACCATGATTTTTGGCTCTTGGGGGTGCGCTTATTAGAATTATTTTTTTCTTATAAGGTTTTAGCACCTAACAATTAATTTTCCGCACATCTGGGCTTATTAGAACGAATACGGTAGTCTGAGTTTAGATAACTCTCAGTTCAACATCTATGGTAGTGTCAAGACTTTTTTTTGTCAAAAAGAGGCTAAATTAGACCCCCCGCCCTTCAAACCCAGCAGCCCCCCTCCCTCCCGGTTGTTAAAAAACTGATCACTCCCTAAGGTTAACAAGGTGTTCATAGGTGGCGCAAGTAGTCATACGTCCACTGTATCAGTCACATCGGCTGAACCTGATATTCCACTCCCCAATCCCCGTAACGTGCGTATCTCGGGAGGCACGGTTACGGCATGCGGCCTACGCGGCGACTGCTGAAGCTCTCTATTGATGGGAGTACGCCAAACCTAGCTTCAATCAAACAACTTTCCCGTGTGAACATAGGAAGAAAAAAAGTTGGTTGAAATGTACCTCACAACCCACCCAGTGTACATGCACCCCTATATGCGAGGTATTACAGTACATGGGACCGCTGACAGTGGAATATGAAAGAGCAGTTTGGCTCCGGACCCCGGCGGTGTCATTACATGTATTTAATTGTATATGTACTGTATTTAACAAATAGAATAAATCATACTTGCTATATTAATTCTGCAGGATGAGAATGACCTTCATGTGGTTGCTAATACCTGGGAAGATGGAATCTATTTGTTCCTTTTGGAATTCGATGAGATCAATGACCAAACTCACAGTGAATTCGAGGCATCAGGTAGATATTGCTTATTATTACTGATTAAATATTATGTTTATGTAAGCAATAGAAAATGCCCTCGGTGCCTACATTGTATGGGTATACAACGTACTGCTATGTAGGTTATAAAATGGCGTCATGGATAATTCATAATTTGACCTAAATGATAGTCTTTTCGGACGTCTCAAAAGGTGTCAGATTTTGCAAATGATACCAAAGACTTTTTTTCAATTGAGATATTTATTTCCTAAACATGGTCATGTGAATTTATACATTATGCTTCCCTGTTTGTTTCAGTGAGTGTGAGAATGAAAGGACCTACAGGGTATCTCTCTGCTATCGAGTGGCCCTTATTACCGGTAGGTACTTAGGTTATGAAATGTATTATATGAGGGAGGCGTGGTGCAAATTTAAGACTGCTGGTGACTAGATTTAAATAATGACCTGAGTAATTCATAAATTAGTCTGATTGCTATCGATGCACTGATACAATTATACATCATAGGAACCACATGTTAAGCAAGGGCGGGCCTCCCTAGCCCACTTAAAAGGGTGTATTTCTCCTCTTTCCTATCCCCTCAGGATGTATGTGGTGCACATATGCGCGGGCACTGACACATTCCTCTGTGAAATTGTGTAATGTAGTTCTCGCCATGAATATGACCTTAGCTGTCGAAATGGCGTTAAACCTCTATTACTCACTCACTGTTAAGCAAGGGTATGAGGTAAAAGAAAGATCATCACATAGTGTAAGTTTTGCCGCAAGAGGTGACGCTATACAAATGTACTGTGGTGTTTCAGTTTTATGGCACCATGTGTGTTATCTACGTCATCATGGCGCTTGTATGGCTGGTGCTGTCTGCTTGTAACTGGAGAGACCTCCTCCGCATTCAATTCTGGATTGGTGGTGTCATCTTCCTCGGTAAGTAACTGCTACTATCATCAATATCTAACGACCAAGCATTGTGGGACGAATATTGGGATGTAGGCAACGCTGTAGACAGTGTAGTAGATATGCTATCGTAGAATATATCATAACTAATACATGTTTTACTGACTATCAATGCTGAGAAAACCCATTAATAAGATTTAAAGTAGTTCTATGTATAACTCATTATTTTTTTTCTGCTATTTTACAGGAATGTTAGAGAAAGCAGTTTTCTTTGGAGAATACAGTTCAGTCAACATAACAGGGAAATCCGGTAAGTTATGGGTAAAGGCTTAAAATGGAGACCTTGAAGATTCCTGCCAGAAGTTATTTTTGCATTTCACAGGATGGCATTATGGTTATACAGAACAAAATTTTCTTTTGCAGTCCGTGGTGCATCAGTGTTTGCTGAACTTGTCTCGTGCTTTAAACGCACCCTAGCACGTATGCTAGTGGTTATCGTCAGTCTAGGGTTTGGCATTGTCAAGTAAGTGCATATATCTTCATCTTATATAGCTCCATGAATTATGATAGATTTTAGTGTTAAGTTATATTGAAATTTTATAAACTTAATACCAGTTACTTTATCATATCTATTTCTGATCTTGAAAAAGTAAGGTTAACTTTGAATTTCTTTCAATAGTATGGACAATATTAATCTGAGATGATTTTTGATCCCATAGGCCGCGCCTTGGTCCTATGCTACATCGGGTTATTGGCATGGGAGCACTCTACTTCATCCTCTGCTCAGTTGAGGGATGTTTGCGCATTCTTAGGGTAAGTCTCGATATAGTCTACTTTTAAGAAAGGTCCAGTATACAACTTTAATCCATTTCCATTTGTAACCCTTCTTCTGTTGGACTAAGAAAAAATCGCATGGTAAATTCAAGTATGTTTCCAGTACAATTATTAAATGTACTACACAGATTGGATAAATGATATGTATTTCCTCTACATTTCTATTTCCAGCCAAAGAGTGACATTTCCAGTCATGTTCTGCTAGCGAACATACCCCTTGCAGTTCTAGATGCTGCAATTTGCTGGTGGATATCCTTGACAAAAAAAATATTCATGAAAAGTTTTCTTTTCTATTTATTTCATTTGTGTTTGGTTCATTGTTAATAATATTCCCATCAAATTGAATCCCCTGGGACCGTTCTAAACAGTGAAATCAGGCAGACAATTTCCCTCTTATAAAAAGAAAGGGGAAAATATTTGAATTTAAAAACGATTCACAAAGATTCCATGCCTGTGTCATTTTGGCAACTCTGATCTAGATCCTACTAACTGTAATGAAGAGCCCCTCGATTTAATTTCAAAAGTGTGTGTAAAGAGGCCGAAGAAGGCTACCTTAATCCCATGTGTGTAACTAGAATAATACGTTAAGTTTACTTCCTTGACTGGCATTAAGTATTCACAAGCTTAGTGCAGACCACAAGGACACTGCGTCTGCGCAGGAACCTGGTCAAACTTAGTCTCTACAGACACTTCACTAATACTTTGATATTTGCTGTGCTCGGTTAGTATCATGCATTTACTATATCTTCTATTAAATTATGCTGCATGATTAGTTTTAACCGATATACATTGTTAATGCCGGTTTATATAATATACTCAAATAAGGACAGTGGGGTAGAAAGTAAAAGTATAACAGAAAAAACAGCTTGTAAACGTGTTGGTATTCAAATGCAAACGATTCTGTTATTGGACCAGTGCATTCAAAGAGTTTGGCCAAGAGTTCAAACAAATCATATCAATGAACGACATAACTACGTGGGACCTATGTGTTATGCCTTAAGCACAGAAGAAAAGTCTCCCCCCCCCCCCCTTTGTTAGTGTATTAAATCAATGTTCTTTCCCCCCCGTGAACAGCATCTGTGGCTTTCATGATCTGGTCCATCAAGCAGCACAAACTCACCACCTGCCTGACTGTGAGTCAAGTTTAACATTTTAGTAGCTCTAAATCCAAAGATATTGCATAGGGTTCTTGTATCCTCCATACTGTTGTTAACAATCTTCTACATATTATTACTGGACAAAAATATAAAAACTGGATTAGTAAGTTTTGTCAGAGACATTTTGTTTGGGAGTACGTGTATATATAAAACAATAAAGAATTGAAGACTTTAAACTTAGGGCATATAAAAAATTGCGGTATATTGGACATAACAATTATGTTTTATCTTCTAGAACAAATGAAGGGGCAGGGGTTAGATGATGTTTTTTTTTTTAAATTGCAGCATAGTCTTTATAGCGGTGTGAAACAACCAAAGGGTGATACATGATATCTTAAATCTTTTTGACTTGCCATACTATATCTTTGAGATGTCCATGGCTGAATGTGTATTTTACTTTTCCTATGTGTAGGACTGGAAGGAGATGTGGGTGGATGACGCATTCTGGCACCTTCTTTTCTCCATCATCCTGATGGTTATCATGGTCCTATGGCGGCCTAACATCAATAACCAACGGTAAGTTACAGAGCCCAATGTAGCCTCTTTTCTTCCTTTTCTTTAGGCCAGAATGATCTCAGGAGTCGTTTGATTTCTCTTAACACAATATCTTAAATACCCAGGCAGTCCATCTGCTATATGTATGTATTTTAGCGGTCCTTTTGATAGAGTTTCAATACTGGCTAATAGCTATGTGCATATATATCCTAAATATTGCTCACAGTTGACCAATAACGTTACGTTGATAGTGACCTCACTAGTGGCACGCCGTGGTTTGTTAATAGTTACTCATGTTTTCCTTTTCCAGATATGCCTTCTCACCACTGCTTGATGCTGCCGATGATGAAGCAGAAGAACCCATGATGAATGATGCCTATGGTACAGACATTTTTAGGGCATAATCAGAGTTTAAGACCAAAGGGAAGTACCCGGTAGTCAGTAAACTGAATAGGTGCACTCAAAAGAGAACGCGATTCATTTGTCCTGACAATAATCGGATGCAGAGGATAACTACGGTCAACATATTGCTGCTGTTTGAAAACTGAATATTAATCAGTATACCAAAATTTAATTTATATCATTTCTGATATTAGAGGGCCTAATTTGTTTTATTGTATTTTCAGAGGGAATGAAAATGCGTACCAACTCTTCTTCGCGATCCTCCTCACCGAAACCTAAGGAAGTCAAGAATCAGTCGGTAAGTGGCACATTCCATGGGAAAGTATCGTACCTCGCCTACACAGTACTATAGTACAGTGCATTTACTACCGGTATTCTTCTCCACATACTATGGTTATGGGGAATGGGAAGAAAGAGAACCCGGTATGATGCATGGGATAGTTAGGTCCATTTGGACAGGAACTTTAGACTGGTGTGTTCGCTCAGTGGTTGTTAATGTTTTTTCTCACTTAGTACTGAATAATGTGATTTTCCACAATCATAAGGTTTACCATATCCATTCCCTATCCTCATTTTCTCGAGAAATAAAACTCGGACAACCAGGATATATTTATCCCCAGAAATGCTTTGAGGATATTTTGGCGTTCTCTTATTATGGGTGCCTCATTACCGATTCTCAGAACATGGAACTTGGATTGTGTAACTGGAATGAAATTGTATTCTCTCTACTCAGTGGTGCCACCCCATGGCCAGATATTGTACTAGTGCATTCAAGGAGATCAGGTGAAGGGAGGGGGGGGGGTTAGTTGGCGATCTGCTGCAACTCCCATACTCGTACTACGAGTATGGCAGTTACAGTAGGTGCCCAGCTAAGGGAGGGGGTTGTTATCCACTCAACTCATGCAGAACAGTACCAACAGGTCCCTACTCATATCCCTATCCGGCTGCACTGGGGCGGGCTGTTACATCTATAAACATACTGCTATATATGGAGCTGCCTTTAGACATAAGGTGTAGTAGATGAAGGGTGAGGTAAGGGATTATATTTTGTACAGGCAGACACAGTATATGAAACAAGTTGGGCGTGGCACTTAAAAGCAGACTGCTATATAGGGAACAGCATGTGACTATAGTAGGCCTATACTGGCTATAGAATAGAAGTTTGCCCCGCAGGGCTACTAATCTGTAATAGAATATAAGCTTTCCTTGTAAAGCTATGAATTAAATTCAACATGAATTTCAGAGTCTTCTATTCTATCCTAGATAGGTGGCCCTGGGAGGAAGCTACATTTTTACTTTACAGTGGCATATATAGTATTTATATTTCTGGTCTCCAACCACGATCTGTATAGGCATACTGCAGGCATAATGTTCTTCCCAATATATATAGGAGCGTGCACACAGAATGGTGTACAACTACTTGTGTTGTGTACTGTTATAATCAGCTAAGGCTACTGAATAAAGGGATATTTCCATTTATTCAGTAGGTAAAGGGAGCCAACTAATCCTTTTATTCTACTCAACTGAATAAAGAAAAAAAAACAGAATGCTATTCCATATAGATTAGAACCTAATAAATGGTTAGAAGAATCAAACACCTTTATGGGCCTACTGCTCTTTCCTATATAGGAGTCTGTTTATAGGTGCCACCCCCTGACCTGTATAGGCCTCCTGGAGTGACATGCTCTTTCCTATATAGGAGTCTGTTTATAGGTGCCACCCCCGAGCTGTATAGGCCTACTGGAGTGACATGCTCTTTCCTATATAGGAGTATGGTTTTAGATGCCACTCCCGAGATGCCACTCCTGAGCTTTATAGGCCGACTGGAGTTACTTGCTCTTTCCTATATAGGAAGTTTGTTTATTGGTGCCACCCTCGACCTGTATAGGCCTACTGGAGTTATTTGCTCTTTCCTATATAGCCAACAGGAGAAGGAATCAAACTGCTCTTCTACATCACTAAATTAAGCTCAATATTCCCTTTATTTAGTAGTGGAATGAACCTTAGTTCTGTTCTTCAAAATCACTACCGTAATCTCCCGCGTAGAAGACGCGCTGCGCGTAGAAGACGCACCCCAAACTCAGCACATGCATTTTCGCGTATAAGACGAACATTTTAATGCTGAAATTTGTAAGATTAGTACATTTCTATAGAAAAATTACCCCTCGTATAAGACGCACCCCCAACTTGAGAGAAAGCTATAAGACTCCCCAGCATTTTGTTTGGCGTAGAGGACGCATCTTATACAAGGGAGTTTACGGTAGATACAGTCTGATTTTGACCAAACCACTATAGCTCACATAGCCATTATCAGCTGGGGGCCGCCATTAGACCCCGACGGCACTATGACTAACACCTTCAGCCCCCGACTCCGCAGTATATGCCAGGGATGCCTCTCATTGGTCAATAATACAATAGCCATGTGCCGTATATGGGTGTAGGCCTCTTAGCTGGCCTTATAATAACAGTCTGTTTTTAGGTGCCACACTGCGCTCCCACTCAGTTTATCATGCATTGGTCCAGTCCCTCCCTTCTCTCTGTTAAGAACGGAGCATAGCCACCTTTCATACTAAAATAATTTGAAATTGATAAAATATTTATTCATAGCCCTGTGGGGCAAGCTTCTATTCTATTCCTATTTCAGCACGATGTCAGTGTCCTTCTTACTCTTGACGGCTAGGTGACACACTCCGACCTGTATAATGTCTACTGGAGTTGAATACCGTTATATACTGAATAAAGGGAATATTCCTGTTAATGTAGATTCAAACTTTTCTTTCATTCCTCAACTGAATATAGGGCAATACATTCTGGTTTATACAATTAGATAACACACCACGACCTGTATAGGCTTACTTTAGTCCTGTGCTCATTCCTATATATTATATAGCCTGTTTCTAGGTGTTATACCCAGTCCTGTATATGCCTACTGTTGTAATATTGTCTTCCCTGTATAGAAGTGTCCCTTTAGATACCACACCACTGCCTGTATAGGCTTACATAAGCCCTGTGCTCGTCCCTATATATAGTCTGTTTTTAGGTGCCATACCCTGTCCTGTATGAGTACTTCCTACTGCCCTGCCAGCCACTGCTAGCTCCACCCACCCCTGCCTAAGTGGCCATTCTTACCTATTCACCGACACCTCGTGCAGGGTGAGTGGGTGGGTGTGGCTGGGTACATGAGGCAGTATGGGGGGGGGGGGGGCGTGGTAAGTGCAGGGGATGTACCTAACCTAT